>BTHU01000005.1:22129079-22729079 GCA_036184795.1 Tokudaia tokunoshimensis
TCTACCCTCTCATCCCAGAGGTAATGCCTAGGCAGGGTCTAGCGTCTCAGGATTCTGTCTGAGCTACTTTCCCAGTTACTATGACTTTTTCATAATGTAAGGAGTATAAGGTGTAGATTTAATTTTTTCAAAGCCTACTTTTAATGAAGCTTTTTTAAATGTTTTAACCTTCCTTCTAGCCCACCATCCACCAGAGGTAGTGGAAAAGAAAGGATATGGGGGAAGTGGACCTGTTTAGAAATTAGTCTTTGGAGCAAATCCCATCCGTGTTGTCAGGACATCAGCAGCTCAGTTCACACGAGTCAGCAACTGTAACTTGATCCACTTTCAAACTCTTCACAGATATACCAGCAGTCCAGTTCGGTAGTCAGGATAGCGAACACGAATCAGCAGGAGGGACCAGGGTCAGTGTGAATCCCAGGAGAAGTTTTCAGCTGAGCCTCTTTCAGCAAAGTGAAGATCAGTGAAGATGTGAGACCAATAAGCATTGCACAGCTAGCTCTACAGGCAAGCCAAGGCCAGACTAGCCAAGCTCAGTCTCTGTTATTGTCCGTGGAGTCTTTTTTATATTCCCTCCAAACATCATGTGCCCTCCACTGGTCTTGCCTCACCAAGTGTCTTGCTTTAGCATGTGAGTCTGTATCAGCTGACATCATTCTGTCAATTGACCTGAGTCCAAGGAAGTGGCAAGAAATTGCAGCACACCACCAGAAGATTTTTAGCAAATTTCTCTGTATGGAGTCCTGACAAAAGGAGCTCAATTACACAGTGTAAGGTAGACCAATATATGTGTGTCTTTAGCAAAGAATCCTTCATCACTTGCTTGTTTTAGTCAAACATCTTTTCCTTGTGTCTGCTTCAGGAAAATGGTTCTTCAAGTATCTGCTTTAGTAAAACATCCTTTCCTTCATGTCTGCTTCAAGAAAACACTCCTTCATGTGTTTGCCCCAGCAAAACATCATCCAATACAACTGACTTTCCAAAGAATCCTTAAGTTTCCACTTCAACAGGGCATACATTATATGACTGCCCTCCACCCCATGGCCTGGCCATCCTGTCTCTCTTCTTCTTCTTCTCCTTCTCCTCCTCCTCCTCCTCCTTTTTCTTCTTCTTCTCCTTCTCCTCCTTCTTCTCCTTCTCCTCCTTCTCTTCCTCCTCTTCTCTTTCTTCTTCCTCTTCCTCTCTGTCCTTCCCTCTCTCTTCCACTTCCCTCTGTCTCTGTCTCTCTCTGTCTGTCTCTGTCTCTCTGTCTCTCTCTGTCTCTGTCTCTCTCTCTCTGTCTCTCTCTCTCTGTCTCTCTCTCTCTGACAGATTCGCAGTCAAAAATGTAGCAGTGATTAATGGACTTCCTCATATTCTGCATCACCATTAATAGAGGTGCCCTCATGAAGCTCACAGTTCAGAGCACACACCCAGGTTTCTATTTTCTCCTCCATAGCTAATAGATCATGAAACTTCACACCATATGTTTTCCTCATTACCAGCTTTAATGCAGCCAGGAACAACTAATCTACCTTACCTCACTGCAATGTGCTCCTTTCACAGCATGGCATCTTCCAAGACCAGTAAGCCTCTCCCAATAATAAAGGAGTTCCATCGACTTTGTCCCAGCTTTCCATGAGGGATCAGAAGGCAAGAATAGCTGCCACAGCATGCCATGTACTGTGTTTGGGCCACATTTACTGCATAACTCCCTCTGTTACTGGGGAGGATGGTCCATTTATGCACAAATGCATATCCTGCCTACTATGCCAAAATCAGGAAAGGGCATTTTGAGGAGCTGGAAGTTAAAGAGAGTGCAAAGGAGCCGCAAGTAGATGTGCATTACTTTATTCACTAACACATACACACATAGACATCAGCTGACGCATATGGGTACCACAAAGTGGGCACAGGCACACATGCAAACAAGTATATAGACACAGAGGTCCACAGTCAGACACAGGCAAGACCAGGTGAAGGCGTAGGCAGAAGTCACATGCCTCTGATTTCAAAGACATACTCAAATAAAACCCAAATAAACATTGTATTTTGCCAGCAATTACATAATTGGTTATATCATCACCTCTATCAGGTTCCCTGCATATCCCAGGTCATCCATCATTAGATGACTCATGGTTCCTGAGATGTCCCGTCTTAGCCATCTCAGGATCATTCCAGATAACCACATCAGTGCTGTGTTCTCTACATTTTAATTTGCCTTTACAGCCTTCTGTTCTCCCAAACACCTATAGCCATTAATGTGATGTATCCTATGCATCAATTTTCAGCTACCAGATGGTATAATATCTATGTGCTCAGAGCACTTATTGCTCTTGTAATAGACATCAGAGTTCAGTTCTGAGCAGTCACATCAGCTAATTTACAACCACCTGTAACTTCAGCTCCAAGGAAACACCTCTTCTGTTGTATTCCAAAAGTCACAGACACAGACACACCTCTCTCTCTCTCTCTCTCTCTCTCTCTCTCTCTCAATCTCTCCCTCTCTCTCACACACACACTTAAAATAATAAATCTTTTTAAAAAAGAACATATTTTCCTTTTTTTCCCAGCAGATTGACTCCAAGCATGATTAGATTCTTCATTTTTGTGGAGAGTCTTAGTCACAGTGAGGCTGTTCTTTGTGAGATAGTGTTTGAACTGGTGATACCTTCTAGAGCAAGTGCATAACTGCCAACCACCTTATTTTCTAGACAGTGTCCTATGCAAAAGTAATATTCAGCAGTCAGTGCATATCCATCAGCAGGGCATAAAAAAGTATCATCTGAAATATTCTTTTCTCATTTCTTTCTTTGCATACATAATGTATTGCCTTCTCCTACTGAATAGTGATTGTTGCTATAGCAATGTTTTAAGCACACTCCTAGATCAATATGAGAACTGCAGAAGCAAATATCCTATGCAGTTTGTGAGTCTAACACCACACTCCCACTCTTATTTGTTCAATTGTAGAATAAAGATTTGGGCAACTTCTCTCAACTAGAGCCTTCTCTGCTGTGAAGAATTAATCAATCAACATATGCCCTGTGACTACTTCCTAGCAGAAGTCCTTGCAAGGCACTAAACAACAATAGCAGCAGTGTGTGCAGGGACAACATGCCTGTCAACACAAGGAAGTGCAATGCTAAGTGCATCAGAACTCCAGGATCCCACCGTCCCATGGAGTGTCTACTCTGATTTTTATTTATTATATTCCAAAGCTTATCTAAGAAAATTATCTTTCTGTTTTCATTGCCCTATTCATCTTGAGCCTCCCACTGCAGTCTCCAACCTACCCACATAAATATATCTCAGTTATCACACACAGCTTGCACAAAATATGAGAAACGAGTTGGAATTTCTTATACAGAATACTTAAAATCAAGAGCCAGCTGAAGAACTTCTAATTGTTTATCTGTTTCCTTCTGTCCTAAAGCTATGTGCTCAAGACAGGCTTATGATAACAAGATGGAGACACGGATTTCAAGAGATAACACTGTCTTTGAGTGCTGCGACCCAGCCACCGCTTCTCCAATTAGTCTAGTAACAGCAATGTGTATCTATGGAGTGCATAAGAAGAGGCTTGGGTACCCTCTCCCTGCTTCCATTCATGTGACCCCAAACCAGGGGTTGCTCTCAAGCATGCTCTCAAGTATCTGAAAAAGATAGAATTATACTTAACAATCAGTGCCCTGCTGATCCTAAATCCTGGCAACTCTGGAGAATAGAGTAGGAGCCCTGCATTCTACTTTGCTCCTTTTCTCTGTTTGTGTTCTTTGATGACTCCCTGCAGTACCCACTATTGCTTCTCTTTGAAATGGGCTATTAGACACACCCTATTTGTCAAAAAAATTAAATTCAATATTTCCCAGTTATACATATTCTTATTATAAAAATTGATTCTGAGGTTCTAAGAGAAGGAGAACATTTGTCATTTCAAATTTAAATGAGCATTTATAATTTAGATGACCAAAAGTAAATTGCTTTACCAGGCAATTGGTTAAGTTGTCTGTCATAAAATGCTTTAGATCCATATTTAGAAATAAAATAATACCCTGATATAATTGGCTTCTAAACATCTGCCCTATGGTGTTCTTTCATTGTAGCATTGACTTAAAAATCATACTTAACTTTTAAAATGGACCATTATTGTAACAACCATCTGTATTTATTTATTTATTTTTATTTTTTTAAGTTTTTTTATTTACATTCAAAATCATTTCCCCTTTCCCGTTTCCTCCCTCCCCAAAAGTCCCATAAGCCCCCTTGCCTACCTCTTTTCCCCATTCAACCCCCTCTCGCTTCTCTGTCTTGGCATTCCCCTACATCCAGTCTTTCCAGGACCAGGATCACTCCTTCCATCTTCTTGGAAATCTATTGATATGCGAATTGTGTCTAGGGTATTCCGAGATTCTGGGTTAATATCCCCTTATCAGTGACTGCATACCATGTGTGTTCTTTGTGGTTGGGTTACCTCACTAAGGATGATATTTTCAAGTTCTGACCATTTGCCTAAGAATTTTGTGAATTCATTGTTTTTAATTGCAGAGTAGTATTCCATTGTGTAAATATACCACATCTTCTGTATCCATTCCTCTGTTGAGGGACATCTGGGTTCTTTCCAGCTTCTGGCTATTATAAATAAGGCTGCTATGAACATAGTGGAGTATGTGTCCTTATTGCATGCAGGTAAAGCCTCTGGGTATATGCCTAGGAGTGGTATAGCCGGATCCTCCGGGAGTGTCATGCCCAGTTTTCTGAGGAACCGCCAGACTGCTTTCCAGAGTGGTTATACCAGCTTGCTGGGGCAATAACTGTCAGTAAAGTGCTTGCCTTGAGACCTTGGTTTGATTTCAAGAACTCATATAAAAGAAGCTGGGCATTGGGCCTCGGGCTTGCAAATAATCCAAGTTTGTTTCCCAGCACCCACATGCTAGTTCACAAACATTTATAACTCCACTTACAGGGAATCTCATGTCTTCTGACTTCTGCAAGCACCAAGCATGCAAACGCTCAAATGACTCTCATATAAATGCAGCAAAACATTCTTACACATTAAAAAAATCAAAGAAGAATGAGGACGAGGAGAAGGGGGAGGTGGTACTGCTGCTAGATATTGTGGTCCATGTTTGTAATCCCAGCGCTAGGAAGATCTAAACAGGCAGATCTCAGGAGCTTGGAGTTCCAAGTCAGCAAGAAAAATCTGTCTCCAAAAAAAACATAAATTAAAAAAATGACACCTGAGGAACAACACCAAGACTGTCCCCTGACCTTCATACAGGTGACTATGGGCACAAGCACATCTGTACACATATAAACATATACACATGATGAAAATAAATAAATAAAATTGAAACTACTTACAATGAGAATAATTCTAATAAACTAATTATATAGTCATTTTATTATAGTTATACAAAGAATACTTAAATATATTCTTAAAATACTAAATTGACATTCAAATTGTAACATTTGGCATACAGTTTACTGTGCCACTCAGTAAGTTACTGATTATCCTCATTCTGCCAAAATTGCAGCTGCCCAATTAATTAAAAACTGACTATACTTTCAGTCATGTGAAAATTTTCTGAGTCAGATTCACTTCTTCTACACATCTCTGGCACCACAGGTTTTCCTGACCAGGACTTATTTCTGTAGTAAGAAAAATTCAAAATCAATCATTTGCAGAAGCCCTGGATATTTAGCTGTCAGGGAATCAGTAATACCATATAGCAAACATATTTGATGTCTTTCTAATTCCTGATATTAAATGAAAAAATAATTGTAACAACATCATAATTAATCAGAACTTCATATTGTTCTAGGGTCCTCAGGGCACATAGCAGAATAAACCTGTATGTGCAGATTCCCTTCCTATACACTGTCCTCAAGACCAGCTTCCCAAACACTCAACTTCTGGAATAAGAACACAATAAAATTTGAAGAAAAGACAAACATGCACACACACACACACACACACACACACATGCACACACACACGCACATGCACACACACACACACATGCACACACACACGCACATGCACAGGTGCACATGTGCGTGCATTCACAATTCACAACACACATACACTGTGCTGACTTGTTTAATGTCAGATTGACAGAAACTAGAGTCATTTATGAAGAAGAAACATCAATTGTGAAATTGTCTCCACCAGACAAGTATGAAATATGGTGCTACTTCAGATTTTCCACAATGTTTTGCATCACTCTCCAGTAGGGTCATGATTTTGCTCCCTGAAGATAGTGTCTGTGATTGTGTGACATTTGGAACCCTGGGGACTTTTCAGAAGGTGTATAAATGCTAGGGCACAAAGAGATGAGTTGTTGGTTATTTGTTGCTGGTTGCTGTTGGTCTTAGTTTGTTAAATAGTCATACACAAAGAAGAAACAATAAGAAGAGATTAGATACCTCAATGAAAATCTAACTTGCATCAGGGAACTCAATACCCTAAATCTGCAGGAAGTAGTCTAATGATAACTTCTCCCCCTTTCCGACCCCTGGATTTATTCAGAGCTCCCCTTCCTTTCCTCTCAATCCTTTTTTTCTCTTACCTAGTGTTATGGATAGAATGTTATGTTAAGAATGGAAGGAAGAAGAACCCACAAAGTAGACAAACAGTAACACTCAAGTGGAGACCTATCTAGGCAAAAGCATATGAGAAAATGTGTCACAAGGTAAGAAGTTTGCTAGGGATACATATAGATCAATTTGATAGAGTCCTTGCTGGGTGTGTGATACCCTGGATTTAATCCTCAGAACTGCAAAAATTAGTTTGTGAATTGAAGATTACATTAGAGACATAATATAGTCAAGGTTCTTTCATTGTGAAACTAACTGGTATTAAAATTGGGGGAAGTAGTTCAGTGTAGAATGTTTTTCTGAAATAGTTGGTGTTGTGTTCAAATGGATTGCAAATATTACAGTGTAGAAGGTAAGCAATGAAGGCTGGGAATTTGTTCTGTATAATGAGCAATATAAATAATGTATGAATGAATGAATGAGCTATTCCCATTATTATATACCCACTTAATTCCTCTAAGTTCTCTTGAGTGAATCATCACCGGTCATCAGATAAATAAATCCTTGGTGATAGTCCCCCATATATTGCTCCAGAGGACAAAGGAGAAGCAGCTCCATTTCTGGTAATTTGGAGTGTTATCCTTCTCATTTTCAATTTTAGACTCATACTTGCACCACTGTTTGTCTAGTGCATCTCACTCAGTCATGAGCAATTGCTGCCTGAGTCTTTTTGTGCTGCCTTGGAGAATTGCTGCAGTCTTCTGAAAATTCTCCCTGGGATTTCTCTGAAGTGAATTTTGTATTGCCCACAGAGTTAAACCTGCTAGTCAGACTACACCTAAGAGCCTCTACGTGGAGGAACACAACTTACTCTTCTTCAGAGAAGAACCAGATTGTAAGTAGTTTATGTTTAATGAGTCATGTAAAATCTCTAACATGTAGTCATCTTTTTGTTGTTTGATTTTATAACATCTTAAAAAATATAAAAGATAATCTTAGCTCCAAGACCACATAAAATCAGACTTAGGCCAGATTTAGTCTTCTGGCAGTGATTTGTCAATCCCTAATACTGGTCAACCCAAAGAACACACCATTTTTGGCATTTAATTACAAGGATGTTCAGAACTAGCATGAATGAGTAAGTGCCTGAGGCCCTGGGGAATGTTGGTTGAAGTGCTGTGTCTAGCTGAAGAGAATGTTCAGAACACAAGCTAGTACTTGCGTTAAAAACCCAAAGCACCCATCAAAAAGAAATCATTTTCAAAATGAAATCACGCTTGTATGGCAAGCAGCAGAATTTCAGTCCAAACAGATGCACAGGAGGAACAGAAAAATAAGAACCATGGGCAGCCAATTATTTAAAGCAAAAGAAGTCAAGTGTCTTAGGAGATGTTTACAAAGCTAAGGATGGAAGTCTAAGACCCTGCATCAACATGGGCCGTAGCTTGATGCATTATCCTTCAGGCCATCTCAGTCTTATTAGGCACCTGTGCTATAACTACCTGTTATAATTATGCATCCATGCAGAAATATAAAGCTATGTTCTGGAGAATGGGAAAGATACAGTGGGAAGGAAATATGAGAGAGAAAATGAGAGAGAGAGAGAGAAAGAGAATATACTATATACTGAATCAATTGACTGGGCCACAATTGCCCATATATCTGCTAAATCATCATTTTTGATGTGTCTATAGGATGTTTCTAGAAGACACTAACATTTGAATTGGTAGAGAATAGAAGATCATTCTCACCAATATGGTTAAGTATGATTCAATATTGAGAGTCCAAGCAGAAGAAACCCTTGTGTGTGTGTGGGGGGGCGTATATTCTCTCTGCTTGAACTGAGATGTGCCCTCAGACATCAATATTTCTATCCTCTAGTAATCACACTTGGAGTGGCTCTACATAACTACTTTGCTGAGCCTTCAGCTTGCAGATGGCAGATTGTGGGGCTTCTCCAGAGTCATAATCATGTGAGTTACTCTTTAATAATATCACTCCATCTTGTATGTTTCTTCTCTCTCTCTCTCCCTCTCTCTCTCTCTCTCTCTCTCTCTCTCTCTCTCTCTCTCTCTCTCTCTCCCTCCCTCTCTCTTTCACTCTCCCTCTTCTCCCTCTAGCTAACACACACACACACACACACACATTTCCTTAGGGAAATATATATGAAAATATATGTATAAAAAAATCTCCAATTTGCTTCAATTTGTTCTCATTCTCTGGAGAACACTGACTAATAAAGAGATAAGAGAGAAATAAAGTAAAATGGAAGAGGAAAAAAACCCGTAAAATTATAACAGTATATCTTTAGGATGACAGCTGACACTCATATTAAGCCTAAACACTCTGACTATAACACATATTTTTCGGAATCTGAAAATGTACTGTCTTACTGATATGTAAATTCATACTTAATCATATTGCCTTATCTGATAAATCAATAAAAAGAAAACAGATGATCCTGGATAGGTTGTGGCAGACCTTGCCATGTGAAAATTGTATGATTTTGATCCTTGACACAGGGATCCATACCCAAATAGCACCAGGAGAAATCTATTGTCCCAGGAGTGCGGACAAGCCTGTGGCCACAGGTAAAACCACAACTGCTGCTCAGAGGAACCCTCCCGGAACCCTCAGGACGTAGGAACCAAGGAGCTGCCTGGGACAGGAGCCTTCCGGTTTCCATCTGCTCCCGGAGTTGATGTGTGCTACAGCACTACATACACAAATACCACCAGGAAAGAGCTGGTCTCCCAGGAGAGTTGACACACCTGTGAGCACAAGTAGGACAACCACTTCTGTTCAAATTCCTGGCCCAAGAGGGACCCTCCCAGAGCCATCAGGACACAGGAACCAAGGAAGAGATGGGAACAAGATCCTTATGGTTTCTGACTGCACCCCAGAGCTGACCCTATACCACAGCTCCTCATACCCAAATTCCTCCCAGAGAGAACTGGTCTCTGAGGGAATACTGACAGAGAGGCTTTCAGGAGGTACAACCACAGTCAGAGGCAGCAAGACAAGCTAACACCAGAGATAAAGAGATGTCAAAAGGCAAGGGCAAGAAGATAAGCAACAGAAACCAAGACTACATGGCATCATAAGAACCCAGTTCTCCCACCCCAGTGAGCCCTGGATACCCCAACACACCAGAAAAACAACAGTCTGAAAATCACATAGATTTTAAATGATAAATGATTATAGAGAACTTTAGAAGGACATAAATAAATCCCTTAAAAAATACAAGAGAACACAGGTAAACAGGTAGAAGTCCTTAAAGAAGAAACACAAAATCCCTTAAAGAATTACAGGAAAACACAACCAAACAGGTGAAAGAATTGAACAAAACCATCCAGGATCTAAAAATTGAAATAGGAACAATAAAGAAATCACAAGGGGAGACAACTCTGGAGATAGAAAACCTAGGAAAGAGATCAGGAGTCATAGATGTAAGCATCAACAAAAGAATACAAAAGATAGAAGAGAGAATCTCAGGTGGAGAAGATACCATAGAAAACATTGATACAACAGTCAAATAAAGTGGAAAATGCGAAAGCTCCTAACCCAAAACATCCAGGAAATCCAGGACACAATGAGAAGACCAAACCTAAGGCTAATTGGCATAGAAAAGAGTGAAGTTTCCCAACTTTAAGGGTCAGTAAATATCTTAAACAAAATTATAGAAGAAAACTTCCCTAACCTAAAGAAAGAGATGCACAAAAACATACAAGAAGCCTACAGAACTCCAAATAGATTGGACTAAAAAAGAAATTCCTCCTGTCACATAATAATCAAAACACCAAATGCACAAAACAAAGAAAGAGTATTAAAAAGCAGTAAGGGGGAATGGTCAAGTAACACATAAAGCCAGACCTCTCAGAATTACACCAAACTTCTCACTAGAGAATATGAAAGCTAGAATGTCCAAGGCAGATCTCATACAGAACCTAAGAGAACACAAATGCCAGCCCAAACTACTATACTCAGCAAAACTCTCAGTTATCATAGATGGAGAAACCAAGATATTCCATGACAAAACCAAATTTACACAATATCTTTCCACAAATCCAGTCCTACAAAGGATAATAGATGGAAAATGCCAACACAAGGAGGGAAACTACACCCTAGAAAAAGCAAAAAAAAAAAAAAAAAGTAATCATCTCTCAAGAAACCCAAAAGAAGATAGCCAAACAAACATAAAAATAACATCAAAAATAACAGGAAGCAACAATCACTATTCCTTAATATCAATGGACTCAATTCCCCAATAAAAAGACATAGACTAACAGACTGGGCGTGTAAACAGGACTTATTGCCTTATCTGATAATTCAATAAAGAGAAAACACGATCCTGGATAGGTTGTGACAGAACCTACCCAGGTAGGTAGGACCCAGCATTTTGCTACATATAGGAAACGCACCTCAGTTTCACAGGCAAACACTACCTCAGAGTAAAGGTCTGGAAAATTTTCCAAGCAAATGGTCCCGAGAAACAAGCTGAATGAGACATTCTAAGATCTAATTAAATTGACTTTCAACCAAAAGTCATCAAAAAGGATAAGGAAGGACACTTTATACACATCAAAAGAAAAATCTACCAAGAAGAACTCTCAATTCTGAACATTTATGGTCCGAATGCAAGGGTACCCAGGTTCATAAAAGAGACTTTCCTAAAGCTCAAAGCACACATTGCACCTCACACAATAATATTGGGAGACTTCAACATCCCACTCACATCAATGGACAGATCATGGAAACACAAACTAAACAGAAACACAGTGAAACTAACAGAAGTTATGTACAAAATGGATTTAACAGATATCTCTAGAAGATTTCATCCTAAATCAAAAGAATATACCTTCTTCTCAGCACCACATGGTACCTTCTCCAAAATTGACCATATAACTGGTCACAAATCAGATCTCAACAGATATAAGAAGATTAAAAAAATCCCATGCCTCCTATCAGATCACTACAGATTAAGGCTGGTCTTCAATAGCAACAACAGCAAAAACCCAAAAAGCCCACATGTTACACATGGAAGTTGAACAATCCTCCACTCAATGATAACTTGGTCAAGGAAGAAATAAAGAAATTAAAGACTTTTTAAAATTTAATGAAAATGAAGATAAAACATACCCAAACTTATGGGACACAATGAAAGCAGTGCTAAGAGGAAAACTCATAGCTCTGCGTGCCTCCAAAAAGAAACCGGAGAGAGTATACACTAGCAGCTTGACCACACATCTGATAGCTCTAGAACAAAAAAAGAAGCAAATATGCCCAAGAGGAGTAGATTGCAGGAAATAATCAAACTTGGGAATGAAATCAACAATTAGAAACAAAAAGAACTCTACAAAGAATCAACCAAACCAGGAGCTGGTTCTTTGAGAAAATCAACAAGATAGATAAACCCTTAGCCAGACTAATCAGAAGGCACAGAGACAGTATCCAAATTAATAAAATCAGAAATGAAAAGGGAGATATAACAACAGAAACTGAGGAAATTCAAAAAATCATCAGATCCTACTACAAAAACCTATACTCAACACAACTGGAAAATTTGGACAAAATGGACAATTTTCTAGTCAGATACCAAATACCAAAGTTAAATCAGGATCAGATAAACCGTCTAAACAGTCCCATAACCCCTAAAGAAATAGAAGCAGTCATTAAAGTTCTCCCAATCAAAAAAGCCCAGGACCAGATGGGTTTAATGCAGAATTCAACACCCCTTCATATTAAAAGTCTTGGAAAGATCGGGAATTCAAGGCCCATACCTAAACATAGTAAAAGCAATGTACAGCAAACCAGTAGCCTACATTAAACTAAATGAAGAGAAACTTGAAGCAATCCCACTAAAATCAGGGAATAGACAAGCCTGCTCCCTTCCCTGCTCTATCTATCTATCTATCTATCTATCTATCTATCTATCTATCTATCTATCTATCTATCTATCTATCTATCTATCTATCTATTCAATATAGTGCTTGAAGATCTAGATAGACAACAAAAGAAGGTCAAAGGGATAAAAATTGGAAAGGAAGAAGTCAAAATATCACTCTTTGCAGATGATATGATAATATACTTAAGTGACCCCAAAATTCCACTGGAGAACTCCTACAGCTGATAAACAACTTCAACAAAGTGTCTGGATATAAAATTAATTCAAACAAATCAGTAGCCTTCCTATATGCAAAGGATAGACAGGCTGAGAAAGAAACAACACCCTCTACAACAGCCACAAACAATATAAAGTATCTTTGTGTGACTCCAAACAAACATGTGAAAGATCTGCACGACAAGACCTTCAAGTCTGATGAAAGAAATCGAAGAAGACCTCAGAGGATGGAAAGATCTCACATGTTCATGGATTGACAGTGTTAATATAGTAAAAATGGTCATCTTGCCTAAAGCAATCTACAGATTCAATGCAATTCCCATCAAATTTCCAACTCTATTCTTCACAGAGTTAGAAAGAGCAATTCTCAAATTCATTTGGAACAACAAAAGGCCCAGAATAGAGAAAAATGCTCTCAATAATAAAAGTACTTCTGGCATAATCACCATCCCTGACCTCAAGCTGTACTCCAGAGCAATAGTGATAAAATCTGCATGGTATTGATACAATGACAGGCAGTTAGATCAATGGAATAGAATTGAAGACCAAGAAGTGAACCCAGAAACCTATGGTTACTTGATCTTCGGCAAAGGAGATAAAACCTTCCAGTACAAAAAAAAGACAGCATTTTCAACAAATAGTGCTGGTTCAACTGGTAGTAAACATGCAGAAGATTGCAAATTGATCCATTCTTATCTCCTTGTACAAAGCTCAAGTCAGAGTGGATCAAGGACCTCTACATACAGTCAGATACACGTTATCTAACAGAAGAGAAAGTGGGGAAAAGCTTCAAACACATTGGCACAGGAGAAAAGTTCCTGAACAGAACACCAATGCCTTGTGCTCTAAGATCAAGAATCAACAAATGGGACATCATAAAATTGCAATGCTTCTCTAAGGCAAAGGACACTATCAGGAGGACAAAACAGCAACCAACAGATTTGGAAAAGATCTTTACCAATCCTACATCTGATAGAGGGCTAATATCCAATATATACAAAGAACTCAAGAAGTCAGACTCCAGAGAACCAAATAAGTAGAATAAAAAATGGGGAATAGAACTAAGCAAAGAATTCTCAACTGAGGAAACTCGAAGGGCTGCACCTAAAGAAATGTTCAAAATTTTTAGTCATCACGGAAATGCAAATCAAAATAACCCTGAGATTCCACCTCACAACAGTCAGAATGGCTAAGATCAAAAACTCAGGTGACAGCAGATGCTGGGGAGGATGTGGAGAAAGAGGAACACTCCTCCACTGCTGGTGGGATTGCAAGCTGGTAGAACCACTCTGGAAATCAGTCCAGTGCTCAGAAAATTGGACTTAGTAATACCTGAGGACCCAGCTATAACACTCCTGGACATATACCCAGAAGATGCTCCAACATGTAATAAAGACACATGCTCCACTATGTTCATAGCAGCCATATTTATAATAGCCAGAAGCTGGAAACGACCCAGATGTCCCTCAACAGAGGAATGGGTACAGAAAATGTGGTACATTTACACAATGGAGTACTACTCAGCTATTAAAAACAATGACTTCATGAAACTCACAGGCAAAAGGGTGGAACTTCAAAATATCATCATGAGTGAGGTAATTCAGTCACAAAAGAACACACATGGTATGTACTCACTGATAATTTGATATTAGCCCAAAAGTTCAGAATACCCAAGATTCAATTCACAGACCATATGAAGCCTAAGAAAAAGGAAGACCAAATGTGAATGCTTCAGTGCTTTTTAGAAGGGTGAAAAAAATAGTCACAGGAGGAAATATGTAGACAATGTATGAAGCAGAAAAGGAAGGAAAGGCCATCCAGAGACTGCCCCAACTGGGGATCCATCTCATATACAGCTACCAAACCTGGACATTGTTGCGGATGCAGGGAAGTTCTTGCTGATGGGAGCTTGATGAGACTGTCTCCTGAGAGGCTCTGCCAGTGCCTGATAAATACAATGGAGGCAGCTTGAAGCCAACCATTGGACTGAACTTGGGGGTCCCCGATGGAGTAGTTGGAGAAGGGACTGAAGGAGCTGAAGGGGTTTGAGCCCCATGGAGGGAGCAACAGTGTCATCAGGCTAGACCCCCATCCCGACCTTCCTGGGACTGGACCACCAAACAAAGAATATACATGGAGCAACCCATGGCATTGGCCACATATGTGGCAGAGGATGGCCTTGTTGGACATCAGTGGGAGGAGAGGCCCTTGTGCTTCAGGGTGTTTGACATCCCTCTGTGGGGAGGGTTGGAGTGGGTGGGTGGGTGGGTGGGGGAGCACCCTCATAGAGGCAGGGGAGGGGGTATTTGATAGGGGGTTCCCAAAGGGGAGACCTGGAAAGGGGAAAATATTTGAAATGTAAATAAAGAAAATATCCAATCAAAAAAGAAAGAAAGAAAGAAGAGAGAGAGAGAGAATAATGTCATTTAACTTCTCCATGGTGACTAACTAGACTGTCTCCCCTCAATCCAAGTCCCTGAAATTGTAAGATACATGGCAGATGTTCTAAGCAATAGATATATATTTCACTGAAGTGTCTTGGTAAATAGTCATTTGTAAATACCCATTCATTAAATGGGCAACAAAATCTTACTACACTTCTAAGGCATTCAAAGGTGAGGGACATTGACCATGCCAGAGCAGTAGTCATCCTCAGCTTAACAAAACATAGCTTATTAGATTGAATTATTTTATTTTTAAATAAACATTCCAAAGCTTTGCTGTATTAGGATGAAGCATTCCATATGTGGCTACCTGGTAAATGATTTATGTCCAGGTTATCTGAAGAACTCTTGGAAGTCAATACTAAAAAGTTAGAACATTTTAGTAGATGAAAGTTTAAGGTATGTAAGAGGTCAGCAAGTGCAAGGTGCATGGTTCCATTAATCACTGGAGAAATGCATATGAAGACCATGGTAAGATCCATCCTATGTCCAGTGTGACTACTCCCAGGGATGCCCAGGATGCAGATGAACAGAGAACACTCCATTGCTGATGGGACTGTAGAGAAGTGTAACCACTGTGCAGAAGTTTCACAGTTCTTGGCAGAGTTAGCATACACCCCAATTACATTCTTAAGCACTTCCCTGAGAAAAAATGAAAATATATGTCCACAGAAAAGTATGAAGCGATAGTAGTTTTATTCGTGATCTCAAAACTCCTGGAAAGTATTAAAAACCATCACAGGTGGATAAGTAATCAGATTATGACTTTTCCTCACTCTAAAGTTCCTCAGCAAGCAAAAGATCACTGCAGTCAGCAGCATAGAAGGATCTCAAAAGGATCACTACACAGTTTGGTCAAAGCTTGACAAACAGAAGCACACCCTGGCAACCTCACTTACACAATTCTAGAATAAAGTTACAGGGACAGAAAACAGATCAGCAGTCACCTCAGGGGTAGAGAGTGGTAAGGAAGCAGAAAGGTCCAGCATAACACAGGAGCCCAGGGTGCTGGTGGAGCTGTGGAAAGAGATCTTGAGTGTGGTGAGAGACTACACAAAAGAATGTTTTCTGAAATTCACCAAAATGTGTAGGCTTTAAAATATTTTATTGTATGTTAACTCTACTCAAATAACCCAATCAAAAAAGAATTAGTGCTTCACATTGCCAGTGGAGTCAAGGATAGAAAACTGAAACCATGAACAACAGCAGTCCTTCCTATTTTCAGTCATCTTCTCTGAGGCAGTTTGCAGCAACAGTAAAGTATAAAGACATGGTGACTCCTGATTGGGTGAAAATGTTACTGCTAGACTCTAGAGGGCATTTTTGTTTTGCTGACCTTGGCCCACTTGACTTCAGCTTTTCTGTTCCAGGAAGCATGTTTCAATAAACTTCTACTCCTATCAAAATATGCCAAGAACTGTTGGAGGGTCTGAGGTTAACCCTATTATCACTAAGTAACTCGTTATAATTTCACGCATGTATCCAGAAGCTATGAATCTGGGTATGTCGTTGCTCAGCATAGTAAACAGCACAGCCTCCCCTCTCTGTTTCTCCTCTAGTCCAGCAAAGGCCCAACACACACTGGGCTGTGCTACAGCTTGTCCCAGACAGTCAGCAGACCTAAATACTCCCTGTTCTAGAAGTTGCTACATCTTTCTAGACTGCTCTCCACGCATTCTTGAAAAGATAGTTCTGAGATGGCATGTAGTACATCTTCTCACAGATATGTAGAAAGGCAAGACATTAGTACAGAATTGTCTCAACACCAGATTCCTTTTCCTTCTTGATTTTGTCTTTTCATTTTGCTATTGCCTTGGTTTCTGCTCTTCCTCTAGCATCTAAAATACTAATTGACTCATTAATAGGAGCTCAAGAAATTCTTGTTCAACAAACCAATCTCTCAAAATCTTGTAGGTCCTTCCGCATCCAGCTAAGATGACCCATTTTTAGAGTACTCAAACCCAATTCTGTACTATTTAGACATCTGGGCTTTTATAATGATTATTATACTTTAGTATAAACTTTGTCCCAGACTCTACTGTGTATAGTTCCTAGTGTGTATGCTTCTATGACTAGATTTAAAAATGTGTGAAGGATGGAAGCTGAGACTATTCTACACAGAGAAGGATCATGGGTATATGGTTCAAGACAGCCCCTCTCAAGCTTGGGCTGCATGCCCCAGTACCTTGCTAAGTCTTTATTTAAATTAATTATTTTATTTATTTACATTTCAAATGTTGTGCCCCTTCATGGTCCCCCCTTCACAAGCCCCCCACCCCATTCCCCCTCTCCTTCACCTCTAAGAGGGTACTTCCCCACCCACTCACCCACTCCTTCCTCACCCCTCTAGCATTGCCCTTCTCTGGGGCATCAAGCGCATCCCCTTCCACTGAGGCCAGACAGGGCAGTCCTCTGCTACATATGTAGCAAGAGCCACAGACCAGCCCATGTAGCTCATGTATGCTCTTTGGTTGGTGGCTTAGTTCCTACGAGTTCTGAGGGAACTGGTTAGTTGATACTATTGTTCTTCCTATGGGATTGCAATCCTCTTCAGTTTATAGTCCTTCCCCTAGCTCTTCCACTGGGGTTCCAAAGCTCAGTCCAAAGGTTGGTTGTAAGTATCTGCTTCTGACTCAGTCAGGTGCTGGTAGTGCCTTTCAGAGGACAGCCATGCCAGGTTCCTGTTTGCTAGCGCATCTTGGCATCAGCAGAAGTGGCAGGGTTGGTGTCTGCCCATGGGATGGATCCCAAGATGGGGCAGTCTCTGGATTGTCTTTCCTTCAGTTTCTGCTCCATTTTCTGTCCCTGCATTTCCTTTATATAGGAACAATTCTGGTTCAAAAATTTTGAGATGGGTGGGTGACCCCAACCCTCAACTGGGGAGGGGGCATGTCTATCTACTGGGGGTGATCTATTCAAGCTCCATTTCCACATTGTTGAGCATTTCAGCTAATGTCATTCCCATTTGGTCCTAGGAGTCTCTCACATCCCTGGTGTCTCAGACTTTATAGTCCCCTCCCCCCACCCCGGTCTGTCCACTAGCCCATATGCTAGATATTTCTATTCATTCTCCTGGTCCTCTAGGACTCTCTCCTATATCCCCCCAAACCTGATCCTTCCCACCTTTTCCCTACCCCTATCCTCTCTCACTACCTCCCATAATTATTTTGTTCTCCCTTCTAAGTGTAACTGAAGCATCCACACTTGGGCCTTCCTTCTTGTTAAGCTTCATATGGTCTGTGAGTTGGATCATGAATATTCTGAACCTTTTGGCTAATATCCACTTAGTGAGTACATGCCACGTATGTCCTTTTGGGTATGTGTTACCTCACTCAGGATGATATTTCCTAGTTCCATCCATTTCCCTGCAAAATTCGTGATGTCCTTGTTTTTCATAGCTGAATAGGATTACATTGTGTAAATGTACCAAATTTTCTGTTTCCATTCTTCAGTTAAGGAACATCTAGGTTGTTACAAGCTTTTAGCAATTATAAATAAGGCTGCTATGAACTTAGTGGAGCACATGTTCTAGTGATATGGTGGAACATATTTGGGTATATGCCCAGGAGTGGAGTAGCTAGGTCTTCAGGTACAACTATTTCCAATTTTCTGAGAAACTTTCAGATTGATTTCCAGAGTGGTTATACCAGCTTACAATCCCACCAGCAATGGAGGGGTGCTCCTCTATCTCCACATCCTTTCCAGCATCTGCTGTCCACTGAGTTTATGTTAGCCATTCTGATTGGTGTGAGGTAGAATCTTGGGGTCATTTTGATTTGCATTTCCCTGATAACTAAGGATGTTGAACATTTCTTTAGGTGCTTCTGTGTCATTCAAGATTCCTCAGTTGGGAATTCTCTGTTTAGCTCTGTAGCCCATTTTTAATTAGGTTATTTGGTTTTCTGGAGTCTAACTTCTTGAGTTCTTTATATATTTTGGATATTAACCCTCTATCAGATATAGACTTAGCGAAGATCTTTTCCCAATCTGTAGGTTGCCTTTTGTCCTATTGACAGTGTCCTTTGCCTTATAGAAATTTTGTAATTTTATGAGGTTTCATTTGTCAAAAACATATTTATATAATATCTTTCCACAAATCCAACCCTACAAAGGATGATAGATGTTTATTGCTTTATGATGTTTAGGTATGTGCCTTGAATTCCTGATCTCTCTAACACTTTTAACATGAAGGGGTGTTGTATTTTGTCAAAGACTTTTTTAGCATCTAATGAGATGATCATGTGGGTTTTTCCTTTGAGTTTGGTTATATAGTGTATTATGTTGATGGATTTCCATATATTGAACCATCCCTGCATTCTTGAGATGAAGACTACTCGATCATGGTAAATAATTGTTTTGGTGAGTTCTTGGATTTGATTTGTGAAAATTTTATTGAGTATTTTTACACTGATATTCATAAGTAAAATTGGTTTGAAGTTCTCTTTCTCTTGTTGGCTCTTCGTGTGGTTTAGGTTTCAAAGTAACTGTGTCTTCATAGAATGAAGTAGGTAGTGTTCCTTCTATTTTGTGGAATAGTCTGAGAAGTATTGGTATTAGGTCTTCTTTGAAGGTCTGATAGAATTCTGCTCTAAAACCATTAGGCCCTGAGCGTTTTTGGGGGGAGACTTTTAATGACTGCTTTGATTTCCTTAAGGGTTATGGGACTGTTTAAGTAGTTTACTTGATCTTGATTTAACATTAGTAAGTGGTATCTGTCTAGAAAATCATTCACTTCATCCATATTTTCCAGTTTTTGTGAGTATAGGCTTTTGTAGTAAGTTCTGATGATTTTTTTGAATTTCCTCAATTTCTGTTGTTATCTCTACCTTTTCATTTCTGATTTTGTTAATTTGGATACTGTCTCTGTGCCCTCTGGTTAGTCTGGCTAAGAGTTTATCTATCTTGTTGATTTTCTCAAAGAACCAATTCTTAGTTTTGTTGATTCTTTGTATAGTTCTCTTTGTTTCTAATGGTTGATTTCAGGTCTGAGTTTGATTATTTCCTGATGTCTATTCCTCTTAGGTGTGTTTATTTCTTTTTGTTCTAAAGCTTTCAGATGTGCTGTTAAGTTGCTAGTATATGCTCTCTTTGATTTCTTTATGAAGGCACTTAGTGCTGTGAATTTTTCTCTTAGCCCTGCTTTCCTTGTATCCCGTAAGTTAGGGTATTCTATGTCTTCCTTTTCATTAAAGTCTACAAAGTCTTTAATTACTTCCCTGACAAAGTTATAATTTGAGTAGAGCATTGTTCAGTTTCCATGAGTATGTGGGCTTTCTGTTGGGTTTGTTTTGTTGTTGTTGTTAAAGATCAGCCTTAGTCAGTGGTGAACTGATAAAATGTGTGGAATCATTTTGATTTTGTTGTATCTGTTCAGGTTTGTTTTATATTCCATTATATGGTCAATTTTGAAGAAGGTACCATGAGGTGCTGAGAAGAACCTATATTTTTTTGTTTTATGGGGAAATGTTCTGTAGAAATCTGTTAATAATTTCCCAGGCTGTATTGCAGACTGGAAGAAAATTGGGGACCCAGCAGAATGTACAGGTCCTGTATGCAATGGCTCCATGGGGGGGGGAGTCCCAGCTGGGGTAGATATTGGGGTGAGGGTCTCACCAGTGTCCCTGGTTATGGGAGCCCTCCTGGGACTATCTTTGGGGTGTGGACTCCTGATCTGCCCTAGGCAGAGTTACAGAGCAGAGTTACCTTGCTCAGTCTTACCCAGCCTTTTCTATTTAACTCTGTGTCCTCAGAATCCATGAGGGCAGTTTTCTTGTTTGTTCAGTTTAAGTCAGTCAGTTCATAAAGTGTTTTAGAGCCATGTACTTAGAAACCTGTAGTTTTTTTTCACCCTAGAGGCACAATTACCACTGTGTACTCCACTTTGTGCCATAAAGCCTGACATTTATAAGCTGCTGTGAAAAGGCGTACTTGTCCCCAGCTTTTGGTTGAGTATGGTCATTGGGGACTTCCTTTGGGAGTTTATGGGGCACAAGGAAAATGAATTCATCATCTCCCTCCCTGTGGGGTCACTTGCTTCTATTATCCAATCTTTTCTTACTTGTAGAGTTATTCTCTTCAGATCCTAACAATTGTTCCTACCCCTTGTTCCCTTGTGCCTAAGTGAGTCACGACTCCCTCCCACTGCTCTCTCTGGAACGTATTTCCTTCTTTTCCTCAGCTCTGCTTGTGCTTTTGGACACAGCTTGCAAAAGCTTTTGAAATCACCTCATTTGGGTCTTCTTTTGATTTTTCTACTGAGACCTGTAAATAATAATATTGGACCTCAACTGATATTTTTTAATGAACATGTGAAAATAAAACACACCACACCTGGGAGGCTCTCCTAGTACATGACAAATACAGAGGGGGACACTCTCAGCCAGCCATTGAACTGAGCACATGGTTCCCAATGGGGGAGCTAGAGAAAGGACCCAAGGAGCTGAAGGGGTTTGCAGCGCCACAGGAAGAACAACAATATGAGTCACCCAGTACTCCCAGAACTCCCAGGGACAAAACCATCAACCAAAGAGTACACATGGAGTTACCCATGGCTCCAGACACATAGGCAGCAGAGGATGGTCTTGTTAGACACCAAAGGGAGGAGAGGCCCTTGGTCCTGGAAAGACTTGATGCAGTAGTGTACAGGAATACCAGGACAGGGAAGCAGGGGAGGGTTGATTGGGGAAAGGGAGATGGCTTGTGGGATTTTTCGGGGGAGGGAAGAACCAGGAAAGGGAACAGCATTTGAAATGTAAATAAAGAATATATCTAATAAAAAATTTATTTCTGATGAATAAAAATTTATTTGTAAAAAATGTATAAAAGTTGTCATATTAAAAGTAAATGGCAACCGTGTGATGTTTTATTGATTTTAACAAAATAAATTTCATTTCAATGGATTATGGGACTGAAAACTGATGACATGATGAGATTGATTGGAAGGGGAACTTCTGGGAAGGCCGATGACATGTTACAGATGCTGCAGCTAAAGGGTAGGAATGCTTTTATAATTAAATTTATGTCATTGATATATCAAATCTATTCATCAAAAGGAAAAATCCCAGCTAGGAGATTACATAGGTCTAGGCACATAGAACCCTAATGGTGACACTTTCACAGACATCCATTAAATGAAATATGCATTGCCAGAAAAAAAAAGTAAAAACAAACGATTACACTGAACCTTAGTTAGCTTCACAAATTACTAAGGTATGATGACATAAAATAGTCTGAAATCTGCTGGAAAGATGGCTCAGCGGTTAAGAGCACTGACTGCTCTTCTGAAGGTCCTGAGTTCAAATCCCAGCAACCAAAAAAACCAAAACAACAACAAAATAGTCTGAAATCTAAGGGACATCCAGTCAAAAATAATTTTAATTATTCTGATGATTGGAATGCGTGCACAAATAGTCTTAATTCAAAACGGTGTGAATGGTTCTGGCTAGGAAAATGTAGGCATTAATTGAATCAAAGTAGGCTATGGATGATATACTATTTCATCTGGGACGCTCAATTACTGAAATGAAGAGGAATACATTGGTAATAGTTTAATGCCAGTTTTATGCTACGGTCACTATAAATGGAGAAATTCGTAATGGAAATACCATTAACTAAATTCATAGCATAGAGAATTTTGGATAATAAGTTTGACTTGATCCAAGACTTTTTTGTCATATTAGAGTTTGTCTTTTCTAATACTGATATTAAAAATATATTTGAGTAAAGTGATACAAAACAATTCTTTAGCCCTTTCTTTGCCATGATTAATTACCTATAGAAGGAATAAATTCCTCTTAAGTTTTAAGTGTGGTTATAAGATACAAGGATGTAGATAATTGAATTTCTGCACCATTATTTTTACACAGAGTACCAACAAAATTAACACAAAAGATGAATAATCCAGATCTGATACCCTAGTACCGGGTTTCATTTTTCTAACTGCAATTTAAGATCCGACATTTGTTGAGCATTATCTGAGTCATCGGTTTCTGTGTACTGTCTCCCATGGTGTTCTTTAATTGTTGTTGTTATTTGCATTAGAATCCAAAAAGGTCAGCAATCAGCAATAGCTATGAACCCACATTCACTTATATTCAGTCTAGCAAAGTATCCTTAATGATGTGGAAAAATAAATGAGAAATGAGATTTTAATCTGGGAATGCAGGCTACAATTCCATGTAAACACTGCCTCTCCAAGAGTGAACCTTCTGCTTAGGAGTTCTGACTCCACAGGCCTGGGTGCAGTCCAGCGGGTCCTGTGACCCACCCAGGTAAACCTACAAAAAGTCCACATCTTCATTGCTCTCTTTTTCTCAGCAGCTTCCTGCCATATCCCTAAAAATACCTTGGTACCCATCCTTTCCTATTTGACATTTAAAAAATAAAGAAAATATTATTATATTAAAGAGACCACATCTTGGGACACAAATTCAAAAAGACGGAAAGTGCTCCTTGTATCATATTGGACCACAATGCCGTAACTCTTTGAAATTGACAGCAAGAAAACATCTAATAAATATACACACTCATGGAGATTAAGAAACTCATTATCGAGCAGTGAGTGGGTAAGAAATCAAGAAAGGAAGGAAGAATAAAAACAACCTGAAACTAAATGAAAACAAAACAAAACAACAACAACAACAACAAAAAAAAACATATTGTGACACATTGAACGCAATCCTACAAGGGGAATTTATAGCAAAAAACTGTCTATATTAAAATTCATATCAAACACAAATAAATGAGTTAATGATGCAATCTTTGCTCCAGCATCAGGGCAGTTGGGACCTCCAGGCTCAGAGACAGACAGGCATAATATCGCTTGGGTCTCAGGCAGCTTGTGTGTACCCTGCTCCAAAGAAATGGGCAGGTCTGCAGTAACCGACTCGCCAGCTCTGCTGTGGGATTTCTGCCCTGAAGAAGGACCTCCCGTCCTCCCCCCCCCCGGGAGAGATCACACACCCCTGCACAGGGCAGGAGCCTACCAGCCTCCCTTTGGCGACCTCTGCTGCAGGAATCCACTACGTTGAGCCTTTGGATGTGCAGGGATTCCCCAATATAACATCACTTGGGGCAAGGCACATCAGGGCTCCAAAGTCACTCAGGAGCAGGGCAGGCCCCAGAAATCGGTGCCAGGGGAATCCCAGTAATCCAGGGGGGTCAGAAATAGCTTTGCAGGCTCACAGGAGGTCCAACCAACAGCCAGTGATAGCAGGACCAACTAACACCACAGGTAACCAGATGGCAAAAGGCAAACATAGGAACGTTACTAACAGAAATCAAAGTAATATGGCATGATCCGAACCCAACTCTCCAACAGCAACAAGTCCTGGATACCCCACCACACCCGAAAGACAAGATCTGGATTTAAAATCACTTCTCATGATGCTATTAGAGGATTTCAAGAAGGACACAAATAAATCTAATAAAGAATTACAGGAGGACATGAATCAACGGGTAGAAGCCCTTACAAAGGAAACACAAAAATTGCTTAGAGAAATGCAGGAGAACATGGGTCAACAGATGGAGACCCACAAGGAGGCAACACATAAATCACTTAAAGAAATGAATCAACGGGTAGATGCACTTTCAAAGGAATCACAAAAATCACATAAAGAAATGCAGAAGAATATGGGTCAACAGATGGATGCCCATAGGGAGGCAACACAAAAATTCCTTAAAGAAATGAATCAACGGATAAATGCCCTTACAAAGGAAACACGAGAATTGCTTAAAGAAATGCAGGAGACGATGGATCAACAGATAGAAGCCCATGAGGAGTAAACATAAAATTCACTTAGAGAAATACAGGAGAACTTGGGTCAACAGGCAGAAATCCTGAAAGAGGAAACGCAAAAATACCTTAAAGAAATACAGGAAAATACAAACAAACAAGTGAAGAATCTCAGCAAATCCATCCAGGATCTAAAAAAGGAAGTAGAAACAACTAAGAAATCACAAAGGGAGACAACTTTGGAGATAGAAAACCTTGGGAAGAAATCAGGAGACATAGATGCAAACATCAACAATAGAATACAAGAGATGGAAGAAAGAAACTCAGGTGCTGAAGATACCATAGAAAGCATCGACTCAACAGTCAAAGAAAATGCAAAATGCAAAAAACGTGTAACCCAAAACATCCAGGAAATCCAGGACACAATGAGAAGACCAAACCTAAGGATTATAGGTATAGATGAGAGTGAAGATTTGCAACTTAAAGGGCCAGTAGTATCTTCAACAAAATTTTGGAGGAAAACTTCCCTAACCTAAAGAGATATGCCAATGAACGTACAAGAAGCCTATAGAACTCCAAACAGACTGCACCAGAACAGAAATACCTCCCGTCACATAATAATCAAAACATCAAATGTACTAAACAAAGAAAGAATATTAAAAGCAGTAAGAGAAAAGGACCAAGTGACATACAAAGGAAGACCTATCCGAATCACATCAGACTTCTCACCAGAGACTATGAAAGCCAGAAGATCCTGGGCAGATCTCATGCAGACACTAAGAGAGCACAAATGCCAGCCTAGACTACTATACCCAGCAAAACTCTCAATCACCATAGATGGAGAGACCAAGATATTCCATGATAAAACCAAATTTTCACAATATCTTCCCACAAATCCAGGCCTGCAATGGATAATAGGTGGAAACCGCCAATACAGGGAGAGAAACAACACCCTGGAAAAAATGAGATAGTAACCTTCTTGCTTCAAACCCAAAAGTAGATAACCACTCAAACATAAAGATAGTGTCAAGAATGGCAGGTGGCAATAATCACTATGCCTTAATCTCTCTTAATATCAATGGTCTCAATTCCCCAATAAAAAGACATAGACTAACAGGCGGGTTACATAAACAGGACCCAGGATTTTGCTGCGTGCAGGAAATGCACCTCAGGGTCAAAGACAAACATTACCTCAGAGTAAAAGGCTGGAAAACAATTTTACAAGCAAATGGTCCCAGGAAACGAGCCGGAGTAGCCATCCTAATATCAGATAAAATTGACTTTCAACCTAAAGTCATCAAAAAAGACATAGAAGGACACTACATACTGATCAAGGGAAAAATCCACCAAGAAGAACTTTCAATTCTGAATATCTATGCTCCAAATGCAAGGGCACCCTCATTCGTAAAAGAAACTTTACTAAAGCTCAAAGCACTCATCGCACCTCACACAATAATAGTGGGTGACTTCAACACTCCACTCTCAGGATCGTTCAGGAAAGCAGAAACTAAACAGGGACACAGTGAATCTAATTGAAGTCTTGGACCAAATGGAACTAACAGATATATATAGAACATTTCATCCTAGAGCAAAAGAATACACCTTCTTCTCAGCACCTCATGATACCTTGTCCAAAATTGACCATATAATTGGTCACAAATCAGACCTCAACAGATATAAGAAGATAGAACTAATTCCATGCCTCCTATTAGATCACTATGGAATAAGGGTGGTCTTCAATGGCAACAAAAACAACAGAAAACCCACATACATATGGAGGCTGAACAATGCTCTACTCAATGATAACTTGGTCAAGGTGGAAATAAAGAAAGAAATCAAAGACTTTTTGAAAGTTAATGAAAATGAAGGCACAACATACCCTAATTTATGGGACACAATGAAAGCGGTGCTAAGAGAAAAATTCATAGCCCTGAGTGCCACCAAAAAGAAACGGGAGACAGCATACACTAGCAGCTTAATGGCACACCTGAAAACCCTGGAACAAAAAGAAGGAAATACACCCAAGAGGAGTAGAAGGCAGGAAATCATCAAACTCAGGGCTGAAATCAATCAAGTAGAAACAAATAAAATCATACAAAGAATCAACAAAACTAGGAGTTGGTTCTTTGAGAAAATCAACAAGATAGATAAGCCCTTAGCCAAACTAGCAGGAGGGCACAGAGACAGTATCCAAATTAACAAAATCAGAAATGAAAAGAGAGAGATAACAACAGAAACTGAGGAAATTCAAAAAATCATCATATCCTACTACAAAAGCCTGTATTCAACACAACTAGAAAATCTCGAGGAAATGGACAATTTCCTTGACAGATACCAAATACCAAAATTAAATCAGGATCAAATAGACCATCTAAACTGTCCTATAACACCTGAAGAAATAGAAGTTGTCATTGGCAGTCTTCCAACCAAAAAAAGCACAGGTCCAGATGGTTTTAGTGCAGAATTCTATCAGACCTTCAAAGAAGACCTAACACCAATACTCTTCAAACTATTCCACAAAATAGAAACAGAAGGAACACTACCCAACTCGTTCTATGAAGCCACAATTACAATAATACCAAAAGCACACAAAGATCCGACAAAGAAAGAGAATCTCAGGCCAATCTCTCTTATGAATATTGATGCAAAAATACTCAATAAAATTCTTGCCAACTGAATCCAAGAACACATCAAAATGATCATTCACCACGATCAAATAGGCTTCATTCCAGGGATGCAGGGGTGGTTCAATATAAGGAAGTCCATCAGTGTAATCCACTACATAAACAATCTCAAAGAAAAAAACCACATGGTCATCTCATTAGATGCTGAGAAAGCATTTGACAAAATTCAGCATCCTTTCATGCTAAAGGTCTTGGAAAGAACAGGAATCCGAGGCCTATATCTAAACATAGTAAAAGCAATTTACAGCAAACCGGTAGCCAGCATCAATCTAAACGGAGAGAAACTTGAAGCAATCCCACTAAAATCAGGGACTAGACAAGGCTTCCCTCTCTCTCCATATCTTTTCAATATACTACTTGAAGTTCTAGTTAGAGCAATTAGACAACAAAAGGAGGTCAAAGGGATACAAATTGGAAAGGAAGAAGTCAAACTATCACTATTTGCAGACGATATGATAGTATACTTAAGCGACCCAAAGAACTCCACCAGAGAACTCCTAGAGCTGATAAACAACTTCAACAAAGTGGCCGGATATAAAATCAACTCAAGCAAGTGAGTAGCCTTCCTATACTCAAAGGATAAGCAGGCTGAGAAAGAAGTAAGAGAAATGATACCGTTCACGATAGCCACAAACAATATAAAGTATCTTGCTGTGACTCTAACCAAACAAGTGAAAAATCTGTATGACAAGAACTTCAAGACTCTGAAGAAAGAAATTGAAGAAGACCTCAGAAGATGGAAAAATCTGCCATGCTCATGGATTGGCAGGATTAATATAATAAAAATGACCATCTTGCCAAAAGCAATATACATAATCAATGCAATCCCCATCAAAATCCCAACTCAACTCTTCATAGAGTTAGAAAGAACAATTCAAAAATTCATCTGGAATAACAGAAAACTCAGGATAGCTAAAACTATTCTCAATTGTAGAAGAACTTGTGGGGGAATCAATATCCCGGACCTCAAGCTGTACTACAGAGCAATAGTGTTAAAAACCGCATGGTATTGGTACAGTGACAGGCATGTAGATCAATGGAACAGAATTGAAGACCCAGAAATGAATCCACACTCCTATGGTCACTTGATCCATGACAAAGGAGCTAAAACCATCCAATGGAAAAAAGATAGCCTTTTCAACAAATGGTGCTGGCTCAACTGGAGGTCAACATGCAGAAGAATGCAAATTGACCCATTCTTATCTCCTTGCACTAAGCTCAATTCCAAGTGGATCAAGGACCTCAACATAAAACCAGACACACTGAAACTAATAGAAAGGAGACTAGGGAAGAACCTTGAACATATGGGCACAGGGGAGAATTTCCTGAACAGAACTCCAATAGCTTATGCTCTAAGATCAAGAATTGACAAATGGGACCTCATTAAATTACAAAATTTTTGCAAGGCAAAAGACACTGTCAAAAAGACATAAGGCAACCAACTAACTGGGAAATGATCTTTACTAACCCCACATCCAACAGAGGGCTAATATCCAACATATATGAAGAACTCAAGAAGTCAAACTCCAGAGAGCCAAGTAACCCTATTAAAAAATGGGGTACAGAGCTAAACAAAGAGTTCTCACCTGAAGAATATCTAATGGCTGTGAAGCACCTAAAGAGATGTTCATCATCCTTAGTCATTAGGGAAATGCAAATCAAAACAACCCTGAGATTCCATCTCACATCAGTCAGAATGGCTAAGATCAAAAACACAGGAGACAGCAGTTGTTGGCGAGGATGTGGAGAAAGAGGAACACTCCTCCTCTGCTGGTGGGATTGCAAGCTGGTACAACCACTCTGGAAAGCAGTGTGGCGTTTCCTCAGAAAACTGGGCATGACACTCCCGGAGGATCTGGCTATGCCACTCCTGGGCATATACCCAGAGGTTTTACCTGCATCCAATAAGGACACATGCTCCACTATGTTCATAGCAGCCTTATTTATAATAGCCAGAAGCTGGAAAGAACCCAGATGTCCCTCAACGGAGGAATGGATTCAGAAGATGTGGTATATTTACACAATGGAATACTACTCTGCAATTAAAAACAATGAATTCACGAAATTCCTAGGCAAATGGTCAGAACTTGAAAATATCATCATTAGTGAGGTAACCCAATCACAAAAGAACACACATGGTATGCAGTCACTGATAAGGGGCTATTAACCCAGAATCTCAGAATACCCTAGACTCAATTCACATATCAATAGATTTCCAAGAAGATGGAAGGAGAGATCCCTGGTCCTGGAAAGACTGGATGTAGGGGAATGTCAAGACAGAGAAGCGAGATGGGGTTGAATGGGGAAAAGAGGGAGGGAAGGGTGTTTATAGGACTTTCGGGGAGTGAGGAAATGGGAAAGGGGAAATGATTTTGAATGTAAATAAAAAAACTTAGAAAATAAAATAAAATTTAAAAAAAAGAAGTGAATGATGTTTTTAGATTCAGCCAAACCACCTAAATTAAACCAAGAAATCAACAACATGAACAGACCTGTAACAAATGAAGCAAGTGAAATACTGATAAAAAGTCTTCCAGCTAAAAAACAAAAACAGAAACAAACAAAAACAAACAACAAAAAATGGTGGAGTGATAGGGACACCAACCCACCCAAAAAACTTTTGAATAAAATGTATCCTGTATACAAGAAACTCAGTGTTTAGGGATGGAGCAGAGACTGGGGGAATGGCCAACCAATAACCAGCCCAACTTGAGACCCATCCCATGGACAAACACTAATCCTTGACACTATTGTTGATACTGTGTCATGCTTTCAGACTAGAGTCTAGCATGGTTGTCCTCTGAGAGTCTCTGCCCACCAGTTGACTCAGACAAATGTAGAGACCTACAGTGGATGGAGTTTGTGGTCTCTTATGGAAGAGTTTGGGTAAGGATTGGGGGCTCTATGTGGGATAGGACCTCCACAGGAGGATCAACATAATCAACTAACCTGGACTGAACCACCAATCAAGGAATTTATAACAGGTTGGACCCAGGCATCCTCATGAAGCAGATGTGCAGCTTGGTCTTCATGTGGGTACCAAACATCTGGAGTGGGGCTATCCCAGAATCTGTTGCCTGTCTGTGGGACATATTCTTCTAGCTGGGCTGACTTGTCTTGCATCAGTAGGAGAGAATGTACCTAATCTCACAGAGACTTGATATGCCAGAATGGAGGGACACCTAGGGAGTTCCAGCCCCTCAGAGGAAAAGGAAATAGGGGTAGGAGGGAGATGGAGAGGGATTGTGGGAGGGATGATTGTATGGGGAGTAGTGAGCAGGATGTAAAGTAAATAATTAGTAATAATAATAATAATAATAATTAAACAACAAAAATAATCAGATATATATCAAAAATATTATAGAGCATAACCATATTGGCTTTAGCCCCAAGTACAGTCATTGTTTAAAATATACAAGCCAATAAATAATTTTTAAAAAATCACATACATGGACTTAAAATTAAAAATTTCTTTATTATCTCAATAAATATTGTAAAACCCTTTTGCACAATCTAAAATGTCTTCAAGATAAAAAACGTCCTAGAGAATGTAGGGCTAGAGAGACTACAATAAAAGTCATAGATAAGAAATCCACACCCAACATAATCCTACATGGAGAAAAGCTTAAAACAGTTCCAGTGAAGTCAGGAACTAGACAAGATACCATTACGCCTACTATTTTTCTACATTGTGCTTGAAGTACTAGCTGGAGCAATAAGGCAAGAAAAGGAAATTAAAGAATGAGGGAAGAGATTTGCCTGGAACTCTGAGAGGACAAACACAAGCAACTGAGTAAAGGAGAATAGAATAAACAGGTTAATTAAGTTATGAGCTAGTTAAGGAACAAGTACAAGCTTATAGCATAGGCATTTATTCATATATAATTAAGTCTCAGAGTTATTAAAAGCTCACAGTTGTAAAGAAACAAATAGGGAAAAAAGTCAAACTATCTTCTTTTAATCATCTGCATTGCATTTGCAGATAATGTGATACTATACATTAAAGGTCTCCCAAATTCTCCCAGAATATATATATATGGCAATGTGACTGGATACAGAATCAATTTGCACAAATGAATAGATTTCCTATACATCATTAACAAACATACAGAGAAGGAGATTATGAACACACTCCCATTCAAAGTAGCCTCAAAGAAGAGAAAGTATCTAGGAATAAGCCTAACCAAGGGAATGAAGGACCCCTACAATGAAACTTATTAACCTCTGAAGATAGTGATAGAGAAAGTCACTGAAAAATGGAAAACCATTTCAAGCTCCTGGATTAGTAGAACTAACATTGTGAAAATGACCATTTTACCAAAAGCTATTTACAGATCAGATTCAGTGCAATCCTAATCAAAACCTCCAACTCATTCATCATAGAAATAGTCAAAACAAGTCTAAGCAAAAAGAACAGGCCTATCAGGATTATTATTCCACATCTTAGATATTCTACAGAAGCATGGTAATGAATACAATATGGTGTTGGCACAAAAACAAGACATGTAGACTAATGGAAAAAACCCAAATACACAAATGTGAGTGCATGTAACTTCAGCAACTTAATACTTGGCAAGATATTTGGCAAAAAACCAAAACAAAACAACAACAAAAAAAAAAAAAAAAAAAAAACATGTGCTGGAAAAAAAGCTTCTCCAACAAAAGGTACTAGGAAAATTGGATGTCCACATGCCAAAGAATGAAATTAAACTCATACTTGTCACAAAGAACAAAAACAAACTCCAAATGGATCAAAGGCCTAAAAGCGAAAGTTGAAATACTGAAACTGCTAGGCAGTACCCTACATGATGTAGGTATAGGAAGTACAGGGAGGGCTCTAGGGGTAATACATGGATCTTCCTGAGAAGGGAAATAGAATAGATTTGCTAGTGAACTGAGAGTATTTGGGGATGAGAACATGATGGTTTAGTTGGGAGAGGGAAGAACAAAGTCAGAGAGTACTGGGATAAATAACTGGAATCGCAGGGGACATCTGGGGAACAATGCAGAAACCTACTGCAGAGGAAACTTCTAGAAATCTATGATGGTGACCCTAGCAAGGACTCCTAGCGATGGAGGACAAAAAGCCTTACCCATCCATCTTCTGTAACCAAGCAAGGCTTCCAGAGAAGGGACTGAGACACCATCCCAGTACTTTGACCTACAACCTGTTCTGCCTACAAGATGGGATTGCCCAATGGTGTCTCAGAATATATAAGAGAGACCAACCAATAACTATTTAAATTAGGGCCCACACTAGTAAAGGATACCTATGTCCTACACTGCCTGAATGGCCAGGAACTGGAAGCTCAGAGACCCGAGGTTGAACCAAATACAACTGGGGAAAAAAAAGTATAAGAACATCAATGAAATAAAATTAATACTGATAGATATTCTATCTTTAACTAGCCCCAATCGTTAACAAAGAGGCTTCCTTTTTCCTCTGTCAATTGATGGGAGCAGATTCAGGGACTCATAGCCAAACAAAGGCAGAGAGCTTAGGGAACCCTAAAGAAAAGGGGGAAGAGGGATTATAGGAGCAAAAGGGTTGAGGACACCAGGAGAACAGGACCCAACCTAGCAGGGCTCATAGGGGCTCACAGAGACTTAAGTGACAATTGGAGTCTACATGAGTCTGTGCCAGGTCCTCTGCATATATGTTATGGTTGTTTAACTTAGAGTTTTCATAGGATTCCTAACAGTGGGAGTTGGGCTGCCTTTGACTCTTTCGCTTGTTCTTGGGTTCCTTTTCCTCCTACTGGGTTGCCTCATCCCATCTTGGGCCTAGTCTTATTTTATCTTGCTATGACATTTCCAGTTAACTGGAAGGCCTGCTCTTTTCTAAAGGGAAACAGAAAAGCAGTATATCTGTAGGAGAGGGGAGGTGGTGGGAGAACTGGGAGGAGGTGAGAGAGGGAAACTTATTGTATAAGAGAAGAATAAATAAAAGAAAAATGAAAACAAAAATAGCCCATTTGAAAAATTGGACTGGGATTGGAATTGTGAATGCTCAAAAGAAGGGAAAAATGGCTAAAATGTATCTAAAAATAATTTTCATTATTCTTATAATTAGGGAAATGCAAATCCAAACACCTTAGAAATTTCATGTTACTCCAGTCAGATGGCAAACATCAATGGAACAACTGACAACAAATGCTGGAGAGGATGAGGGAGTAAAGCCTATGCTCATTGCCAGTTTATTTATAATAGATAAAAAACGAAAGCAATCCATCCTGCAACCAACTAATGGATAAAGAAAATGTAGTATTTATAAATTATGGAAACCTATTCACATTTAAAGGTAAAAGAGATCATGGACTATGCAGGTACTAGAAAAGATGGTGATGAGTAGGGTAAGATAGACACACAAAGAAAAAAGTAGTTTGTTTTCTCTCATTGGAGGCCCCTAGCTACAAAACTTCAGGAAAAGATGGTGAGACCATTGTCAGAATAGGGAAATTGGGGAACATTAAGGAGAGGAATGGCAGGGTACAAGTGATCTGATCAGGAAAATGGGAATCCTTAGGGAGGGGAATGAAAGGAAAGACAGAAGAATGTAGAAGATGTAAAGGGAAATGCAGGATACAAGAGCTCTGATAGGGGAAGTGTGGAGGAGGGGCTCTTAGGGAAAGAGAGCAAGGAAAATACAAAAGAAGGTAGGAGGAGAGTAAAGGAGAATAACAGGATACCGTGATCTGCTAAGAGAAATGGGGAAAGGGGGCTCTTATGGAAGGAGGTAGACAAATTCAGAGAAGGAAGACCATGGGTAAAATAATAATAAGCATGTCTGGAATAGTCACACAAAATCATACTACTTTTATTTACTTAAAAACCCTATAATACACATAATTCCTTTTTTAAATATGCATGCATATATAATTTTAATGAACTTTTCTCACCTGTGCTAACCATGTTCCCTCTAAGAACCAAAGATTCCCAACAAAACCCCAATACCATGAGAAACCCTTCTTTTGATTTGTTGACTTGGACTATCCAAAGGACTCTCATACACATAATCTATTGTTGTTGCTCTGGGTTACCTGCAAGAGGTGGAAGATAAGTCCCTATTTCTGAGAACATCATGTACTTCAGACACAGGGTCCAGAGACCCATGAGCTGAAACTGACCTTAAACGCTTCCTCTCTGAGGACTAGCTTTCATGGTCCCAGATATCAACCTGTAGGCTTCTGAAGGAGTAAGGTAACTAAAAGTCCTGCTGAGTTATGATTCCTATAAATGATATCAACAACTAGAATGGTGTGATAACCCTAAGGGTACACTAGTGGCATACATACCTTGGAGGTACCCAAAAGGTCTCTAATGTGACTTAAGAGCTGCTCAAAGAGAGAGAAACCTTGACTAGTACTGGAAACCCATCTTACTAAGCGCTAGTGAAATCATGGTTATTGGAGGAGAATCTACAGCCTCTAATTGACTAAACCAGCATAATCCCCAGTGATAATCTATAAACATTTGTTCCTGTATCCATAGATGAGTGTAGTCTTCACCCCTCATCAAAGAAAGTTCTCCATGAAACAGATGGAGACCATTACAGAAAACTACAACCAACCAAAATGTGGAGTTGTAGATCCCAGTCCCAAAACACTCCTCCAACTAAGGCTCAGGAATATTTGAAAAGAGGGGTGGCAAAAGATGATTAGAGATCAGAGAGTTTACTAGTATCTCCTTGTAATATCAGAATCTACACCCATAAAGTCTCACCCTCATGACTGGCCAAACATGCACTGAACAAGAGTGACAGTAATAGGTATGCCATACTAATTGGAGAAAAACCCATGAGACCTCAGCCCTACACAAAGAACTATATGCAAATGAGGAAAGTCCAGGAGTAGGGGGAGGTAGTCCTTCCCAGAAAAACACACACCACCATTTGGTTGTCCAGTGCCATATGATCAGCTCTGAAAATACACATACAGGTAGCATGTTATGAACTGAACAGGTTAGATTAGGAATATATACATACATACATATACCTACACATGTATGCATGCAACAATTAGTTTTTAAAAGATCAATTTGAAGGAGTGTTGGGAAGGGACATGGGAGAGTTTGGCGGGAGGAAAGGGAGGGGGATAAACTCTGAAATTCATATAAGATGTCCAAAAGAAAAATACAAGTACACACCAAAACTGAACACTGAATGAAGCAGTGGGTGGAGAGAACAAGAGCAGAAGAGCTGTTGTCTAGAAAATATCAGATGCTCGGAGTGGGTAGGAATACCAGCCACTTTTCAGAGGTGAGCGACTTAGATCCAGAATAAAGGACTTGCTGGTCAGGGAGGAAGCTGCTAAGCTAACCTGTGTGAAGGAAATGTCTTTCATTTGCATTATCTCTTGGTTTGGCTTTGTGCCCTATATTTCTAGCCTCCTCACACTGACCAATAAATTGAACATTTTTTATTGGTTGTCTCTCACCAATCTACCTCATCAGGCACCCCTAAATCTGGTTCAGTAAGTACCTGGCAGAAACCTACTCTATAAGAGCCCAGAGTTCAGCTCGTATTATTTCCCGTTTCTTATCCCACTTTACAATCTTCATCAGAAAAAGTCTTAAATAAAGCCTATTGTTTTCCTTAATCTCTAAGAAGACAGTAGAATGAAACACTTAAGGATAGATGAATAGTCTTTGTAGATAAACCCACCAAATAGCAGGCTGATTCTACATTTGCTTTACCATTCATTCCAAACTATTTCACTAATGCCTCTCAGGTCAAGGCACCATGCCAAGTGCCTGGGATTTGGAGGAATGGTGTGATGTGACTTTCAGCCTAAGTCAGTGGAAAAGACACCATGACTAGGTACCTTGACGACAGAAAGGCCAGTGTGATATAGCACACACATAGGAATTTTACAGCTTCAGCATTTAAATATGCTGCCTCATAACCTGGCGACGGAATTCCTTGTGAACAAGTTTGTTTCAAGTTTGTTTGGGTTCAAGGCATAGTGTCACAGGTGCCTTCTACTTTTATTTCTGCACAAACATGAGGCACCCTTATTTTGAGGCTGGCTTACAGACGTACACACAACACTCCTTTATGGCAGAGGGTAGTGTCTATTCTTCCCCTACAATCTCCAAATTCTAGGATTGTGAGCATGTTGTGTGTGAGGGCGATCTTTTACTACCTTCGAGGGTAGGGGCAGCAATTAAGAAGAAAAAATTAAAAATAAATAAGTAATAAACAGTAAATATGTTCTGATTTGTGTCGTAAATCAAAGGTTTTTAATTTTTTTTAAAGAGATGTGCAAGTTTGCCCTTGATTTCACAGGATTCTAAACTTGTGAGAGTCCTGTAAGTAGAGACTCCTGAGTATAGAAGAGAGATTTTATTCATAGCTTCTCCTTTTATTAGACTTTCAAAGTGAGTATCTAATCTCTTGAGGCCAGTATGGCCTCTATTTCCAAAGCCTTGGCTAATGCCTTCCTGGAAGGAGGGGCCCTTTGCAAGCAGGTAGAATCAGGAGGGGATTTCCTCTGGGACTTTTCATTTCACTGTGGGGATGTCAAGCTTGGCACGCAGAGCACCCGGGCCTCTGTCACAGAAGGTCACCAAGCACATAATCCATCACAGTGTTTTGACAGGGTACCCTTAGCCTTGCTGAGAGAAGATACCGGGTCATTAAGTGCTTTCAACACAGATGAGGAAGAACTAGATAATATATGAGTCAAATTACTTTCCTCCTGGTCATGAGGGATATTAGTGTGGAAATGGATCTGCTGGAGGCTGCAGCAGAATTGTTCTGCCCGGACACCTTGAAGGAGAAAAGCAGTATGGCCTACCTTTCTACCCAAAGAGAGAAGAGCGTGGGGTAAACCGCATAGCCCTCAAGTCTGACCCAAGCATTTGTTTTACATTAGGCTTTTATTAGCCATCCTCACAGAGTACATTTTGGAGGGTACTTTGTACGTTATTAAGTAACACAAATTTTTGATCATTTACCTACTGTTGGTCTAGCCTTTGAGATGAGAGACAACAAAATTAGGGACACCATCTACAGAAGATAAACTGCTTTATATGTTTCCAGTTTCTGTGGATTCCCATCCATAGTAGAATCAGTCACTAGAAAAATAAAGTTAAGGATCAAAAACAAGAAGAGAAGATCTTCTTATCCAGTGACTCCATTTCATCCCCAGACAACAAAAGACACAGGCAACATTCCTGTGGACTTAAGTGGCAAAGGGAGTTGCCAGGGATTAATCACATGACAGGCATGAGAACACACCAATTCAGTTAAATGGCTTCTTTGTTTGGTGAATAAACTACCAAAAACAAAGAATGCTTTTTTAACAGAGAGTTATGACTCAATTGTGAGCAGTCAGCACAAAATAAATCCATAGAAAACAGATCTGACTATTGTCAGTATGGTTAACATTATTAGCTGTTATTATAACATTATTTAAAAATACATAATAAGAAAAGACATGGAGCACAACAGAGACAACTTGAGCATCTAAAATGTACTTGGAGGGAAAAGGAAAAATTCATGCTTCCATGATTTCCTTCAATTCTGCTAACTCAATGTTTTCCTGTAATTAAAAGACCAAAAAGGATTTCTACATTTTCAGAAAAGGAAGATAAATTAGAAAACTGCAGCAAAAAATAAATAACATTCAGGTTGGAGAGTATCACCCAATACAGTGACTTCCAATTAATTTGGTCACACTTTAATTAAAACCTAAGTTTTATTTGTCCAGATTCCAGGAAACTAGTGATCAGCATTTGTATTGCATGGGAACAAACATTCTGCTCACCTCTAGTGGTCATTACCAAGTAATTCAGTAATGATTTCTTGGGACTATGCTAAGCTTCAATCGATCACAGAATTTATCACCTCACAGTACAATGGCCGCTGCTTGCGTCTCTGTAGGTTTCTTTGACTTGTTTATTCACAAGACATTCTATTCCAGGAGGCCCAGTGCTAATATCAAAAGGTCAGCACCTACTGTATTATATATCATGGGCCAAGTGAGCAGAAGAAGCAGGGCATTGCTTATGCCCTAAGAAGTCTAAAACGCAGTTTAGGAAGGCATATTCACCTCTCTTTCTTTTTCTTTTAAATAAACATGTATTTAGTTCAATGACTGTGTGTGTGTGTGTGTGTGTGTGTGTGTGCGCGCGCGCGCGCACACTCATCGACATGTGTTCCTGGTGCACTTGAATGCCAGAATAGGGTCTTGGATGTCCTGGAACTGGAATTCTAGATAGTTCAGAGCTACCATATGGGTATTGAGAACTGAACCTTGATCTTCTGCAAGAGCAACCAGTGCCCCTAAACGCTGAGCCATTTCGCCATCCTTTCCTTCACATCTTGTCTCTGACAAGAGGTTTTAACCAGTCTTGCGGCCGCTAGTCTACTCTAATATCTTCAAATCATCTCCTTGGCCACTCCAGTCTGATCAATCCTAAAAAAAGAAAAAAAAAGAAAAGAAAGGAAAAGAAAAAGAAAAGAAAAGAAAAGAAAAGAAAAGAAACTATGTTTTTGTTGTTCCCCCAGGAACACCAAATCCAATTAAACAATCCATACAAAGTGGTCAGAACTGTATAAATCCCTTATCCAGCCTTACCCAGAATTTCCATAATGAGCTGGTTTAAGCTGGGATCCCCACCTGACCAATACCACTCTCCTCCATGTACGTATGTTTTACATGGACTTCAAGTTCTTCATCTACATAGAATTTTCCAAAATGCCCTATCCCTGATCTTTCTTCTCCTTTCTCTTTCATGGGACTTTCTGTTTTGGCAAAGATTTCATTGAGAAATCCCTGTTCCAAATCTGGGCAACAGCTTCCTACATGGAGTCCTGGATTTATATTCTTGGTGTCATTACTCCAGCACTGGTCCCTCTGTATAGTAGAATTGAAAAATATAAGGCCTGGTGAATGATGCTAAAAGTGATTAGGAATTTATTATTTACATCTCAAAGCATCTCTAATATGTTGACAGGTACAATTAGACATTTAATTTTATTCCCATCCAGTCACTTCCAGATGCAGCGTTTCTTCTCAGAGCATGTCTGATGTTTTCTTTTATTCTAAGTGCTCAGCACAGAGCTGTCCACAGTGAAGGGGGCTGTGTATGTGCTTCCTGGCGTGATTTAATTAACTTGACATCACAGACACAAATATCTTCAAAATCAAATATAAATATCTATGTCACTACTAAAGGCTGTGAGTTAATTACTATTCTTTAACAATATTAGTGTACTGTTCTTGTGCTGACACTTCATTTCTCAGTCTAACAGGCTATTTATTTAATTAATAGCTACTTCCCTATTAGGATCCATTAGTATCACAAGTTGTTTTTAGCCAGCCTTGCCAAAAACAAATAAGGAGTACATGTGTTCTCTGTACAATTCTTAATTGCCTTACACTAACATTTCTTTGGCAATTACGAGAATCTAATTGAGATCACAAGTTAAAGATACAGATGCACAAATTTTATATATATATATATATATATATATATATATATATATATACATACATATGTATGTATATACATACACATATATATGTATATATGTATGTATAGTTTATGGATTTGATGTTCTATTTGTTTTAAATTTTTTCTTAAGAAAATGAAGGTTAAAGTAAATAAGTTTCATCCTACAGGACTTTGTCTTTCACAGACTGGTAAATAATCAAATACATAAAGATGTTCTTGTGCTGTTTCCAGCTGTATTTCCAGAACTTTTGTTCTTTGGTCTTGAACTGGTTGCTTCTTTGATTTTGGATAGCGATTGCTTATAGCATATCAGAAGAAGGTTTAAATGGTGTGGTTTTTAAAGCTATTACATAGTTCTGTGTTGCAGTCATCTTCACTTCTGTTTGTTGCATATAGTTCATGCTTTGTTCATACAAGAGCCTACTTCAATAAAAGGGGATGGAAAGATGCCTCTGTGGATAAAAGCACATCTTACTTTTGCAGAGGACCCAGGTTTGCTTCCAAGCACCCATACTCGGTGGGTCTTCAGCTACAGAATCCAATGATGCCCCAGGCTTCTCCAGAGACCTGCATTCACATGCTCATGCTCTTGTGCATGCACGTGTGCGCATACACACACACACACACACACACACACACACACACACACTCCTTAAAAAGAACATCAATTTTTAAAGGATAAGAACCTACTAAGAAAAGTAAGTTAAATAGCAGAAGGTAAAATAAATAATGCTCAAGTCTACCCTGTAAGCAAATGGAACAGGCCATAACCTGGACTTCGAGCAGACTTTTAAAATGACAACTGAGACACGAGGAGGAATAGAGTGGAATTTGTTTCATTTCTTGCATTTCATACGCTGAAAGCCTTGACTTTATCTTAAATAAAGCAAAGCAGCTAAATATGAACAAACACAGAGTGTGGTCTTTTGTTATTGTTTAATAATGCAGTACTTAAATCGTCTAGATCAGGTCTTTCTCCACCTGCACTTCATTTAGGACCAGATCGTTTAATGAAATTATTGAATTATTAACGAAGCTCTTCTCACCAGGCCATTCATCACTGTTTAGGGTTTTATATTTCATAAGCAAAATAAATAGTCTCATGAGGATGTTGCTACTCCACTGCAGGAAGGTGTCATCTGTCAACACTGAGATCTAGGCATCTTGTTATGGAAGTCTCACAGAGACCTAAAAAAAAAAAATAAATCTTATGAGTTCTTTTTAACTACATGGCATACATATTTAATGGGGCTTGCTGTGATATTCTCAGCAATCAAACCAAGCAATATTCTTATCATTTGGGTCAGCCAAACACAGCCACCCTTTCCCCAGACCCACACATGTGTATAGATACGCATGCACATTGTCCACGCAGGCACCTAGTTGTAAGTCAAAACCCAAGAGCACATAGGTGCATGTGGTGCTGTCCTGGAGCAGAGAAGGGGTCGAAGCAAACCCAGATCCCCAGATTTTCTCATCCTAAGAGCATCAGGAGTTTGGCTGCTCCGTTGCCTTGTTCTGGTGCCAGCAGAACCCAAGACCTAGGCTTCCCCGGCACACATGTCCCCTAGTGCATATAACAACCAATAAACTCATGCATTTCCAGGGTTATGAGGGATGGCTGCTGTTTACCTGACCAATGGCCTGAAACATCCAGGACTGGAATTCCTTTCAGTATGGCTTTATTAGGTTCCTTCTCCTGGCCCATGCTGCGGCAGAGTATATAAACAAAGCCCCAGCCAATAGCATACCATCACGAAGGCCCAAGCGGCCATTTTCCTCTGTGTGTGTGTGTGTGTATGTGTGTGTGTGTATCCCCTGATCCTCCCAATAAACTGTCCTCTGACAGTATCTGGGGTGTTCTTTCCTGTCTTACAATAGCTCAGGATCCCCTTCCAGTCCAGTCATGTTACCCTACTCTGCCTGCCTCCATTGGTCTACTACTGCATTCAAGCCTGGTACCAGTAGCTTCCCACACTCCAGTGTCAGAATCACCAGACAACCATCCACCTCCAGGAGTCTGAGCAGAGAAAATTTCTTTTTGTCATAGAAGTCAGTGAAATCTGATGACAGAGTTTCTCCAAATGGTATAGATGCTCACCACATAGAATTTTGTCAAGGGCCACTTGACAAGCCATTCAGATTCTTCCATTGTGTCCTTCAAGGTAAAGAGTCACACAGGTGTTTCCAAACACTGGGTTATGAACAAAAGCTGGCATGGCTCATTTGCATGAAGATGCTTTCTATCTCTCCAACTGTGAGTGGGTCAATGGAATTCTTGAGAAAGCATTTTGTCCCATTGAGAATTTGTGGAAAGCATTAGAACATGGTAGATTTGGATGAGTTCTAATACATGTTTTAAGATCTCTTCTCAGGAAATACAAGTTAACAGAGTGAGCCAGTGACCACCCTTTGAACCTTAGTTCATATACTAAAGCTTTCACTGAAAAAGAGAGGTCTGCTAGTGTATCAAGCACTAATGCAGGCATGATAACATTGTAACGAAGAAGGAAAAGGGGCAACCTTTCATGAACATGGACAAGAAGTGGATTATCTAGTCAAAAATATCTGATACTGACAAATACTCTAAAATAAGCAAGCTAATGAGATCATAGTACTCTGAGCTTAAAGAATTTAATAGAAGAAATACATTTCTTTGAGAGTCAAGTCCATGTCCTGTTTATCCTGTGACCCATGGGGTCCTGTGGTGGGTTTGGTATTTCTCGGATGCACATTAAAAGAGAGAATTAATTCTGAATGAATTTTTAAAATAAAAAAATCAATTAAAGCAGAATCTTTGGGTAAAGGGTTGGAAATTTACCAGCAAACTTAAAATCCTTAGAGATCAAATTCTAAAGCAAATGGCCAGCTGAGAAATCAGACTGCTCTCTCCCAAGGCACCCACCCTTGCGACCAGAACACTACCAAAAATCTTTCTACCTGCCGAAGTCCCACACACAGGCTTCACTTTGACTTGGACACACAATTGTTATGTTCTTGCTAAATTTAAGGATGAATCTGAATGAACCCTGAGTCTTTTGATGGTGGGCTTTTCAGATAGCCTGGCTGGGCATCAGGCTATGATCTAGTTATCTTTTCAGGGAAAAGCAGTTTACTGGTGAGTCTCACAGACTTACAGACTTTGACTAAAGGATCACTAATACACAGAAAAACTATGATTTCTTGAGACTTTAGTATTTACTGACATTTTTTTTTTAAATAAACTAAATGCAAATCCCAAATGCAGGGGTTAAGGAGGCTCTATTTTTTTCAGTATTTGTGGCCGATTATAAATTTCAGTTTAAAAAAAAATCAGAATTTTGGACATTTTTCTGTCCACCATCATGAAATTAGAAGATTTCCATTGTTTAAATTGTTTATTTACATGATCAGTTTTGATACTTATATGATTTTTTTGCTAAAAGTGAGATCTTTAGAAGCTCAGCAAGACCATTTTCCAAATGGTCAATGTATGCATCTGCATAATCCCATATGAGTCAAGACCCATTCCAAGTACAACTTGGACAACAGCCTTTATGGTGAAAGCTCACTGACACAGTGCTCCATGTCTTGTCTTACAGAGGCTAATGGTAATTCCAAAGAAAAATATCTTCAGTTACCTAAGACACTAAAATACACTTCTCTCCTGTGTGGGTACTGATATGCTTCAGATACTTTAAGAAGAACAGCACATAACACTCTGATTCAGACATGGGGATGAGACCCTGTTATCTACTAATCAAAGCAATAATTGACGAAAAATATAATATAAAACCGCCATTCTCAGTATAACCTTTTGGCTTTGGCCACTATGACATTTCATGACTTATTACTAATTTAAAATGAATTAAATTTTAATGTCTTAAAATAAGTTGTTTCATATTTTAAATATATCTAACATCACAAATATTTATACATGTAATCATCATAAATCTTTTTAGAGCTGTTAGTAAATTTTAAGGGTTTAAGTGGTTAGTTTCTATTTCTCAACTTCTAAAATGTATTGCTATCTGTTGGCCCAGAGCATGGGTCATATACAGGGTCAGATGGCTCTAATAGGAGTACATGTAAATTCTTTAAATTTTATAAAAGTATGTACTTACACATTTTGAAACTGAAGATTTTGTAATTTTGCATATAGCTTATAGAATTGATATAGAATAGTGTTTTGCCTTTCACAATTCTACATTTTCTCCATACATTTATTTACACTAAAGATAAATTTAATGGAAACAGAGAGGTAGCTGTATGTGAAAGACTGAACTATGAGAAACCCTGGCACCAAACTAAATCTTCAGAAGCAAGGACTACCTGGGGTTATTTTTCCAATGTTGGGCTTTTTCACCCAAAAAAAATTTCTACACTGTCCTGGAGATAAAGGGTTCTTCTTCCTTCCACACTCTCTGTTTCCCGATCTGCAGTAACAGTTTGAAGTCTGTTTCATTCTGAATTTCTGTAAGCAATTGCTAGCTACACAACTCGTAAGACTGCTTGGAGAAATAGAAGACACTACTCATCCTTTACTGTTATCTATCTCACCTTCTGGCATCAGCTATTTCAAGCTCTGGAAAACACCTCTAACTCACGCTGGGTCAGGCGCTGACTAGTTATTCCTCATCCCCTTTGCAACGCGATGGAAAGTGGCTGTGGACCCAGTGTCAAAACACAATCCACGAAGGAGAGAGCAGGAACCCGCATTTCAAGAGCTGGGCGCCTCTCAGACATAGACCCAGTTTTGCATTGAGGTGCTAGAGAAGAAGTCTCATAGTGTCTCCAGGCCTGGGTTTCCTCATCCACAAAGCAAAGAGCTAAGCTAAATAACCTTCTAGTTCAAAGAGTTTGATTCCAGCAGCTTGTCAGGTGCTTACCTCTATATCCCCTCTAAAGGGAAGACAGCATGCAACCCCCTTAAGACCGCAGCAGGCAGCCCCCACCTCAGTTCAGCTGTGCTGCTTCCAGCAGCCTGTTCCTCTACAGCATTGCTTAAACTCTAATTAAAAGCCAGGCAGACACATTGGATGGGTGATAAGACATGGCTGCCTGAGCTCCAGGATCTATGAATTCTAGTTTTGGCTCTGCTGCTATCTCAGGACACATCATGTACCCTTTTGAAAACCTAGAGTTCCGGACAACATCATTAGTCTATCTCGCAAGACTGTTGTGCGAAATGGTTTGCAAAAACAGCACTGTAAAAGGAGATTGCAGAGTGAGGCCTAAACATGCTGAGCTTTCATACCCTGTGCAACTAATAAGGCTGCTTTTAGTTGAAAAGTCCTTAAGAATATAACTACTTAATCAATATGACACCGGCAGTCTGACAAATTAGCACACAACCACAGGCCAGAGACCTGAAAAAAAATTAAATTAGTGCTTAACAGAAATTGGACTACCAGCAAGATAGTCTCTGGAAATTCAAAATTCAATTCAGAAAGCTAGAACAGAGCCCTGTCTGTCTTCAAGGACAGGTGCATATGATAGCCAGGTCTACTCTGACAGACGAATTCCTAAATCATGAATCAATGTAGGAAAGCTAACAGGAGTGTCTTTGGGAGCTCATGAAAGTTTTACATCCACCTGCAAGACTAACTTAATAAGCTTCATAGTGGATTTGAAGAAAAAAAAATACTTCCCAAATGAAAAGGCATTGCTGTTATTCCAAATAACATCTTACTGCGTCATTTAAAATGGGTATTTTAAGAAATGTGAGCAGGGAAGATTATTCTCATGATCGTGTTATCTCTTTCCTCTAGTCCTATACAAGGCATCACAGAGGTTGACAAAGAACATGTTACTGTGGCATCCACACAGGTCAGAGAGACAGCTGGAGCAGTCAGGAGCAGTCAAGTTCTGCCGGGCCTTGCTGAGAAATCTAGCGCTCATTGTTGATGACTGATATGTCTGTTGTGTTTGTTTCCTTCTCTCTCTCTCTCTCTCTCTCTCTCTCTCTCTCTCTCTCTCTCTCTCTCTCTCTCTCTCTCTCCCCTCCCCCTCCTCCTCCCCCTCCCCCTCCCCCTCGCCACAGTTATCTTTGGTATACTTGGGATAGCTTTGTTTAAGGGAGTACTTCAGTCTAGCAAATCAAAATGCCTTAATAAGTAAATATGAAGTTGTTATTGTTTTTTTTTTAATCACACTTTCTTTGTCTTCTAAGCTAATACATCTTGAAGACTTAGCAACCGTCTAACCTGCAGGGGCCAGCAGAAGTTTTCTGTGATTTCTCCAAGTTCCTTTGCTTGATTCCAGGGTTTAATCATGGCCAGACTCTCTGAACTCATTTACACTCTGTTACTTTGTCACGTCTCTCAGAAGCAAGAGGAAATGGCCGCTTTGCAGAGACCCATCCAAAGGGAAAGGAAATGGTTTATGAAACCAGCAAACTAGACATTTCTTATTCCACAGATAAGTCAGGAAGAAAGTAATGACTACAGAAGTTTTTAAATACTGCTTTAGATATACACTTCTGGGATTGCTTTTTTTTTTTTTGGAGTACTTTTTGTGGACAGGTAAATGTGATTCAGGACCACAAACTCCAAAATCTGAAGTCTGGGCATCCGGAGTATGAGCTTGACAACATAAAAGAGTGGACCTCACCTTACCAGGTATTCTACTTCAGGAGCCAGAAAAGCAAAATATTTTCAATTTCCACTGCTATGGCACCAGAAAATGTTAAACGATGTTAAACGATGATAGTTTTAATAGCTGTCCGTCTGACATTGCTTGTTGGCATCTAAAAATATGTCATGGGCTATAATACAGACCAGAGATGAAACTTCCATTTTTCCAAGAGCTTTCCCTTCCTGTTCTGAACTTCATAACCAGAAAATGAGGATTTAATTCCTTGAGAAATGAGAAGTAAATTAAATCACATAGGATTGATGTCCAGTCTACTAGAATGCATCAGATGAACTGAGCAAAGATGTGATTTGAACTTGCCAGAATTGGAGGAACCAGAATACTTACTTACCTATAGTCTTTAGGAGAAACTCAGGCACCGCTTGCTGGAAGGATAGTAAAATAAACAGTTCTCCAGGGGATGCTTATCTTTACCAGCTTACTTCTCCTCTAGCCTGAAAACAAACCCACACCAAATGAACGATCCCCAGAGCCAGAATATTCAATATTTATTTCTGCTATTGTTTTCATACTGAACAGAAACATGAAAGAAATCTTTCACTCAACAGCTACATCTAATTTAATATGAAGCTCCCTGAAGGGGAGTGCACAGGATGTGATAAGGGGCCATTAAACATGTGTACTAACAGTTTGCAAGGCATCTGGTACCATTTCACCACCTAGAAATCTAAGAATCAAATTAACAGATTCAATTCTGCCAAAGTTATCAAATTATTTGTCAAAGGATTTCAAAGCAGGCTACTTCCCAACATCTGCTCTGCCCATCCAGCATAGACACAAGATGACCATCTCTTTGGTGTGTTGAGATGGTTTATTACCAGTAGCTAGTCTGACTAAACGCCTTTGCTACAATCATAAGAGACTACACTTTCAGAGTTGGTCAATAAAAAACTTTAATAAATTAATGCACAACAAAGTCTAGATAGAGGTGGTTTAATTATTGAATTTGAATTGTTAGTCATATGTAATGATGTGAAGTGAATATCCAAGAGCTTCAATGCAACAAATATATATATAAGATCCCTTTTTCACTCCTCTTTCTCTATCTTCCTTCTCTTCCTCCTTCTCCTCTTCTTTTGGTCATAAAAGAATAAGCAAGGAAGGTTTCACTGGTGTTATATTTAAACCTTTTAGTCTTTTTCAGAAATATATTCATATAGAAAATTTAGTCAACCTGCCAAGTCTGGATGTCCATCCTTGTTATACTGTTGGGTTCAAATGACAGTCATTGATAAAATCTGTTGGGAAGGGTGCTGAAATGAAAAGTTACCAGGGACTTTATTTGCCAATATCTTAAAAGAAGTCAGAAATGACTGAGTACCTATTTGTCTGAGGTCTGTGGGTTTTAACCAAAATGAAAACTGGAGTACCAATGTGTGTCAACCTTGGAAGATTCATAGACAACTGACTGGAACCTAAGCACTGAGGGTGTGGCTGTGTCACTTAAATGATGGTTCATCTTCCACTAGTGTGCCTTGAGTAGGGGCAGGAACTCTTCCATCATCAGCCTCCATATGCTAGGCATGTGTTCATTGCTAAGCACAGTTTTTAACTTTAACTCTTATTGAGTGCAAGCTCTACACGTTTCCCTTGTATGTGTGTTTTTTTTTAATATGCTGTAGAAATATTCTCCAGAATCTTTCTTGACTCACTGGAGGTCCTTTGGCATGTTATTCTCTCAGAAGCCTTAAGTTGGGTAGTCAGACATGTACAACAAAAAGTACCACTAATCTCTAAAATAAAAAATCTACTACTCGGTCCAAAGTAACTATTTGTGGTGCCTTCTCAAAAAAAAAAATTGTTCTTCTTTTTTTTTTCTATCCAGAAGCAAAGTGAAGCTCATTTGATGAACTAAAGAGTAGAGAGGGGATAGATCTGAAAACAATCTTCCCAGCCAGTTTGGGACCAGACTCTGTTAGACTTTCATACATGCATAATTGCAAAGTTTGGTCAAAGGACAATCCAGGTTTCAGTGCTGCTGCTGATGTTATCAATCTGTCTAGGAAGTGTCTTTCCATGATTCAGGAGTCAGAGTCAAACCTAGTTGGTTATCAATTCAGACAATACTGTCACTCACAATTGATTTCCATTCTTCTTTTTCCACTGGCTGAGTGGTGAATCAATTACTACTAGGATCATGCATCTGAAAATAGCTAAGAAATCCAGTCTGCATTAGGATATGCTCTCCTGGAGGTGCGAGCTTTTAACTGTCTATGTCATTTTCTTTGACATAAGGTTATTATAATTGTTTGAATGTTTATAAATATGTTCTATTTAACATGTGTATCAGTTAATTCTACTGTTGTGTCTGACCTGGGCCAGAAGACTCTTCTTTGGGGGTAGGGTAGTAAGGAGGAAGCCCAAAAAGTGAGGTGATGGAGATAGGAAAGCAGGGTCAGGAGATCTTACACAGCCCATGTTTTATGCCAAGCAAGGGTATAAAGTACAGCATATTATATATTGTTTGCAGGGGGGAAATAAGCTACGGTCAGCAGAAAACTAAACAAGCAATGATGTACAGAGGGAACAAATATTATCTCAAGTGTGTCACAGACCAAGCACACAATAGCCTTGGACTGTCAATTGACTCTTCAAAGTGAGGAAAATCAGGTTGCCAGAAACAGAAACAATAGCTCCTTCGAGACCATGGCCCTCACCCCATGCCACACCAGGTCTTCCCCTGGGCAGGGTCCCAGAGCTAGGTTGCCTTTGTCCTTACATCGAAGCCTCTGAGGAAGTTATGGATTGACCAGGCTGCTAACAGTGAGAAAAGACCACAACTAAGGCAATTTATAAAAGGAATGGTTTAATTTGGCTTACAGTGTTAGAGGGTTAAAAATCCATGATGGCCAAGCATAGGCATGGTGACAGGAACAGCTGAGATTTTACACAGTAACAAGTCGGCTACAGACAGTTAACAGAAAATGTTTGTCTTTGAAACCTCAAAGCCCACCCCAGTGACACACTTCCCCCAACTAGGTCATACCACCTAATCCTCACCAAACAGTTCCACCAACTGGGGACAAATATATTCAAATATATGAACCTATGGGGACCATGGATTCTCATTTAGACCACCATCACATGTAAGTGGTCACTTTCAGACTGTTTAGCTTAGGTTTCTGTTAATTGGAGTTTGCAGGTCTGGTTTTATATTATAGCTTTCATTTTACTCTTAATAAGTTTTTAGGGCTAGGAAAATGGGCTTTCATTTAGAATTTTTTCTTTCTCATCTTTTTATCTTAGTCTCTCCATAGTATCTACAGCCCTAGGTATATAGAAAGATTTTTTTCCTGCATTGCTAAACATCAAACCAAGTACACTGGATAGAATATTTTAGCTGAATTTTTCTTTCATCAGCAAGCTGATGATTTGAGAAGCAAAATTAATGGCTCCAAAGAAGTTTTCTTCGTTTAAATAACTCAAAACGTGCATCTAATAATACCATATAAAACTTATAATGTTTAACATAAGTTGGATTCTTATCTGCTCAGAAACACCCTTTGAAGACATACTACATGACAGAGGAGATGGTTCAATGAATGAAAAGCTTGTCACACAAGCGTAAGGAACTGAGTTCTGATCTCTAGCACCCTTAGCTGTGCACAGTGTCTGGCGACTGTAAACCCCGTACAAGGAAAGACAAGACAGAAAGATTCCCGGTATTAGCTGACCAGTCTAGATAGTCAGTGAGGGTTAGGCTTGGTGAAAGACCCTGTTTTAAAACAACTAAGGTGAAGAGTGACTGAAGAAGACAACTGATGTTAAACTCCGGCTTCCATATGACACATGTATCCCAAAATGCATGCACCCACTCACTCCACACACAAAAGTGGAGTGAGTGCCTCAAATTTCCAAAGGCACTGGTGTGCTTAGAAGTGCTCAATCTGTAGAGTGGAGGATAGCAAAATATTTGGATTAAAGGGACACAATTGATTAATTCTGTAAATTCAGCCTGTAAAAAGAAGCCAGCAAGAAATATTACATGAGATAAAGCACCTAAGTGCCAGTACATGGCTCACTGTGAGACAGAGGAAAAGAAAATCATCCCCAAATAAAAGGCTATTTCTAGATTAGTCAGGGTTCTCTAGAAGTAAAGGCCCAATTGAATGAGCACATAGCGGAATGGGGATCTATAATTGCATGATACAAGCTGGGTAGTTCAATAACAGCTCTCCACACACTGCAGAGGATGAGACCAGAATAGGTATCCAATCCTTGAGGCTGAATGGTGCATCATTCCCAATCTGGTGCTAGAACCCTGGGGGATTCCTGGAGCAGTGTGGAAGGCAGGATTCCCATATCAGCAAGGGATAGAGGTAGCAGCATCGGAAGCAACCAGACAGATGGGCTCATCAGCAGGGAACAGAGGCAGGCAGGCAAAAACAGTCCTCTATTCCCCAAACCTATTTATAGCTGAGCCGCTGACGTAAAATGATGCCCACTCTGGGAGAAAGTCTTCCCACTTTTCCTAATTCTTCTAGGAAATATCCCTGAAGTTCAGCCCAGGGGCATATCTGTTAGCTGATCCATATCCAATTAAGCTGACAACCAAGATTAGCCATCATTCTTTCCAATAAGGCGTATATGGGGATGTCTTCCTTAGGGAAGAATAACCTTCCTTTTACACTAGCAGATATCATCAGGGGTCCTGCAGTTGATCAAAAGATAAGAGGAAAAAAACAGTAATGGATTTTTGCCTGAGGCTGGCATTACTGAGAACCAATGTTGAAAGCAGGAGTTTTATACAACATTGACTCATGAATTTCTCTTAAGGCAGTAAGTATACATGTTAAACCATTTTCACAGAAAACATGAACTGTCACATGCTGCCAACAGTGATTCCTATGAGACACAAAACGTGGCTCATGGTCTTTCTGTATCATAAGACCCACATGCTCATATCATCAGGCCTGGTCTTGGAACACCTGTATATTCCTTTTCCACAGATGGATGAAATTGTGCATTTTTTGCAAAGCTTACTCCTTTGAAAGGAATTTGCGTGATGTCATTAAACATTTGGTTTTATTTAATTTCTGATTAATAAACATATACTTCCTGCTATAAAGAAGGAACATGGTCACCCCACAATGTCCCCATCCCTGTGGCCATCCTGTCTCCCCAACTATCAAGCCCAGACTTCCCTCCTCTTCTTATCTCCAGACACACGGACTCATCTCAGAACTCTTTCTGCCTAAGTGGCTAGAGTACCAGTTTCTAGCCAACTCTGCTTCATCTTCTGTGCTGCTGTCAAAAGAATGACGTCAGCCTTCAATTTTGAAATAATTTTAGACTAGAGCAGTTGGAAAATTAGTACAGAATTCTCATAGGTTCTGCATCTGGATTGCCCTCCTATTAAGCTCACATGACCTTAGACCAATTCCTGGAGAGTTTTGATTACTTTCCAAATCACATACATTTGTGAATTACAATTCCTGCAAATTAATAACTATATCATTCACCCAATTTATATTTGTAAAATATTTTAATTTACTTTCACATACCTAGTTATTGATTTTAGTAATTGAGCTATGCATTATATCTCAAAACACATTCCTCCTAATGGGAACTTTGTGCCATTTGATTAGCAGACCCTAATTTTCTACCTCAGCTCACCTCAGCTTCTGGCAATCATCATCTACTCTCTACTTCTATGAGTTCAATTTTATTAAATTGCAAATCAAAGTGAGATCACACAGTGTTTGTCTTTATGTGCCTAGCATTAACTTGGGATAACATCCTCTAGGTTATGACATGGAAATGTCATAAAAAAAATATAAGGGTTTCTTTTCTTTAAAGGTCAAATAATATTTCTTTTTTTCTTTTTCTTTCTTTATTTTAATTTATCTACATTTCAAGTATCATCCCCTTACCTGGTTTCCCCCTCTCCTGGAAATGCCCTATCCACCTCCCCCTGCTTCTGTGAGGGTGTTCCCCCACCCACCCACTCCCACCTCCCTGCCTTTAATTACCCTACACTGGGACATTTATCAAACCTTCATAGGACCAAGGACCTCTCCTCCCATTGATGCCTGACAAAGCCATCCTCTGCTGCACATGGTATTCCTTGGCTGGTGGTTTAGTCCCTGGGCGCTCTGGGGGATCTGGTTGGTTGATATTGTTGTTCTTCCTATGGGGTTGCAAACCCCTTCAGCTCCTTCAGTCCTTTAACTCCTCATTGTGGACTCTGCACTCAATGTAATGATTGGCTGCGAACATCTGACTCTGTATTTGTAAGGCAGGGCCTCTCAGGAGACAGCTAAATCGGGCTCCTTTCAAGCATGCCTTTCTTAGCATCCACAATAGTGTAGGAGTTTGGTGATTGTATCTGGGATGAATCTCCAGATGGGACAGTATCTGGATGGCCTTTCCTTCTGTCTCTGCTCCACACTTTGTCTCTGTGTTTCCTTCCATGAGTATTTTGTTCCCCTTTCTAAGAGGGACCGAAGCACCCACACTTTGGTCTTCCTTCTTCTTGAGCTTCATGTGGTCTGTGAGTTGTATGTTTGGTATTTCAAGCTTTTGGGCTAATATCAACTTATCAGTGAGTGCATACCATGTGTGTTCTTTTGTGATTGGGTTACCTCACTCAGGATATTTTCTAGTTTCATCCATTTGCCTAAGTATTTCATGAATTCATCATTTTTAATAGCTAAGTAGTACTTCATTGTGTAACTGTACCACATTTTCTGTATCCTTTCCTCTGTTGAAGAACTTCTGAGTTCGTTCCAGCTTCTGGCTATTATAAATAAGGCTGCTATAAACATAGTAGAGCATGTTTCCTTGTTATACATTGGAGAATCTTTTGGGTATATGCCGCGGAGTGGTATAGCTGGGTCCTTGAGTAATACTGTGTCCAATTTTCTGAGGAACTGCCAAACTACTTTCCAGAGTGGTTGTACCAGCTTGCAGTTCCACCAGCAATGAAGGAGTATCCCTCTTTCTCCATATACTCTCCAGCATCTGCTGTCACCTGAGTTTTTGATCTTAGCCATTCTGACTGGTGTGAAGTGGAATCTCAGGGTTGTTTTGATTTACATTTCCCTGATGACAAAGGATGTTGAACATTTCTTTAGGTGCTTCTCAGCCCTTTGAATTTCCTCAGTTGAGAAATCTTTGTTTAACTCTGTTCCCCAATAAAAAGACATAGATTAACATAAACAGAATCCAGCATTTTGATGCATACAGGAAATGCACCTCATGTCAAAAACAAATACTACCAAATAGTATTTCTTGTGTTTCGTGTGTGTGTGTGTGTGTGTGTGTGTGTGTGTGTGTGTGTGTGTGTTTGAGTGTGGGCACATGTGTGTATGAAAAGAGAATATATACAATCATATAAAAAATGTGCTATACACACATGACCATTGATCACTGATGAACAGACTCATTCCATATCATTACATGTATATTTTTAATTAATTCTTTGTGAATTTTATATACCATGTAGATCTTATGTAACATGTACATTGTAGTTAAGCCTCCTTCCCCCAGTTCTTCCCAGATCTACCCCCTTCCTTCCCACACAACTTTGCATCCTATTTTTTCCCATCAAGGCCACTTTGTCCTGCTTGAACAAGTCTTCTGCATGACCTCTCACTGGAGCAGAGCGTGGTTGACTTATTGGAAGATACATACTTAGAGAAAATTGTCCCTTCTTCTCCCAGAAGCTAACAACTGCCGATAGCTCCTTGGCTAAGGGTAGAACTTTATTTCCAGCTCCTCTCTCCGTGCTAGGATCTGGTTTGACCTGGGCATGCGCAAGTCTTGTGCTTGCTGTCACAAGAGTGGAGAGTTCATCTGTGAAGTTGCTCTGCTATGTCCAGAAGACACTGTTTCTTTGTTAGTCATCCAAGGAGCCTCTGGCTGTTACAGTCTCTGTACCCTGTCTTCTGCAAAGATCCCCAAGCCTTTAGGGGAGTGATGGAAGTATATGTATATATATATATATATATATATATATATATATATATATATATATCCTGTAGTCTCTTATTCTCTGAACCTTGACCCTTTCTATGTCTCTATGTTGATCACCATCAACCACTAACAAAAGCTTTTCTGATTTTCTGATAAGGGTAAAAACATGCCTCCTTTTTCTTCTTTTATTGAAAAATGTTTTTTCCCCTTCATATTGTACTGGCTACTTCCCCTTCATCTTGACACAAGCTAAAGTCATAAGAGAAGAAGGAACCTCATTTTGGGAAATGCTACCATGAGATCCAGCTATAAGGCATTTTCTCAAATAATGATGAATGAGAGAGGGCCCAGTCCATTGTAGGTGGGGCCATCCCTGGGGTGGTGGTCCTGGCTTCTATAAGAAAACAGGCTGAGCAAGCTATGTGAAGTGAGCCAGTAAGCAGGACCCCTCTGTGGCCTCAGCTCCTGTCTTCAGGTTCCTACTCTGCTTGAGTTCCTATCTTTGTTTCCTTTGGTGAGGAACAGCAACGTGGAAGTGTAAGTTGATTAAACCCTTTTCTTTGCAACTTGCTTTTTGCTTATGGTGTTTTGTTACAGCAATGGAAACTCTAAGACTCATGTATCCTGATTGTTGTTTACCCTCTATTCCCAGTTTCCCCCAACCTTTCCTCTCCATCAAGATCTACCCTTTTCCCAGATCTCATTAGAAGACAAACAGGATTCCAAGAGAATAATATAATATAATATAATGATAAAACAAAACTACCACATCAAAATAAGATAAAACAGTAGGAAAAGAGCCCAAGGCACAAAAATCAAAGATGTACTCATTCACAAACTCAGGAATCCCATAAAAATCATGAAACTGGAAGCCATAATATATATGCAAAGGTCATGTAGTGTAGAAGAAAGACTATATATATATATATATATATATATATATATATATATATATATAATTTTCAAAGTTGAATTTCAGATAATTTTAAAGTAAAAAGAAAAATGTCTTGCCATGGTATTATTTAACAAAGAACCTCCAAAGATGTTATTGAGTTTGTTGTCTGTTGTCTGTTGGCTGTTGCCCATCTACTGCTGGACATGAAGCCTACCCTTAAGATTAGTTTGCTTCCCCAGTGAGGCTCCCATGGAGAAAAATAATTTTCATTTGCGAGTGGTCATCAATTGGAGATTACTTTTGTGTTAAGAATGGGAGCCTGTGTCCAATTCTCCTTTCAGCTGTAGGACTCCATCTGGTACAGACTTGTGAAGACCCTGTGCATGGAACCTCAGTCTCTGTGAGTTAAGATGTGTGTTGATCCTCTTGATTTGGATCTTTGTTTTCTGTGTCCTCTATCTCTCCTAGCTCTTACAGTCTATTTGCTTCCTTCCCTGAGCCTGAAGTAAGAGATTTGATGGAGAGATCCAATTTGGGCTGAGTGTTCCAAACTCTCTCACTCTTTGCATAGAGTCTGGCTGTGGGTCTCTGTATCTGTTCTCATCTGCTACAGAAGGAAGCTTCTTTGATAATGGTTGAGTAAGATGCTGATCTGTGAGTATATGTACATCTGAAGTGAGAACCTTATTTTTTTAATATAATGATAAGCCCTTAGGGATTGGTTTAATACTTCACCCATTTAGGAGCAAAATATTAGTAGATTTTCATAGTAGGGTCTATGATCTATATACAGATTCTTGTCCTGATAATGGTGCCACATATAAGTGTCATCTTGCAGAGTGGACCTTAAAGCCAACCAGAATGTGGTTGGATAATCCTATGAAATTCATGTCACCACTGATTGCATCAGTGGAAAGGCTTTGGCCAGTCATGCAGTATTTTGAATCACTGGGTTCATAGTTGGGTAATGCTGATGATTACTGTTCACTTTGGAAGCATGTAGAGTACCTTCTAGCACTATGAAAACTAGCCACGAAGGATGAAACTTCTAGGTCAGAACCAATTTGATTTCTCTATGACTGAAATATGTGGTGCCTTTAGCAATAGAGTCCTACCATCAAGTTCTACGGAGTAACCAAGAACATCAACAATAGGTAGTAATGTTTGGGGTTTATTGAGACATCACTGGCCAACAATTCCAAAAGAAGCAACCCATTCCTGAAACTAGGCATTTTATTTGTTAGTCTTTGGTATCTAACGGGAACATAAATGCCTTAGATGAGATCATCTATTTTAACTCTTTATGTGTACAGATATATCTTAGGAAGTTTCTACAGTGTTAGGTTTCTATACGATCATTAGAAAAGTCTTTAGTTTTATTTGTTCTTCCCAGTTTCCCTCTTCTACCCTGTCCTCCCCTCCCACCACAATCTATCACTTCCTGTTCCATAATTCCCCTTTAACCCTTTATCTTCTATCTTACCTCCCTTCTATCTTACCCTACTTCAAAGCTTCTCCACATAGCTATGCAGTAATTTACTTGCCTTTTTAGGTATTCCAAAGCTAACAGCCAAAACTGAGAGTAAATATGTGATATTTACCTTTCTGATCTAGGGTTATCTCCATTCATTTATCTGACAATCTCATAATTTAGTTTTAATAACTGATTAATATCCCATTGTCTAAATATACCATATTTTCTGTCATTTATCAGTCAAGGGACATCTAACTTCCATTTCTTGGCATCAATGAACAGAAATGAGGAAGCCTCTCTGTAAGAGAACATACAGTTCTTTGGGGATATGCTCAAGTTTGAGATAATTTGATCATGTCATAGATATATGTTCAGCTTTTTGGGAAATGTCCTCAGTGGTATTCATCGTGACTGTGTCAGGTTGTATTCCCACCAACAGTGGATAAGTTTTCTTTTTTCCTCATATCTCTGTCAGCACATGTCATCCTTGTTTTTATATTAGCTATTCTTATTGGGGTGAGGTGAAATCTCAAAGTGGTTTTAATTTGAATTCCCTGGATAGCTAAGGATGTTGAACAGGTTTTAAATTTTTCTTAACTGTTTGAATTTCATGTTTTGAGAATTCTCTGCTTAGTTCTCTATTACAGTTTTAATTTTTTGTTGGTTTTTTTCTTGATGTTTACTTTCTTAGTTATTTATAAATTCTAGACACTAACCCCTTGTCAGATGCATTGCTGGTAGACTTTTTCCCATTCTGTAGACTGCCTCTTCACTTGAGTGATGAGGTTCTTTGCTGTATTGAAACATTTTAAATTCACAAGATCCAATTTGTTAACTGTTAGTTTTAATAGATAGACTACTCAGAGTCCTGTTAGAAAGTTCTTTCCTGTGCCAATTAGTTCAAAAATACTTTTTTCTCCTCTATCATATCCAGGCTATCTAGTCTTATGTTGAGGCCCCTGATCTATTAGAACTTTATTTTTGTGCAGGAGAAAGATAAGGACCAAGTTTCCTTCTTCTACATGTAACTAACCTGAACTAGTACTACTTGTTGAACATGCTATTTTCTTTGATGTCTTTTGTTGACATTTTTGATATGCATTGTTGACTGTAAAAGTGTAAGTTTGCAACTGGGTCCTTAGTTCTAATTCATTAGTTAGCAAGTCTGCTTTTTTTTGCTAGTACCATGCTTTTTTATGGATATATGGAAAGATGACTGGTATGAGGTGGAATCTCAGGGTTGTTTTGATTTGCATTTCCCTAATGACAAAGGATGTTGAACATTTCTTTAGGTGCTTCTCAGCTATTAGATATTCTTCAGGTGAGAACTCTTTGTTTAGCTCTGTACCACATTTTTAATAGGGTTATTTGGCTCTCTGGAGTCTAATTTCTTGAGATCTTTGTATATATTGGATATTAGCCCTCTGTCGGATGTAGGATTGGTAAAGAATTTTTCCCAGTTTGTTGGTTGCCACTTTGTCCTTTTGACAGTGTCCTTTGCCTTATAGAAACTTTACAATTTTATGAGGTCCCATTTGTCAATTCTTGATCTTAGAGTTATACCTTAAGCATTTTTTTGGTTCAAGATTGTTTTGGCTATCCTGGGTTATTTTGTGCTTCTATATAAAGGCTAAGATTATTTCATTACAATTTCAGAGACAAATTGAATTGGAATTTTGATGGAGACTGCACTGTATCTGTTGATTGCTTTTGATATTTTCACAATATTATTACTAACAATCCCTGAGTGTATTGTAGGTTTTACATAAGTTCTTCAGCTTCATGACTAGATTAATTCCACATATATTTAAGGCTTTTGTAAAAAGTGGCATTTCCATGATTTCTCACTCAGTATGTTTATCCTTTGTGTATAAGAAGGTTACAGGGATTTGTGTGTTAACTTTCCATCCTGCTACTTTGCTGAATGTATTTGTCAGTGAAGGGATATGTCTGGAATACTCGTTTGGGTATTTTATGCATGTAATTATATCATCTGCAACTGAAAATACTTTGGCTTTCTTCTTTCATTTTTGTATTCCCTTAGTGGTCCTCACTTGATTTATTGCTCTAGCTAAGACATCAAACTCTATAGTGAACATGGGAGGGAAGGGTAGACAGACTTTTCTTATTCCTGAATTTAGTGGAGATGTTTTGAATTTTTCCCAATTTAAGATGATGTTTTTGGCTGAGAGTTTTCTTTATATTGCCTTTATTATGTTGAGATAAGTCCCTTGTGTTCCTATTTTTTCCAGAACCTTCATCATAAATAGATGTAGCATTTTGCCAAAGACTGTTTTTGAGTGTAATGAGATGATCATGCAGTTTCTGTCCTTAGTCTATTTATGTGGTAGATTATCTTTATTGATTTACATGTATTGAATCATCCTTCACCCCTGGGATACAGTTGATTTGATCGTGCTGGATAGTCTTTTTGATGTATTTTTAAATTCAGTTTGCAAATGTTTGACTGAGAGTGTTTGTGTGTATGTTCATCAAAATATTGATCTATAATTTCATTTTTGGTGGGGTCTTTGTTTGATTTCATATCAGGGTAATACTGACTTTGTCAAAGGAATTTATGAAATTTTTACTCTTTTTCTGTTTTACAAAACATTTTGAGAATTATTGGTGTTATTTCTACTTTGAAGGTCTGGTAGAATTCTGTATTGAATTATTTTGACCCTGTGATTTTGTTAGTTGGAAGACTTTTAATAACCATTCTATATCACTGGAAAATTCTGCTGTATTTAAATTATGAGTATAATCTTGATTAAATTTTTGTAGGAATTCATAAATTTCCTTTAGATTTTTTTGAATTAGTACAATATAGATTTTTAGAGCATGTCTTTATGATTCTTTCAATTTCATTAGCATTTGTTCTAATATCTCCCTCTCTGTCTCTAATTTTATTAATTTGCATCATCTCTCTTTTCTTGCCAAAATATCCTGCAACTAACATATAAGGCATCAAGTATCCATGGCTCCCTTCAGATCACTTCATGACTTTTATTTGATGTTGGATGCATATATATTTGCAATTGTTGTATAAGTTGTCCCTTTATCATTATATAATGATTTTTTTTTAATTTTTAATTTAAGGACAATGTTTGTGTGCTATGGTTACTATTGTTCTCTTCTAATTTCCATTGTGTGGGGTATCATATCTCTTTAATTTTAGTTTGTATATATGTTTGCTTGTAAAGTTAGTTCATGGAAGCATTTATTTTGACTGTCTTTTTCTCCTTTTTTCAAACAGAAACCCATTCAGACAGTGTTCTGTCCCAATGGAAGTGAATAATGATCATCAATGGAAAACAGAAGTTGCAGCAAAGCAATTCCAGGAGCAAGCTTCATGTTGAGGAAAGAGCTCTGCATTACCTCATGTCTTCCTTTATTCTACACACTTGGAGAGACCCTTCTCCAATAACAAACATTGACACTTTCTCTGAAAGTATAGTAATGAAGGTTTGGGGGTGAGGTGGCCAGAATTTTTACTTTAATTTTAGGTTACCATACAACATAAGTTATTTTGTTATGGCATTTTTATACATATGTGTCATTAGACTTTCTTCTGGTCACTTCTGTTCTCTAATTATCTATACCTCATCACCGTGCTGATCTGGGACTGCTTGGAGTCTCAGCCCAGAACTCAACATAACTTAAGACAGGCAACTAACCATTGGGTCCCCAAATCTGCTTTTACCAGAGGGGCTCCAGGCTCAGAACCAAGCAATGTCAAGCTGATCTACAGCCTGATAGATTGGAGTAACAACAAAGACTTGAAAAACCACAAAAGGTATGATCAGGTATCTATACTATAAATTTCATAAATTCAGATGCCTCAATTCCATCACAAAAACACAAACATAAGCAACTAAAACAATTGCCCCTTTCAGAAGTCAACATTCTTATTGTAACATTCCCTGAGGAAATCAATTTAATTGAGGCAGAAGACAAGGGATTTAAACCTCAAAGAAGATATAAATAAATGCCTCAATGAAAACTGGGAAATACAAATAGTTAAATAAAATATTGAAAAACATTTGAGGTATGAAAATAGAATTTTACAAAGAAATAAAACTGCTGAAGAAAAACAAACTGAAATAAAACTTAAGATGAAAAATTCAAGAAGTCAAACTATGCATTCAGATAAAAAGCCTCACTGACAGATTGGATAAAGTAGAAAAGAGAATTTCAGGTCTTGAAGAAAAGGTATGAGAAATGAATATCTCAGTCCAAGAAAATGCTAACTATTAAATAATCCAGTCACAAAACATTCTCGAAACCTGGGACACTGTGCAAAGGCCAAACTTATGAATATTAAGTATAGAAGACAAAGACGAAGTTGAAGATGAAGACGAAGGAGGAGGAGGAGGAGGAGGAGGAGGAGAAGAAGAAGAAGAAGAAGAAGAAGAAGAAGAAGAAGAAGAAGAAGAAGAAGAAGAAGAAGAAGAAGAAACCCAAATCAAAGGCATAGAAAGAAAGTATTTTTCATGAAATCATAGAAGATTTCCTCAGTCTAAAGAAAGAGATGTCTATTGAGGTAAAAGAGGCATATAGAACAGCAAATATATAGGACCAGAAAAGAAACTCTCTGGCACATAATATTCAAAACACTGACTATACAGAACAAACAAATGATGCTAAAACCTTGCAAGACAAAAAGACCAAGTCACACATAAAGATAGGGTTATTAGATTAACATTTGACTTCTCAGTAAAGACTCTAAAAGCCAGAAAGATATGAACGTATATTCTACAAGCTCTGAGGAGCCACAAATGACAATCAAAAAAAGAAAGAATGAAATTGGTGATAAAATATTTTTTGTTTACAAATCCAGCTCTATAGAAGATACTGGAAAGAAAACTTCATCTTAAGTAGTTAATTATACCCAAGAGAAAATGAGAAATAATTTCAGAATAGTTAACCAAAAAGACTAAAACAACAATAGAATAAAATAGCAGGTATTAATAAACATTGCTCAATGATAGTTTTCACTGGTTCTACTGGTTTCCCTACTTTCTATTTTCATGTCACAAGTATCCTACTATATTCTCTTTTTCTCATCTAATAAGGTTTCTTGCTTTCTTGTATTAGTTTTTTTTGTTTGTTTCATTGCTGTGACAAAATACTTCACAAAAGCAACTTTAAAACATAAGCATTTGTTTAAGTTTACAATTCAAGGGGACACAGTTCATTATGGCGGGAACAGGAAGTGATCACATGGCATTCACAATGAGGAAGTAGAGTAAGGAATGCTACCGCCCATCTCCTTTCTCCTCATTATGACTCCAGCCCATAGAATGATGACACCCTAATTTAAAACGTGTCTTTCCACCTTAATTAATGTAATCCAGAAAACCCTTCATAGGTCTGCACAGAGGCTAGTTTTCATGGTATTCTATATCCTGCCAAGTTGTCAGTCAATCTTAACCAGCACATCTATTCCTATGACCCCTTTCATGATCATACACACACAACCACAGTTACACAAATAATATTAAATGTGGGTCCCATATCTGATATAAAGCATGAGGTATTTATCATTCTGAGTCTGTTTTCTCCTTAAACGTAATGATTTCCGGTTCTATGCATTTTCCTGTAAATGTCATGATTTTATTTTTATGAATGAATACAATTCTGTTGTGTGCACATTTTCTTTATCCATTTACTTGTGGATGGAACATCTAGGCTGGTTTCATCCCCTAGCTATTATGAATACTTCAGTAATTACAATAGATGTGCAAATATATTTGTAGTATGTTGACTCAGAGTCTGTCGGGTATGTGTCTAAGAGTGGATCATGTGGCACTTTTTTATTATTTATTTATTTACATCCAAAATGTTGCCCCCCCCCAGTACTCCCTTGGAGAGTTCCTGTATCAATCCTACCTCCATTTTGACTCTGAGACAGAAGATCCCTGTATCCCCAACCCTGATGAATCAAGTCTTTGTAGGATTAAGCACATTCTCTCCCACTGAGGCCAGACAAGGCAGCCCTCTGCTATATATGTGTCAGGGGCCACAGACCAGCCTGTGTATGTTCTTTGACTGGTGATTCAGTCCCTGGGATCTCCCAGGGATCCAGGTTAGTTGACACTATTGGTCTTCCTATGAGATTGCCATCTCCTTGAGAGCCTTCAATATTTCCCTTAACTCTTCAACAAAGGTCCATGACCTCCATCCAGTGTTTGTCTGTGGGTATCCGCATCTGTCTTAGCCAGCTGCTAGTTAAAGCCTCTCATAGGGCTGCCATGCTAGGCTTCTGTCTGCAAGCACAACATAACATCATTGATAGAATGAGGGATTTGTGCCTGCCCATGGGATGTGTCTCAAAATGGGATGGTCACTGGTCGGCTATTCCTTCAGTCTCTGCTTCATCTTTGTCCCTGCACTTCTTTTAGACAAAATCAATTTTGGGTCAAAAGTTTTGTAAATGAGTTTATTGTTCCCATCCCTCCACTAAGGGTCCTGTCTGACTATTAGAGGTGGTCTCTTCAGGTTCCATATCCCAACTGTTGGGCATTTGTACTAAGGTCACCTACATTGACTACTGGGAGCCCCTCTCATCCCAGGTCTCTGGGACTTCCTTGAGAATCCCCACATCTCTGATCCCTGGCAGCTGCATATTTCCATTCATTCCCTTGGCCTTCTGAGACTCTCTTCTTTCTTCTGTCCTTTCTTTCCCCATGCCTGATTACTGTCCTCCATTTCCCTAGTGACCCCTTACCTACCCAGGTTCCTACCTCCCTCTGCCTCCCATGATTGTTTTGTTCCTGCTTCTATGTGGGATTCAAGCATCCTCCCTTGGGCCTTCCTTCTTGTTTAATGGTCTGTAGGGTGTATCATGGGTATTCTGTATTTTTGTCTAATATCCACTTATCAGTGAGTATATACCATGCATGTACTTTAGGGACTGGATTAGCTCACTCAGGATCATATTTTCTAGTTCCATCCGTTTGCCTGCAAAATTCATGATGTCCCTGTTTTTAATACATGAATAGTATTACATTGTGTAAATGAACCACATTTTCTATATCCACTCTTCAGTTGAGGAACATCTGGGTTGTTTCCAGGTTTTAGTTATTACAAATAAAGCTGCTATGAACATAGGGTAGCATGTGTCCTTGGGATATGGTGGAACATATTTTGGATATATGCCCAGGAGCAGTATAACTGGGTCTTCAAATAAAACTATTTTGAGTTTTCTGAGAAACAGCCAGATTGATTTCCAGAGTGTTTTATAAGATTGCAATACCATCAGCAAAAGAGGAGCTTCCCTTCTCCACATCCTCTCTAGCACTTGAGTTTTAGATCTTAGCAATTCTGATTGGTGTCTGATTGGAATCTCAGGGTCATTTTGATTTCCATTTCCCTAATCACTAAGGATGTTGAACATTTCTTTAAGTGCTTCTTAGCCATTCAGGATTCCTCTGTTGAGAATTCTCTGTTTAGTTCTGTACCCCATTTTTTATTATGGTTATTTGTTTTGTGTAATCTAATTTTTTTGAGTGCTTTAGAATTTGGCCCTCTGTCAGATGAAAGGTTAGTGAAGACCTTACCCCAATCTGTAGGCTGCCATTTTATCCTATTGGCAGTGTCCTTTGCCTTATAGAAACTTTTCAGTTTCATGAGATCCCATTTATTAATTCTTGACCTTAGTTCCTGAGCCATTGGTGTTCTGTTCAGGAAATTGTTTCCTGTGCCAATGAGTTCAAAGCTGTTTCCTAATTTCTTTTCTATTAGATTCAGTGTGTCTGGTTTTACATTGAGGTCTTTGATCCATTTGGACTTGAGTCTTGTACAGGGTGATAAATATAGATCTATTTGTATTCTTCTACATACAGACAACTAGTTAGACCAGCACCATTTGATGGAGATGCTCTCATTGTTCCATTGTATAGTTTTGGAGTCTTTGTCAAAAATCAAGTGTATGGGTTTATTTCTGGGTCTTCAATTTGATTCCATTGACCTGTCTATTTCTATATGAATGCCATGCCATATTTTATTAATATTGCTCTGTAGTAGAGCTTCAGGTCAGGGATGGTGATACCTCTAGAAGTTCTTTTACTGTTCAGGATTGTTTTGGCTCTCCTGGTGTTTTTTGTTTTTCCATATGAACTTGACAATTGTTCTTTCAAGCTCTGTGAAGAATTTTGTTGAAATTTTGATGGTGGTTGCCTTGAATATGTAGATTGCTTTTGGCAAGATGGCAACTTCTACTATGTTAATCCTACTGATCCATGAGCAAGGGAGATCGTTCCATCTACTTCTATCTTTCTCAATTTTTTTCTTCAGGAACCTGAAGTTCTTGTCATACAGCTTTTTCACTTCCTTGGTTACAGGAAAGTGTTTTATGTATTTGTGGCTATTATGAAAAGTACTGTTTCCTTCCAGTTTCCATCTGCACCAGGGAGCTAAGGCTATTCCACAGCCCTCTGTACACAAATCCAACCAGGACAGAGCTGGTCTCCAAGGAGTGCTCTCATTCCTAAGCTCAGAGGTGATATCTCCTCCACTTTCACTCCAATAACTATAAGAAGTGGGACCAGCCAGGAGCACACAGAACACAGGAACAGTGGAGCAGCAAGGACAGGATTCTTCCGGTCACCATCTGCATCCCAGAGTTAAAGCTGTTCCACAGCCCTCTGCACCAAACCCTGCCCAGGAGAGAGCTGGTCTTGCCAGCAGTACTGACACAGGCTTAAAGGCCCACAAGAGGGACAAGCTCCAGTGAGAGACAGCAAGACCAACTAACACCAGAGATAACCGGATGGCAAGAGGCAAGCACAAGAAACTTACCAACAGAAAACAGGGCTAACTGGCATCATCAGAAACCAGTTCTCTCATCACAGCAAGTCCTGGATACCCAAACACTCAGGAAAAGTAAGATTTGGATTAAAAATAAAATCTCATGATACTGATAGAGGACTTCAAGAAGAACATAAAAAAACTCCCTTAAAGAAATACAGGAGAACACAGGTAAACAGGTAGAAGACCTTAAAGAGGAAACACAAAAATCCCTTAAAGAATTACAGGAAAACACAACCAAACAGGTGAAGAAATTGAACAAAACAATCCAGGATCTGAAGATGGAAAAAGAAACAATAAAGAAATCACAAAGGGAGACAACTCTGGAGATAAGAAGTCTAGGAAAGAATTCAGGAGTCATAGATACAAGAATCACCAACAGAATACAAGATACGGAAGAGAGAATCTCAGGTGCAGAAGATACCAGACAAAACATTGACACAACAGCCAAAGAAAATGAAAAATGCAAAAAAACTCTTAACCCAAAACATCCAGAAAATTCAGGACACAATAAGAAGACCAAACCTAAGGATTATAAGTACAGAAGAGAGTGAAGATTTCCAAATTAAAGGGCCAGTAAATATCTTCAACAAAATTATAAAAGAAAACTTTCCTAACCTAAGCAAAGAGATGCCCATGAACATACAAGAAGCCCACAGAACTCCAAATATATTGAACCAGAAAAGAAATTCCTCCCATCACATAATAATCAAAAAAACCAAATGCACAAAACAAAGAAAGAATATTAAAAGCAGTAAAAGCAAAAGGTCAAGTAATACATGAAGACAGACCTATCAGATTAACACCAAACTTCTCAGCAGAGAATACAGAAGCCAGAAGATCCTGGGCAGATGTTGTATAGACCCTAAGAGAACACAAATACCCAGCAAAACTCTCAATTACCCTAGATGTAAAAACCAAGATATTCCACGACAAAAACAAATTTACATAATATCTTTCCACAAATCCAGCCCTACAAATGATAATAAATGGAAAGCTCCAACACAGAAGGGAAACTACACCCTAGAAAAAGCAAGAAAATAATCTTCTTTTAAAAAACCAAAAGGAAGATAGCCACATAAACATAATTCTACCTCTAAAAACAAAAATAACAGGAAACAACAATCTTCCTTAATATTTCTTAATATCAAAGGACTCAATTCCCCAATAAAAAGACATAGACTAACAAACAGTCTGGATAAGTAAAAAGGACCCAACATTTTGCTGCATACAGGAAATGCATCCCAGTGACAAAGGCAGACACTACCTCCAAGTAAAAGGCTAAAAAAACAATTTTCCAAGTAAATGGTCCCAAGGAAAAATCTGGAGTAGTCATTCTAATATTGAACAAAATAGACTTTCAATCTAAAGTTATCAAAAAAAAGATAAGGAAGAACATTTCATACTTATCAAAGGAAAATTCTACCAAGATGACTTCTCAATCAATTCTGAACATCTATGCTCCAAATGCAAGGGCACCCACAATCACAAAAGAAACTTTGCTAAAGCTCAAAACACATATTGCACCTCACAAAATAATAGTGGGATGCTTCAACACCCCACTCTCATCAATAAACAGATCATGGAAACACAAACTAAGCAGAGACACAGTAAAACTAACAGAAGTTATGGATCAAATGGATTTGACAGATATCTATAGAACATTTCACCCTATAACAAAAGAATATACCTTCTTCTCAGCACCTCATAGAACATTCTCCAAAACTGACCATATTGTTGGTCACAAAACAGGCCTCAACAGATAGAAGAAGATTGAAATAATCCAATGAAGAATAAAAAGAATCCAAGAATAAAAAATCCTATTAGATCACCACAATCTAAGGCTAGCCTTCAATAACAACAAAAACAATAGAAAGCCCACATATGCATGGAAGTTGAACAATGCTCAACTCAGTGATAACTTGGTCAAGGAAGAAATAAAGAAATTAAAGACGTTTTAGAATTTAATGAAAACAAAGGGACAACATACCCAAACTTATGGGGAACAATGAAAGCAGTGCTAAGGGGAAAACTCATAGCTCTGAGTGCCTCCAAAGAGAGACTAAAGAGAGCATACATTAGCAGCTTGACAGCATATCTGAAAGCTCTAGAACAAAAAGAAGCAAATACACCCAAGAGGAGTAGACTGCAGGAAATAATCAAACTCAAGGCTTACATCAACCAAGTAGAAACAAATAGAACTATAAAAAGAATCAGCCAAACTAGGAGCTGGTTCTTAAAATCAACAAGATAGATAAACCCTTAGCCAGACTAACCAGGGGGCACAGAGACAGTATCCAAATTAACTAAATCAGAAATAAAAAGGGAGATAGAACAACAGAAACTGAGGAAATTCAAAAAAATCATCAGATCCTAATACAAATGCCTATAGTCAACAAAACTGGTAAATCTGAATGAAATGGACATTTTTCCAGATAGATACCAGGTACCAAAGTTAACTCAGGACCAGATAAACCATCTAAACAGTCCCATAACCCCTAAAGAAACAGAAGCAGTCATTAATAGTCTCCCAACCAAAAAAATCCCAGTACCAGATGGGTTTTGTGCCGAATTCTATCAGACCTTTAAAGAAGACCTAACACCAATACTCTTCAAACAATTGCACAAAACAGAAACAGAAGAAACACTACCCAATTTGTTCTATGAACCGACAATTAGGCTTATACCTAAACCACACAAAGACTCAACAAAGAAAGAGAATTTCATATCAATTTCCCTTGTGAATATTGATGCAATAATACTCAATAAAATTCTAACAAACCAAATGCAAAAACATATCAAAATGATCATGCATCTTGGAATAACATAGTAAAAATGGTCATCTTGCTGAAAGCAATCTACAGATTCAGTGCAATCCCCATCAAAATTCCAACTCAATTCTTCATGGAGTTAGAAAGAGCAATTTGCAAATTCATCAGGAATAACAAAAAAACCAGGATAGCAAAAACTAGTCTCAATAATAAAAGAATTTCTGGGAGAATCACCATCCCTGACTTCAAGCTATAGTACAGAGCAGTAGTGGTAAATACTGCATGGTATTCGTACAGAGACAGGCATGCATATCAATGGAACAGAATTGAAGAATCCAGAAATGAACTCACACACCTATGGTCACTTGATCTTTGCCAAAGAGCTAAAACCATCCAGTGGAAAAAAGACAACATTTTCAACAAATGGTGCTGGTTTAACTGGTGGTCAGCATGTAGAAGAATGCAAATCGATCCATTCTTATCTCCTTTTACAAAGCTCAATTTCAAATGGATCAAGGACCTCCACATAAAACCAGATATACTGAAACTAATAGAAAAGAAAATGGGGAAGAGCCTCAAACACATGGACACAGGGGAAAATTTCCTGAACAGAACACCAATGGCTTATGTTATAAGATAAAGAATCGACAAATGGGACCTCATAAAATTGCAAATCTTCTGTAAGGCAAAGAACACTGTGCAATTGTTTTAAGAGTATTGGTATTAGGTCTTCTTTAAAGGTCTGATAGAACTCTGCACAAAACCCATCTGGTCTTGGATGTATTTTCCTCTATTTCCTCAAGGGATTTACTCATATCCTTTTTAAAGATCTCTATAATCTTTATAAGATTGGATTTAAGATGCTCTTCTTGTGCTTCAGTTTCATTAGGAAATCTAGGGTTTGCTGTAGCAGGATAACAGGGCTCTGATGATGCGATATTGAAATGGGTCTGACTGATTGATTGTGTTCTTATGCTGTCTTTTATGCATCTGGTTTTCCCTGGTGTTGGCTGGATAATCCTGATGACAACAGGACTTCTCAGGAAGGTGGGTTGAGTTGTGGGCAAGACATAGAGATCAGGGTACCCTACCTTGTTGACTGTGCTTCAGGAAGACCCCACTCTGCAGGCTGTGTCCCAGATGGACCCTACTTCACAGGTTATGTCCCAGTCAAACTGAGCTGGGGTGGCGGACAGGTCCAACTCTGCAGGCTGTCCCAGGCTGACAAGCTGGGGTTGCAGGCAGATCCACCTATGATGGGTGCATGGTTCCAAGCTGGTTAGTTTTGTGGCTCTTGAAGATTTCCATTGGGAGACAGGATGCTCTTAGAGTCCCCACAAGGCTCCTCCAGATCCTCCCTAGCCAATCAATGAAGTTCCAGGGATGCGTGCACGACTCACCTCTGAGGGCTCTTCTAGGCGGACCAATTGGCATGGCGGGTGGATCCAACTAGCCATGTGGCGCCTCTATTTTATATTTTCAAATATAAAAGCCCAAAAGGATTTCTGTAGTATCTGCAGCTATTCACATTCAAGGGCATGTTTTTTGTACTCTGTATTGTTGATGATAAACATTCCTCATATGGTAAGACAGATCACAAAGAAATTTTAATTTGCATCTCTCTGGTAGCTAAGAAATTGAATTCTTTTCCAAGTATTTCTTGACCATTTGTGTTTCTTTGTAAGAGATCATTTAATTTTTTTGTTTTGAGATTTTCATACATGAATACAATGAAATATGATCATATCTAACCTCCCTTTCCCTTTCCAATTCTCCCCATATTTCCTCATCATGTTCTTTCCCAACTTCATGCCTTTACTTATAACTCACTAACTCAACTTGATGCTACCCATATGTGCATGAGTATAGTGCCATCCACAGGAGCATGGGAAACCTACCAGGCACCATATCCTAATACAGAATGATCCTCCATTCTCCAACCACTATCCACTGGCAATAACTCCTCAGCTAGGGGTGGGGACTAGGAAGCTTCTCATCCTTCCTTGCTGAATGTTGACCAACTTAATCTTGTGTTGGTCTTGCATGGAAACCACAGCTGCTGTGAGTTAATGCTTATGGTAACCACGTCGTGTCCAGAGGCAGAATTTGTGTTTCTTCTTTTGAAAACTGTCTATTAGGTTCATTGGGCCATTTATTATTAATTGAATGATTGGTTTTTATTTTTTTTATTTTTTGGATTTTCGTTTGTTTAAATTTTGTAGTTCTTTGTGTGTTCTAGATGCTAAACCCTTGTCAGAATGTGCAGTTAACATTTTTCACCTGTTTCTTGATTCTGCTAGTCTCTCTCCCTCCCTCTCTCCCTCCCTTCCTCCCTGCCTTCCTACTCTTCCTTGTCTTTAGTAAGTTTTGCTAGTTTATAGATCATCTTTTTCAAACAGGCATTGCTATGAATGATCAGTTCTCCACTCTTTTCTGTCTTATCTTCATCATATTTTTGGTATTTACTGCTTTCAAGTTTGACAAGATCTTTTTTATAAGGGTCTGAGTTATTTATTTGAGAGCTCTTTGATTTTTGTTTTGTGTTTTCGAGTCTTGACTATAATATATTAAGAACAAGTTCTTCTCTGGTTTTGTTTTATTGAGTATCTAAATGCCTCTTTTATTTGGAAACCTATTTCCCTAGATTTGGAGAAATTTCTGCCATAATTTCATTGAGTAGATTGTCTATGCTTTGAATGTTTACCCTAGTTCCGTCTCCTCATCCATGGATTTTTAGGTTTAGTCTCTATGTTATCATGAAGTTTTTGATACTGTAGCCATCCTTGTTTATATATTTGATACTTATTGATATTTGAATATAGCATTTTCTTGACTCCCTTCTCCAACCCTGACATTCTTTCTTCTTCATAGGGCCAGAAGTCAGCAACCCAGAGAGAATTATAAGTAAATAACAAAAAAAAAACTGCAGAAAATAAATTAAAAGCAAATAGAAATTCTAAAAATAAAAATTTCAATGAATCAAAAAGACCAGCAAAAGCATTGGATATGCTTACTATTCTCTCTGGGTTGCTGACCTCTGGCCCTCTATTTGAATTCACCTATTCTTATACCCACTTTCAAGGCATTGATTACTTTTATAGGTAAATATTTAAAATTTGAACTCTGAATTTTATCTGTTTTAGTGCTGTTAGTTCAGTAGTTGAGTTGTGAGCTTTGGAAACAGACATATTGCCTTCCTTTTTCATGTTTCTTGTGACTTTACATTGCAATTTGGATGACTCTTCTGGTTTTATTTGGGAAATCACCTCATTGAGAAGCATACTCTTGGAGGATGTATCCCAGTATCACACAGACAGAAGAAAACAAATTGCTGTAGTTGAACCAACATAAGACAATAAAAGATGTACTTATAAACTTGAAATTAATTAAAGGCCATAAAACAGAAAATGGGAAAATGAAGTCAAAGTTTAAAAATTAAATGAATGTGGTAAAAAGAAGAGGCAGAAAGAGAGAGAAATAGAAGTGAAACATGATTAAATAAAAGGAAGGAAAATGGGAGACTGATTTTAAGGAAAGGAAGAAGATGAAGAGAATTAAAAAATTTTAATGAAGCAAAAAGAGGATAAATAGATTTATCAATAATAAAATCTCCAAAGCCAAAATTAGATAAATGTACAATTGGGAATTAAAATTAAGAGTTTGTGTAAGTATTGAAAATGAAAACCAATAAGGTAAAGTTAAAATATCACTAAAAATGTAGTAGAGAGAGAAAAGGTAGATGGTATACAATGAAGGGGAAAGGAAGAAAGACTATGGAAAAGAAGACACATTTCCTATGATGTAAAGAAAATACATTAAAAATTAAATGCATGAAACCAAACAAAAATATAAATGTGAAAATTTTATTTTTTTTTTTTTTTTTTTTTTTTTTTGGTTTTTTCGAGACAGGGTTTCTCTGTGTAGCCCTGGCTGGCCTGGAACTCGCTCTGTAGACCAGGCTGGCCTCGAACTCAGAAATCCGCCTGCCTCTGCCTCCCAAGTGCTAGGATTAAAGGCGTGCGCCACCACCGCCCGGCATGTGAAAATTTTAAACACAATGGAATATATGTATTGCTGGAAGTAAGATGACAAGGGAGGTGTTTTGTAAGGGTTAAAAAAAACTGAACTGTTAGAGTGTCTTTTTTATAGGTTCTTAATTTGGAGTATGAAGTCAGCTGAGCTTGCACTCTTCTCTAAGGTTGTACTCATGCTGCCCTGAGCCCAGTGTCTGTCGAAGCCATCTTCACTCAAGTACCTTCTCTTCTTGGTGCAACAGGGGCTTTTGGCCACACTTAGCTATGCAGACTGAGCTTGGCAAATTCTTCCACCTTTTTGAGATGCACCAGATCATACTCCTGGCCCATGTTCTGCTTTTTGGCACCTCCCAAATATGTTGGAATGTAGAAAACAGTCATAGTACTCAAATACTATATAGGTCCTGTAAGAGGACATGTTTCTGTGGCTTTAAGATCTGAGTATCCTACCCAAAGGATACAACTGTGTATATCAAGCACCCTTTTAGAATTGTGTTCTTAGGCACTATAGTAGTAAATGGCAGCTGGGTGACTTCAGAGATTTATCACCTGTTGATCACAGTATCAGTCCCTCAAACTCCAGGGTTACCAGTTGCTAAGGTATTGGCCACTAATGGCAGGACTATTCTTCCTTGTGCCATCAAGATGTACTTTTTGTGCCTGCATCCTTTGACATGTGGTGGTATTTCTCTCCACCACAAGGTTTGAAGGCTGTGGGATTTTCCTGAGGGACAGGACTATTTCTCATCTGATTTACTTTTAGAAAAAAGTTTTTACTTTTTCACACTGCATAGAAAGCTGTATAAGTGCTGTGTTCAGTTTAGTTTTATGGGTTTTCATAACTTTTTCATTGCTGTGACAAAATGCCTGATGAAATCAAATTAAGGAAGGGTTTGTTTTGGCTCATTGTGGTGAGAAGACACAATGACAGGAGCATAAGGTGACTGGTCACACTGGATCCAAAGCCAAATAGAGAGAGATGTGTATCAGGTCATTCTTTCTATGTATTCATTCCAGGCCCCCAGCCCATGAGATGGTTCCAACCACATTCAGAATATATTTCCCCTCCTTATTTAACTTTCCTGGAAATATCCCCTGTGCAGATTGACTGTCACAAATGTGCCACCCATCTGTCTTTGCTTGCCAGGTGACCTTCTGCTCCCCTTGTGGGTCTCTAATGCATTCTCTCTCTTTCTCTTGACTACATTTATTTTTTAGTCTGACTTTCTCCTCCACTGAGTCAGTCAGTGACAATTTCCAGACTGCAATTGTACCTAGAAATGCCTGTCTTTTGAGTACAGAATTTAATCAATTAAATTACTGTAGTGACTGATAAAGACTTGCTTGCCTAAATTTATGATGTGTTTTCCCACTGCCTTGTAGATGCTTTGTGTTTTCTTTTCTTTCTATCACTAGTTTCCTCTGTGATAGTTCTCTTTGGTGGAATGGTTTGAGTTCTTTTCTTTTGATTTTGCAACTACCAGAAAATTTTGCTTTGTATGCTAGAAAATTTTCTTTGTATACTATACGACTTACACAAAACATCTTATACTCAAAGCAATCAGTGTTAAGTTAATAAGATCTTTCATCACATATGAAAACATTACACTGTGACTTCTCATGCTGTTTCCAATGTCAAAATTAATATAGTTTAATGATTTATATCTTGTAAGAATTTGTTGTGGCTGCCATTGCTTTTAATAGTTTTATCTTTAACTTGTATGGTAGACAGAGACATTCTTTTGTTCTCTATGTTTACAATATTGCTGTCTTCTGAGTGCAATCATCTACTACTTACATTATTCAAGTTTTTACCTTCTCATGATTTTTTTGTTAGTAATCAGCAGCCTTTTAATTCAGATGAAGGAATTTCCTACAGTAGTATCTACAAGGCAGACCCAGTTGTACTGGACTTCCTTAGCTTTATCTGTCTGGGCAAGTTTTTATTTCATTTCATTTCTGAGAGAGAGAATTGGTAGGTGAAGTATTCCATTTGTCAAAATATTCATTGTTTTCTTTTGACTAGCACTTTTAATATAGACTTTCCATTTAGTAGCAGGGATGAAATCTGAGAAATGTGTCTTTACTCTATCACTGCACAAACATCATGGAGTATTCTTACACAAATGTTAGCCATAATGCCATTGGCAAAATAATCGCCTGGAACTAATCATGATCATCTGTGCAGCCTATGTGACATTGTGGCCCTAAGCTCTTCTGACCTAATAGATTCTCCTGTTGAGAACTTGCTGACAGCTGTTTGAGGATTCCCTTGAACACAGGATGATATTCTTACCTTTTCCTTTCTTAGGTAGCACTGTAATCAATATCTTGGTGAACTCTTTCTTTATGTTGAATTTCACTGGACACTGCTAAGTGTCCCATTTCTGGGCATCCTATTTCCCAGGCTTGGGAAATTTCAACCAATTGTTTCCTTGAAGTGTCTTTCTGGAACTTTCCCTCTGTCCTATCTTTTGGAAAGTCGCATTTTACAGAAGTTAGGTCACTTAGTGGCATCTCACAGCCACTGAAAATGCACAGGACTGGATGCTGCACATCTGTGGATGTATGGTTGCCTTTGATCTTTGTTAGGACTTCAGCAAAGCACTTATGCTTGGTGACTGGTATACATATATATTGAAAGGCTATTTTGTAACATGTCCTATCATCCCCAAGTCTCTGGAGACTCTTACTATGTTACACAGCTGTGAGAAACTATACATAGTCTCTATAATGTGTAGAGTGGAGGATGCCTTGAGTTTGTGAAATGCTGAAAGGATGTATGTTATTGACAAGAGCTGCTCATGTCAAGGACCAAAGCCTCAGACCATGGAAAATAGCAAAGCCTTCTCCAGGCTGGGCTCTAGAAAATGGCAAGACTTTCCTCTTGGTCTGAGTATGATTATTGATAGTATGTGCAGAAAATGTCAATTTTAGCTTTTTCCCTCCACCCATGTTTATGGCCTGAAGACTGCTCCGCTACAGAGAGACTGCTCCTACTAAGATTAACTGAACCTGTCTCCTTGATCCAGCTGTCTATCATAAAATCTGCCTCCTTGTTCATCGGTGTATAATAATTCTATCTCTGTATTCAACTGCACATAATAAACACATTGAGCTTCCAGGATGCTATGACTTTATCATTGGAGATCCCAGACCACTCCGTTCCAGCTTGTCTGTGTCCATGTGTCTCTAATTTTCATTCCTTTACCAGCCACAGTCAATGTCCCAAGCCCCAAGCCATTTAAAAGCCACAGGATGAATCTGTTCTTCTAATCTATTGCACAGTTTAGTCTTTCTTGTTGATGCCCTGTTCATTAACTACCTCTTGCCACATTCCAAACCTTTCTGGTTTTATTAGACATGGCTTTGTTGGCCAGGGTCTATCCTGTCTTGATTGCCACAGCCCTTGCACATGAGCCTGTCCCTATTTTTTATATTTTCTCATCTTTTCTGCTCATGGGTGCCTTATTACTAGATTCTGTGCTCTAGTATCTAAGACATATCTCACAAATAAAGAGTTTCATCGAGTCTGCATCAGAGGACAGCCAACTATGGTTCACGTACCAAATCCGACCCTCTGCATGTTTTGGTAAATAGTTTTGTTGGCCCACAGTGATGTTCATCTATGCCTGGATTATCTGTGGCTGTATTTTCACTGCAATGAAAACATTAAATAGTGGCAACAGATGTGATATAGTTTGCAAATTATAAAAAAATTAGTATAAGGTACATTTCTGAATAAAGTTTACGGATCGCTGATCTAGAGGACAAACCAAAAATCAAGCAAAGCATAAAGTGTTCTTATTTGGTATAATTCCTTTCTCATAGCTTTTATTTATTTTTATTTTTATTTTTGTGTATGAGTTTCCATGTGTGTGTGTTGTGTGTATGTGTCACACACACAACACATACACACAACACACACATACACACAACACACACACACACACACACACACACACACACACACACACACACACACACACACACACAAATATGCAGAAAGAGGGTGCCAGGTCACCTGAAACTAGAACTACCAACTGCTTATACGTTGCCATGTACACATGCTGGGCACTGAACCTAGTCCTCTGCAAGATGGCAAATGCTCTCAACCGCTGAGCCATGCCTCCAGCTCCAATTTTCTTCAGATGTTCAATCAGGCTGAAGTAAGCAAAGTAGTACATAACTTTTTTTCTATTTTTATTATTATTATTTTTATTTTCTATATTCTTTATTTACATTCCAAATGATTTCCCCTTTCCTGGTTCCCCCCTCCCTGAAAGTCCCATAAGCCCTCTTCCCTCCCCCTGTTCCCCATTTGCCTAAGAATTTCATGAATTCATTGTTTTTAATTGCTGAGTAGTATTTCATTGTGTAAATATACATGGAAAATATCTCTGAAAAATTGAAGAAATATATAGAAAAACACATTAAGCTTGACTATTTCATGGAAAAAAATATACAGATAAGATAGTAGGCATAAAAATATTTCTAAGTTGATTGAAAGTGTAATTATAATCATTTTCTGATAAAATTGAAAATCTACAAGGAAATTATTTCTGATAAAACTCAAGAAATATATAGAAAAACACATTAAAACTGACTATTTCATGAAAAAATATACAGATAAGATAGTAGGCATAAAAATATTCCTAAATTGATTGAAAGTGGACATAAAAACATTTTCTGATAAAATTGAAGATTTACATAGAAAATATCTCTAATAAAAATGAACAAATTTATACAGATAAATTGGTAGGAATTAAAATATTCCTAAGTTGATTGAAAGTAGAATTATAAATATTTTCTAATAAAATTGAAGATTTACATGGAAAATATTTCTGATGAAATTGAAAAAATATATGGAAAAACATTAAAATTGAAGATTATCATGGAAAATTATACAGATAAAATGGTAGGCATAAAAATATTTCTAAGTTGATTGAAAGTGAAATTATAAACATTTTCTGATAAAATTGAAGATTTACCTGGAAAATATCTTTGATAAAATTGAAGAAATATATTAAAAATGCATTAAGATTGAGTATTTCATGGAAAAATTATACAGATAAAATGGTAGGCATAAAAATATTACTATGTTTTTTTGAAAGTGGAATTATAAACACTTTCTGATAAAATTGAAGATCTACAAGGAAAACATTCAAAAAAATTCAAGAAATATATAGAGAAACATGTTAAAACTGACTATTACATGGAAAATTATACAGATAAAATGGAACGTATAAAAATGTTCCCAAGTTGATAGAAAGTAAAATTATAGACATTGTCTGATAAAACTGAATATCCACATGGAAAATACTTCTGACAAAATTGAAGAAAAATACAGAGAAACATTAAAATTGAAGATTATCATGGACAATTATACCGACAAAATGGTAGACACAAAAACATTCCTAAATTGATTGAAAGTGGAACTACAAACACCCCCCCACACATGATGAAACCAAAGATCTACATGAAAAACACCTCCGACAAAATCGAAGGAATACACAGAAAAAAATGTCAAAATTAAAGATTATCATGGAAAATAATACAGTCAAAATGGTAGACACAAAAAGCATTACTGAATTGAAAGAGGAGTCACAAACATTTTCTGATAAAATCAAAGATCCACATGAAAAACATCTCTGTTAGACTATGTTTTTTGTTGGGGAATTGAGTCTATTGACATTATAAGATATTAAGGAATAATGATTGTTGCTTCCTGTTATTTTTGATGTTCTTTTTATGTTTGTGTGGTTACTTTCTTTTGGGTTTGTTGGAAAAAGATTACTTTCTTGCTTTTTCTAGGGTGTAGTTTCCCTCCTTATATTGGCGTTTTCTATCTATTATCCTTTGTAGGGCTGGATTTGTGGAAAGATATTGTGTAAATTTGGATTTATCATGGAATATCTTGGTTTCTCCATCTATGGTAATTGAGAGTTTTGCTGGGTATAGTAGTTTGGGCTGGCATTTGTGTTCTCTTAGGGTCTGTATGAGATCTGCCCAGGATCTTCTGGCTTTCATCATCTCAGGTGAGAAGTCTGGTGTAATTCTGATAGGCCTGCCTTTATAGATTACTTGACCTTTTTCTCTTACTGCTTTTAATATTCTTTCTTAGTTTAGTGCATTTGATATTTTGATTATTATGTGCCAGGAGGACTTTCTGGTCTGGTCCAGTCTGTTTGGAGTTCTGTAGGCTTCTTGTATGTTCATGAACATCCCTTCCTTTAGGTTAGGGAAGTTTTCTTCTATAATTTTGTTGAAGATATTTACTGGCCCTTTAAGTTGCAAATCTTCACTCTCTTCTATACCTATAATCCTTAGGTTTGGTCTTCTCATTGTGTCCTGGATGTCCTGGATATTTTGGCTCAGGAGCTTTTTGCATTTTGCATTTTCTTTAACTGTTGAGTCAATGTTTTCTATGGTATCTTCAGCCCCTGAGATTCTTTCTTCTATCTCTTGTATTCTGTTGTTGATGCTTGCATCTATGACTCCTGAATTCTTTCCAAGATTTTCTATCTCCAGAGATGTCTCACTTTGTGATTTCTTTATTGTTTCTACTTCCATTTTTAGATCCTGGATAGTTTTGTTCAGTCCCTTCACTTGTTTGTTTTTGTTCTCCTGTAATTCTTTAAGGGATTTTTGTGTTTCCTCTTTAAGGGCCTCTACCTGTTCACCCATGCTCCCTATATTTCTTTCAGGGATTTTTGTGTTTCCTGTTTAAGGGCTTTTACCATTTGACCCATGTTCTCCTGTATTTCTTTAAAGGAGTTATTTATGTCCTTCTTGATGTCCTCTAACAGCATCGTGAGAAGAGACTTTAAATCCAACTCTTGCTTTTCCAGTGTGTTGAGGTATCCGGGATTTGCTGTGGTGGGAGAACTGGGCTCTGATATTGCCAAGTAGCCTTGGTTTCTGTTGGTAGGGTTCTTGTGCTTGCCTTTCGCCATCTGGTTATCTCTGGTGTTAGTTGGTCTCGTTGTCTCTGGCTGGAGCTTGCCCCTCCTATGGGCCTGTAAACCTCTGTCTGTACTCCTGGGAGACCAACTCTCTTGTGGGTGGGACTGTGCACAGAAGACTGTGAGCTGTCTGGTTCCCTGCTGCAAATGGCGGCCGGAAGGGAAGACTCCTGTCCCAGCTACTCCAATGATCATATGCCTTGTGCGCTCCTAGCTGTACCCCTCCAGAGAGAAGGGGAAGATCCCACCTCCGTCCCCACAATTGAAATCGCTGCTGGGATATCATTCTCTCCTGGTGGGCTAAGCACAGTGGGTGTGGAACTGTCTGGTTCCCTGCTGCAAATGGTGGCTGGAAGGAAAGACTTGTGTCCCCGCTGCTCCACCAGTACATAACTTTTTTGTACAATTATTTTTTGTCTACAATTATTTCTTTAGAATAATTTATAAAACGCAAGCTTCTGGGATCAAGCTTGTCTATAATTTCTGTGCTTTGAACACATTGTCAAGTTGTCCTCCATTAAAAAAAAAATAAGTATCCTGATTTGATTCTATTCCAGCAGTGGGGGGTGGGGAGGTGTGCAGTATTTCCCTGTGCCCTTGCAAGGAACTGCTGTTTTAAAGCATTTTCTGATTCTCATTTTCTTAACCATATTGATAATACTTAGTACATTGAAAGTATCTTGTAAATAAGTTCATTCTTTTCTAATACATATCACCCTGAGTAATCAAATAAGCTGTTCTCCCATTTCTTATTATTTGAGTGGTATTTTTTTTTCTTTAAACAATACAGACAGTAAAATTACAGATTTCCTGGCTGAGTTAGTGTCAAGAACTCTGAAATGCCTTCTCCTCCCAAACCCTACTGTAAGGAACTCAGCCAGGAAAAAGAAAAATACCCCCTCAGGCATCAATACTGGGCAATTCATTCACTGGTGTCAGCTATAGGGAACTGAAATGGACAAACAATAGTGATAAAAAGCTAAAACTCTATATAAGTTTTGCGTATGAAGAACAGGGTTAATTGTCTGCCGCATTCAAATAATCTGATTTACTGATTTTGTTTTTCGTTTCTATGAGTGGATTTATTGACCTGCTATGGGTCAGAACTAATGGATGCAAATGGAGCTTTCAAACAAATAATTCAGACTTGAGTGTTGTGTCTGCAGGTGATCTGGGTATACTTTATAAGCAGAACTGGTAGAATAACTGATCTCTGTTTTCCAGGACTCTCAATTTTTTTCTTTTTGCTGTGAATCCAATTCCCCTGTACCCACTCCTCATTGACTTCTATAGGGTATTCTTTACTATTGCTCATTAATCTACACTTTTTATCTTTCTTTTTATAATGTGATTTGCCATAAGGGTCAAGGTTAGAATTTGTCCAAAGAGGGCTGGACATTGTGTTCAATTGAAGAGCTTATTACCGGAGTATTTATTTCAGAGCAGTGAAACCATATTGCATATGATACTATTCTGGTGGATAAATGAACTATGCCTTCACCTGAACTCATTGACTGTTCAACACCGTTTTTGTTCTCTATCATGAAATAGGAGCTTAAGATGATTGTAACATGTATAAATAGGAAATATTGACACTAGGAGGTACTTTAAATATGTATAGGTGTATGTAGGAAATCTCTTTACCTTCTCAATTATTGTGAACCTAAAATTGCTTTAAAAACAAAGCTTATTTTAAAAATGACAATCGCTGAACCCTGCTCCAGGCACACATCAGACTTCCTTTCTTTGATATTTACCACCATCAAGTGCCTCTGGGGCTTATTTCTATGTCAGAGTCTTGAAAGTCCCTGGCTAGCATTCTCAGTTTTCATTAGCTTTTAGGCATAAAAGTGATATATTTTTGTTTATACTCCTCTCTATTCCCCTAAAAGGGACATTTACTCTCCCTTAAGATCCTCTACAGAAGCGATTATTCTTTCCTGGAAGAGAAAGGAGTTAGTCCACGGGTGAGTTAAATATAAAAGTTCTATTAATTGTTCATGTCTAAGAATTTTTCACTTTTAGGGACATGATTTTTTTTTCCCCTGATTTGGGTTCTGGACCCAACTTTGTACTTCAAGATTTATTTTTAAATGAATTGTCTTTCAAAAATACTTTCTGAATTTCAGTCTGGAATTAACGTTAACACTGAATTTGAATGAATGTGCTGTTACAAGGGGTGGATGTGTCCTTGAGCTTAAGGAAGCTCTGTCCTTGTTGCTCCCCTTTGATAATGAAGTGAACTGATAGTTCACTTCCAGGGGGGAGATGGCTTTCCTTTCAGCTGCAACTGTGTGGATTTCAAATGTGGTAATTAGAACTTGACAACTATGGTCTCAGCTTTAGTCTATACCTCCAGGAGAAAAAGACTTAAGCTTATCATAATGCCACACTCTTTTAAATTGCTAGAGATTCCATTAAACTTTCAACTGCTGCACAATAACCTTTACCTAGACACCATGGTACTTACATACTCTCAGAGGTTTCAAAGGTGATCTATCACTCTTCATGAATATAACAGCTGACAAGATACAGAGTGCTGCATTTGATCTTAATAGGAGTTGAAGGATATTCATCAGACTGGAGTCTTGCGAAGGTTCAGCAGCAGATAACCAAATTGTGAAATGTTACATTTGAAAAAACAGAGATTGACAAGCTCCCAGCTAATCCCATTTTCTTGGTTTAGAGGACATTTGGTATTACTCTGATGGAAACATCTCTGCAAATGAGGAGATCATAAAAGCTCTGCCTAATAAGCTGTACTGTTTCCAGACCCTCGGGTCAGACTGAAGCACTATAGTTTCTGTTGCCATATGAATGCGATGAGCCGTGATGGGAGTTTCAATTTCATTCCTGAGCTATAAACTCATCCTTGCTAAACAGATTCTGCTATTGTGTCTGAGATATGGGATATATATGGTCATTAGGATAGCATTGAAAGAGAATGAGGATATGAAGTACTGTTGAGATCAAGTGTGCTTTAGGAACACTAGAATATTTCTAACTTGTAATGTGCTAAGTATATGGTAGTAGGCATGTGCATGGAATCATTTAAAAATCTAGAATATCCAATGCTAACAAAGATCTTTCTGATCCTCCAGTAGGAATAAAAATATTTTATGGTTGTCCTTTCTCAAGTAATGTACATGTTTAGGATTTTATTAACCCTAGTCATCAACTATTAGAGAGTGGGAAGAAATGGTGCTCTAGTGTGTATATTCCGAAATAAAATTTAGTGGGGGAGCTTTTATCGTTTTATGTGACTGAAGTAAGTCAGGGTGTGAAAAGAGGGTGTTGTGTGGTGCCTTAGAACTTGAAACTCTGATTATTTTCAATACTCTGGGTGTCATAGTGTAGCAGAACCCCAACAGCAAGCACCTTAGAGTATTAAGCAATGATATAAGTAACTCTCAAATACAAACCCAAAGGGACTTGACAAACTGGATGCTGAACCAAGACCACAAGAATTTAACTTAGCAGGATTTAAAATCCTGTATGTGCTTAGTTTTTAATTCTCAACTTGACACAATGTAGAAACACCTGAGAAGAGAGCCTCGGTGGGGGATTGTCTGGAATAGGTCAGCCTGTCTGGGCTTGTCTCTATTGTGTTGATTAGATTGTCTGGAACGGGTAGGCCTGTCTGGGGTTGTCTCTATTGTGTTGATTGAAGACAAAGACCTTGCCATTATGAATAGCACCATTCCCTGGGTTACAAAAGGCATGAGGTACTTGTTTCTCCCTGCTCTTGAGTGTGGATGTGATAAGATTGGCTGCTTTAAATTTCTGTTTAAGTTTCCCTGATGTGATGGACCTAACTTGGTGGTGTGAGCTATGGTAAATCCTTTTTTCTCTAAATTGCTTTTTGTCAGGGTATTCTATCACAGTAATGGAAAGGAAAGTAGAACACTATGTTTATTTGTTTGTTTGTTGTTTGTTTTAAAGCAACTACACAAATATAGACTAGAAGAACTGTCTAGGATGTATTTTATTAGAAGAGTATCTGAGACTGATGGCTGTTTGGACATGCTCTAATATTAAAACTGATTTAAAGTAATGTATAACTCTGTAGTAGTATATGGCTGACAACACACTCATGCACTGATAGTATCACTTATTTTCTCAAGTATACTGAGATAAGTGGTTTAATTTCTAAGCATGAATAATGGGAATATGGGATGAAAAGATGACTCCGAGGGGACAAGCTTATAGTCAAGGATCCTGACATGAGTTTGATCCACAGAACCCATGCAATAGAAAGACAAAACTGTACTGTTGAAGGAACTGAAAAGTAGTTCAAACATTTTAAAAATGATATAGAAGTCCCTTGAAAATAAAATAGAATCACTATGTATTCCAACAATTCCCATTTTGTTTTATATTAAAAGAATTAAAAATATTTTAAAAAGAAAGAAAGAGAAAATATTATTTTGGGTTGTTCTCTGACCTCTACAGACACACTGTGGCACACATATGCCCATATACAAATAATAAATAAATGTAATTTTAAATTTCAAAAGTAAAGACTCAGAATACTAAAATTAGGGAAGATTATGATCCTACTTCTAAAATCTGTGTCTGGAAACTGTATAGAAGTCAGAACATATAACTAAGTTTATTAAACACTTATATGCTAAATTGTAACTATTATGTCATTTAAAATTGCAAATGATACTGAAGTGGTAATTGTTAGTTCTTAATTACAGAAGGAAAACTGAGGCTCACTCATGAGTGTAAAATATTAGCAAGAAGAATCTAAAGCTGGTTGAAATATATTCAATAATATTAGGTTTTTGTCTCAATTGCAGAACCCATGAAGATATAACTAGTTAGGGATTTTGAGAAATAGAGATAATCCTAGTGCATTGTGGTAGTCACATGCCACCACAGCTGTCCATATTGGGGAGTGGCACAAGCCTTGGAAATACACACCCAGAGAAGGTGGTGTGAAGTCCTCAATGGAAGATGCAGTCACACTCCAGGAAGACCAGCAGTCCCTTGACTTGGACTAGCTCCTTCCAGAGTGTCTTCAGAATATAACCCAGCCTGCTCATACCTTGATTTCAAACTTCTGGCCTCTTAAACTTCAACATAGCCAATTTACATTGTTTTAAGTTGCCATGTTTTTATAAAGCAAATTATATAAAGATGGATATCATTCAATCTGCTTTTATGCAACCATTCAAGGAAATTAGTAAGCTGCACACCAAGTTAAAAACCCATGTATATAAGAATCTAAAATCTACATTCTTCACTTTCTGACAGTGACGAAGAAAAAAAAGATTATGGAAAGGAAGAGAGGATAAGGAACAAGGTTGAAAACTGATGCTTAGGATCAAAATTAGAACAGTGAAAGGGGGGCTTAAAGTTTCTCCTAGAATATTAATACCTCAAAACTGAAACTGCAGAGAGAAACAAGACTCAGAAAGATGCGCATAAAGACAAGAGTAAACCACATGGTAAATGTGCATTCAACAGATGTGCATAATTTTAAAATCAAGAGCCAAGAGAAGGTGTTTAATAATAAAATGAAACTTGGAGTTGAGCTAAACTCCTATACCCATAGTTTAAGGAGAAACCTAAGGAAAAGCAACAGCTCTAAATATACGAGCCACTATACTTAAAGACGCTATGCCGCTGGGACCACTGCAGAGGAATAAGAATATCACTTGTAAGATCACCTCCAGAGGAGGGGGTTAGACATAGAGAGGTCCTAGCCCAACCACTCCTACTTGCGACCAGATGGCACAAACTGATACTAAAACAAGAAAAGTTGGTTCTTTTACAGAATTATTTAAATTTTAAATTATATATTGCATGTGAATTATATTATTGCATGTGAATGCTGGTGCATGCAGAGACTATTGAGAGGGTCTCGTAAGCTAGAGTTACATCGTTGTGAGCTGTCTTGTAGGTGCTGTGAACCAAACTCTAATTCTGGCACTTTTAACCCATAAGCCATCTCCCTGGCCCTTGTTTCAGAATTATTTAAATGAGGAAAGAGGCCTGTGCTGAAACACATAATTAAACTTGAGTTATTTCTGGAGGTCTCCACCACACTAATGAGAAGGAGATTATAGGAAATCCATCTGTCTCAATGAAAGGAAGACACTTTAAACAACCAGAGTTTATGAGCTCTTTCTCATAAGAGCAGCCTGCACACTGTAAGCACATGGAACTGAGGCTATGCGCATTTTGGCACATATGTCAGACATGGCAACACTGGCTATGGGGATTTCAGCACATATGCTATACATGTGATTTTTAGCATCTTTCGATTTGAAGGTCACTTCCAACTCTAGGGATTTGTTATCTAGATAAAAAGGAAATGAAATATGAAAATGAAAATTTGACAAAAATGTTTGAAGGACACTGATTTTGATCGCTTCAAAGAGAAGGTATGATTTTGGTCTACATGTTTAGTTTACTTTAAAGCACAATGGCAGCTAATTACAGTTCTAAATTGAGTATGTAACTGACATACGTCAATGAAACTGCAATGTGTAGGTAGAGTTCACATTTTGCCAAGCTCTTAAAAGTTATCAGTACATAGTGTTCTCAACATTTGAGAACATGGGATGAAAGTAGAAATGGTTGGGATTTTGGAGACAGAATTCTGAATTATGGACCAGAGGAACCATTTCCTTACCTGCTCCTAATGATGCATACAACGCTATGAAGATTCTATGTCTTTAGTGTTATATAGGAGATAACAGTTCTAGCATACCAGAGACTGTAAGAAACTCACAATAAAGTGTTTTATAAGTAGCCATAAGTACATATGCTTAGACTGATGTGGAAGCAGATTCTCAAAGAAATTTGGGTACAAGTTTGGATACTTCTTTGGATGAAGATCTTAGGAAGCTCTACCAGGAAAATGGGGAAGCAAGATACAGGAAGAAAGTGAGATTAATCCAGAGAGAGTGTGTGCTGCAGGCAGCTGAATTGCAACCGTGCAGAGAGAAACTGGGAGCATGCATAGAGCATGTCTAAGGGATGAGAAAGCTCCACTGATGCCCACAGTCTTTGCCTGCATCTATTACCAGGGCAGGAGTTTACCATGCTTTAAATACCCTTGGTGCAGCATGATTATGACCAGTAATCAGAAAAAGTTTTCAAATAACATGTCATGGGAATTTGCAGATGACTCTTTGCACTCCCGTGTGAAAGCCCGGGGAGACATGCATAAGACACCCATCAACACCATTCTCTTTATGGTGATATCTTCATTTGCAGAAAACTGAAGTTCAAAGAAGTTGAAAGACTTGGGTGTCTGTACACAATTCCAAACAAAAGACAAAATCTGAATTCAACTTAAAGAACTACTCATTTATAAGAACTGAATTTCATCTTAACAATTCATCAGGTATTTGTAAAACCTCTTCCTGAATCCCATAGATGGGATGTGTGCAAGCAAACATCTATGCATGTGTATAAAAGTTAGTTATGGACTCCGCCATCTTTGCTCCAGTGACTGGGAAGTTGGGACAGCCAGGTTCTGAGACAGACAGGCATAATATCGCTTGGGTCTCGGGCGGCTTGTGTGTATGCGGCTCCCAAGTGCGGGGCTGATCTGCAGTAACCAGCGCGCCAGCTCTGCTGTGGGACTTCTGCCTGGCAGAGGGACCCCGCACTGGGCGGGAGCCTACCAGCTTTCCTTCCGTGACCTCTGTTCCCTTAGACTGCGCTGAAGAGACAGGTACCCCAAGCTCCCTATCCCCAATATAACATCACTTGGGACACGGCCTGTTGGGGCTTCCGTCTGTGCCCGAGTACGGATCAGCGCTGTGGTCGTCTGGTTGCCAGATCTGCAGCCTAGACTACTATACCCAGCAAAACTCTCAATCACCATAGATGGAGAGACCAAGATATTCCATGATAAAACCAAATTTTCACAATATCTTTCCACAAATCCAGCCCTGCAACGGATAATGGGTGGAAACCTCCAATACAGGGAGAGAAACAACACCCTGGAAAAAATGAGATAATAACCTTCTTGAATCAAACCCAAAAGTAGATAACCACTCAAACATAAAGATAGTGTCAAGAATGGCAGATGGCAATAATCACTGTGCCTTAATCTCTCTTAATATCAATGGTCTCAATTCCCCAATTAAAAGACATAGACTAGCAGACTGGATACGTAAACAGGACCCAGCATTTTGCTGCATGCAGGAAACGCACCTCAGTGTCAAAGACAAACACTACCTCAGAGTAAAAGGCTGGAAAACAATTTTACAAGCAAATGGCCCCAAGAAACGAGGTGGAGTAGCCATCCTAATATCGGATAAAATTGATTTTCAACCTAAAGTCATCAAAAAAGACACAGAAGGACACTACATACTGATCAAGGAAAAAATCCACCATCAAGAACTCTCAATTCTGAATATCTATGCTCCAAATGCAAGGGCACCCTCATTCGTAAAAGAAACTTTACTAAAACTCAAAGCACACATCGCACCGCACACAATAATAGTGGGTGACTTCAACACCCCGCTCTCTGAAATGGATCGTTCAGGAAAGCAGAAACTAAACAGGGACACAGTGAATCTAATTGAAGCCTTGGACCAAATGGAACTAACTGATATATATAGAACATTTCATCCTAGAGCTAAAGAATACACCTTCTTCTCAGCTCCTCATGGTACCTTCTCCAAAATTGACCATATAATTGGTCACAAATCAGACCTCAACAGATACAAGAAGATAGAAATAATCCCATGCCTCCTATCAGATCACTATGGAATAAGGGTGGTCTTCAATAGCAACAAAAACAAAAGAAAACCCACGTACACATGGAGGCTGAACAATGCTCTACTCAATGATAACTTGGTCAAGGTGGAAATAAAGAAAGAAATCAAAGACTTTTTTAAAGTTAATGAAAATGAAGGCACAACATACCCTAATTTATGGGACACAATGAAAGCAGTGCTAAGAGGAAAATTCATAGCCCTGAGTGCCGCCAAAAAGAAATGGGAGACAGCATACACTAACAGCTTAATGGCACACCTGAAAACCCTGGAACAAAAAGAAGCAAATACACCAAAGAGGAGTAGAAGGCAGGAAATCATCAAACTCAGGGCTGAAATCAATCAAGTAGAAACAAATAAAACCATACAAAGAATCAACAAAACAAGGAGTTGGTTCTTTGAGAAAATCAACAAGATAGATAAGCCCTTAGCCAGACTAACCAGAGAGCACAGAGATAGTATCCAAATTAATAAAATCAGAAACGAAAAGGGAGAGATAACAACAGAAACTGAGGAAATTCAAAAAATCATCAGATCCTACTACAAAAACCTGTATTCAACACAACTAGAAAATCTTGAGGAAATGGACAATTTCCTTGACAGATACCAAATACCAAAATTAAATCAGGATCAAATAGACCATCTAAACCATCCTATAACCCCTGAAGAAATAGAAGTTGTCATTGGAAGTCTTCCAACCAAAAAAAGCACAGGTCCAGATGTTTTTACTGCAGAATTCTATCAGACCTTCAAAGAAGACCTAACACCAATACTCTTCAAACTGTTCCACAAAATAGAAACAGAAGGTACACTACCCAACTCGTTCTATGAAGCCACAATTACACTAATACCAAAAGCACACAAAGATCCGACAAAGAAAGAGAATCTCAGGCCAATCTCTCTTATGAATATCGATGCAAAAATACTCAATAAAATTCTTGCCAACCGAATCCAAGAACACATCAAAACGATCATTCACCACGATCAAGTAGACTTCATCCCAGGGATGCAGGGATGGTTCAATATAAGGAAATCCATCAATGTAATCCACTATATAAACAATCTCAAAGAAAAAAACCACATGGTCATCTCATTAGATGCTGAGAAAGCATTTGACAAAATTCAGCATCCTTTCATGCTAAAGGTCTTGGAAAGGTGAGGAATTCAAGGCCCATATCTAAACATAGTAAAAGCAATTTACAGCAAACCGGTAGCCAGCATCAATCTAAATGGAGAGAAACTTGAAGCAATCCCACTAAAATCAGGGACTAGACAAGGCTGCCCTCTCTCTCCATATCTTTTCAATATAGTACTTGAAGTTCTAGCTAGAGCAATTAGACAACAAAAAGAGGTCAAAGGGATACAAATTGGAAAGGAAGAAGTCAAACTATCACTATTTGCAGACGATATGATAGTATACTTAAGCGACCCAAAGAACTCCACCAGAGAACTCCTACAGCTGATAAACGACTTCAGCAAAGTGGACGGATATAAAATCAACTCAAGCAAGTCAGAAGCCTTCCTATACTCAAAGGATAAGCAGGCTGAGAAAGAAGTAAGAGAAATAATACCCTTCACGATAGCCACAAACCATATTAAGTATCTTGGCGTGACTCTAACCAAACAAGTGAAAGATCTGTATGACAAGAACTTCAAGTCTCTGAAGAAAGAAATTGAAGAAGACCTCAGAAGATGGAAAAATCTGCCATGCTCATGGATTGGCAGGATTAATATAGTAAAAATGAGCATCTTACCAAAAGTAATACACAGATTCAATGCAATCCCCATCAAAATCCCAACTCAATTCTTCATAGAGTTAGAAAGAGCAATTCAAAAATTCATCTGGAATAACAGAAAACCCAGAATAGCTAAAACTATTCTCAAGAGTAAAAGAACCTCTGGGGGAATCAGTATCCCGGACCTCAAGCTGTACTACAGAACAATAGTGTTAAAAACTGCATGGTATTGGTACAGTAACAGACATGTAGATCAATGGAACAGAATTGAAGACCCAGAAATGAATCCACACTCCTATGGTCACTTGATCTTTGACAAAGGAGCTAAAACCATCCAGTGGAAAAAAGATAGCCTTTTCAACAAATGGTGCTGGCTCAGCTGGAGGTCAACATGCAGAAGAATGCAAATTGACCCATCCTTATCTCCTTGCACTAAGCTCAATTCTAAGTGGATCAAAGATCTCCACATAAAACCAGACACACTGAAACTAATAGAAGGGAAACTAGGGAAGAACCTTGAACATATGGGCACAGGGGAGAATTTCCTGAACAGAACTCCAATAGTTTATGCTCTAAGATCAAGAATAGACAAATGGGACCTCATTAAATTACAAAGTTTTTGCAAGGCAAAAGACACTGTCAAAAAGACAAAGCGACAACCAACTAACTGGGAAATGATCTTTACCAACCTTACATCCGACAGAGGGCTAATATCCAATATATACAAAGAACTCAAGAAGTTAAACTCCAGAGAGGCAAATAACCCTATTAAAAAATGGGGTACAGAGCTACACAAAGAGTTCTCACCTGAAGAATATCTAATGGCTGAGAAGCACCTAAAGAGATGTTCATCATCCTTAGTCATTAGGGAAATGCAAATCAAAACAACCCTGAGATTCCATCTCACACCAGTCAGGATGGCTAAGATCAAAAACACAGGAGACAGCAGTTGTTGGCGAGGATGTGGAGAAAGAGGAACACTCCTCCACTGCTGGTGGAATTGCAAGCTGGTACAACCACTCTGGAAAGCAGTCTGGCGGTTCCTCAGAAAACTGGGCATGACACTCCCGGAGGATCCGGTTATACCACTCCTGGGCATATACCCAGAGACTTTACCTGCATGCAATAAGGACCCATGCTCCACTATGTTCATAGCAGCCTTATTTATAATAGCCAGAAGCTGGAAAGAACCCAGATGTCCCTCAACGGAGGAATGGATTCAGAAGATGTGGTATATCTACACAATGGAATACTACTCTGCAATTAAAAACAATGAATTCACGAAATTCCTAGGCAAATGGTCAGATCTTGAAAATATCATCCTTAGTGAGGTAACCCAATCACAAAAGAACACACATGGTATGCAGTCACTGATAAGGGGATATTGACCCAGAATCTCGGAATACCCTAGACAAAATCCGCATATCAATAGATTTCTAAAAAGATGGTAGGAGAGACCCCTGGTCCTGGAAAGACTGGATGTAGGGGAACGCCAGGACAGAGTAACGAGAGGGGGTTGAATGGAGAAAAGAGGGAGGGAAGGGGGCTTATGGGACTTTCGGGGAGGGAGGAAACGGGAAAGTGGAAGTGATTTGGAATGTAAATTAAAAAAATAAAATAAAATAAATAATAAAAAAAAGTTAGTTATGTTTTTTTCTCTCTCAATAAAAAAACACACAAAAAAATTAAGACCAATAAGACAAAAAATAACAATGAAACAAAAAGCACACAAAAAAGCATGGAGTACATATCAAAAATAAAGTTGGGGTAAGATCTGGGAGGAATTAAGGGAGGGAAAATAATATGCTCAAAATATAGTATATAAAATTTTAAAGTAAAAAAATAAGCATGTAATGACGCTTTGGTACCATCAAGTTAAGAAATATGAAAATCGATCTGTTATTGGGTGGGGGGGAAAGGACTTAAGCCCTGAGGGCCCACAGAAAGAATGGAAACAGGCAATCTCGGGAGGTAGGAGGTTGGCGAGACCCTCCAGAATGCACCAGAGACCTGGGAGGTGAGAGACTCTCAGGAATCAAAAGGAGGAACCTTAGACAAGATGCCCTACAGTGTGGGGAGAGGGAACTTGTAGAGCCCACCTCCAGCAGAAAGACAGGGCATCAAGTCAGGAATGGGGTTGCCATCCCATAGTCAAAACTCTGACCCATAACTGCAGGGATGGAAATGGAGAGGAGCCTGAGGAAAAGGAGGTCCAGCAAAAGATCCAACAAGCAGCTGAAAGAATCAGATGTAGATATTTGCACCCAACCAATGGACAGAAGCTGCTGACCCCTGTGGTTGAATTAGGGAAAAGCTGGAAGAAGCTGAGGAGGAGGGCGACCCTGTAGGAGGACTAGCAGTCTCAATTAACCTGGACCTCCAAGGTCTCTCAGACACTAGACCACCAAACAGGCAGCATACACCAGCTGATATGAGGCCCTCAGCACATATACAGCGGAGGACTGCTGCGTCGAGTCTGGGTTCAGTTAGAGAAGATGTGCCTAACCCTCAAGAGACTGGAGGCTCCAGGGAGTTTAGAGGTCTGGTGGCATGGGGACTGGGGGTGGGTGGGGACATCCTCATGGAGACAGGGTGCAGGGAGGAGGTATGGGATGGGGAACAGTCAGAGGGTGGACCAGGGGGTGGGGAATAAAATCTGGAGTGTAAAAAAAAGATTTAAAACAATTTTAACAAAAGAAATATGGAAAAAAGAAAAGTAAAAGAAGACAAAATTGAAACACAGTGGTAGAGAACAAGGCATGTTTGCAAGAAAGGTAAGATGGTGTTACTAGTCAGCAAGATGCCCATTGACCAAGATTTCCTGTTTGCTTTCCTCCTTGTCTTGATAATAGCCTGTGATAGATTAAATGAGAAATGTCTCCCATCAGCTCAGGCTTGTGAACACAGGTGGTGCTATCTGAGGAAGCTTGGCCTTGTTGGAGGAACTGGGTCCATGTGGATGGAGTTTGACCTACCTCCAGTTTACTCTGCCTTGTGTTTGTGGTCAAACAGCTGTGAGTACTCCAGCTTCCTGTTCCTGCTGCTGTGCCGGTCACTTGGTGCTGTGTCTCCCTCCAAGATGGACTCTTAGCACTCTGAATAAACTCCTCTTCTTCCACAAATTGCCTTTGATTCACTGTGTGTGATAGCAACAACAGGAAAGTAAATAACATGGAAGTTGGTATCAGAAAGCGCTCTTCCTGTGTAGACCCTGCACGTGTTGGTCTTTGGAGGAATGTAGAGGAATTTGGAACTTTTAACTAGAAAAGAAGCTGAAGGCTTATCAGACTTATTTGAAAAGGGTCTGGGAAGGGTGCTTGGACCAGGTGGGGATGTAGAAACCCAAATCAGGTGGTTTCTGAGAGAAGTGAGGACTCTAACAGCAAGTGGGATAGAGGCTATCCCTGTGAATTTTGGTAAAAGAACTAGTTGCCCTCTGGAACACTAAGCTAAAATAGACTTCTTCTATAAAGATACTTTTGGTTATGGTGTTTGATCACAGCAACAGAAAAGTAATAAATACAAGATCTTTGAATATTGTAGAGAAATTTCAACCATGTCTGTGCCATCCTCTTCCAGGTACCTCTTATACCACATGGTTTGAAGGGATAGTTTTCTTACTCTCAAGGTACTCGCCATGGTCTTCATGAGATAGCATGCTAATCTGTTATCTCAGCTGTAAGTATGATCTTTTACATCCCTGGCTGTCAGTCAGCCTTCTTAGAAATGTAAGATACAGCTCAGCAATCTACAGTGAGGTCTGGGGCCTGGGAACCCCTTCCTTCTGAATGTTTTATGTCATTGACTTCCAGTGTGGCATCTGAGCAAGTCATTTAACCTCCTTGACTCAGTTAACCATATGGAAAATGAACATGATAATATCACACAAGGGTATTGTGGGATTACTCAATGTTTATAAAGTGCTCGAGAAATGAACAATCCAGAAGGTGCCCAGTGGAATCATTAATCATTTGACCACTTGAATTCAGGCATCTGGAATGCACAGTATTCTGTACTTCTTAGACAATTTCACTGTCATATCTCACACATCATGAAGTTTAAATTTGTGAGAATTTAGATAAATTCTGTACCATGGTAGAGGACTCAGAATGTTTTCACATGTTCTCTTTTATATCTCTTTTTCACAAACTCTTTCTTTCATTCTCAAAGCAGAAAATTATTCACCCATGGTTTGATGTCCAGAGCTATACTTCTTAAGGACAGTGATCCCTCCTGTTGTTTATCATCTATCTTGCTTTCTTTTTCCTTTTTATTGATTATTTTATTTGTTTACATTTCAAATGTTATCCCCCTTCCCAGGTTCCCTTCTATAAGCCCCCTAACCCCTCCTCCCTCCCTGCTGCCTCTATCTTTATGAGGGTGCTCCCCCACCCTCCCACTCCTGCCTCAGTGCCCTAGCATTCCCCTACACTGGTCCATCAAGCCTCCACTGGACCAAGGGGCTCCCTTCCAATTGATGCCAGATAAGGCATTCCTCTGCTACATATCCACCTGGAGCCATGGGTCCCACCCACCCCCTGCCCCCGTGTACTCTTTGGCTAATAGTTTAGTCCCTGGGAACTTTGGTAGGAGTGAAAAAGTTTACAACCCCATAGGAAGAACAACAATATCAATCAACCAGACCTCCAAAAGTTATCTTACTTTCTTGCTTAGTTGGTCATTCAGCAAGAAATCACTGGGACCAAGCTATATTCCAGGCACTCTGTGGAAAAATACAAACAAGGTCTAGTGCTGTTTTAGGGAGCTTCTAATCTGGAAGTAGATTCAGACACAGAACCAAATAGTTACCAGTAACTTGAGCTCCAAAGAGCTGTGAAAACTCCAGCAAATTTTGGATAATGTATGAGGTACCTACATTGAATGGTGGTGGTGGGTCAACTACACATTCCCATTGGTACTGCTTGATTCCTCAAATTATGTTAATTGTTCCATACTTTCCCTTCTGAATAGACTTTAAGGCTGAATCACATAGTACCATGTATTAGTACTCATTTTCACATCAATAAGACTACTCTACCCTCTGTTGTGATTCTTCAAGGTTCCTCAGATACTGTCTGCTTCTAGCGCCTCCCATTTACAGGACAGCAAGTCTTCTATCTCCTGCCTCTAATGAGAAGTTCCTCTTCTGTTCAATCCATACACTGACAGTTTAGATGTTCCTTCTAAGCACTCTTGTATTGATACTACTTTCTGATACTACTTATCTGCTACTAATTTAAGCCAAAATCCCTCATTCTGTGAGTTGACTCAGGATCTTTTATATTCTCCCTCTATATCCTCACACTGAGCATAAGATGAAGCCAGGTAGATGGTAGAGATCCTGTTGGTCACATCCAATCTTTACACACACTTCCCTGTCCTGCCTGAAGTATGCTTTCGTTGGTTCCCGTCTAGTACATCAAAGTCAATATCAACTGTAGTCACTTCTGAACAACACCTCTTCCTATACCCCAGCTGCTCTTGGCAAATTCCTCCTGATCAAACCTCCTGAACTCTTTTTGCTTACCTCTGCTGTCGTGAGTTTCTATACTACTGTGCTCACTATTTGTCTTGCTTTCTTCCAGATTGAAAGGACCTTAGATAGAATAGGTTTTATTCCCTCTTCATAATTTCTCCAGCACTTTCAACAATATTCAATCAATACTTGAACAAGTGTAATTAATCTTTAAAAAATACTAGGCTTGCTCTTGAGTTAGCTACTTTTCATTTACATAAATAAAACCTGTCCTATAAACTATTTTAAATAAAATAACTGGTGCCATTGATGTAAAGAAAGAAAAAAAATCAACAAAAAACAGTTTGCTTTAGTAATATTTTTATTCTGTATTTTCCATTTCTAGCCATCAAATGAACTTTTAAAACCAGTAAATCTATATTCTCTTTTCTATACTAGAGCATAGAAGTGAGCAAGGCTTAATTCATCCCACGAGGAACTCATGGATAACTCAAGGAAAGAAACCTATAAGGAAGTGCACTGCAGGAACTGGCAGTAAGTGTGGAATTAAAATTTTTACAAGGTGGAGAAAGGAGACAGACCCTTAATCTGGGGACCATAATAAATGTGTGACAGAAAAATCAAAGGAGGTGGATGTGAGGCACAGGCTGCTGTTCTTTGCATTTTCAAAGGCCTGAGTCAGAAAATAATACATCAGCGTAGCAGGAGCTGCAGCATAAAATGTCAACAGGATAAGGAGGGACTGATTGAGAACTGCATTGCAAACAGTGATTTAAGTCTTACTGAGTGGTTTAGATGATTTCCCGTGGATAAAAGGAAGCTGGGAAATGTTTTAAGGAAAGCTAATGGGCTGACTTTCCTAGGTTTTCTTGTCGTGAGTTCAACTTTCTCTCTCTCTCTCTCTCTCTCTCTCTCTCTCTCTCTCTCTCTCTCTCTCTCTCTCTCTGTGTGTGTGTGTGTGTGTGTCCAGTAGTTAGGAAAAAGAGGCCAAGCCAAGATCTCAAAAAAATATATATATACACTGTGCTTTCGTGCTTTCTGAGGAGTAAATGTGCTTAGACTTCTATTAAAATCTGGAGGTAGAGGACTATCCGCATTTGCTTTCTGTTGCTTTAATAAAACATTACTTCAAAGCAACCTGAAGAGGAAAGGATTTATCTTGTATTATAGTTCATCAGCCAGGGAAACCAAGGCAGGAACTGAGGACAGGAACCTGAAGGCAGGAACTGAAGCAGAAACCACAGAGGAATGGGCTTACTGGATTGCTTCCTCTGTTATTAAAATTTTATCAGCTACCTATCTTTCTTATATAGTTCAAGCTCATTTGCCCAGGGGTGGAATTGTCCACAACAAAGTGAGCCTAACTTCATCTATTAGCAAGCAATGAGGGGGTTGACTGGGGAACAGGGGGAGGGAAGAGGGCTTATAGGACTTTCAGGGAGGGGGGAACCGGGAAAGGGGAAATCATTGGGAATGCAAATAAAGAATATAGAAAATAAAAAAAAAAGAAAGAAAGAAATTTCCCAAAGACATCCACTGGCCAGTTTGATGGTGATAATCGTTCTAATGAAATTCCCTTTCACCAGTCGACTCTAGTTTGTGTCAAGTTGACAAAAGCAACCATACTACTTGACACACAGATACAACACTCTCAGACTATACCCTTTTCATTTATTTCTACTCAAGATCTCATGCTAATATTATAATATAAAACACAGTCCAATTTTTAAAAGTTTCACAGTCAAATTTTTCCACACTTAAAAGCCTCTTAACTGTGGGCTCCTATAAAATAAAAGATAAGTTATATACTTTCTTATTTTAAAAGTGAAGAACCAGGGAACAGTCATAATTGGATCAGAGAAAGATCTAAGTCCAATAGTGTAAATAGCTCAGTAACCAACACATGGGACTCACTAGGGATCCATGGGGCTCTCTACCTCTGCCATTTATAGCACATACAGCTTGTCTCATAAGTTTAGGATGACTCCCCTCAACGTTTGAAACTCTGTGTGGAAGTATTCTCACAGTCCTGCCGTCTCCTGTTTACCGGGGTCTGCACTGACACTGAGGCTGCGTTCACTACTTTCCTTCCCTGGCCACTGACAAAGCCAAGTCTCAGCTGTCCTTCATTTTGCCACCCAAACCAGTACCAAGTGGGTGATGCTTACAAGTGACAAGTTCAGCTTGAGATGCAACCTTCCTCATGTTGGACCACACTTTCTGTATACTGGCCCTGAGGAAATACTTCCCGGAAGTGCCACTCCATAACGCTCATCTCTTCATAATCACATGATCTTTCGGCCCCAGCCATCCAGGATCCACTGTCCCAGTAAAGCACCAAATGTTTCCCAACTACCGATTCATAAAGTGTCACATGAATGGCTCTGATGGAGTCACTGAGGGAGTCTTCTACCAGCCTCTGAAACTTTACAAGCTGGGCCTCCACTGTCTGCATACATCTCAGCATTCTCTTCTACATTCCTTCAGCAGCTAATTAAGCTCTGAACGCTCAAAGGTCCTTTCAGTCCCAAACTCCCAAACCCTTTCACAGAACAATCTAAACCATAAAAGAGTCATCTGAGCAACACTTCACTCCTGGTACCCCAGTTCTCTAAAGGAGCAGAACCAATTAAGATTGTTTGTGTCTATGCATATATGCATGTATGTATGTATGTATGTATGGATGGATGGATGGATGCTTGTATGTATGTATTTTGTAAGTATGTATGGATGTATATATGTGTATATATGTGTGTGTAGTTAAATATATTAAAATGTGTTAAATCATGTTAAAATATAATAGCAACTGTTGCACATCTGAGAGACTGAGAAGCTGTTTCTTAGTCCTAGAGGCTGGGTTCCTTAGCTGCTGGAGTAGCCCTACAGTGGCTCTCTTACACGGGGGACTATGACAACATGGAAATTGCTTAGGCCACAAGTCTGGGTGACTCTGACGTACCAGTACCAGTACCAGTACTGGTATGGCACTGAAACTCTGGAAGGTCCTGCAGAACCACCTTACTCAATGAGGAAGCCTATAGTTCTGGTACCATCAACAGAAGCAACAATAACACAAGTCCATCTGCTGGATGAAGGAAGAGAGCAAAAGGTGAGCTGTTGTCCTGCTGCCTTGCCTGTTTCAACCTGAACTGCCTCCAGAATGCATTGCCCACTCATGGGATAGGTCTCCCACTTGTGAATCGTCAGGACAATTTGTCAGGGGAAGGCTCCCTACTCAGGTGATTTAATTTCTGGCAAATTTACTTTAAAAACCAACCATCACAAGGGTACATTTCCATAGCACCAGCTTCTGTGTTAGCAGTGATGGATACAGCTGGAACCATATAGATCTTATATGCAGCAGGATAGGCAGTATTCTAAGCATTGTTATTGATGATTTTCTTCTATAGACCATATGAAGTTCAGTACCGAGAAGGGAAACTGAGTCACAAACTGATGAAGCTGTATTACAAGGTGCTCTAGATGCTAGAGAAATTCAGGGTCCTCTGCAGCCTGTGTCACCGCTGTGAAAACTGAGGTGTCAAACTGCTTTTCTCTTTTGCTTCTGTTTAATGTGAAAATAACTGCGTGCTATGAACTGAAGAAGACAGCTCAGCGGCATTGGTTTCTAAAGGACTGGGAGCCCAGGCACTGCTGAACCCACAACTGCATTCTATAGAAAAGAACATGATTGTTATTCAAAACAAAAATATTCTTTCAGGCACTGGAAACTACATTTACAAGTTAAGCACACATTTATTTCTTGAAGTAGAAAAAATTCCAGGAGAGGAGCAGCATCCCTGTCAGCCTGGAGGGAGGGGCATCTGATTGCCTATTCATGAGGGAGCCAGCCTCTGGGGCCTGTAACATTTCCAAACAGGAGGCACTGCAGCAGCCATGAAAACAGCAGGTCCCTAAATTCAGAATCTTGTTGTAAACAGACACAACACAAATCTCAAGGCTCATTCTTCTCTAAGGTCTGCCCTGTCAATCTTGTTCTGTGAGCTTCTGAGGATCAACACACATCTCAGGAGAAGGGACTTGCCCCTGTCCAGGCTGCAATAATAATGTGATGAAGAAAGGTTCCAAATGCATGTCTGACAATCTGCTGCAGTACCTTGAAGTCACAAATTAGTGTGTGTGTGTGTGTGTGTGTGTGTGTGTGCGTGTGTGTGTGTGTGCCTGTGTATATATTTGTTTGCCTGTGTGTACATGCACGCATGTATGTACGCATGTGAGCCTATGTGTGCGCTTGTATATGTGTGCCTGTGTGTGCACACATGTCTATGCCTGTGTGTGTGCATGCATGTGTATATGCCTGTGTGTGAGTATGCATTCATGTGTCTGTGTGTATGTGCCTGTGTATGCAAACACACAAATATTCTCATATACATATCTTACATACACACTGGTAAATAGCATTGTCCTAGTTATTTTTCTGCTGCTGTTTGAAATACTCAGAAAAGATCACCTTAAGAGAGAAAGGAGTGGTATAGCCGGATCCTCCGTGATTGTCATGCCCAGTTTTCTGAGGAATCGCCAGACTGCTTTCCAGAGTGGTTGTACCAGCTTGCAATCCCACCAGCAGTGGAGGAGTGTTCCTCTTTCTCCACATCCTCGCCAACAACTGCTGTCTCCTGTGTTTTTGATCTTAGCCATTCTGACTGGTGTGAGATGGAATCTCAGGGTTGTTTTGATTTGCTTTCCCTAATGACTAAGGATGATGAACATCTCTTTAGGTGCTTCTCAGCCATTAGATATTCTTCAGGTGAGAACTCTTTGTTTAGCTCTGTACCCCATTTTTAATAGGGTTACTTGCCTCTCCGGAGTTTAACTTCTTGAGTTCTTTATATATATTGGATACTAGCCCTCAGTCGGATGTAAGGTTGGTAAAGATCATTTCCCAGTTAGTTGGTTGCTGCTTAGTCTTTTTGACGATGTCTTTTGCCTTGCAAAAACTTTGTAATTTAATGAGGTCCCATTTGTCAATTCTTGATCATAGAGCATAAGCTATTGGAGTTCTATTCAGGAAATTCTCCCCTGTGCCCATATGTTCAAGGTTCTTCTCTAGTTTCCTTTCTATTAGTTTCAGTGTGTCTGGTTTTATGTGGAGGTCCTTGATCCACTTGGAATTGAGCTAAGGGCAAGGAGATAAGAATGGGTCAATTTGCATTCTTCTGCGTGTTGACCACCAGTTGAACCAGCACCATTTGTTGAAAAGGCTATCTTTTTTCCACTGGATGGTTTTAGCTCCTTTGTCAAAGATCATGACACTCCCAGAGGATCCGGCTATACCACTCCTGGGCATATACCCAGAGGCTTTACCTGCATGCAATAAGGACACATGCTCCACTATGTTCATAGCAGCCTTATTTATTTTTTTCTTTTTCTTTCTAAGTTTTTCTTTATTTGCATTCCAAATCATTTCCCCTTTCCCGTTTCCTCCCTCTCCGAAAGTCCAATCAGCCCCCTTCCTTCCCTCTTTTCTCCATTCAACCCCATCTCGTTTCTCTGTCCTGGCATTCCCCTACATCCAGTCTTTCCAGGATCAGGGGTCTCTCCTTCCAACTTCTTAGAAATCTATTGATATGCGAATTGTGTCTAGGGTATTCCGAGATTCTGAGTTAATATCTCCTTATCAGTGACTGCATACCATGTGTGTTCTTTTGTGATTGGGTTACCTCACTAAGGATGATATTTTCAAGTTCTGATCATGGGCCTAGGAATTTCGTGAATTCATTGTTTTTAATTGCAGACTAGTATTCCATTGTGTAGATATACCACATCTTCTGAATCCATTCCTCCGTTGAGGGACATCTGGGTTCTTTCCAGCTTCTGGCTATTATAAATAAGGCTGCTATGAACATAGTGGAGCATGTGTCCTTATTGCATGCAGGTAAAGCCTCTGGGTATATGCCCAGGAGTGGTATAGCCGGATCCTCCGGGAGTGTCATGCCCAGTTTTCTGAGGAACCACCAGACTGCTTTCCAGAGTGGTTGTACCAGCTTGCAATTCCACCAGCAGTGGAGGAGTGTTCCTCTTTCTCCACATCTTCGCCAACAACTGCTGTCTCCTGTGATTTTGATCTTAGCCATTCTGACTGGTGTGAGATGGAATCTCAGGGTTGTTTTGATTTGCATTTCCCTAATGACTAAGGATGATGAACATCTCTTTAGGTGCTTCTCAGCCATTAGATATTCTTCAGGTGAGAACTCTTTGTTTAGCTCTGTACCCCATTTTTAATAGGGTTACTTGCCTCTCTGGAGTTTAACTTCTTGAGTTCTTTGTATATATTGGATATTAGCCCTCTGTTGGATGTAGGGTTGGTAAAGATCATTTCCCAGCTAGGTGGCTGCCGCTTTGTCTTTTTGACAGTGTCTTTTGCCTTGCAAAAACTTTGTAATTTAATGAGGTCCAATTTGTCAATTCTTGATCTTAGAGCATAAGCTATTGGAGTTCTGTTCAGGAAATTCTCCCCTGTGCCCATATGTTCAAGGTTCTTCCCTAGTTTCCTTTCTATTAATTTCAGTGTGTCTGGTTTTATGTGGAGGTCCTTGATCACTTGGAATTGAGCTTAGTGCAAGGAGATTAGAATGCGTCAATTTGCATTCTTCTGCATGTTGACCTCCAGTTGAACCAGCACCATTTGTTGAAAAGGCTATCTTTTTTCCACTGGATGGTTTTAGCTCCTTTGTCAAAGATCAAGTGATCATAGGAGTGTGGATTCATTTCTGGGTCTTCAATTCTGTTCCATTGATCTACATGCCTGTCACTGTACCAATACCATGTGGTTTTTAACACTATTGCTCTGTAGTACAGCTTGAGGTCCGGGATACTGATTCCCCCAGAGGTTCTTTTACTCTTGAGAATAGTTTTAGCTATTCTGGGTTTTCTGTTATTCCAGATGAATTTTTGAATTGCTCTTTCTAACTCTATGAAGAATTGAGTTGGGATTTTGATGGGGAGTGCATTGAATCTGTATATTACTTTTGGTAAGATGCTCATTTTTACTATATTAATCCAGCCAATCCATGAGCATGGCAGATTTTTCCATCTTCTGAGGTCTTCTTCAATTTCTTTCTTCAGAGACTTGAAGTTCTTGTCATACAGATCTTTCACTTGTTTGGTTAGAGTCACGCCAAGATACTTTATATGGTTTGTGGCTATCATGAAGGGTATCGTTTCTCTTACTTCTTTCTCAGCCTGCTTATCCTTTGAGTATAGGAAGGCTACTCACTTGCTTGAGTTGATTTTATATCCAGCCACTTTGCTGAAGTCGTTTATCAGCTGTAGGAGTTCTCTGGTGGAGTTCTTTGGGTCGCTTAAGTATACTATCATATGATCTGCAAATAGTGATAGTTTGACTTCTTCCTTTCCAATTTGTATCCCTTTGACTGCCTTTTGTTGTCTAATTGCTCTAGCTAGAATTTCAAGTACTATATTGAAAAGATATGGAGAGAGAGGGCAGCCTTGTCTAGTCCCTGATTTTAGTGGGATTGCTTCAAGTTTCTCTCCATTTAGATTGATGCTGGCTACCGGTTTGCTGTAAATTGCTTTTACTATGTTTAGATATGGGCCTTGAATTCCTCACCTTTCCAAGACCTTTAGCATGAAAGGATGCTGAATTTTGTCAAATGCTTTCTCAGCATCTAATGAGATGACCATGTGGTTTTTTTCTTTGAGATTGTTTATATAGTGGATTACATTGACGGATTTCCTTATATTGAACCATCCCTGCATCCTTGGGATGAAGCCTACTTGATCGTAGTGAATGATCGTTTTGATGTGTTCTTGGATTCGGTTGGCAAGAATTTTATTGAGTATTTTTGCATCGATATTCATAAGAGAGATTGGCCTGAGATTCTCTTTCTTTGTAGGATCTTTGTGTGCTTTTGGTATTAGTGTAATTGTGGCTTCATAGAACGAGTTGGGTACTGTTCCTTCTGTTTCTATTTTGTGGAACAGTTTGAAGAGTATTGGTGTTAGGTCTTCTTGGAAGGTCTGATAGAATTTTGCACTAAAACCATCTGGACCTGTGCTTTTTTGGGTTGGAAGACTTCCAATGACAACTTCTATTTCTTCAGGGGTTATAGGACAGTTTAGATGGTCTATTTGATCCTGATTTAATTTTGGTATTTGGTATCTGTCAAGGAAATTGTCCATTTCCTCAAGATTTTCTAGTTGTGTTGAATACAGGTTTTTGTAGTAGGATCTGATGATTTTTTGAATTTCCTCAGTTTCTGTTGTTATCTCTCCCTTTTCGTTTCTGATTTTATTAATTTGGATACTATCTCTGTGCCCTCTGGTTAGTCTGGCTAAGGGCTTATCTGTCTTGTTGATTTTCTCAAAGAACCAACTCCTCGTTTTGTTGATTCTTTGTATGGTTTTATTTGTTTCTACTTGATTGATTTCAGCCCTGAGTTTGATGATTTCCTGCCTTCTACTCCTCTTTGCTGTATTTGCTTCTTTTTGTTCCAGGGCTTTCAGGTGTGCCATTAAGCTGTTAGTGTATGCTGTCTCCCGTTTCTTTTTGGCGGCACTCAGGGCTATGAATTTTCCTCTTAGCACTGCTTTCATTGTGTCCCATAAATTAGGGTATGTTGTGCCTTCATTTTCATTAACTTTCAAAAAGTCTTTGATTTCTTTCTTTATTTCCACCTTGACCAAGTTATCATTGAGTAGAGCATTGTTCAGCTTCCATGTGTATGTGGGTTTTCTTTTGTTTTTATTGCCATTGAAGACCACCCTTATTCCATAGTGATCTGATAGGAGGCATGGGATTATTTCTATCTTCTTATATCTGTTAAGGTCTGATTTGTGACCAATTATATGGTCAATTTTGGAGTAGGTACCATGAGGTGCTGAGAAGAAGGTGTATTCTTTAGCTCTAGGATGAAATGTTCTATATATGTCTGTTAGTTCCATTTGGTCCAAGGCTTCAATTAGATTCACTGTGTCCCTGTTTAGTTTCTGCTTTCCTGAACGATCCATTTCAGAGAGCAGGATGTTGAAGTCACCCACTATTATTGTGTGTGGTGCGATGTGTGCTTTGAGCTTTAGTAAAGTTTCTTTTACGAATGAGGTTGCCCTTGCATTTGGAGCATAGATATTAGAATTGAGGTCTTGTTGGGGGATTTTTCCCTTGATTAGTATGTAGTGTCCTTCTGTGTCTTTTTTGATGACTTTAGGTTGAAAATCAATTTTATCTGATATTAGGATGGCTACTTCGGCTCGTTTCTTGGGGCCATTTGCTTATAAAATTGTTTTCCAGCCTTTTACTCTGAGGTAGTGTTTGTCTTTGACACTAAGGTGCGTTTCCTGCATGCAGCAAAATGCTGGGTCCTGTTTACGTATCCAGTCTGCTAGTCTATGTCTTTTTATTGGGGAATTGAGACCATTGATATTAAGAGAGATTAAGGCATAGTGATTAGTGTCACCTGCCATTCTTGACGCTATCTTTATGTTTGAGTGGTTATCTACTTTTGGGTTTGATTCAAGAAGGTTATTATCTCATTTTTTCCAGGGTGTTGTTTCTCTCCCTGTATTGGCGGTTTCCACCTGTTATCCATTGCAGGCCTGGATTTGTGGGAAGATATTGTGAAAATTTGGTTTTATCATGGAATATCTTGGTCTCTCCATCTATGGTGATTGAGAGTTTTGCTGGGTATAGTAGTCTAGGCTGGCATTTGTGCTCTCTTAGTGTCTGCATGAGATCTGCCCAGGATCTTCTGGCTTTCATAGTCTCTGGTGAGAAGTCTGATGTGATTTGGACAGGTCTTCCTTTGTATGTTACTTGGCCCTTTTCTCTTACCGCTTTTAATATTCTTTCTTTATTTAGAATATTTGGTGTTTTGATTATTATGTGACGGGAGTTATTTCTGTTCTGGTCCAGTCTGTTTGGAGTTCTGTAGGCTTCTTGTACGTTCATCGGCATCTCTCTGTAGGTTAGGGAAGTTTTCCTCCATAATTTTGTTGAAGATGTTTACTGGCCCTTTAAGTTGCAAATCTTCACTCTCATCTATACCTATAATCCTTAGGTTTGGTCTTCTCATTGTGTCCTGGATTTCCTGGATATTTTGGGTTACATGTTTTTTGCATTTTGCATTTTCTTTCACTGTTGAGTTGATGCTTTCTATGGAATCTTCTGCCCCTGAGATTCTTTCTTCCATCTCTTGTATTCTATTGTTGATGTTTGCATCTATGACTCCTGATTTCTTCCCAAGGTTTTCTATCTCCAAAGTGGTCTCTCTTTGTGATTTCTTAGTTGTTTCTACTTCCTTTTTTAGTTCCTGGATGGATTTGCTGAGATCCTTCACTTGTTTGTTTGTATTTTCCTGTATTTCTTTAAGGTATTTTTGCATTACCTCTTTCAGGATTTCTGCCTGTTGACCCACGTTCTCCTGCATTTCTCTGAGCGATTTTTGTGTTTCCTCCTCATGGGAATCCATCTGTTGATCCATCGTCTCCTGCATTTCTTTAAGCAGTTCTCGTGTTTCCTTTGTAAGGGCATCTAACCGTTGATTCATTTCTTTAAGCAATTTTTTGTGTTGCCTCCTTATGGGCATCCGTCTGTTGACCCATATTCTTCTGCATTTCTTTATGCAATTTTTGTGATTCCTTTGTGAGTGCATCTACCCGTTGATTCATCTCGTTAAGCAATTTTTGTGTTGTCTCCTTGTGGGCCTCCATCTTTTGATCTATGTTCTCCTGCATTTCTCTAAGCGATTTTTGTGTTTCCTTTGTAAGGGCTTCTAATCGTTGATTCATGGTCTCCTGTAATTCTTTATGAGATTTATTTGTGTCCTTCTTGTGATCCTCTAATAGCATCATGAGAAGTGATTTTAAATCCAGATCTTGTCTTTCAGGTGTGGTGGGGTATCCAGGACTTGCTGCTGTTGGAGAGTTGTGTTCGGATGGTGCCATATTACTTTGATTTCTGTTAGTAACGTTCCTACGTTTGCCTTTTGCCATCTGGTTACCTCTGATGTTAGTTGGTCCTGCTGTCACTGGCTGTTGGTTGGACCTCCTGTGAGCCTGCAAAGCTATTTCTGCCCCTCCCTGGTTTACCAGGATTCCCCTGGCACAGATTTCTGGGGCCTGCCCTGCTCCTGAGTGACTTTGGAGCCCTGATGTGCCTTGCCCCAAGTAATGGTATATTGGGGAGTCCTTGCACATCCAAAGGCTCAGCGTAGTGGATTCCTGGAGCAGAGGTCGCCAAAGGGAGGCTGGTAGGCTCCTGCCCTGTGCAGGGGTGTGTGATCTCTCCTAGAGTGGTGGGTGGAGGGGGTGTCCCTCTGCCAGGCAGAAGTCCCACAGCAGAGCTGGCGCGCTGGTTACTGCAGATCTGCCCAGCTCTTGGGAGCCACGTACACACAAGCCACCCGAGACCCAAGCGATGTTATGCCTGTCTGTCTCCGAGCCTGGCAGTCCCAACTTTCCGGCCACTGGACAAAGATGGCGGAGTGCACTCTGCACTCTCTCGGTGGCACTGGTCACCCTGCAGAGGCGATGGCCTATAGAAGATCTGGCACCCAGACGACCACAGTGCTGTCCCGTTCTTGGGAGCTGGCGGAAGCCCCAACAGGCCGTGTCCCAAGCGATGTTATATTGGGGTGAACCTGGGTACCTGTCTCTTCAGTGCAGTCTACCGGAACAGAGGTCGCAGAAGGGAAGCTGGTAGGCTCCCGCCCAGTGTGGGGCCCCTCTGCCAGGCAGAAGTCCCACAGCAGAGCTGGCGCGCTGGTTACTGCTGATCTGCCCAGTTCTTGGGAGCCGCACACACACAAGCCGCCCGAGACCCAAGCGATATTATGCCTGTCTGTCTCCGAGCCTGGTAGTCCCAACTTCCCGGCCACTGGAGCAAAGATGGCGGAGTGCACTCTGCACTCTCTCCGTGGCGGTGGTCACCCTGCAGAGGCGATGGCCTACAGCAGATCTGGCACCCAGACGACCACAGTGCTGTCCCGTTCTTGGGAGCAGGCGGAAGCCCCAACAGGCCGTGTCCCAAGCGATGTTATATTGGGGAGAACCTGGGTACCTGTCTCTTCAGTGCAGTCTACCGGAACAGAAGTCACGGAAGGGTAGCAGCCTTATTTATAATAGCTAGAAGCTGGAAAGAACCCAGATGTCCCTCAACGGAGGAATGGATTAATGGATTCAGAAGATGTGGTATATTTACACAATGGAATACTACTCTACAATTAAAAACAATGAATTCATGAAATTCCTAAGCAAATGGTCAGAACTTGAAAATATCATCCTTAGTGAGGTAACCCTGTCACAAAAGAGCACACATGGTATGCAGTCACTGATAAGGGGATATTAACCCAGAATCTCGGAATACCCTAGACACAACTCGCATATCAATAGATTTCCAAGAAGATGGAAGGAGAGATCCCTGGTCCTGGAAAGACTGGATGTAGGGGAATGCCAGGACAGAGAAGCAAGAGGGGCTTGAATGGGGAAAAGAGGGAGGGAAGGGGGCTTATGGGACTTTTGGAGAGGGAGGAAACGGGAAAGGGGAAATGATTTTGAATGTAAATAAAAAAACTTAGAAAATAAAATAAAATTTTAAAAAAAATGAGAGTGAGAGAAAGGTTGCTTTCAGCTCACAGCTCCAGGTGGATAGAGTCCATCGTGTCAGGGAAGACATAGCAGTAGGCAAGGACCTTGGCAGGGGCAGAAGGCTGACTAGCCATTTTGAATCCACATTCAGGAAACAGATAATAGACAAGAAATGGGGTAGGGCAATGAAGCTTCAAGGCCCATGCCTACAATTCACCCCTGCTACCAAGTCTTTCCCTCCTGAATTTCCCACATGTCTCCTAGACAGCTCCGCCAGCCAGGGATCAAATGTTCAAAAATGTGACCCTCTGGAAGATATTTTGTATTCAAACTACACAGTCTATGGCTTTCTCAATTTGTGCATGTGAAGGGCTAGGGGAAGTCTCACCTTTCTTCCTTGGCCTTTCTTTCACATTGCCCTAATAATTTTATCCTTGTGGGAGGTCTGAGTCTGGCTGTGCTATCTCGAATATATAACAAGTCAATTGAGATTTACCTTATACAGAAAATAGAGATAACAAAATTTTGCTTCTTTCTCAAATTGGAAAATATGCATTCGTTAAATTTGTTATATAATGGAGCAAGAATTCCAGTGGGATTTAAATGTCTACAGATGCACTTTAGTCTCACTCTGTTTGGTATGAATGAAGAAAGACAAAGCTGACATTCAGCTCTGTTGGAGAGCTCTGCAATTCTCCACTCTGAACTCACTGTGCTGGTTGCCAAAGTATGGTCTGTGGTGTTATGTTCCTGGAGGTAAAATTATCTGCATGGGCAACTCATGTTGAATGTGACTTATTAGGGCAAGGAAGCACACTAGGACGGTCTCCTTGTAGTGATGCATGCATCCTTGAACTTTTCTAAAGAGTATCTAGAAGTGAGGTTCCAGGAAATATCCAAGCTGACAATTGGAAAGCTCTTCCACCTCATAAAAAGTGATAGTGAAGAAAATTACTTTCTAGAGTGGAGATGACCATGAAGGAGCTTAGAGGGGGAAGTCATCTGGGTTCAGATGAGGGACCTCAAGAATACCAAGCAATGATATAAATGTAAGAAGGACCTCACTCAATTATGGATCATGGGTTAGACAGAAATTTGCTAAAATCAAAAGTACTAACTATGTATTTTTGTAAACCAAAAGTCTACACAGACTAGAAAAGGGAAAGAGTAACCAGGAGTGAACAGGGCTCCAATAATCAATACAGTGGACATCAATGTGAGGTGTAGCCCTTAAGGCATGGTCAGCACTCCTGGATGACCCCAGTGGATGCCAGAACATGTTAGTTTCAAGTCATTGAATGTGACCTAGTCACAATGATGTAAGGGACCCTGACACAGAGGTCAGAGTTCATTCATAGCATTAAACAGCTTAATGACCCAGCCAAGGACAAAGGGGTCGTTGATTGGCAATCAATTTATCATGTCTGCCTCCCATCTGTCTCAGTGTCCCCACCATGTCCTTAGAGGAACTCCCACTGTTAAACCAGCAACCACTGCAGACTTTACAAACACTGGTGTGAATAATAAAAGTTTGCCTATATGAATTCCAGCACAAGCAGTGATAGGGAGGCTGACAACTGGGTATAAACCTTTCTCATTCCCAGCACGCAGAAAGTCAAGACCATGTTGTGTGCCTGAGCACCGAGAGGCCAGGCCTGATCCTCCAGGGAATCACAAATACAATGAACAGATTTGTTACTACCCACAATCAATCGTTTGTCATTTGCCGAGGACTGGGAAACATAGTTTTGGTAAATTGAATCGAGAGTTAATCTGAAACATCTTATGAGCCGGCAGTTACAAATATGTGTGGGCAAAGCCCTTTCTGAGAGCTGTTTTGATAAAGGGTAAAGTTTTTTCTATCCTCTACCTATTTCATTCCCTTCAAGAAGACGAGCTAATGACTTAAGCAAGAGCCTGCTAAAGGGAAGGTAAAAAGCAAGTTTTGACTCTCTTCTAGAAAGAAAAGTCTGTTATCGCTTCCCTCTAGAACTTGAAAAGTAATTATAGCCATTTTTAAGAAGGGTCAATTAGTTCAGAACAGTGTCAATCAATGAGAATGTACCGAGGACCAGAGGGAGCCAAGCACTTTAGAGACAGGCTACCTGATGCTGCAGGATCATCACCACTGTCTCAGCCAAGCCCACACTGTGAAGGCTGATTTTCTAATCTGCAGCCACGCCCATCTCAGCATCACTGTGGATGTGCAGTGAGGTGACGGGGTGGGGGTGGGGCGTTACCACCCTAACTCCTTTTACATTCTTGCTGTGGGCTAAATGCCCACACATACGCTCCAAGTTATTTCCTCAGGATACTTAGAGTTGACAGTAGTGTGATCCCTCCTAGAAATAGGACAATGTGAAATGAGGAAAGTTACCAGCCCACCCTAGACAATGCTAGTATAATGGATTGAACTTGGTATTTTTTGAGTTGTGGCTGTTAATTCACACAGCCACAACTGTTGAGCATAGCTCCAACAATTACAATAGAAGGGAGAAAATGACAAAAGACTTGCGGTAAGGTGCTCCACTCCTTCTTCAGTATGCTCCCACGGTTATCTTAGGGGACAAGTAAGTGGACAGCACAGGCACCGTACTCATCCATCCCCTACTCAGCACTGTGGGACTGCTGTCCCCACGCCCCAGTGGATCTTTATGACATCATTCTTATTCTTATTCTCCTCCTCCTCCTCCTCCTCCTCCTCCTCCTCCTCCTCCTTCTGAGACAGGCTTTCTCTGTGTACCCTTGGCTGTCCTAGAACTCGCTCTGTAGACCATGTGACATCATTCTCAATACTAGTGTCGTGTCAAGATATTTTCATACTCCATTCAATGTAAAAGTCATTTAGTCTTAATCAAGTACGTACTCAGTTGCCATGTCTTTGTAATAGCTTTGTGCTGCAGATGTCAGACCACATTTCCTGCTATTCTGACATCAAACCTCAGGTGTAGCCACTACTGCTTCCATTGAATTCTAATTATTTCATTTTGAAAGATGCCACCCATAGGCAGGTTCACAGGGAACCTAACTTTGAAGTGAGAACTTTTCTAAATCATGCTGGCTTTAAATCCCAGGGAACTCCTTTTTATAGAAAAGTTCCTAGGGTGTTTTTACACAAGGAAATGAAAAAGTAAAATTACTGTATAAGGTATTCAGCAGACGGCCCTGGGGGATTTGGGTTGGGAAGAAAGACACAACTGTGAAATTTTCATCTATTGTAGCTGTGTGATACTTCTCTCTCCCTCTCCTATGCCCATATAAGCAACCCTGAAACCTCGGATTTGAAGCATCTTTCTCAGATTTTGAACATTCATTATTTGGAGATGTGTATTTTATTAAAATTTCTTACAAACCTCTTGTGTTCAGAAGTTCTTTTACAAGCTTAAGGTTAATTTTTTGAAAGGTGACAAATCAACAGCACAAAACTAAAACATACAGGATGGGGTAGAGATAAAGTAGGCATTTGCACATCTCTATTCTACGGTCCTAGTCCCCAGAGGCAGCCACTGCCACTGTTTTATGCCTTTAGATAAAACACTCATGTATGTAAATGTGGGTGTTTTTATACAAATGATACAGAAGGTGTTTCAAACACAGCCAGATTTTTTTTCTTTAGCAGTATAGCTTAGAGAACATTCCAAACTATTATGCTGGGATTTTGCTTGCTTTTGTTTGTAGTGTGTGTGTGTGTGTGTGTGTCTGTGTGTGGTATAGTGTTATATGCAGGCAGTATGTGCACATGCAGAAACCAGGGGAGGACATGGCATAGGTAGGGGTGGGGGTCCTATCCTATCACCTTTTCATTTGAGTCAGGGAGTGTCATTGCATCTAAGGTTTGCCACTTGACTAGGCTAGCACACCAGGGAGCTCCTGGTCTACCTGCCTCCTCTCCCAATGCTGTTTGCAGACATCTGTGGTCATAATCAGCTTGTGCTTCCCTTCTTTGTCTCTGTCTCTCTGTGTCTCTCCTTGTCTCTCTCTGTGTCTTTCTGTGTGTCTCTCTCTTTGTGTCTGTTTCTGTCTCCCCTCTCCTCCCCCCTTTCCCCTCTCCTCTCCTCTCCTCTCATGTGGTTGCTAGAGATTCTAATACAGGTCCTCATGTTTGTGCAGCAAGTTTTCTTAATCACTGAGCATCTCTGTACGCTATATGTTGATTTTAATTTAAGTGTGATAAGTAAGCTATTTACTGGGAGATGAGATTCTCCATGAATGAGTGGATCTGCTGAGAGGACGTTTTCCTCAGTGGATGCCACTGGCTAAACGAACCACACTCTAGGGTTGTCCATGCTCAGGAGTAATTGACCAACACAAATCATACTCTATGAATATCAGTGGCTTTTTTTCATTTTCCTTCGTTTAGAGTAGGAATGAACAGAAAATTGGGTAAGGAAGAGAGGGTTTGGGGAGAGTTGGAGGAAGGAAAAAATATGACAAAAATATACAGATGAAATTCTCAAAAATAGCATTTTAAAAAGTAAATAAATATTTAGAAGTATAGTTGATGGGTCAAAGGATGCTTTTGCCTGTTCTAAACTTTGATAAATACTGCAGCTGGAAGCATGGAAGAACAGCATGCCTACCGTCCTCCCTGAGCCATCAAATGTTTCTACAGTGTGACACATGGGAATGGGTCTTGGCATGTTCATTTTGTGGATCTTTGTGCTTAAGCAAACCCCCTCTGTGCTAGATTTCCTTTTCTGTCCACTGCCATCCCTTTATCACGTTAATGGATTTCAGATACTTCTCTTACTGATATATTACTCTTCACATATCAGGAGGATCAAATTTATAGACAGACTTTTAAAATGTCTATACATTGGTTTCTCCTGGTTCTAGCCATAAGTTAATGTGTTTTTAAAAATATATACATATGATTTTAGAACTATCCTAAATGCTTCTAAAGTTCTGATTAAAATAATTTTAAATATCATAGGCCTGACCTGCATCTTCTTAGACAAAAAAAAAGATGTAAAATTTTATATCAGATCTGATTGAAATGTTCTTGGCTGCACATCAAATTGCCACATACTTAGCCATTTAAAACAACACCTGCTTGTCTCAAATTTTCTCTGGAGTCTGAATGTGGCTCAGCTGGATCCTCTGAAAAAGTCCTCATCAACACTGTGATTAAGATATCGGCCAGGCCTGGGGTGTGACCTGTGGACAGGACAGGGTAAAGGCCTACCTCCATGCTCCGGCAGGTGTTAGAAGTCACTTCCGGGAAGCTGTCGGATTCCTGGTAGTTATCTTCAAACCAGCAAGGAACAGGGAAAATCTAAAGCCAGCTTGTTTAAAGAGCTTTTCGAGAGACATTTATTTATACTGAACACGATCATGTGAACAACGTCCTGTGACTTTCACCATTTTCTGTCAGTAGAAGCAAATCGTGGCCCCTCATCACCACCACCCACAATTGGGGAGAGGGGATGAGACCGAAGGAGCACTAATACCATAGGACGGGGATCAGTATTGAGTAGTCTTAGACTGGATCGGTCAGGGAGCAAAAGAGAAAAAACAGCTGGAAAGGATTCCTTAGGAATATTAAACCTCAGTAGCAAAGATTAATAGAATATTAACATGTGACATGATGAGGCATCCTCTATCAAAGTCCAACAAAATAAAATGTTGCGAGAGATTAAAAAGGAAGAAGAAACCTGGAATTTCCCTTAAAGAGATGGCATTCGATTTGAGATTTTAATGGTTGTTGTCATTGCTACCTTTATTGTTTACTAGCCAAGCACTTGCTAAGTGCAGACTCTATACCAAGCAAGATGGGAATTCTCACTGTTCCTCCCAAAACAACTCCATTTAAAAAAAAAAATTTATACAGTTTACATTCATTTAGCATTTTTACTTCACCAAATGAGTTTGTTGCTGAGAAACAAATGTTGACCATTGGGAGGCACTGGGGAGGTGTTTTGTGGAGCATGATTCCAATATTGTTCCAGACTGACTTCAAGGTCTGCAGATGGCCTAGAGGTCTGTGCAGTGACAGTCACTTCACTTATTGAGTTGGTGGCAAGAAGCACACCTCTCATCGGATCCCAGCCTTGACTTACTCATTGGGGAAATGGGTTGCCCTGAAGTGTGTAGGAAGAAGAGTGGAACTAAATCAGTGCTCTTGAACCAAATGTTTGAGGAAGAAGACACAGACTGTCCTCAAGATCTAGCCCTGGGACTATTGGAAAGTGACAGGGATGTGGCTATGGAGGGAAGGGCAGGAGAGTACGAAGCCTATAGCAGGTTTAACTTCCCCAGGCTCTCCTGAAAGTCTCTATCTAGTATAATTATAGAGTAACTCATCTATTACTTCAAACCTACAGCTTTTATTCCCCCTTCTTTTGATTCAGAAGTCTTTGATGATAGCCACTGATTGTTTGAAATGGCTGTGGATGGTGTGCCTTTTCAGATTTACTTTATCAGTTGTATCTCTAATTTGTCATTCCTTCACATAGAGGTCTCTGCACTGCTCACCTGTGCAGCCTGGAGCATCTCCAGGGAGGGAAAGCTGGAGAAGAGAGAGCAGACTCCATGCCCTCAGCGACGGCAGCTTTACTTTTCTTGATCTACTTAAAATTCTGTTTAAGACTGGTTGATTCAAGAAAGAGTTTCTTCCTGTTGAAAACAGAAATCAGGGCAGAGGAGATGGGTTTCTAATGCTCCCCTTCTATTTCAAAGACCAATCTCAGTCAGGGTTTCCTCATTAGAGCCCCCACCTCATCCTCAGCTCATGCCTTGTCTCCCAGTGTGTCCTTTTGTTGAATAAACAGTATAGGGTCTGTATGTTATGAAAGACAAAGGTGTCTTATCATCACCCAACACAAAGTGTGTTTGCTGCAAAGCATGATGACCTGATGTCAGATTCACAGTATCTATGTGAAAAAGCTTGGCTCAAGGGCATCCATCTGTAATCCCAAAGCTGGGAAGGTAGAGACAGGCAGATCCCTAAGGTTTGCTGGCCAGTTAGACTTATCTGATGGTAAATTTAAGTACAATGACTGATGTGGCCTCAGAAAACAAGATGGAGACTAATTAAAGAAAACTCCTTACCTCATCATGTTGTCTGAACTTGCACTGTCATTCACATGCACACACACACACATACACACACACACATACACACACAACACACATCCAATATCGACATATGCATACACAGCAATTTCCCATGTGTCCACACACATACACACAAATCCCCATCCATACTCACATGCATATATACATCCACACAACCATATCTACACATGCACATCCATATTCCACCCATGCATTTCTACACATACACAAACACCCACTTCCATACATGTGAAAACACATGCAAGCACATATCCACACATGTACACACACACATACATGCCTATATACAAACTTCCACACATGCACACCTATCTACATCAATACACACATGCATGTATACATGGCTATGCACACACACATACACATAGAAGTTTAATTTTAGAATGTTTGCTACCATTACCATATCATATCAGTCTAACTTCTGTCTAGTAACATTAGTTTTTGGTGAGTATTAATGTTTCATTTCCCTGATTTTTCATTAGATTTCATTAGATGTTTCAAAAACTTTTGCTGCTATTTAAAAAAAAAATCAAGTCTTTGCAAGTATATAAGGATCAGGTGTTATTGAGAGAATCATCAGTAGAGTATAGTCTCTCAAGAAAAATCTAGCTGTGGAAGTCGTGTGGAGTGGAAATATTCTCTTTGAAAAATAATGCAACTCTTTAATGCTTTGATAGACGAAGACAATTATAACACGAAGAAAATCCTCACTCTTTAGAGTTCATACACATAATTTTATTATTAAGAAAAAAATTCTCAGTGGTAGACTTGGATTTGAATGAAGAAACATGGACACTGGCATACGGATATGGACCATCTCGACCCAGCTTTGTTACCTGGGTGTCAGTACACCTCATTACTCTGACAAAGTCCTAGAAGTATCCTTGGCATATGGTTTCTTAGTCCAAGACCAAGTGCCCTCATTGCTTTGGACATCTGGAGAAAGTGGTAATCAAAGAAGGAGTTTGTGGTGGAGTGAACTACCCACCTTATCAACAATGAAGGAATAACAGTAAGAGAGGATAGACTGGGATCCCACAAACTGCCTCAGGGTAACTTATAAGACCACACCTCCTTAAGATCCACCCAATCTTCCAGAAGGATCAACATGAGGACCAAGGCTTTTTTTATAATTAATTATTTATTTTATTTATTCACATCCCAAATACTGCTTTCTTTCACTCCTCCTTTGCAAAGTTTTTTTTCTCCCATCTCACCTCCCATTCACCTCTGGAAAGGTAAACCCCCTTGACTAGAGCATCAAGCCTCTACAGGACTAGGCACAAGCTTTCCCACTGAGTCCTCTACTATATATGTGCCGGGGGCCTCAGCCTAGTCCATGGATGCTCTTTGGTTGGTGGCTCAATCTCTGGGAGCTCTCTGGAGTCCATGTTAGTTGACACTGTTGATCTTTCTGTGGGGTTGCCAACCCTTCAGCTCCTTCAATCCTTCCCTTAACTCTTCCATAGGAGTTCTCAACCTCTGTCCAATGCTTGGCTGTGGGTAGCTGCATCTGTCTCCGTTAGCTGTTGGGTAGAGTCTTTCAGAGAACAGTCATGCTAGGCCCATGCCTGCGAGCACAACATAGCATCAGCAATAGTGTCAAGGATCGATACCTGCTCCTTGGATGAATCTCAGGTTGGGCTGGTCACTGGTAGGCGATTGCTTCAGGCTCTGCTCCATTTTTGGATATAAGTTAATTCAAAGACATCTAACCAAGCAAGTGAAAGATCTATATGACAAGAATTTCAACTCCCTGAAGAAAGACATCAAAGAAGTCCACAGAAGATAGAATGATCTCCCATGCTCATGGATTGGTTGGATTAACAGAGTGAAATGGCCATCCTACCAAAAGCAATAGACAGATTCAATGCAATTCTCATTAAAATTCCAACACAATTGTTTACAGACATTGAAAGGGCAATTATCAACTTCATATGGAAAAAAAAACCAAGGATAGCCAAAACAATTCTGAAAAATAAAAGAACTGGAGGAATCACCATCCTTGACCTCAAACTGTATTACAGAACAATAGTAATAAAAAAACACTAAATGGTATTGGTACAGAAACAGGCAGGTTGATCAATGGACTAGAATTGAAGACCCAGAAATAACACCCATGGACACTTGATTTTTAACAAAGCATCCAAAACTGTACAGTGGAAAAAGGAAAGCATCTTCAAAAATGGTGCTTGTATAACTGGCAATCTGAATGTAGAAGAATGGAAATTGATCCATATTTACCACTCTGCACAACACTCATGCCCAAATAGATTAAGGGCCTCAACTTAAAACCAGATACACTAAATCTAATAGAAGAGAAAGTAGGAAATAGACTTGAACACATTGGCAAAGGAGAAAATGTCCTGATTGGGACCAAGACTTTTTACACATGAACCTATGAATAACATTTTCTCTTTTTATACCCGGGAACTAATTTTCACAAAATGTCTACTATGTTTGTATGTTTTCAGTTGTAGTTCCATTTGGTTAAGAAAACACATTCCTGCCTCAGGTCCTCTGCATATATATTATAGCTTTTAGCTTAGTATACTTTGGGACTCCTGAGTGTGAGAATGAGTGTGTCTGTGATTCTTGTGCCTGGTCTTGGGACTTTTTCTTAGGTTGGGTTGCCTTGTTCAATTTTGATATGGTAGACTTTCCTTTATCTTGTCATATTTTATGTTTTCATGCTTGGTTGCCATTTCTTAGAAGCCTGTTATTTTCTAAGGAGAGAAATAAAAGGAGTGAATCCAGAGAGAAGTAGAGAAAAGCTGTGAGGAGCAGAAGGAAGGGAAACTATAACTAGGATATATTGTATGATAAAATAATCTATTTTTCAATAAGAGGAATAAAAATGAAAAAAAAGGAAAAAAAGAAAATGCATACTGTAGAGTTCTGGCATATACCTCAATAATCTCCAAACCATCCTGGAAATCAAACCCAGAGAAAGCAAGCTCCATAACTTTTCCTTCTATGTGACTGACCAGAGAATACACATGTAGAATAATTCAGAAGTTTGGTCCACAAATTCAGACATAAATAAAACAGCATTTTTTTTAATAAAACTCCCCTTCTATTTTAAAGACCAATTCTAAGCAGGCTTCCCTCATTAGAAGCTTCCCCATCCTCAGCTCATGTGAACCTTGTCCCCTAAGGTGTCATTTTGTTCCAATAGACGTTGTTGTGCCTCTGTGTAATGAAGAGACAACAGTGTCTTGATGCTCATGACCTGTCATAGCCAGATAGTCAGTGGCATCACATTCATCAGGACCGTACACAGTCTGCACACACCCAGCTTTACCTCCAAACATATTAAAAGGTGTGGATAAAGAATATGAATGTTTCCACTGCAATCATAAAAAGCAATTGTCAGACCTAGGAACTGTACAGGTGATCTGGCTCCGTAGGTAAGAGTCTTTGCCACACAAGCCTCAGATGCAAGCTCTGGAATCCAAGGAAAGAGGACAGAACCTACTCCTAAAAGTCATCTTCTGGCTTCTGTGAAAGGGCAAAATCTTATTATAATAATGCAAATAAACGAAGTGATTAACGAAAAAGGAACTGTACTTCAAATTTTGAATGCTAACCTTTTCCAGGCTGTTGATAACCAATACCATTAGGCTCCCCCAACAACACCAGGCAGCAACCTGCCAGCCACAGCTCCCATCAGTCACAGGATGACAAGCATAAAGGAGCAAGACACCTCAGTGCATGGACCATAACCATCATGAGTTAGGGAGCATCTGTAATGAATACTGCAGAAGGAACATTTTTTAAATAGAAATAGAAATATAAAGTTTTATCTCCAAGAATAGCAATAACATTTATAAAACTCTCACCAGAGTCATCAGGAGAACAATAACACACAAATTACTTATGCCATTTGAGAAAGGTTGACATTATTATGACTACTATGAGCACTTTTTTAAAAAAACAAGAAAATATTATGAATACATTTATTCACAATAGGTCAATAGTTTACCAGATTACCCACAATCACTCGGAGCAAACCCAAGAGACAATTCATATCTAAATAGCTCTCTATTAAAAAATTGAGTTTGTAGTTTATAAAAAATTCCAAAGAAAAACTTTGGGCTAAGATAAAAATTATATTCATTGGCAAATTTTGCCAAACTTTGAAGGAAGAAACACAAATATCCTCAACCACTCCAAGAAAATAAAATCAGAAAGATATGTTCCAATAATTTTATGAGATTAGCATCATTCTAATGACAGTCAGATGAACATTGCAAGAAAACTACTGACCAGTATTCCTTATGATTTTTCATAACAAAAAAAAGATAAACTTTAGCAAATCGGCTCAACAATATATAACAAGAATAATGCATACAAGACTGGTTTACCATTAAAAACAGACCAAACACTAAGAATGGAATTCATTTAAAGGATATTTACCCTATCTTGTGCAAAGCCCTAGGTCTGATCCCCAGCAAAATACACACACACGCACACACACACACACACACACACACACACACAGAGGTGAGGAATTTTCTTTATTGGATCATTTCAGGTGGGATGACCCTTGCTCAGCCTGGAAGCACCCACACGGAAAGACAAGGACGTAGGAAGCTTTTGCTTTTTTGCCTGCTTGCCCTTGTTCTCCCTGGCAAATTCATCTACCCTGAGGCATTGTTTTCCTGATAATAGAATCTGCATTTTAGGATTCCAATATAGGCTGAAGACCAGCAGCTTTCTAGAAACTGTCTGAGACTACAGAGCCAGATTGGGACACTGAGACATTCAGCCTTGTGGACTGAACAACAGCAGATTCTTGACCTTTCCCTCCGGAGACTTCAATTGTTGGACTAGCCATACCACAGATTATAAGCCTCTCTCTCTCTCTCTCTCTCTCTCTCTCTCTGTGTGTGTGTGTGTGTGTGTGTGTGTGTGTGTGTCTGTGAAAACCCTGACTAATTACAGTGTTCAAACTCTAAAAATTGAAAAAGGTTGAAATTCTATCATTTGCCAAAATGTAGTTGGAATTGGAGAGCATTCTTAGTGAGACAAAGAAAACACAGAAAGTCTTCTCTTGTGTCCACACAGAATTATCTGAAGAGTTATCCTTATAGAAGTTGGCAATGGTGGTCACCTGAGATGGAGAAGCAAAGGCCAAGGGGGACTAGAAAGGAGGATCCTGGGATCCTAGATTATGGTTAGATAAATAAGTCCTGGTGTCATTTGGCTGTAAAGTGAAAGACTGTAGCAGTGTCAATATGTGTGTCTAAAGATAAGAGCAAGGGTGTTTGGATGTTTTTTTTTTCCTACAAAGAAGTGATAATTATTTTAAAGATTGGCATCTTTATTCTGATTTGAACATTATACTATGCATAGGATACCTCATAAAAGATGTAATTTAATGTTTTAAATAAAAGATCTTTCAATTAAAAGATACCCTATAACAGCAAAAGGTTTTAGATGATTTAAGAAATGTAACAATATGGTTAGATACTATTGTTTTTAAAATATTCTTTAAAGATTTGTTTTTATTCATATGTATAATTGCCTTACCTGCATATATGTATGAGCAAGACATATGTGCATAGTACCTACAGTGGGCAGAAGACAAAGATAAGATCCTCTGGAACTGGGGTTACAGATGATTATGAGCTGCCGTGTGAGTGCTAGAAACTGACCCAGGTCCTCTGAAAGAGCAACAATTGCTTTTAAGCATGGAATAATCTCTTTAGTCCTAGGTAATTTTTTTTTAGGTGAACATATTATTAATCCTAACTTTTGACCTAGATATTTGATATTTGTTAATTAATATCCTTTGTTTGAATTTTGGTTCTTTCCAGGTTCTTTTTCAATGTGGATAATATTATTTTCTGTTGGCTCCAATCCATTTAATTTTTGTTATAAATTTTGACTGGCTTTAATTGATATTTTAGTTTAAACTTTTCTGGCTCTGATTGACATTAATTTAAATGTTTGTACTATTACATAATAATTCAAATAGTTATATTTTATAACTTCTTTATTAATATATAAGATATATAATATATTTAATTACTACTAAGTAATATATATTATATATATCCTTATTCCATTAGAGAAAATAAGCACTCATGTTAGAAGCCAATTATTTTAAATTTATGGGTCTATTCACTAAAACCAAATCTCCCACTGATTAAAAGACCTCAGGAAAATTCAGCAGAGATATAGCTGTCAGTAATACGAGTGAAATAGCACAGAGCAATTTTATGAATGCTTAGCAAAAGGACAAAAAATTAAAAGCAAATGAATATAAAACTTACAAAGAGAAAAATCAATACAACAATTCCTTAAAATGGAGAGAGAAAGAGAGAGAGAGAGAGAGAGAATAGTAATTCCTGAACAACAACAAAAACAGTGTATATAAGCCAATTATCTTGTCCTGATGAAGGGTTAATTAACACCTCCCATAATAATGAAAGACTAAATGACTTCCTTTAAAATCAGCATCAAGGCATTATATATCAAAAGAAAGAACTGATACACAGGGTTTCATTAAAATTAATAACTTCTGCTCTTCAAAAGATGATTTTCAAAGAATGAAAACACAGATTGGGAAAAACATTGCTAATCACACAAGCAGTAAACGATATGTTAAATGAACTCCCAATATTCAATTAAAAAAATGTATCAGGAAAAATATCTAACCAGACATTTCACCATCAAGAAATGTACTAATGACAAGGAAATGTACAAAGGGCCACTCATCACTACTGATCACTAGGGAGATGCAAATGAAAGCCGTAATGAGGTGACACTTCAAACTATCAGGTCTGCAATTAAACCTGACCATACTAAGCACAGTGAGGATATGAGACAGCCAGTGCTCGCATAAACTCTGCTTTTAAAATCTAATCTCAGAATGAATAGTATATTATTATATTATATATATTATATTATGTATTGTATATAATATAATATATTACATATATTAATATATATTACACTCATTTGCATGTGTGTGCACACATGAGCATACGGACACCAGAGATGGATAGCAGAATCTTTTTATCACTCTCACCTTATTTTTGAGGCAGGGTCTCTCATGGAACTTGAAGTTCAGCAACTCGACAAGTCTAGCTGTCCAGTGAATTCCAGAAATGTGCATGCTTCTGCCTCCCCAGCTATAGGTTTACAGGCACGTGTCACTACTCCTGACTTCCTATGCAGGTGGAAGGAATGGGAGCTCAGGTCCTCATGCATTTGAAGCCAGCACTTTACCAACTGAGACATCTCTCTAGCTCCTGAGACACTTTTAGTGGATTATGAATTGGTGTTGTTTAAAAAACAGTTTGGCATTGGTGGTGGTGGTGGTGTTTTGGTTTGGTTTGGGTTGGGTTGGGTATTTTTTGCTTTTTTGTTTTGTTTTGCTTTGCTTTTTTGTAGTGTTTTTCTCTTAGCTTTTTCAGGTCCAACTGTGTATTTAGCAAACAATAAAACTGACAAATGTGTGTATAAACACAATGGAAATAGTCCACAAAAGTTCACCAAGAGTGTGAAATTACTGTCATCCTAGACTAATTGTGATGAGGCCTTGAAATAACTTTGTCTCTAGGCTGTTATCTGCTACCCAAATTGCTTTTAAAATTACCTAGAATTTATAATATATTTATCCATGACCATGTTTGGCATTTGTTTTTAAAAAGTACCATGCACTTACTTACTCTGTGACTTTGTGTTTTCACAAGAGAAATTAAAGACTGGCACTCAAATGTTTATCTCTGTCCCTGAGATAAAATACCCTGACAAAGCAACGTAAAGGAAAAAAATGGTTGTTCCAGAGGAATCCTGTCCATTGTAGTGGGGAAGACATGGTAGGAAAGGTATGGTGTCAGGAACAGGAGGCTGTCTGGCCCCACTGCACCCACATTCAGGAAGCAGGGTGAGATCAAGACATGGAGGTTGACTATAAAACCTCAAGGACCATTCCCAGCCACTCTCCCCTCCCCTACTTCCTTAAGGTTCTGCTGCCTTTCCAAATAGCATAACGAGCTAGGAACCAAGTGTTCAAGCAGATGAGCCTACATGGGACATTTCAAGTTCAAACGGCGACAGACTCTTTATACTGTCATTGTCATAGGGTGAAATACTACTCAGCAATTCAAAATTACGAACTACTGATGTAGCATCCTGGATGGATCTCAAATAAGCACTCTGAGGGGAAGAAGCCAAAGAGATTAAATATCATTTGATTGTATTTACATAAAAGCTATGATTATGTAAGATAATGTCTGTGAAAGAATGTATACAGCTAAGAGCTACCTGGGAAAACAAAGAATGTATACAGCTAAGAGCTACCTGGGAAAACAAAGAATGTATACAGCTAAGAGCTACCTGGGAAAACAAAGAATGTATACAGCTAAGAGCTACCTGGGAAAACAAAGAATGTATACAGCTAAGAGCTACCTGGGAAAACAAAGAATGTATACAGCTAAGAGCTACCTGGGAAAACAAAGAATGTATACAGCTAAGAGCTACCTGGGAAAACAAAGAATGTATACAGCTAAGAGCTACCTGGGAAAACAAAGAATGTATACAGCTAAGAGCTACCTGGGAAAACAAAGAATGTATACAGCTAAGAGCTACCTGGGAAAACAAAGAATGTATACAGCTAAGAGCTACCTGGGAAAACAAAGAATGTATACAGCTAAGAGCTACCTGGGAAAACAAAGAATGTATACAGCTAAGAGCTACCTGGGAAAACAAAGAATGTATACAGCTAAGAGCTACCTGGGAAAACAAAGAATGTATACAGCTAAGAGCTACCTGGGAAAACAAAGAATGTATACAGCTAAGAGCTACCTGGGAAAACAAAGAATGTATACAGCTAAGAGCTACCTGGGAAAACAAAGAATGTATACAGCTAAGAGCTACCTGGGAAAACAAAGAATGTATACAGCTAAGAGCTACCTGGGAAAACAAAGAATGTATACAGCTAAGAGCTACCTGGGAAAACAAAGAATGTATACAGCTAAGAGCTACCTGGGAAAACAAAGAATGTATACAGCTAAGAGCTACCTGGGAAAACAAAGAATGTATACAGCTAAGAGCTACCTGGGAAAACAAACAAAGCAGCATGAAGGGATCCAGGAAGGAATACAAAGGACCTAGGGCAACATCGGGAGCCCATGTTTATTGTGCTGACATTTCTTAGGCACATACTTAAGCACAAATCTATAACTGTCCTAGTCTGCTTTCTGTTGCCATGATAAACACCATGACCAAATGCAACTTGGAGACAAAATGGTTTAATTAGGCTTACGTTCTCCAGTGCATTGTGAAGAAGGGAAACTGGGTCAGAAACTCAAGGCATAAACACTGAGGAGGAACCTGAGGGAGGACATCCTCCTGCCTGAAGCAAAGCCATGGAGGGAGACTGCTTACTGACCTTCTCCCCGTGACTTGCTCTTTGCTTTCCTCTAGAACCTAGGGCCACCTCCCAGGAGTGGCATCATCCACATCAACTACTAATCAAGAAAATTCCCTGTCGGCTTGACTACATACCGATCTGATGGAGGTCCTCTCAAATGAGGTTCCCTCTTCCCAGACGACCCCAGCTTGTGTCAGTCTGCAGGGTGGGGGAGCAACAATACAGCACAGTGATATCATGTGCTTTACGTATCATCTATATTGCATCAATAAGGTTGTTTTCAACACCTAGAGGCCGGAAGTGTTTCTCCTTCCTTCGCTCTGTTAATTCCTCAAGGTCTCAGGCAATGGATTACACCAAGTGAGTGATGTAAGGTCCAAGTCTGAGAAGGCCTTCCAAGGGAGACAAAGCCATATCACACCCCCTTGGAATATCTCAGGACCTAATTTCCTGTTATCCTCCTTCTTCTCAGATCTTCACTTCAGTAAAGACTCTACACAGCTCCTCTAGCCCACTCACTCCCTTGTACTCTGGAAAATGCTAGTTAGCTGCATGATAAGTTTACATCAATTTAGACATTAGTAACTCAGTACGGATCACTCTGCCTGAAATGATATTTAAAAGGATAGACAAAGGAGCCTATGTTTCTTGGGTCAAATCCCAGTTCCATTACCTATTATCTGTGTGACCTTGGACATGTCAGCCACTCAGAACCTCACTAGTTTGGTCTGAAAATAAGCATTACTTTGCCTGCTTCATAAATTAGTTATGAGAATTAAATGAGTTAATATCTATAAAGAATTTAGAGGAGTGTCTTAGTTAGGATTTACTGCTGTGAACAGACACCATGACCAAGGCAACTCTTATAAGGACAACATTTAATTGGGGCTGGCTTATAGGTTCACAAGTTCACTCCATTATCATCAAGGCAGGAGCGTGGCAGTGTCCAGGCAGGCATTGTGCAGGAGGAGTTGAGAGTTCTACATCTTTATCTGAAAGCCACTAAGCAAAGACTCATCCCCGCGTGGTTAAGAGGAGTGTCTCACTGTCCACTCAACAGTGATGCACTTCCTCCAACAGGGCCACACCTTCTAATGGTGCCATTCCCTGGACCAAGCTTATACAAACTGCTGCAGGCAGTATTGGGCACATAGCACAAGCATGCTTCTGTGAAATTTCAATCCTACTGCCCAAAGGGCTATTTTTGCAAAATGATAGAGAACATCTACTCCAAGAAAACTAAATCTTAACAACCTATCAGTGAACAGTTAACAACACCCATCTGGTTCATCTCATAACCCTTACCTCAATACCTGCCACCTTCTTTCTCTTCATCCATGTTACAGAGAATATTCAATGGCCAAGTATAAACACGTGGATATGTAGCATTACTCTTTCTGCCTGGGGCCACCAGGACTGCCCTGCCAGTGCTGTGATGTACACAACCAGCTAGGACTCCCAAGCTGCTAAAACACATGAAGACACTACTGTGGGCCCCAGCAGAAGTGAGCACCTTTACCAATGCAGCTACACAGCCCACAAGTAAGGCTTTAACTCTCTTAAGGATGTATAAACTCAGACTAAAGCACTGATTTAAAACATGAGGCTTGAAAAGTCAATATTGGGGATGCATTAAAGGGAACCCAAACTTTCCCTGAGTCTTATTCATCCTTATAGGACCTAATACCCAGTGTTCTAGTTACTTTTTGTTGCTGTGATGAGATGTTATGACCAAAAGCAAATTGGGGAGGACCGGGTGTGTTTCAGCTTATAGTTTATAGTTCATCATGAAGGGAAGTCCAGGGAAATCAAGGCAGGAACCTGGAGACAGGAACTGAAGAAGCCATGAAGTAACAATGCTCACTGGCTTTCCCTCCATGCTCACATTCAGTTGCCATCTTTATAAAGCCCAGAACCACTTGGCCAGGTGCCACTTACAGTAGGCTGCACCCTCGTACCCTCACATATCCATCAAGAAAACACCTCATAGATTGTCCTACATGCCAATCTGATGGAGGCATTTTCTCAGTTGATGATTTTCTCTTTCCAGACAACCCTACTTTGTGTCAAGTTGAGAAAATAAAGAAGACAAAACAAAACCCCAACCAGCACACTCAACATTGACATGAGGATATGACACCAACCACTACACATGTCATTAGGAGATCCTCCAGACTCTTGCTTAGTGGTGCATTGTTACACATGAAGACAGCAAGCTTGGTTTACATGAGTCAATGTCTGAGACCCCAGGGATACCTTCACTCAGTGTCCTCCACAGTTCTCTGTGAGCATTAGCTTTTAGTATAACACTAAAGGGGGCCTGATGACATTTATAGCACAATCTCTGTTCATATAGAGTATAGTGACCATGTTTAGAGGTAACTTCTCATTTCCCCATTCTTAAAACTCCTAGTAGAAGGTGTAATCCTAGTTATGTAATATAGAAAACTCAAGAACTTTGACCAAGACTTCTGGCCAGTATAGACCAATTGCATGTAAGGCCGTAAGGACAGAGGGGACCATAGAGCCTATAAAGAAAAGTAGCTGTGATTCCAGAAGTTGCCATACCATTTCTAAGAGCTCTCTCAGATTTGTACCTGGATGATGACATCAGTATCAGTTAGCAGGCATGTGTGGTTTTCTTTTTTTCCTTCTAAACAACTTACGACTAAAACTCACAGGCCTTAGGGTTGATATATTTAGTTTACACTATGGCCGGGAACAAAGCATGTAGAGATTGCTACTCATTGCTTGCAGCTAATGTCCCAGCTCACAACAAAATCCTGATTCCTGGACAGATGCCTCGGCAGTGAAGAACACATACTGCTCTTGCCAACAACCTGAGTTCAGTTTCCAATACCAACACAGGCAGATCACAGCTACCCCAGCTCCAATGGGAACCCAAAACCTCTGCCTCTGCTCTGTGGGCACCAGTACACATGGATATATACTCCTACAGAACCACTCATAAATACACACAATTTTTTTTAAATAAATATTTTTCTAAAAGGGAAACACCAATGCTTCCTGGGAAAGATTTGTCTTAAAGGAAAGGGAAAAAAAGAAGATTTAAAAAGGTCAATTCAAAAGCAATAGCCAGCAGAGAGTGGATGCAGAATATTTTTTTGGATATTTTATTTATTTTCATTTCAAATGTTATCCCCTTTACGCGTTTCCCCTCTGCAAACTCCGTCTCCTATCCCCCCTCGCCCTGTATCTATGAGGGTGACCCCCAACCACCAACTCCTGCCTCCCTGCCCACCTTGGCTTTCCCCTACACTGGGACATCAACACTTCACAGGACCAAGGGCCTCTCATCCTATTGATGCCCAACAAGGCCATCCTCTAATGTATATGCGGTCTGAGCCACGGGTCGGTCGCTCCATGTGTACTCTTTGGTTGGTGGTTTAGTGCCTGGGAGCTCCAGGGTTGATGTTGCTGTTCTTCCTATGGGTTTGCCAACCTCTTCAGCTCCGTCAGTCCTTTCTCCAGCTCCTCCTTTGAGGACCTCATGCTCAGCCCAATGGTTGTCTGCCAGCATCTGTCTCTAGACTTTTTGGGCTCTGGCAGAGCCTATCAGGACACAGCTATATCAGATTCCTGTTAAGCACTTATTGGCATCCACAATAGTGTCTGGGTTTGGTATCTGTTTATGGGATGGATGCCCAGGTGGGGCAGTCTCTGGATGGCCTTTCCTTCAGTCTCTGCTCCACAATTGGTCTCCATATTTCGTCCTGTGAGTACATTAGTCCCCCTTCTAAGAAGGACTGAAACATCCACACTTTGGCCTTCCTTCTTCTTGAGGTCTATGAATTGTATCTTGGGTATTCCAAATTTGGGGCTAATATTCACTTATCAGTGAGTACATACCATGTGTGTTCTTTTGTGACTGGGTTACCTCAAACAAGATGATAATTTCTAGTTCCATCCATTTGCCTGTGAATTTCATGAAGCCATTGTTTTTAATAGCTGAGTAGTACTCCATTGAGTAAATATACAACATTTTCTGTATCCATTCATCTGTTGAGGGAGATCTGGGTTGTTTCCAGCTCCTGGCTATTATAAGTAAGGCTTATATATATAAGTATAGTGGGGCATGTGTCCTTGTTATATGTTGGAGCATCTATGAGTATATGCCAAGCAGTGGTATAGTTGGGTCCTCAGATAGCAATATGCTCAATTTTCTGAGAAACTGCCAGACTGATTTCCAGAGTGATTGTACCAGCTTGCAATCCCACCAGCAATGGAGGAGTGTTCCTCTTTCTCTACAACCTTGCTGTTACCTGAATTTTTGATCTTAGCCATTCTGACTGGTGTGAGGTGGAATCTCAGGGTTGTTTTGATTTGCATTTCCCTGATGACTAACAATGTTGAACACTTCTTTAGGTACTTCTCACCCATTCAATATTCCTCAAATGATAATTCTTTGTTTAGCTCTGGACCCTATTTTTAATAGGGAAATTTAGTTCACTGGAGTCTAACTTCTTGAGTTCTTTGTATATATTGGATATTAGACTGATATCAGATGTAAGATTGGCAAAGATCTTTTCCTAATTCATTGCCATTTTGTCCTATTAAATGTGTCCTTTGCCTTACAGAAGCTTTGCAATTTTATGAGGTCCCATTTGTCTATTCTTGACCCTAGAGCATGAGCCATTGGTGTTCTATTCAGGAAATTTTCCCCTGTAACCATGTGTTCAAGACTTTTCCACACTTCCTCTTCTGTTAGATTCAGTGTATCTTGATTTATGTGGAGGTCCTTGATCCACTTGGACTTGATCTTTGTTCAGGGAGATAAGAATGGATTGATTTGCATTCTTCTACTTGCTAACCGCCAGTTGAATCAGCACCATTTGTTGAAAATGTTGTCTTTTTTTCAGCTGGATGGTTTTAGCTCCTTTGTTAAAGATCAAGTGACCATAGGTGTGTGGGTTCATTTCTGGGTCTTCATTACTATTCCATTGATCTACCTGCCCATCACTGTGGCAATACCATGCAGTTTTTTATCATGATTGTTCTGTACTACAGCTTGAGAGATCAGGGATGGTTATCCATCCAGAATTTCTTTAATTGCTGAGAATAGTTTTCTCTGTCCTGGGTTTTTTGTTATTCCAAATGAATTTTGGAATTGCTCTTTCTAACTCTATAAAGAATTGAGTTGGAATTTTGATGGGGATTGCATGGAATCTGTAGATTGCTTTTGGCAAGATGGCCATTTTTACTATATTAATCCTGCCAATCTGTGAGCATGGGAGATCTTTCCATCTTCTGAGATCTTCTTAGATTTCTTTCTTTAGAGACTTGAAGTTTTTTGTCATAAAGATATTTCACTTACTTGGTTAGAGTCACACCAAGGTATTATATATTATTTGTGACTATTGTGAAGGGTGTAGTTTCCCTAATTTCTTTGTCAGTCTGTTTATCCTTTGAGTAGAGGAAGACTACTGATTTGTTTGAGTTAATTTTATATCCAGTCACTTTGCTGAAGTTGTTTACCAGGTTTAGGGGTACTCTGGTGGAGTTTTTGGGGTCACTTATGTATACTATCATATCATCTGCAGTGATATTTTGACTTCTTCCTTTCTAATTTGTATCCCTTTCACCTCCTTTTTTGTCAAATTGTTCTGGCTAGGAATTCAAGTACTATATTGGATAGGTAGGGAGAGAGTGGGCAGCCTTGTCTAGTCTGATTTTAGTGGGATTGCTTCAAGTTTCTCTCTGTTTAGTTTGATGTTAGCTACTGGTTTTCTGTATATTGCTTTTACTATGTTTAGGTATAGGCCTCGAGTTCCTGATCTTTCCAAGACTTTTACCATGTAGGAGTGTTGAATTTTGTCAAATGCATTCTCATCATCTAATGAGATGATCAGGTGGTTTTTTTTCTTTGAGTTTGTTTATATAGTGGATACGATGATGGATATCCATATATTGAATCATCACTGCATCCCTGGGATGAAGCCTACTTGATCATGCTGGATGATTGTTTAGATGTGTTCTTGGATTCACTTTGCAAGAATTTTGAGTATTTTTGCATCAATATTCATAAGGGAAATTGGTCTGAAATTTCTCTTTCTTTGTTGGGTCTTGATGTGGTTTAGCTATAAGCATGATTGTCACTTTATTGAATCAATTGGGTAGTGTTCCTTCTGTTTCTATCTTGTGGAATAGTTTGGAGAGTGTTGGTATTAGGTCTTCTTTGAAGGTCTGACAGAATTCTGCACTAAACCCGTCTGATCCTGGGCTCTCTTGGGTTGGGAGACTTTCAATGACTTCTGCTGTTTCTTTAGGGATTATGGGATTGTTTAGATAATTTATCTGATCCTGATTTAACTTTAGCACCTGGTATCTGTCTAGAAAATTGTCCATTTCATCCAGAATTTCCAGTTTTGTTGAGTATAGACTTTTGTAGTAGGATCTGATGATTTTTGAATTTCCTTAGTTTCTGTTGTTATGTCTCCCTTTTCATTTCTGATTTTGTTAATTTGGATACTGTCTCTGTGCCCTCTAGTTAGTTTGGCTAAGGGTTTATCTATCTCATTGATTTTCTCAAAGAACCAGTTCCTGGTTTGGTTGATTCTTTGTATAGTTCTTTTTGTTTCTACTTGGTTGATTTCAGCCCTGAGTTTGATTATTCTGCCTTCTACTCCTCTTAGGTGCATTTGCTTCTTTTTCTTCTACAGCTTTCAAATGAGCTATTAAGCTGCTAGTGTATGCTTTCTCCAGTTTCTTTTTGGAGGCACTCAGAGCTATGAGTTTTCCTCTTAGCACTGTTTTCATTGTTCCCTATAAGTTTGCGTATGTTGTGCCTTCATATTCATTGAATTCTAAAAAGTCTTTAATTTCTTCTTTTTATTTCTTCCTTGACCAAGTTATTATTGATTAGGCATTGTTCAGCTTCCATGTGTGTGAGAGCCTTCTGTTGTTTGGTTGTTATTGAAGACCAGCCTTAATCCGTGGTGATCTGATAGGATGCATGGGATTATTTCAATCTTCTTGTATCTGTTGGACTCTGTTTTGTGACCAATTATATGTTCAATTTTGGAGAAGATACCATGAGGTACTGAGAAGAAGGTATATCCCTTTGTTTTAGGATGAAATGTTCCATAGAATCCATTTGGTTTATAACTTCTGTTAGTTTCACTGTGTCTCTATTTTTTTTTCTGTTTCCATCGTTATGACAACTGTCTTTCATCTCTCCATTTGTGTGGCCACAAAGCAAGGGTCATCTGTGGGAAGCACTTATCTCCAGATTTGATGAGCCTGGACACCTAAATGCTGGATCATATTAGCTTCTCTATTGTCAATAGTCATATTTTCTCCTTAGGAATTGACATATCCTGTATTTTTCTTCATCTTCAAAAGATTTTTTTCTCTATTAGATTGTGGTACTGATATATATAAGTAAACACCCTGTAAAACTGGGTTTTATTAATACGTTTTAAAAAGTCTCTATCTTGCTAAAAGTAATGGCTACTGCTGAAATCTATAATCTCAGCACTCAGGAAACTGAGATAGTAAAAGTGCCATGAATTTGAGGTCTAGCTGGGTTACTTAATGGGTTCCAGGTCAGCCTGGGCCACAAAGTGAGGCCCTGTCTCAAAACAAACAAACAAAACAATTAGTTTAAAGAATTCCTTTCCTGAAGAGACACATGCCTGTCGTTATATAGCAACATGGCAAGAAAAAAAATCTTCAATTAAACTGTAGAGTTAAACCCAAATGTGCTTTTTACCATCGTAACAATATTTGTGTGGCAACTACAATTCATTTCGGCCATCTCTGATTTGCTATGGCTAAGCACAGATAGGCACCAATATGAACTCAGCATAGTGTTCTAAAGAAGTGAAGCCTTTTGAAGAAATTCTTTAATCACAACCATCCTCTGCCTGAAAGAAACAAGAAGTACTCAATCTGAGATCTGCCTCCATCAATGTTAAATCATTTGTATACTTATGGGAGTAGGAAGGCCCCCAAAAATAAACACAGTGAAAGAAGAACTAAGACCAAGACTAAGATTATCCATCCCCAGGGTTATGAGGAAGCCAACAGAGGACACTATCTCTCTTAGTTATTGTGTGTGAAAGGACTTACTGCTGTGAAAGGATAACATGACCAAAGCAACTCTTATGAAAGAAAGCAGTTAATTGGGACTGGCTTACAGTTTCAGAGGTTCAGTCCATTATCATCATGGCAGGAAGTGTGGCAGTATTCAGGCAGACATGGTGCCAGAGGAGAGTTTCACATCTTGCTCTGAAGGCAGCCAGAAGAAGACTTTCCTTTGAGGCAGCCATGAGGAGACTATCATCCTCACTGGGCAGAGCCTGAGCATAGAAGAAGACCTCAAAGGCTACCCCTCACAGTGACATACTTTCTCAACAAGGCCACACCTCCTAATAGAGAAACTCCCCATGGGCCAAGCATTCAAACATATGAGTCTATGGGGGCCAAACCTGTTCAAACCAGCACACTGTCCAAGTCAGGACTATAGCAGTAAAGAGGAATAAGCTAACAAAGTGTTTGTTAGGAATAACTAACAAAATGTTCAGCATAGCTAGAGCTAAGGGGCAGTGTAGAGAAATAGTGCAGCAGAGAGAATAAGAGCAAAAGGGTGAGGACCACAGTGGAGGCAACACTAATGCAGGTGGAGCATGGGGTTTTGGAAGCAGATGAAACCAGAGTATGAAGAGATCTGCATACCCTCATAAACAAAGAGAAAGCTTAATTTGGCAAACTATTGGATGTGTTGAAAGTTTTGGAATAAGATGTTGAGATGCTATAACTAATCTTAGGAGAGCTAACCTGGAAGGGCTGGAGAAATGGTTCAGTGGGTAGTATTTGCTAGCATGAAGACTTGAGTTCAGAGTACAAGTCAAAACTGGGTATAATCTGTAACCTCAGTGCTGTGGGGGAAGCAGAGACAAATGGATCCTGGAAGTTCACTGGCTAGCCAGTCTAGGCCAAAGCAAGTGTCAGGATCAAATGCACATGTATAGATCAAGTACAACTGCACACACGCACACACACACACACACACACACACACACACACACACACACACATACACACACCATTCAAAGAAAAGAAAAGAAAAGAAAAGAACCTAGACACAGTAATAGAACGCTTAAAGAGAAAATGAGACCAGGGGAACAATAAAGACTCAGCCAAGAGCTGGGTTTTGAATTTGAAATCTTGTCTTCTGCTCTTCACACTGATCCTTCGAATTCCTGCAAACACCTCCAGAGACATGGATGGTTCAGAAGCTTTAGTATCAGGGACTCTGGAAAGCAGAAGAGTGCAGGACAAGGATCAGAGCCATTTCTGTGCATTTAGAGCCTTCAGTACAGTGATGGTTCCAACTGAGATCCCTTGGGTGGTTAATCCACATCCTTGGAGATTAGGTGCTCCCTGGACTGCCAATCCTAGGGAGCTTATGGCTCAATTTCCTGCCCTACCCTTAAATTTCTCATTCATGGTTTTGAAGTGTTTTAGTGAAATTAATGTCATTTTGTTGGTGCAGGAGGGGGGGATTATTTATTATACAGCCTCGCCTACTCTTGAGTCTGAGCCCTGCCCGTCTCCTGCATCCTGGGACTGCAAACATGCACCACTGTAGCTAACTTAAATTTCTTGGCATTACTTTTCTTTGTACCAATGAATTAGCTGACTCACTTTTCTCACATAGATGATGTAGATCAAGTAATATTACTTAGTTTCTCTAATATTTGCATAGCCCTGCATGTCAGCCATGCTGTTCAAACAGTTACACTACAGTGAGCAGGCAGGTTCTAAAGGCCCTTCCTGCTCACTCAGCGCTTGTGGTTCAATATATTCCATAGGATTCCACTATCCAGTCAAACTGTTTTTTTAAAGATTTATTTATTTTTACTTTATCTGTATGAAGGATTTTTGCCTACATGTATGTACTTTTATAGTGTGTGTGTGTGTGTGTGTGTGTGTGTGTGTGTGTGTGTATTTGTTACATGTATTAATGGAAGTCACAAGAGGATGTCAGACATCCTCAAACTGTAATTCAGATGGTTCTGAGCTGTCATGCTGGAAACAAAACCTGGGTCTTCTGAAAGAGCAGAAATTGTTCTTAACTTCTGAGCCATCTCTCTAACTCTCTGTTGGATCTTCTTAACACAGGAGATTCTGTTCAGCAAGTCCAGACAGGCTGTACAGACCTGATTGTCTTTCTTTGTTCATATTTTACCCAGTAGGGCACTTAGCGGCAATTTTTACATCTACCTACCCATGCTGGTAGTAAATTTTTCCTGTTCCAGTCATGAAAATCAAAAATGTCTCCAGACTCTGAAAAATTTCCCTTGTGGGGCAAATTTGCCTGTGGCTGAGCACCCCGAGAAAGGAGTATGATCTACATCTAAAGCAACAGGTTCTATGGGCTTCCTAGCCATCTGGACAAGGCAAGGTACAAGGAACCCTGTGCTGCACAAATGATGCAGCTTGTTCTCCAGGCCCTGCAAAGGAAGACCTTGGAATAAAGAAGACTCTCAGAAGAAAGACACTAGCTTGATGTCCTGACCCATGCCAGGCCTCGGAGGCTTGGAGAATGGTGCCTTCCTTAGAAGATAGTCAGATACAAATCAAAACAACCCTGAGATTCCATCTCACATCAGTCAGAATGGCTAAGATCAAAAACACAGGAGACAGCAGTTGTTGGCGAGGATGTGGAGAAAGAGGAACACTCCTCCACTGCTGGTGGGATTGAAAGCTGATACAACCACTCTGGAAAGCTGTCTGGCGGTTCCTCAGAAAACTGGGCATGACACTCCCAGAGGATCAGGCTATACCACTCCTGGGCATATACCCAGAGGCTTTACCTGCATGCAATAAGGACACATGCTCCACTATGTTCATAGCAGCCTTATTTATAATAGCCAGAAGCTGGAAAGAACCCAGATGTCCCTCAATGGAGGAATGGATTCAGAAGATGTGGTATATTTACACAATGGAATACTACTCTGCAATTAAAAACAATGAATTCACGAAATTCCTAGGCAAATGGTCAGAACTTGAAAATATCATCCTTAGTGAGGTAACCCAATCACAAAAGAACACACATGGTATGCAGTCACTGATAAGGGGATACTAACCCAGAATCTCAGAATACCCTAGACACAATTCGCATATCAATAGATTTCTAAGAAGATGGAAGGAGAGACCCCTGGTCCTGGAAAGACTGGATGTAGGGGAATGCCAGGACAGAGAAGCGAGAGGGGGTTGAATGGGGAAAAGAGGGAGAGAAGGGGGCTTATGGGACTTTTGGGGAGGGAGGAAACGGGAAAGGGGAAATCATTTGGAATGTAAATAAAAAAAAAACTTAGAAAATTAAAAAAAAAAACAAAAAAATTAAAAAAAAAAGAAGATAATCAGAGACCTTTCTTCCTCTCCTCCTGGCTGGACTTGAGTGGTAACTCAAGGCTCTATTTCTCCTCACTTTCACAATAAGTGGAGGCAGTGTTTCTCTCAAAGGAGGCACTGACTTCTGCCACTGCTCTTGAAAAATACAGGAGGTGTCAGCTTCGAGATACTCTCCTTTACCAAAGATCTGTGGCAGACCAAGAGAGCCCAGTGTTCCCTCTTAATTGGCTCCAAAGCAAAGGTGAAGTGGTGAGGATAAAGACAGCATGTCCTGGAAAGTAACTGCAGTCCCTGCCCCTGCATCTGAAGATCTGTACAGAAGGCAGAGGGAAAAATGTCAATGCTTTGCTTTCTCAGAGACTCACTGAGAAACCAAAGCCCATGATTTTGATTTCCCCTCATCTTTCAGACTGAAAAAGAACATTTTTTCAATGATTCTGAAGTGAATGCAATTCAGGAAGACAAGCTAAAACAAACTAAACTCACCAGAGACAGACATGTGAGCCAGACTGACAAATTCATTCATATTCAAATCAAATAAGACATCAGGGCCTGGAGTAGCTGTATGATCAGCTCTCCATATTGCCTCTTTCTTAACCTCAAATTTCCTAAGAGTCTTTAAATATAAATTTATTTGACAAGTTTTGATCAAGCATCATCTACATGACAAGTTCTATGCTAGCAGACAATATAAGGATGAGCTTTGATGTCTTATAATCTTCAATGAGGTTGAATTAGTAATTGCAAGCTTCCTTGCTGGCTAGTAAGTAAGTCAGGGGAAAGAGGATGATGTGATCTTAAAGCAGATGCACAGGGCAGTGAAAATGCTGATATGCTGTTTTTAAACCTGCAACAGGAAAGGAGCTTGCTTGCTTTCGGTCAACAATGCTGCTCAACCACTTGATAGGCCCTGCCTTTGTCAGTTGCTTAAGAATGAGATCACTGTATCTCCCTATAGCAGCCCCATCAATAACATCCAACATTTCCTGTCCTCTTTAGCTCAAAACTGTTAGAATGAAAAAACCATGGAAAGGTCCTTTGTATTGTTGAAGGAGATGGTGACCAGAGAGTACCTAGTTGTGTTAATTCCATTCATTTAGGCAAAATCTCTACATCTAGCCAGGGTGTTAAGAGAAGGAAATGAGGCTGATTGTTTCCTACTGAAAAACTACACTTCCCAGATTCCCTTGCAGAGTATAGGACATTTCAGCTCAGGTCCTGTAAGGGATTGCATCCCATCTTCTTCTGTAGATATTTTGGCCATTTGCTATTTATGGATGACAGAAGTGTCCTGTCACAGTGAATAAACGTTGTCCTACTGAAGGTCAGACCAAGATGCCTTCTTTCTGCCTTCTGACTTTACAGCAGCTTTTTACTAATCTAACATATGTCTAACACAGACATATTCTTGCCCGCGATTGGAGGGCCAGGCAGATCCGCCATTGTCTCTTGGGCAGCCTTTTCTCTTTACTCTGTTTCTGCACTTTCCCTGTCACCATACTGCCTCACTCTGACAGTCTGACCTCCTAGGTGTGAGGCCCCACTACATTCATATTCTACGAACACACATGCAACATAGCAAAACACCAGGACAAGGTAATCCATTGGACCAAACTGAGAGGCTCCATAGTTGTTCTGGGAGTTCACTGGAGCTTCTTTCTGTTTTAAGACCCTCCAGTCCAATGAGAGGAGAGGCCCTTGGTCCTGTGAAGGCTCGTTGCCCCAGTATATGGGAGTGCCAGGACAGAGAAGCTGGAGTGGGAGGGTTAGTGAGCAGGGGAGTGGGGATGAGATAGGGGGTTTTCGGAGGGGAAATGAGGAAAGGGGATAACATTTGAAATGTAAATAAAGAAAATATCTAATAAAAAAATGATGGAAAAAAAAAGACCCTCCAGTCCAAGGCACCAGAGACTTTCCACTGGCATTGAGAAGCCTTGATCAGCTGAAAGCCCTGAGAAACTCCCACAGGCCTTGTGATTTTTTTAACACTTGAATTATAATGATAAGGGATGCCTCCTTACTTTCTAGGCATGTTTGGTCATTGGGAGACTTAGAGGATGTTCTACGTGGGTATGGACCCCTATCTTTGACTTTGTCCCTCATCCACTCCAAATTTTCAGAATTGAAACAAGTGACTCTTTTTTACCTTTCAATATAAATCTGGCCTTGATATACCCTGGACAAATAAAGGACTACTACTGGATCAAAACCAGAACCTCTGATTTTTAATATCTAAGATGACTTAGAGCACTCCCTAGAATGAAATGACCATATAGTGCAAGGTCCTAATTCCCAGATCACTTAAATAGTTCTCAAGGGCCGGGCAGTGGTGGCACACACCTTTAATCCCAGCATTTGGGAGGCAGAGGCAGGTAGATTTCTGAGTTCGAGGCTAGCCTGGTCTACAGAGTGAATTCCAGGACAGCCAGGGATACACAGAGAAACCCTGTCTCAGAAAACCAAAAAAAAAAAAAAAAAAAAAAAAAGAAAAAAGAAAAAATATGTTCTCAAGGATCTACTATACAATGATATTCAGGGCCAGAATGTTCCCTGTTTCTGCTGGGCCTCAAACTTCTATCAATTCCTGACATAGCACAGAACTCTTTGCTTTATGCTTTTGACCTACTTGTGTTTCTGTTTCTCTTAGCCTGGAAAATCCTACTCTTTTTTGGTTTGGTTTGGTTGGTTGGTTGGTTGGTTTTTCTAGTTGGTTTTGTTTTTTGAGGCAGAGTTTCTCCATGTAGCCCTGGCTGTCCTGGAACTCACTCTATAGACCAGGCTGGCCTTGAACTCAGAAATCAGCCTGCCTCTGCCTCCCAAGTGCTGGGATTAAAGGCACGTGCCATGACTGCCCAGCCTTCCTGCTCACATCTTTAACACCTAAGAGGTAAATGTGTTTCAGATTGTCTGCTCACATCTGCAAACATACACAAACTGGTTATGGATATATAGATTGCTGGGTTCAGCCTTACAGAGAGCTGAATGTCCTTTAGATATAGAAAATACTGAAAAACAGTTTCATGTGTTCTACTCTACTGAGGCTGGCTCTTGTATAGAATTTGGGCTATCTGCTCAGACCAAACTATGTCTGTTTAAAAGTTTCCTCCAAAGTTTCTCTCTTGGGTCAGGCTGGCCATCTGATTTTGTGACAAGAAAGAATAAGAGAGAATAGCCAGGAAAAGACACTTGGATCTTGAGAACATCTAAAACATAAATCATTTCACATAGATGTTACAAATGGCAAGATATTTAGTTCTCTGAATACTAACCCTTGTCTTTGGTTTTGTTTACTATCTTTAAGATTTTTCTGTTGTAGAAGCTTTAGCCTTCTGTGTTTTAGGATTTACAAGGTCATTGGTTTTGTTTTAAAAACTTTTAAAATCTAAAATAATATTTTGCTTAAAACTGGAAACCAAAAAGGTTAATATTTTTAAAATTTATATGTAGGTAATCTTAATTTGCTACAGCATACTTGTATGTAACTTGGATATTTTCCTCAACTCCTATTTAAGAAAATAGACTTTTTAAATTAAAAAACAAAAAGTCGTATGCCTGATAAGCTCTCCTAAGAATACCATGTGACTTGCCACCATCTTGGCAGTCATCTAACTCAGCAGCTATCATTACTAAAGTTAGAGAAAGGGCACACCATGTGACTTTGCTGCTGTCTTGCTTTAGATGACCCTGTGGTATAAATCAACCTATGGCAGCACCCATAAAACAGTGGACCCACTGAGCCCTCTGGCTATCCTTGCATCTCCCTTTTATTACACTAAGGAAGTAACATCAGGCCTCCACCATGGATTGCTTTACTTTATATTCCCTACATTGAGGAAGCGACAGTCCACCTCCAAGATACTTTGGATTAGAATGGATTTTGTATGATGATTTTGTCCTGACAATAAAAAGAGCCAGATGAGGACAAAGCCATTAGCAAGATCTTATGCATAACACTTATAAATTAACTTATAAAATGTATAAATTTATAAGATTAACACATAAATTCCTAATGTTATAATGGTCTATTCAAGCCAACAGAAATTGACCTAACATTTATGTTTGAACACCTATATCTTTGCTAATTTTGTTAAACTTTAGCTAATCATTGAAACTGAGTCATATAAAAAAACTGCTATTTCATAAAAGTATACTATACAGGGATCAGGAAAATAAGGTTCCCAGTCTCTGTGCACTGTATGTAAGGTTTAAAGTTTATTTTACTACTAAAGAATCTTTAATTCAAGAATTTTTTAATGCTCCTGGATTGGCAGAATTAATATAGTTAAAATGGCCATCTTGCCTAAAGCAGTCTACAGATTCAGTGTAATCCCCATCAAAATTCTAACTCAATTCTTCATAGAGTTAGAAAAAGTAATTCTCAAATTCGTTTGGAATAACAAAACACCCAGGATAGCAAAAACTACTTTCAACAATAAAAGAACTCCTGGGGGAATAACCATCCGTGACCTCAAGCTATACTACAGAGCAATTGTGATAAAAACTGCATGGTATTGGTACAGTGACAGGCAGGTAGATCAATGGTATAGAATTGAAGACCAAGAAGTGAACCCAGACACCTATAGTCACTTCATCTTTGACAAATGAGCTAAAAACATCCAGTGGAAAAAAGAGAGCATTTTCAACAAATGGTGCTAGTTCAACTGGCAGCCAACATGTAGAAGGAAGCAAATAAACCCATTCTTATCTCCCTGTACAAAGCTCAAGTCCAAGTGGATCAAGGACCTCTACATAAAACCAGATACACTGAATCTAATAGAAGAGAAAATGGGGAAAATTCTTGAACACATGGGCACAGGGAAAATTTTCCTGAACATAACACCAATGGTTTATGCTCTAAGATCAAGAATTGACAAATGAGACCTCATAAAATTACAAAGTTTCTGTAAGGCAAAGGATAATGTCAATAGGACAAAGAGGCAACCAACAGATTGGGAAAAGATCTTTACCAATCCTACATCTGACAGAGGGCTAATATCCAATATATACAAAGACCTCAAGAAGTTAGACTCCAAAGAACCAAATAACCCTATTAAAAAAATGGGGAATAGAACTAAACAGAGAATTCTCAACTGAGGAAACTTGAAGGGCTGAGAAGCACCTAAAGAAATGTTCAACATCTTTAGTCATCAGGGAAATGCAAATCAAAACAACCCTGAGATTCCCACCTCACACTGGTCAGAATGGCTAAGATCAAAAACTCAGGTAACAGCAGATGCTGGCGAGGATGTGGAGAAAGAAGAACACTCCTCCATTGCTGGTGGGATTGCAAGCTAGTACAACCACTCTGGAAATCAGTCTGGCAGTTCGTCAGAAAATTGGACATAATGCTACCTCAGGACCCAGCTATTCCACTCCTGGGCATATACCCAGAAGATGCTCCAACATGTAATAAGGACAAATGCTCCACAATGTTCATAGCAGCCAAATTTATAATGGCCAGAAGCTGGAAAGAACCCAAATCTCCCTCAATAGAGGAATGGGTACAGAAAATGTGGCACATTTACACAATGGAATACTACTCAGCTATTAAAAACAATGAATTCATGAAATTCACAGGCAAATGGATGGAACTTGATAATATCATCTGGAGTGAGGTAACTCAGGCACAAAAGAACACACATGGTATGTACTCACTGATAAGTGGATATTAGCCCAAAAGTTCGGAATATCCAAGATTCAAATCACAGACCATATGAAGCCTAAGAAGAAGGAAGACCAAAATGTCTTAGAAAAAGTAATTCTCAAATTCGTTTGGAATAACAAACCTAGATGCTATTGTGGATTCCGTGAAGTGCTTGCTGATGGAAGGCTGATTTGGCTGTCTCCTGAGAGGCTCTGCCAAAGCCTGACAAATGCAGAGGTGGATGCTCACAGCCAACCATTGGACTGAGTGCAGGGTGTCCCCGATGGAGGAGTTGGAGAAGGAAATGAAGGAGCTGAGGGGGTTTGTGCCCCATGGAGGGAGCAACAGTGTCAACAGGCCAGATGCCCCAGAGCTCCGGGGACTGGACCACCAACCAAAGAATACACATGGAGCAACCCATGGTGCTGGCCACCATGAAAACTTCCCAAAACTGTGAGTTTCATGGCAGAGTATCTGGCAGCCTCCTTTAAACGGGCCACAGAGATGGTTATGGTGTGGACCCCGAAATTAACCTCTGCTAAGAGGAAGAACTGAATGCCAGTGTAAAGGTCAAGACTAATTTAACTAGCATGAGCTAGGCAGAGGATAGCCTTGTTGGTCTTCAGTGGGAGAAGAAGCCCTTGGGTCTGAGGGTGTTCGATGCCCCAGTGTAGGGGAATGCCAGGGAGGGAAGAGGGGAGTAGGGGGGAAGTACCCTCATAGAGGCAGGGGGCAGGGGGATGGGATGGGGGTTTCTGAAGGGGAGATCAGGAAAGGGGAAACATTTAAAATGTAAATAAAGAAAATATCTAAGAAAAAAAAGGGAAAAGAGAGAATCAAATTAACAGAGATAAAATTACAAAACCCTAATCTTATAAAAATATAAATTTATTATAAACTGATAACAGTAATTAAGATATAAAAAGATATAAAGTTAATAGTCATTATCAATACAAATCCAATTCCTTTAAAAGAAAAGCTTTGACTGAGAAACCAATTTTTGCCTACCATCATATAGTATTCTGTACATGTTGTCAAAATTAAGCCCAAAACAAGTAAAATAAAACAAATTTAAAGTTAACTGAAAGTTTGTTTAATATAAAAAAATCAAAATCAGGTATGTAAAGTGGCTCTGAAAAATTGAAAGCTTGAGTAAACTATATTATATTTGCATTATACTTACATGGAAGGAACCTCAGGCTTCGATTGTTCCCTTAGATGGAGTGCCATCCCACCAGATTAAGTTGCAGGACAAGGATGCATGGGAAATAAGACCTGTCAGAAATCTGCTATTTCTGCCTCCAGCTGCATAGACCTGATCATTTCTTTCCATACAGGCCTGAACAATAATAATAATAATAACAACAACAACAATAATAATAATGATAATAACCTTATCTATAGATGAATTACTCCTTGTGTCTCATGTGACACAAGATGGATTCGCTTGCCCAGGTCAGGATCCCAGAATCTATATTCATGTCCTAAATGTCTCAAACCGCAGAAAGGAAAATAGCAATTACTCTACCCTCAATGTCTCCCAAGCTGACATGTCAAGGATGTTGTGAACAGGAACCTTGTACATAAACCCGCTGCCCAACTACCATGGGAGCTCCATGCTAGTTAAATTAGTCTTGACCTTTACACTGGCATTCAGTTCTTCCTCTTAGCAGAAGTTAATTTCAGGGTCCATACCATAACCATCTGTGTGGCCTGTTTAAAGGAGGCTGCCAGATACTATGCCATGAAACTCACAGTTTTGGGAAGTTTTTCAGAATTTCCAGGTGTTATCTTTGACTGTTGGTTTTATATCTGTAGACTCAACTAATAATTCTAGTAAGTGATATCCCAAGCCTTTAGATTCTTCAGGAAGAATGACTTAAATGAAAGAGAGTCCCTTTGACCTGGGCTTGCCTGTGGGCTTGTCTTTGAGAATGTAATCTAGCCTTTGTCCAGATAGAGAGCTCCAGAGCTAGCACATAGACACTTACCTTGAAGCCCACAGGGAGTACGCAGGCTTTGAAGGAGATACTTTGGATGTTTTCTAAGAAATCTCCAAAGCTAATTTTTGTTGAAGCTCATTTAATTTGGTTATCTTCCTTTACAAATTATGGCTCTGAAGGATCAATCCATTTTTAAATAGAACAATGCTGAGTAACATGCTCACCACGGTCAGTATTTAGTGGCCTAGAGATTTGTCCATCGACAAAAGGGCTAAAGAGTTGGCTTTAAAGTTCTTTGCTAATTCAGTCCATTATGTAATAATTTATATGCAAATTATGACAGATTTGACATGACTGACTGCTTTCATATTTTATCTTTTGGCTGAGTTTATGGAATGAGAATGTAGACATATTTTTAGAGGTCTGTTAATAGAGTAAATTTTAGAAAAACATTCTGATTGTTCAATGTAAACTTTGTAAAATGAATTATTTACTCTTAACATGGAAGTCACTGGCTCAGGCAGTAACTTAGGGGGTTCTATGGCGTTCTAGAGAGGTGCCCGTTGAAGGGAAAGCAAGGCAGTCACTGTCTCTGGGAGTATTTTTAAACTGAAAATTAGAAATAATTGATTTTGGGGGAATACAACTTAGAATTAAATTGTCTCTTTACATACCCTGACAATATAAAATATTCTTATTCTATATACATATACAAATTATACGTTAACAAATTGTGCATTAAGTCATTTTTAAAATACTAGATATTTAAGCTAATAGCCCCAATTTTTAAAATTTAACCTAAAAAAGCTAAACAAAACAATTTTTACTTGAGATACTGTTTTTGTTCATTAAATAATAGCTGATATTGTTAATATTTAAAGCAAACATACAAAGTTCATCATATGTGAAAGCAGGAAATATCAGATACTTTCTGTTCAAATTCATAGCTGCTAAGTTTAACTGCCTTCTTTTACAAAGCTTCTGGGTGTTTCTTCCTTATGCAGGAGTCTGAACTAAACAAACAGCTAATTACAGTTAACTTATCCCTCTACAGAGCTCTTGTACCTGCACCAACCAGTTATACAACTGCATTTAACTGGCCTTAATCTTTATGTAAAAGTTTTCCTTACATAACTTAGTCTCTTCAAGTTCCCCACGAAATTGGACAGTTCCCTCCTGACTTCCGGTTCTGGCCCTTCGCCAGCTGTTAGCTTTATCATGACCCTCGCCTGAGGCACTGTAAAGGCTGCTCCCTTCACTGCTGTGCCTCCAGTCTTGAAGTAAATCAATGCCCCCAAATCCCTGAAGCAGAGGAGGGTGGGAGGACGCGAAACTAAACAAGCCGGACTGAAACCTCCTTTGCGTCAATCTCTCTGTCTCATCGACTAAGATCAGCGGAACATCCTTCCGGACCAGCTCAGCTTCTTGACAGCTCCAGTGCTCCAAGACATAAAAGGACTAGATCGGACTACTGCTGCGGGCGGAACCCGTGCCCTCCTCCGCAAACCAAACTGATGCCACACCAACAAATTCCGACTGGTTTAATGGGGCCTAAAAGCAAGAGGGGCTAGACAATAATTTAACGACAAAGCTCTTCCGGTATATGGGCTTCTGGTTCCTTCTGACTCTGGCTTCTCTCCTTGATCTCTTTCCCCTCCTTATTAACGGCATACTTTTTTGTTTTTACAGATGCTTTTCAATGTTTTGCTTACTGAACTTCACTCTATACCCAAACAAAACGATCCACGCAAGCTCAGCCAATAGCTCTCACCCTACAACAGCTCCATTTGTTCCTGGTATATCTGCAAAAAAAGGCTTTTTAGATGCCGAGGAGAAACCAGCTTAAAAGGACTTTTATTGCTTTCACGCTAGGCCAGACGCAATTCTTTATGTGATTCTCTATTTTCACCTGTTCCCTTCCTTGGATGTTCCGTATCTTCCCTGGTGCTTCTTCAAGTTCTTCTCAGTGAAGCATCCTGGTCACGGGACTGGTAAATGTTTACCCTACATCAGCCCTACATCCTCCCATCCCACTGTCACTGGCACATTCACTCTCCCTCTGTTCCTTTCTGTTCCACAGCCTTCCCAGAAAACCTCTGTTTTACTCTGTAACCAAACCGTCTGCTTACAGCCCTCTAATAATTGTTTTCTGAGTCTCTTTGGGAATATAGAACAGCAATCACCTGATCCAGTGCAGCCAATCAAGTTAAGACTCTCCTCCTGCTACATGATCAGAGGACCCTCTCTTCAATAGGCCCAGAACTATCCATTCCAACAAAAACCCTCCTCAGGAAAAAAAGCAAACAAACAAACAATAGAACTAACAAAACAGCTATAACACCACTGCCCTGGATGACATATATATATATATATATATATATATATATATATATAATTATAAATTTTATATATATAATTTCTGCCCCTATAAAGGGCTGTATTCCATCTTCTGTACCTATTTTTTACCACACATACACTAACACACACGCATGCACTGCACTCAGGGTACACCACACACACACACACACACACACACACAGTGAAAAAAATGTTCCCCTCACAGTGAATAAACATTGTACTGCCTAAGGTGTCACCATGCCTTTCTTTTTACCTCCCTCCATAACTTCCTTTTATTAATCTAACAGGTAATTACTATAGTCAAGCAATGTTTTAAGAATCTGTCACGTAAAACAGAGGAAGAATTTACCATAAAAATGGATATTTTTAATCAATGTATTTATTCACTTTACATCCTGGTTGCAGCCCCCACCCTCCCTACTCTCTTCCCAGTCTCCCACTTAAATCCTCCTCCCCATTACCACCTCCCCTCTCCTCAGAGAAGGGAAGCCTCCCATGAGTACCGCCCAGCCCTGGGACATCCAGTCACAACAGGACTAAGTGTATATCCTCTCTCACTAAGGCATGACAAGGAGTCCAGTTATCTGCTATCAACATCATTGAGCAAGCATACTTATGGTCTTGTGGGTCTATGCCTAGGAGTGGTATACCTGAGTCTTGGGGTAGAACTATTCCCAGTTTTCTGAGATACTGCCAAATTGTTTCCAAAGTGGTTGTAACAGTTTGCACTCCCACCAGCAATGGAGGAGTGTTTCCATTGCTCTACATTCTTGCCAGCATCTGCTGCCCCTTGAGTTTTTGATCTTAGCCATTCTGATGGGTGTAGGATGGAATCTCAAAGTCATTTTGATTTATATTTCCCTGGTGGCATTGGACATTTCTTTAAATTCTTCTTGGATATTAAAGATATCTCTTTTGGGATTTCTCTATTTAGCTCTGTAACCCATTTTTCAATTAGGTTATTCCATTTGCTGGTGTCTAATTTCTTGAGTTCTTTATATATCTTGGATATTAGTCTTCTGTCAGATGTAGGGTTGGAGATCTTTTCCCATCCCGTAATCTGTCAGTTTGTCCTATTGACAGTGTCCCTTGCCTTACAAAAGTTTTTTTCAGCTTCATGAGGTCACACTTATTAATTGTTCATCTTAGTGCCTAAGTCATTGGTGTTCTGTTCAGGAAGTTGTCTTCTGTGCCTATCCAGTCAAGGCTAATCCCCACTTTCTCTTCTATTACATTTAATGTGTCTGGTTTTATATTGAGGTCTAATATCCACTTGGACTTGAGTTTTGTGCAAGGTGATAAATATGGGTATATTTGTATGTTTTCTACATGCAGGCATCCAGTTAGACCAGCACCATTTGTTCAAGATGTTTCCTTTTTTGCATTGTATGGTGTGGCTTCTTTGTGAAAAATCAAGTGTTAATAGATGTGTGGGTTTATTCTGGGGCTTTGATTCAAGCATTGATCAGCCTATCTGCTTTTATTACAATACCATGTGGTTTTTATTACTATTACTCAATAGTATAGCTTGATATCCTAGATGGTAGCATCTCCAGAAGTTCTTTTATTGTATAGGATTGTTTTAGCTAGCCTGGGGTTTTTTTTTTCCATATGAATCTGAAAATTGTTCAATGTCTGTAAATAATTATGTTGGGATTTTGATGGGACTTGCAGTGAATCTGTCAATTTCTTTTGGTAAGATTGACATTTTTACTATGATAATCCTACCAATCCATGAGCATGGGAGATTTTTCCAACTTCTGATAGCTTCTTCAGTTTCTTTCCTCAGAGACTTGAAGTTCTTGTCATACAGGTCTTTCATTTGCTTTGTTAGAGATATACCAAGATATTTTATATTATTTATGGCTATTGTAAAGGATGTTGTTTCCCTAACTTCATTATCAATTGGTTTATTATTTGTATAAAAGAGGGTTACTTTTTTTTAAGTTATTTTTGTATCCACCCACTTTGCTGAAGGTGTTTATCAGCTGTAGAAATTGTCTGGTAGAACTTTGGGGGTCATTAATGTATATACTACCATACTATCTGCAAATAGAAATATTTTGACTTCTTACTTTCCATTTTGTATCCCCTTGCTCTCCTTTAGCTTTGTCTTATTGCTCTAGCTAGAATTTCAAGTACTATGTTGAATAGATAGAGAGAAACTGGGTAGCCTTATCTTGTTCCTCATTTTAGTGGAATTGCTTTAAGTTTCTCTCCATTTAATTTGATATTGACTTGCTGTATATTGCTTTTATTATGTTTAGATGTGCACCTTGTATTCCTCCAACTTTTAACCCCTTTAGAAGTGGTGTTGGATTTTCTCAAAGGTTTATTCAGTATATAATGAGATGTTCATGTGATTTTTTTCTTTTAATTGGTTTATATGGTGAATTATGTGGATGGATTTTCTTATACTGAACCATCCCCCTGCATCCCTGGAATGAAGCCTATTTGGAAATGGTGAATCATATTTTTAATGTGTTCTAAGATTCCTTTTGTCAGTATTGAGTATTTTTGCATCAATTGGTCCAAACTTCTCGCTTTGTTGAGTTTTTAATGTGTTTTAGGTATCAGGGTGACTGTGGCCTCATTAAATCAATTTGGCAATGTTCCTTCTGCTTCTATTTTGGGGACTAGTTTGAGGAGTAATGGGATTTGCTCTTCTTTGAAATTCTGGTAGAATTCTGAGCTAAAGGCTTGTTTGGTTAGGAGACTTTTAGTGACTGCTTCTATTTTCTTAGAGGTTATAGGACTACTTAAACAGTTTACCTGATCTTGCTTTTACTTTGGTAAGTGGTGTCTATTTAGACAATCATACATTTCATTAGATTTTCCAATTTTGTGGAGTACAGGTTTTTGATGTAAAACCTAAGTATTCTTTGAATTTCCTCAGTGTCCGTTGTTATGTCACCCTTTTCATTTCTGATTTTGTTTCTTTTTTCTTTTTTATTAGATATTTTCTTTATTAACATTTCAAATGTTATACCCTTTCCTTGTTTCCCCTTCCAAAATCACCTATTGCATCCCCCCTCCCCCTACTCACCAACCCTCCCACTCTTGCTTCCCTGTCCTGGCATTCCCCTACACTGGGGCATCAAGCCTTCACAGGATCAAGGGTCTCTCCTCTCATTGGTGTCTGACAAGACCATTCCCTGCTAAATATGCAGCTGGAACCATGAATCCCTCCATGTGTACTCTTTGGTTGGTGATTTAGTCCCTGGGAACTCAGGGGGTACTGGTTGGTTCATATTGTTATTCCATCTATGGGGAAACAAACCCCTTCAGCTTTTTGGGTCCTTTCTCTAGCTCCACCATTGGGGACACTGTGCTTAGCCCAATGGATGGCTATGAGCATCCACTTTTGTATTTGTCAGGTACTGACAAAACCAGTGGTTATTCCCAGGTACTGGGCTAATATCCACTTATCAGTGAGGGCATGCCATGTGTGTTCTTTTGTGTCTGGGTTACCTTAACTCAGGATGATATTTTCTAGGTCCATCCATTTACCTAAGAATTTCATGAATTCATTTTTTCATAGCTGAATAGTACTCCATTGTATAAATGTACTACATTTTCTGTATCCATTCCTCCGTTGAGGGACATCTCAGTTCTTTCCAACTTCTGGCTATTATAAATAGGGCTGCTATGAACATAGTGGAGCATGTGTCCTTATTACATGTTGGAGCATCTTCTGGATATATGCCCAGGAGCAATATAGCTGGGTCCTCAGGTAGTACTATGTTCAATTTTCTAAGGAACTGCCAAACTGATTTCAGAGAGATTGTACCAGCTTGCAATCACACCAGCAATGGAGGAGTCTTCCTCTTTCTCCACATTCTCTCCAGCATCTGCTAACCCCTGAGGTTTTGATCTTAACCATTCAGAATGGTATGAGATGGAATATCAAGGTTGTTTTGATTTGCATTTTCCTGACAACTAAGAATGTTGAACATTTCTTTAGGTGCTTCTCACCCGTTCAGTATTCCTCAGTCAGAATTCTTTGTTTAGCTCTACACCCCATTTTTAATAGGGTTATTTGGTTCTCTGGAGTCTAACATCTTGAGTTCTTTGTATATATTGGATATTAGCCCTCTATCAGATGTAGGATTGGTAAAGATCTTTTTCCCAATCTGTTGGCTGCCATTTTGTCCTATTGACAGTGTCTTTGCCTTACAGAAGCTTTGCAATTTAATGAGGTCCCATTTGTCAATTCTTGATTTTAGAGCATAAGTTATTGGTGTTCTGTTTGGGAAATTTTCTCCTGTGACCATGTGCTCAAGGCTTTCCTGAATTATTTTTCTATTAGTTTGTGTATCTGGTTTTATGTGGAGATCCTTGATCCACTTGGACTTGGGCTTTGTACAAGGAGATAAGAATGGATTGATTTGTATTCTTCTACATGATAACCTCCAGTTGAACCAGCACCATTTGTTGAAAATGCTGTCTTTTTTCCACTGGATGTTTTTAGCTCATTTGTCAAAGATGAAGTGACCATAGGTGTCTGGGTTCACTTCTTGGTCTTCAATTCTATACCATTGATCTACCTGCCTGTCACTGTACCAATACCATGCAGTTTTTATCACAATTGCTCTGTAGTATAGCTTGAGGTCACGGATGGTTATTCCCCCAGGAGTTCTTTTATTGTTGAGAATAGTTTTTGCTATCCTGGGTGTTTTGTTATTCCAAATGAATTTGAGAATTACTTTTTCTAACTCTATGAAGAATTGAGTTGAAACTTTGATGAGGATTGCATTGAATCTGTAGATTGCTTTCGGTAAGATAGCCTATTTTACTATATTAATCCTACCAATCCATGAGCATGGGGGACCTTTCCATCTTCTGAGATCGTCTTCGATTTCTTTCTTCAGAGACTTGAAGTTTTTGTCATACAGATCTTTCACTTGCTTAGTTAAAGTCACACCAAGGTATTTTATATTATTTGTAACTATTGTGAAAGGTGTTGTTTCCCTAATTTCTTTCTCAGCCTTTTTATCCTTTGAGTACAGGAAAGCCCCTAATTTGTTTGAGTTAATTTTGTATCCAGCCACTTTGCTGAAATTGTTTATCAAGTTTAGGAGTTCTCTGGTGGAGTCTTTGGGGGTCACTTAAGTATACTATCATATCATATGCAAAAAGTGGTATTTTGACTTCCTTCCAATTTTTATTCCTTTTACCTCCTTTTATTGTCTAATTGCTCTGGTTAGGAATTCAAGTACTATATTGAATAGGTAGGGAGAGAGTGGACAGCGTTATCTAGTCCCTGATTTTAGTGGGATTGCTTCAAGTTTCTCACCATTTAGTTTGATGTTGGCTACTGGTTTGCTGTATATTGCTTTTGCTATGTTTAGGTATGGGCCTTGAATTTCTGATCTTTCCAAGACTTTTAATGTGAAGGGGTGTTGAATTTTGTCAAATGTTTTCTCAGCATCTAATCAAATGATCATGTGGTTTTTTTCTTTGAGTTTGTTTATATGGTGGATTATGTTCATGGATTTTCATATATTAAACCATCCCTACATCCCTGAGATAAAGCATACTGGATCATGATGGATGATTGTTTAGATGTGTTCTTAGATTCACTTTGCAAGAATTTTATTGAGTATTTTTGCATCAATATTCATAAGGGAAATTGGTCTGAAGTTCTCTTTCTTTGTTGGATCTTTGTGTGGTTTAGGTATCAGAGTAATTGTGGCTTCATAGAATGAATTGGATAGTGTTCTTTCCGTCATTCAGTAACTATCATTCAGTACATTCTGAGAATTTTTCAGTCAAGAATGTTCCTGTGGGTGGATAATGGAACTTGGTCTAGCCTTGACCCCAATGGGAGGGGGAAACTGTAAGGAGGGTATGGGACTGGGAAAACCCTTACGGTCCCTCATTCCCCCCTTTATCTTGTACAAGCTCCAATCCTGGAGATAGGCTCAGGGTTGTTGGATAACTAACTCATATTCTTCAGGTCCTGTTCTCAGGGTCTCATATTGGCACAGGACCATCAGCTGTACTGCTCCTATTCTCTCTTTTATGAAGCTATAAGCTTGTTCAATATGCATGGCCTGACGGTCAACAATAGCAGGAGAAAAGTTAGGGCTCAGAGATCAAAGACAAGGTCCAGCCACCAGATATAAGGTGGGTGGTGTTCCTCTGTAGTGAACCAAGCTACATTCTCACTGACTGAGAGTACTTGCCAACTCACTTTTGTAGGGTCATGGGGGTTGCTGAAGCTCAGTGTCTTAGTCAGGGTTTCTATTCCTGGGCAAAACATCATGACCAAGAAGCAAGTTGGTGAGCAAAGGGTTTATTCAGCTTATACTTCCACATTGCTGTTCATCACCAAAGGAGGTCAGGACTGGAACTCAAGCAGGTCAGGAAGCAGGAGCTGATGCAGAGGCCATGGAGGGATGTTCCTTACTGGCTTGCTTCCCCTGGCTTGCACAGCTTGTGTTCTTATAGAACCCAGGACTACCAGCCCAGGGATGGTACCACCCACAATGGGCCCTCCCCCCTTGACCACCAACTGAGAAAATGCCCCACAGCTGGATCTCATGGAAGCACTTCCCCAACTGAAATTCCTTTCTCTGTGATAACTCCAGGCTGTGTCAAGTTGACATACAAAACCAGTCAGTACACTCAGCAACAGAAGATGTACCATAGCCATCTCATGGTTTCTTTGGCCTTACAGAAGGGGGTTGCTTGGGTGTCTGGCTGCTATTCAGTTGACATCAGGTGTAGGTGCTTGTCTGATATGAGTTTACATGAACCCAGGCAGTTACTCTATCCACTTTGATGGAGGTTGGGGTAGTCAACAGCACCAGGAATGGCCCTTTCCACTTTGCTTCAAGTTTTCAGCATATGTCTCTTAACATGTATCCAATCTCCATCTTGTGGTACCTCTGCTCTGGGGTACCTGTGTTATACTTAAGTTTAGGCCACATTTCCTGGTGACTGATCTGGAAAGCTTGCAATTGAGCCATAAGATCCTTGTCAGCCTGAAAAGTCACTGGGGATGGGGGGAGTGGCAGGTGTCAAGAGCTGGGTCAAGGGAGTGGGGATCCCATACAGGATCTCAAAAGGGGTCAAGTTAAAATGGTAGTGGTATTCTGGGCTCGGAACAGGGCTAGGGGAAGGAGGACCACTCAATCAGTACAAGTCTCCAAGGATAATTTGGTTAAGGTCTCTTTTAGTTTATGTTCATTCTCTCTACCTGTCCTGGTCTCTGGGGATGGTACACACAATGGAGCTTCCAATTAGTCCCCAATGTCTTGCCAATCCCTGACTTACCTTAGAGACAAAAGCAGGATCGGATCGTTGTCTGATCCAATTACCTTGGATACTCCTAACCTCGGGAAAATTTCCTCTGATATCTTCTTGGCTACTATGGTAGCTGTTTCCTACTTGGTGGGGAAAGCCCCAACCCATCCAGAGAAAGTATCTACAAACACTAGAAGGTATTTTCCTGGCTTAACTTCTGTAAAGTCAACCTACCAATATACTCCAGGCCATTTTCCCCTAGGTCTTTTGCTCTGTTTACTCTTAGCCGCATAAGCATTCATTTGCTGGTATACCTTACTCTGTTCTACTATCTCTGTGGCCCAAAACCTAAGGTCTGTAATATATACTTTGGATCCCTTAACTGTTTGGACAAGCTTTTTCTCCCCTAAATGAGTCCATCTGTGCATTTGGCCTAGAAAGTTTTATGCTTGCTTTCTGGGGAGTATAGTTCTCCCTTCTTGTATGCGCCATTGTCCTTCTTTCTCTAGGTAATAGTCCTTTCTTCTTCTAAGTGAGGCCATCCCTTAGTCCAGTTCCATTCCCCAGCGGGTGTCTCTTGCAGGCCCATAATCAGGATAGACTCCTGCATAGCCACTTTTCAAGCCACTTGATCTGCCTGGCTATTGTCTTGGGTCACTGGGTCTCTTCCCTTCTGATGACCTGGGCAATGAATACTCAGTTGCCAGCTTCATCACAGATTTCCTACTTGATATTTTTCTTTTCCCTCTGATGTGAGCAGTCCTCTCTCTTGGTATATAGCCCCCATGACGTGGGCTGTGGCAAAGGCATACCTGCTATCTGTGTAGATGTTAATTTTCTTGTGGACCCCAAGTTCCAAGGCTTTGATGAGGTCACATGCTGGAGGAGGGTGCAGGTAGAGGTTCAGCCCAGATGACATTTGTGCCTTCTACCAGGGCAGCACCCGCTGGTCTCTGACCTTCATGAAGAAAACTGTTCCCATCTGTAAACCAGATAGCCTTGGCTCCCAGCAGGGCTCAGTCAGAGAGGGCCAGTTAGTTGCAGCACGTCGGGCAGAAAGTGTATCTGGCCCCCCATCTTGGAGAGTAAGTCTTGACCCAACAGAGGGTAGGAACAGTCTGGGATGACCATAAATGGATGGGATGCTCTGTCCATCCCTAGGTTCACTGTTCTTCTGCCTCTTGGTCTATTAGTTAGTTTGGCTAAAGGTTTATCTATCTTATTGATTTTGTCAAAGAACCAGCTCTTGGTTTTGTTAACTTTTTGCATTATTCTCTTTGTTTCTAATTTATTGGTCTCAGCCCTGAGTTTGCTAATTTCCTGCTGCTTCTTTTTTTTTCCTAGAGGTTTCAGTGTAGTTTTAAATTGCTAGTATGAGAACTCCCCAATCTTTCCTCTTAGCACTGCTTTCATTGTGTCCCATAAGTTTGGGTATTTTCTGTTTTCATTTCCAGTGAGTTCTAGAAAGTCTTTAATGTATTTCTTTATTTCCCTGACCCAGTGATCACTGAGTAGAGAGTTGCTCAGTTTCCATGAGTTTGTAGGCTTTCGGTTCTCATTGAAGTCCAGCTTTAATCCATGGTGGTCTGATAAGATACAAGAAGTTATTTCAATTTTCTTGTGTCTGTTGAGGTTTGCTTTGTGACTTTCTATATGGTCAGATATGGAGAAGGTTCCATGACATGCTAAGAAGAAGGCATATTCTTTTGTGTCTGGGTGAAATGTTCTATAGATATCTGTTAGGTCCATTTGACTCTTAACCTTTATTAGTTTCATTATTTCTCTGTTTATTTCTGGTTCAATGACCTGTCTATTGGTGAGAGTGGGGTGTTGAAGTCTCCCAGTAATATATGTGGAGTTCAACATGCAGTTTAAGCTTTAGAAATGATTCTTTTACAAAAGTGGGTAACCCTTACATTTGGGACATAGATGTTTACAATTGAGATGGTATCTTGGTGGATTTTTCCTTTTGTGAGTATGAAGTGTCCTTCACCATATCTTTTGATTAATTTTGGTTGAAAGCCTATATCTATTTATTAGATATTACAATGGCTACTCCAGCTTAATTTTTTGGTCTGTTTGCTTGAAAAACTTTTTCCAGTCCTTAAATTTAAAGTAATACCTTTGTTGCTGAAGTACGTTTTTTATAGCAGAATGATGGATCCTATTTTTAAATGCATTCTGTTAGCCTGTATCTTTTTATTGGAGGAACTGAGTCCATTGATGTTGAGAGATACTAATGACCAATGATTGTTAATTCCTGTTATATTAATGTTGGTGGTGGTTGGTGGGTGAATGTGTGTTTCTCTCCCTCACTCCCTCTCAATCTCTGTTTTTTTTTTTCTGATTTGGAATTATTTATTTCCTGTGTTTTCTTGGGTTGGAGTTTGGAGTTTTCCTCTTAGTATTGTCTGTAGGACTGGATTTGTAGATAGATAAGTGTTTAGATTTGGTTTTCTCCACCTATAGTGATTGAGAGTTTTGCTGGGTATAGTAGTCTAGTTTGGCATCTGTGGTTTCTTAGATGCTGTAAGACATCTGTTCCAGGCCCTTCTAGCTTTTAGAGTCTCTGTTCAAAAGGCGGGTATAATTCTAATAGGTCTGCCTTTCTTGTTACTTGGTCATTTTCCCTTGTAGCTTTTAACAGTCATTTTTAGTTTTGTACATTTTGTGCTTTGATTCTTATGTGGCAAGAGGATTTTCTTCTCTGGTCCAATCTAATTGGTGTTCTTGTATGTTTATAGGCATATCTTTCTTTAGGTTGAGGAAGTTTTCTTCTACGATTTTGTTGAAAATGTTTTCTGGTCCTTGGAGCTGAGATTCTTCAACTTGTATTCCTATTATTATTAGGTTATATGTTTTCATAGTGTCCCAAAACTCCTGATTGTGTTTGTGTCAGGAATGTTTTAGATTTTACATTTTCTTTAACTGATGTATCAATTTCTTCCGTCCTATCTTTTCCACCTGAGAATCTCACTTCCATCACTTGTATTCTTTGACCATACTTGCATCTGTTGTTCCAGTTCTCTTCCCTAGGTTTTCAATCTCCAGGTTTTCCTTAGATTGTGTTTTCTTTATTGCTTCTATTTTCACTTGATGTCTTGAACAGTTTTGTTCATTTCCTTCACCTGTTTAATTATAGCTTCTTGTATTTTTATATGGAATTTATTAGTTTACTCTTTAAAAGTTTCTGCCTGTTTGACTGTATTTTCCTGTATTTCTCTCTCTCTCTCTCTCTCTCTCTCTCTCTCTCTCTCTCTCTCTCTCTCTCTCTCTTTTTGCTTAGATATATTCTTTATTTACATTTCAAATGATTACACCTTTCCTGGTTTCCCCCTCCCAGAAAGTCCCATAAGCCCTCTCCCGTCCCACTGTTCCCCAATCAAACCCCTCCCCTTCCCTGTCCTGGTATTCTCCTACACTGCTGCATCCAGCCTTTCGAAGACCAGGGGGCTCTCCTTCCTTCTTCCTGGGCATCATTTGATATGTGAATTATGTCTTTAGTATGCTGAGATTCTGGGCTAATATCCACTTATCAGTGAGTGTATAATATGTGTGTTCTTTTGTGATTGGGTCACTTCACACAGGATGACATTCTACAGTTCCACCCAGTTACCTAAGAATTTCATGAATTCATTGTTTTTAATAGCTGAGTAGTATTCCATTGTGTAAATATACCACATTTTCTGAATCCATTCCTCCATTGAGGGACATCTGGGTTCTTTCCAGCTTCTGGCTTTATAAATAGGACTGCTATGAACATAGTGAAGCATGTGTCCTTATTACATGCTGGGGAATCCTCTGGGTATATGCCCAGGAGTGGTATAACGGGGTCCTCCACTAGTATCATGCAGTTTTCTGAGGAACTGCCAGACTGATTTCGAGAGTAGTTGTAGCAGCTTGCAATCCCACCAGCAGTGGAAGAATGTTCCTCTTTCTCCACATCCTCGTCAGCACCTACTTTCTCCTAAGTTTTTCATCTTAGCCATTTTAATTGGTGTGAGGTGAAATCTCAGAGTTGTTTTGATTTGTATTTCCCTGATGACTAAGGATGCTAAAGATTTCTTTAGGTGCTTCTCAGCCATTCAATATTCCTCAGGTGAGAACTCTTTGTTTAGCTCTGTACCCCATTTGTTAATAGGGTTATTTGGCTCTCTGGAATCTAACTTCTTGAGTTCTTTGTACATATTGGATATTAGCCCTCTGTCAGATGTAGGGTTGGTAAAGATCATTTCCCAGTTTGTTGGTTGCCGCTTTGTCCTTGTGACAGTGTCCTTTGCCTTACAGAAACTTTGTAATTTTATGAGGTCCCATTTGTCCGTTCTTGATCTTACAGCATAAGCTATTGGTATTCTGTTCAGGAAATTTCCCCCTGTACCCATGTCCTCAGCCCTTCCCCAGGTTCTTTTCTAAAAGTTTCAGTGTGTCTGGTTTTATATGGAGGTCCTTGATCATCTTAGACTTGAGCTTAGTACAAGGAGATAAAAAATGATCGATTTGCATTCTTCCACATGCTAGCCACGAGTTGAACAAGCACCATTCATTGAAAAAGCAATCTTTTTTCCCCTGGATGGTTTTAGCTCCTTTGTCAAATATCAAGTGACCATAGGTGTGTGAGTTCATTTCTGGGTCTTCAATTTTATTCCATTGATCTATCTGCCGGTCACTGTACAAATACCATGCAGTTTTCTACACTATTGCTCTGTAGTACTGCCTGAGGTTCGGGATACAGATTCCCCCAGAAATTCTTTTACTGTTGAGAATAGTTTTAGCTATCCTGAGTTTTTTGTTATTTCAGATGAATTTGAGAATTGCTCTTTTTAACTCTATGAGAATGGAGTTGGGATTTTGATGGGGATTGCATTGAATCTGTAGATGGCTTTTGGCAAGATGGCCATTTTTACTATATTAATCCTGCCAATCCACGAGCATGGAAGATTTTTCCATCTTCTGAGGTCTTCTTCGATTTCTTTCTTCAGAGACTTGAAGTTCTTGTCATACAGATCTTTCACTTGTTTGGTTAGAGTCACACCAAGATACTTTATATTGTTTGTGGCTATCATTTCCCTAATTTCTTTCTCAGTCTCTTTATCCTTTGAGTATAGGAAGGCTACTGACTTACTTGAGTTGATTTTATATCTGGCGACTTTGCTGAAGTTGTTTATCAGCTGTAGGAGTTCTCTGGTGGAGTTTTATGGGTCGCTGAAGTATACTATCATATCGTCTGCAAATAGTGATAGTTTGACTTCTTCCTTTCCAATTTGTATCCCTTTGACTGCCTTTTGTTGTCTAATTGCTCTAGCTAGAACTTCAAGTACTATATTGAAAAGATATGGAGAGAGAGGGCAGCCTTGTCTAGTCCCTGATTTTAGTGGGATTGCTTCAAGTTTCTCTCCATTTAGATTGATGTTGACTACCGGTTTGCTGTAAATTGCTTTTACTATGTTTAGATATGGGCCTCGAATTCCTGAGCTTTCCAAGACCTTTCACATGAAAGGATGCTGAATGTTGTCAAATGCTTTTTCAGCATCTAATGAGATGACCATGTGGTTTTTTTCTTTGAGATTGTTTATGTAGTGGATTACATTGATGGATTTCCTTATATTGAACCATCCCTGCATCCCTGGGATGAAGCCTACTTGATCATGGTGAATGATCGCTTTGATGTGTTCTTGGATTCGGTTGGCAAGAATTTTATTGAGTATTTTTGCATCAATATTCATAAGAGAGAATGAACTGAGATTCTCTTTCTTTGTCGGATCTTTGTGTGCTTTTGGTATTAGCGTAATTGTGGCTTCATAGAACGAGTTGGGTAGTGTTCCTTCTGTTTCTATTTTGTGGAATAGTTTGAAGAGTATTGGTGTTAGGTCTTCTTTGAAGGTCTGATAGAATTCTGCACTAAAACCATCTGGACTTGTGCTTTTTTTGGTTGGAAGACTTCCAATGACGACTTCTATTTCTTCAGGGGTTATAGGACAGTTTAGATGTCTATATGATCCTGATTTAATTTTGGTATTTGGTATCTGTCTAGGAAATTGTCCATTTCCTCCAGATTTTCTAGTTGTGTTGAATACAGGCTTTTGTAGTAGGATCTGATGATTTTTTGAATTTCCTCAGTTTCTATTGTTATCTCTCCCTTTTCGTTTCTGATTTTGTTAATTTGGATACTGTCTCTGTGCCCTCTGGCTAGTCTGGCTAAGGGCTTATCTATCTTGTTGATTTTCTCAAAGAACCAACTCCTCGTTTTGTTGATTCTTTGTATGGTTTTGTTTCTACTTGATTGATTTCATCCCTGAGTTTGATGATTTCCTGCCTTCTACTACTCTTGGGTGTATTTGCTTCTTTTTGTTCCAGGGCTTTCAGGTGTGCCATTAAGCTGCTAGTGTATGCTGTCTCCCATTTCTTTTGGGCGGCACTCAGGGCTATGAATTTTCCTCTTAGCACTGCTTTCATTGTGTCCCATAAATTAGGATATGTTGTGCCTTCATTTTCATTAAATTATAAAAAGTTTTTGATTTCTTTCTTTATTTCCTCCTTGACCAAGTTATCATTGAGTAGAGCATTGTTCAGCCTCCATGTGTATATGAGTTTTCTGTTGTTTTTGTTGCCATTGAAGACCACCCTTATTCCATAGTGATCTGATAGGAGGCATGGGATTAGTTCTATCTTCTTATATCTGTGAGGCCTGATTTGTGACCAATTATATGGTCAATTTTGGAGAAGGTACCATGAGGTGCTGAGAAGAAGGTGTATTCTTTTGCTCTAGGATGAAATGTTCTATATATAACTGTTAGTTCCATTTGGTCCAAGGCTTCAATTACATTCACTGTGTCCCTGTTTAGTTTCTGCTTTCCTGAATGATCCATTTCAGGGTAAAACCTTGGGAAGAAATCAGGAGTCGTCACCCACTATTATTGTGTGATGTGCGATGTGTGCTTTGAGCTTTAGTAAAGTTTCTTTTATGAATGAAGGCGCCCTTGCATTTGGAGCATACATATTCAGAATTGAGAGTTCTTCTTCGTGGATTTTTCCTTTGATCAGTATGTAGTGTCCTTCTGTGTCTTTTTTGATGACTTTAGGTTGAAAGTCAATTGTATCTGATATTAGGATGGCTACTCCGGCTCATTTCCTGAGACCATTTGCTTGTAAAATTGTTTTCCAGCCTTTTACTCTGAGGTAGTGTTTTTCTTTGACACTGAGGTGCATTTCCTGCCAGCATCAAAATGCTGGGTCCTGTTTACGTATCCAGTCTGTTAGTCTATGTCTTTTTATTGGGGAATTGAGACCATTGATATTAAGAGAGATTAAGGAATAGTGATTATTGCCACCTGCTATTCTTGACGCTATCTTTATGTTTGAGTGGTTATCTACTTTTGGGTTTGATGCAAGAAGGTTACTATCTTGTTTTTTCCAGGGTGTTGTTTCTCTCCTTGTATTGGTGGTTTCCACCTATTATCCTTTGCAGGGCTGGGTTTCTGGAAAGATATTGTGTAAATTTGGTTTTATCATGGAATATCTTGGCCTCTCTATCTATGGTGATTGAGAATTTTGCTGGGTATAGTAGTCTAGGCTGGCATTTGTGTTCTCTTAGTGTCTGCATGAGATCTGCCCAGGATTTTCTGGCTTTCATAGTCTCTGGTGAGAAGTCTGATGTGATTCGGATAGGTCTTCCTTTATATGTTACTTGGCCTTTTTCTCTTACTGCTTTTAATATTCTTTCTTTGTTTAGTACATTTGGCGTTTTGATTATTATGTGACAGGAGGTATTTCTGGTCTGGTGCTGTAGGCTTCTTGTACGTTCATTGGCATCTCTCTCTTTAGGTTAGGGAAGTTTTCTTCCATAATTTTGTTGAAGATATTTACTGGTCCTTTAAGTTGCAAATCTTCACTCTCATCTATACCTATAATCCTTAGGTTTGGTCTTCTCATTGTGTCCTGGATTTCCTGGATGTTTTGGGTTACACGTTTTTTTGCATTTTGCATTTTCTTTGACTATTGAGTCGATGCTTTCTATGGTATCTTCAGCACCTGAGATTCTTTCTTCCATCACTTGTATTCTATTGTTGATGTTTGCATCATATGACTCCTGATTTCTTCCCAAGGTTTTCTATCTCCAACGTTGTCTCCCTTTGTGATTTCTTAGTTGTTTCTGCTTCCTTTTTTAGATCCTGGATGGATTTGCTCAGATCCTTCACTTGTTTGTTCGTATTTTCCTATATTTCTTTAAGATAATTTTGCATTTCCTCTTTCAGGATTTCTGCCTGTTGACCCAAGTTCTCCTGTATTTCTTTAAGCGATTTTTGGGTTTCCTCCTTATGGGCCTCCATCAGTTGACCCATATTCTCCTGCGTTTCTCTAAGTGATTTTTGTGTTTCCTTCATCAGGGCTTCTACCCATTGATTCATGTTTTCCTGTATTTAAGAGATTTATTTGCGTCCTTCTTGAAATCCTCTAATAGCATGATGAGAAGTGATTTTAAATCCAGATATTGCCTTTCGGGTGTGATGGGGTATCCAGGACTTGCTGCTGTTGGGTTCGGATGGTCCCATATTGCCTTGATTTCTGTTAGTAACATTCCTACTTTTGCCTTTTGCCATCTGGTTACCTCTGGTGTTAGTCGGTCCTGCTGTCACTGGCTGTTGGTTGGACCTCCTGTGAGCCTGCAAGGCTATTTCTGCCCCTGCTGGATTACCAGGATTCCCCTGGCACCGATTGCTGAGGGGCTGCCCTGCTCCTGAGTGACTTTGGAGCCCTGATGTGCCTTGCCCCAAGTGATGTTTTATTGTGGAATCCTTGTCCATCTGAAGGCTAAGCGTAGTCAATCCCCAGAGCAGAGGTTGCCAAGGGAAGGCTGGTGAGCTCCCTCCCTGTGCAGGTGCACTCTCTCCCAGTGTGGGTCCCTCTGCAGGGCAGATGTCCCATAGCAGAGCTGGCGCATAGGTGACCACAGAACTGCCCAGCTCTTGGGAGCAGGGAGCACACAAGCTGGCTGAGTCCCAAGCGATATTATGCTTGATTATCCCTGCGCCTGGAGGTCCCAATTGCCCTGTTGCCGGAGCAAAGATGGCGGAGTGTTTTTTTTTTTCCTAAGACTCAAGTTGTGCTGGAGAGATGGCTTAGTCAGTAGAGTACTTGATGTCTATACCTGAAGACCTGACCTGAGTTCATATCACAGGACCAACACAAAAATGGCAGATCTTGTCTCTTATACTGGGGGACCGAGTCCCATGTGATCTTATACTCTGGTCGTTCCTGGCTGTAACAGCCCGCTCCGTTGCACAAGTGAAGATGGTGGCCTCACCTCTAACCGTGGGACTCCCTGTAGAGCAGATGTCCCATCGCAGGATAGGTGCACAGATGGCTGTGGTGGTGCAGCCCGGCTCCTGGGTGCAGGTGGGGACCTAGCAGGCCGAGGCAAAACTAGTGGATATCTAGAGCTCACAAGGCAGCCAATCTAGGCAAACTGATGAGCTCTAGATTCAGTAAGAGAGCTGTCTCAACAAATAAGATGAAGAGTGATCAAGGAAAATACCTTGCATCAGCTTCTAACCTCCATATGCCACACACAGGCTCAAGACACACCACACACACACACACACACACACACACACACACACACACACATACACACACACACACACACTATAGAAGCTATTGTTGGAACTCTAGCAAGTTCATTTTCTTCTCCTGAGTAAAGAAGACACCCTCACGTTGAACAAGATGTAGTTAAGTCCCAATAACTTGAAAAAGATGTCACACTGTGTATTTTGTAAAACCTCCTCCAGCTATTAGCCTCACATCTAAATGCTGTGCTCTCTCTCTAACTCACAAACTCCTCACAAGTAGGTCACCTGGAAAGGAAGGATATCAGACCAGATGGGTCCATGGATTGAAAGTTGTAATGTAGTATATGAAGGCAAATTTTTAATGTCAAGTTATCTCAACTCTTGGGGGTGAGTACACTCCACATCTACATAGTGTAAATCAGAGATGCTGCTAATTGACCTATAATGGATGCAGAAGACAACTCCCTAAACCCAGAGTTATCCAACCTTAAATATATGCCAAGAAGAGACAGAGAAGATCTCTCCCTATTTTTCTACCCCAAGTGCTTCCTGCCTGATAATAAACTCATGATGATTGTTTGTATAGTCCATTGAATTAAAGGTAGCCAGGTCAGACCCTTTCAAATAACAGGCAATTAAAACTGCCTATTCTCTCTCCCTCACCCCCCATGCCTGGTTCATCCTTTATTCATCTTGGGTGGAAGCACAAGTTCCATTAAATGGTGCCTTTGAGGCATCAGCTCACATAAAGGAAGGAAAGAATGTTCGTATAATCATGTTGTCTGGGCAGCAGTCCAGCCTAAGTTGAGTATTCTGCATGGCTTTCTCAGTGCCTTCCTTTGCCAGGCATCACAGAGTTGCAAACAAAAAAAAAAAAGAAAGAAAGAAAGAGAGAGAGAGAGAGAGAGAGAGAGAGAGAGAGAGAGAGAACAATCTCTCCGTGTGAAAGGAGTCATGTAGAACTAGATGATGTAAATTGGCTGTCTGTTAGTAAAGAGAGGAAGAATGTCTGCCAGAGACGTAAGCCTACGGCAGATGAGAAAGACATGATGAAAGGGTGCCTGTGACAGATGATGGCATCGAGACGTGTGATAGACCACGGTGCTGCCGTGACATCTGGAGCAGTTGCAATCGTCTTCCAGAGTGTTTTACATTTTCTCCCACAAAACTTTAATCTATTCATCATGACCTTCTGTTGCTCATCATGCATTTATCTTTATTTTAGCATGTCTGCATGCACGTGATTTGGATCACAACAGTGACTTGCCTGGCACCTTCCTCTAGATAGCAGAGCAAGTTTGGTTCAGCTCTGAGTTTCATAAAGCCAGACAAATGCTCTCATTGTAGAACATGGTTTTTTTTATGATTTGATTTTTTATTAGATATTTTCTTTATTTACATTTCAAATGTAATATGCTTACCTGGTTTCCCCTCTGAAAACATCCTATCCCATTCCCCTTCCCCTACTCACCAACTTACCTGCTCCTACTTCCCTGTCCTGGCATTCCCCTATACTGGGGCATTGAGCCTTCTCAGGACCAAGGGACTCTCCTCTCTTTCATTTCCAACAAGGCCTTCCTCTGCTACATATGCAGCAGGAGCCATGAGTCCATCCATGTGTACTCTTTGGTTGGTGGTTTAGTCCCTGGAAACTCTAGGGGTAGCTGGTTGGTTCATATTGTTGTTCCTCCTATAGGACTCCTTCAGCTTCTTCAGTCCTTTCTCTAACTCCTCCATTGGGGAACTTGTACTCAGTCCAATGGTTGGCTGAGAGCATCCACCTCTGTATTTTTCAGGCACTGGCAGAGTCTCTCAGGAGATAGCTATATCAGGCTCCTGTCAGCAGGCACTTGTTGGCATCCACAATAGTGTCTGGGTTTGGTGACTGTATATGGGATGGATCCCCAGGTGGGGCAGTCTCTGGATGGTCTTTCCTTCAGTCTCTGCCCCACACTTTGTCTCTGTATATCCTCCCATGGGTATTTTGTTCCCCCCTTCTAAGAAGGACCCAAGCTTCCACACTTTGGTCTTCCTTCTTCTTGAGCTTCGTTTGGTCTGTGAGTTGTATCTTGTGTATTCAGAGCTTCTGGGCTGATATCCACTTACCAGTGAGTGCATACCATGTGTAGAACATGGTTCTTGATGAGAAGAAGGACCTATCCAACACTCAGTCAGCTCTCTTCTGTTTCGGTGTATAGACTTGATACACAGATGTTTGTAGCAGCTTTACCCCCAATTTCCAAATAAACAACAGGCCTCTTTCCTCTTCAGCACATTCTGCCTGTGTGGTATGTTTCATCCTGTTTCTTGTTGGTATCTTCAGAGAGGGACCGGGTTGCACTGCTGCTAGGTTTATTGACTTGGGAAATCTGAGCATTTCAGGACCAAGTTTTTGAAGAGCAACCTATGTTGCTTTGGCCATACTTCCTGTACCAACCTTCCTCACAACATACCTGTATTCATGGAGACTTACTAATTCAGATAACACTTTTCCTGTAATGTTTCTCTTTAGCATTATTCTCAGGACTAGGTGAATGCCTGTGAGTGAAGTTTATCTGTTTATGTCCATCCTCCTAAATTCAATCCATATTAATATCATAGAGTGAGGGGCTCAGTGGTACTGTTTGCCTTTTATTTTCCTGGGACTTAGGGGTTTGGATCTCATCTGAAGAACACTAATTTTGAGAAACAGCCAGGAGGGATGGAAACAGAGCAACCCTGGCTGAGTCCTGACTATGTAATTGACTCCTGGGGATGTTGGGTAAGTGTATTGATCTCTTTGTGAGATAGAGATATCTTAAGCTTTTATATAGCTCTTCTGAGCTGAGTGAGCTTCAGTACACATATCAAATTTCTACCCCGGGGCCAGGAGCCTAGGACAAAGTCACTGAGACCTTGACCTTCCTCCTCACCCCATTTGACTGAGGACGCTTTCTTTAAGAAGTTGAGTCTATCTCTCTCTTTCTCCTTGCCCCTACCTACCTTTCCCCCTCAGATTCTCCAAGTGTTTATATACCTGCTTTATTATAGACACAGGTAGCTAGCTGGCCAATAGCTAAATAATTAATGATAGAGTAAGGAAGTGAACCCTAGAGTGACTTATACAATCACAGGGTAAGTGCCCACTTTGGCAAGATAAACGTGGTCTGTCTCTGAATACAAGAATCTCAGGCCCCTGTGACATGGAGCTCATGAGAATTCTAGGTTCCCCAACAGATGATCAGTGAATTTTCTTGCTTGAGAGAAAAACTCAGGTTTGAAATTCAGAATATATACTAATTTTACCTTAAATGGCCCAGCAATTTACCTACTTTGTGATCTAAGATTCCTTGTAATATGGACCCAACAAATAGAATTTAATTAAGTATATCCCTTGTGCCAGGCACAAGATCCTAAAAACAAAGCAATGAATTTGATAGAGTCCTTTCTCCTATAGCCCTTCCAATCTGTGGACAATTGAGTCAATAAACAACTAAGACAGTGGTTCCAGAGAATTATTAAACCTTTTGAAGACAGTAAACAAGGTATGTGATACAGAAGTGTGCATTGATTTATAGGTAGTATAAATTAGTGTTTTGCTAGCATGGCTATCTCTGAGTAGGATGTATTTCAGTTGAAAACTGGATGTAAGAAGACAGACTTTAAAAGACTCAGCAGAAGGTTTTCTTCAGAGGTCATGGCTAAGGTAAAAGTCCTGGTATAAGAGCAGAGTGAGGCCTTCAAGAAGCAGAAAAGATCAATATGGATGGGATCTAGAGAGTAGGGTGGGCAAAGAAAAGAGCAGTATTAAACACCATAGGCCTGTGTGCTAATGTTAAAAATAATGTTTGGAGCCAAGATGGCTCAGCGGGTAAGAGAACTGTTGTGACAGCTAGCGGGCAGGAGTCAAAACCCTGGCACTTATGTAAAAGCTGGGCATGATCACAAGGGCCTGTTCCCCAGCACTGAGGGGAGGGGGAAGGCAGAGAAAGAAATTTGTTGGCCATGAAGTCTGAAGTCGAGCTCAGACAATGTGCTGCAAGATTAGTGACTCTGTCCAAAGCAAATTAAATAAATATTCATTTATGAAAGGAAATAAAAAGGTGGAGAAATGTAGAAGATGCCCAACATCCTCCTGTGCCCTGCACATGTTCATAGATGGACTTATGCATCCATACATAACACATGTGTACACACACACTAAAATAAAATCAATAAAAATAATAATATAATGATGCTTTGTTTCCTGGCCTGACATTGATTCAAAAGCTCAAATCTAATGCAGCTACAATTGGAAACTTGCATCCTCCACTTGGGCACTTATACCCAAGTCCTGTCAGTGTGCCACATGGTCCCATGGTGGTGGGTATGTGTTGTTTTTTATTACATCTTGTTCACCCTGAGCTTCTCTGAGGATGGGATTGGTCAGCCAGGATAGTTGGCCTACCCTTTGCCTGTTTTCTGAAGATCTTGGCTGCCACTCTCCAGACCCCAAATCCATTGTAAGAAGAACAAGAACAAAAGTAGGGATCAGTCAATCAACTTACGGTAAGGTCTTTAGTTACAATGAGTTTCATAACACTGCTTGCTGAAGTCAATAGACAGACTACATATAGTATTCTAGGTGTTCTGTTATTTGTGCTTAGTAAGTTAGGGGGTGGGAAGATGAAAATATCTTTTGAGAGATGACAACTTCTCCACGTTCTGTCAGCTGATGAAGTTAAACTGTAGACATGAAGACAAACAAATTGCCCTCTGTATCCAAAGCAGAACCTAGGCTACTAAGGGAAGACAGCAAAGCTCTGGGGATGGGAGATTCATTAAAGATGCAAAATAGATGCAATAAATTGAATGTGATTGTCTTTGAGGCATTTTGCTTATGGTCTCATATGTGTTGGAAAATGGTACTGCTAATGTTATCATTACTTTAAGGTAGAAAATTATTTAAATTGTCTAACGAATGCAGACCCTGACACAGCCTGCATAAATCTGGATTTATTCCTATGCTCGGGCAGGCAGTGGGGGCTTGGATGCAGTTTCCTTCATTAGCAGTATTAACAGCCCTCTTCCTCAGCCTACTCTAAGACATGATGTTCTGAACTTCTTGATTATCTAGAGGTATAAGTATACTTCCACATGCATTAGCACAATTATTTCTATAATTGATGAAGGTGCCTATCCTCTGCCCCTTCCCCAGAGGTGTCTTACCCCAAATCACTTGACCTAAAAGAAATGGCATACTAACTTGAGTTGGGGGTGTTCTGTGACCAAATCGTCCCTCTACTCTTTTACTACAGCAGACCACTACTGGGTGGTCCTGTTAGAAGAAAGACTTGGCATTTCAGCTGAATGTACTGAAGTTTCCAGATGAAAGGAGAATACAGAGAAGAGGAAGATCCATGTCCCAAAAAAAAGGGTTTTGCTTGTTTTTCTGTATGTCATCTATTTCTTACTGGCACCTGAGCCTACCACAATCACCCTGCTGCTTTCAATGTCCTCTTCAAAGAGCAGCAGGTTTCTTGGAGAGACAGGAATCCCATAGCTGCTATTCTCTCTCAGGCCCTTTCAGTTTCCTGCATGGGTGTCTTTGCCATCTCTTCTTTCTCTCTGGGAATCCCTGGACCATGTTTTCCTCTATTTCATAATCATTAATGTTATTGTTAATGTTTACTGAGTATCTGCCAAAGCTTGATAGAAAACAGACTCTGGATTTTTTTCTAGCTTGTACACTGTGGCTCCACCATCAATCTGAGTTCAAAGGATGGAAGTACTGTAACCAATGGTGATGTTGAGATAAAGGAAATTCTGGGAGCAGGCATGAGGTTCCAGCCCTGACTCCTGAACAAGCAAGCCACGGCAACTTCTGATGGTTCTGGTCACATCCAGAAGTTGCATCCAAGGCAATCCAGAAGACTATACCCTGTTTGTCATTTGAGACCAATTTGGAGAAGCTGAGAGTAATACCAATCCTGGTTGCAGAGATCAGAATGAAGAAGAACGGGAAAATAAGTGACACCTGATTCTGAAAGGGACTTCATAACTTCTCTTTTCTATGAGCAATGATTTCTAGCAGCCTTCTCTGCTCTCTGGCTGCTAAGGACTTGCTGCTTCTCTAGCATTGCCCTTGCAGAAGGGAAGATCTGATACTTACTATATTCCTGTGATACTTGGACAAGATGCCATGCAGAAAGAGGATGGAAAGCACTGCACTCACACTCACACACACACACACACACACACAGAGAGAGAGACAGACAGACAGACAGACAGACAGACAGACAGACAGACAGACAGAGAATTTCTCCATCTGGGCAGCCTGTAGAAGGAAGAAGACTTCTATCTGATATTCATTTTTTAAGGATTTAACTTTTAACACTCAATTTATATTCCTTTACATAACTCCCTGCACAACATCAAGCTGGCAGAAATCCCGGTATGGATGGAGGAAGGGTTATTAAGTCCCACCCAAGAGGAGAAGTCACTGGTAACTGATGGCTGCTAAGGAGTGGAGAGTTAGTTTCTTCTAGAATGTGGCCCCAGTATATGATCACACACCACACACCAAGTGGAGTCAGTGGGTTTTTAAGAACACATGGGGTAGGGAAGTTGGGAAGGGTAGGGAAGGTCTTAAATGGGAGAGAATGAGAGGTGAGATTTGATAAAACACATTACATGCCTCTCTTTCTTAAGCAATAAAAAAGACATAAATGATAAAAAATTAAGAGCCATAGTGGAACTTTTGTTCATGTTTGCAAATATCTAAGATGGCAGATTTTAAGAGGCACCCTTGAATATTTCAGTTCAGCTCAATAAGGCTGTGTTATGTTCTGAGACTAGCTACCTCACACTTTCACTGTGCTCTGAGTGATACAAAGGCTAACAAAGATGAATAACAAGTTCCCTTGGGACAAATAACACTCTACTGGAAGGTTAGACTGTCACTCCAAAAGCACAGCGTGCAGGATGGGGTGGTGGGCCTTGAAGACCCTCAGAATGCATCCTCTTGCAATAGAGAGCCACAGTGGGAGATCTCAAAGGAGAATAAAGTAGCCCGATTGGCATGTTCCATGAATTCCCTGATACAGCACGACAAAAGGTTGTAAAAACGATAGACTGAGGACAGGTTGACGTGGAACCCTCTTCAGTAACGGTGCGCATTAGAATCATATTTGAGATATATTAAACTAGGGAATTTCTCAATTCATTCTACACTTGTAAAAACAAAATTGTTTCTGCCCAGCACAGAGATTCTAATATATACTCTGATGAAGATCACTGACTTGGGAAACAGCATAATAATGGCATAGACAAATATGATGGAGACCTGGGACAGGATCATGAGAGTAGTAAAGAAAATAAAGACATGAGAACTCTTAAGGAGGCCAGCCACTATACCCTACTTATTCAACTGCTCATTCAATCATTCGCTGGGTGGCATAAACCCAATGATAAAAGAACTCCTTGCCTTTAAAGATTTGTATATTCTAAAATTGAGTATAGTACTATATGGTATAATACACACATACCACAGTGTTCAGTGAGCTAGTCAGGAGAATCACAAGTTTAAGGACGACCTGGGGTACAAATTAAGTTGAAAGTCATCCTGAGCAAGACCATGTCAAAAAAAAATGAAGAAAGAATGAAGGAAGGAAGGGCTGGAAAGATGACAGCTTGGAGCACTGGCTGCTCTTCTAGTAGACCTGGTTTCAACTCCCAGCACCCATATGGTGGCTCCTAACTGTCTGTAACTCCTGTCCTAGTAGATCTAGCATTCCCTTCCAGTCTCAAGCACCAGGCACACAGTAAAGCATAAATATATATATACCAGGACACTCAAATTAAAAGTTAAATTAAAAAAAAAAAGAAATGATAGGAGAGATGAAAAGGGAGAAGGAGGGAAAGGGAAGGAGGGGGGGGAGGAATTTCCTTAACCAAACAGGAATCTCTTTAACACAAGAATAAAATAGAAATAATAAGAAAATAAGGAAAGGTTAATGTCTTGAACCTTAACATGAATTTGTAGATTGTGTGACCTGGGAAATCACAAATAATTTTGTTTCGTCAGAACAAAAATGAATTTTCCCTGAAGAAATGTATTTTTAGCTCTGCCTCATAAAAACAACTGTAGTTTTTCAAAAGCAATGATCTGTGCAGGGAAGATCATCTGTAGGGAGAGCAGGGGAGAGAGAAGGGAGATCAATGTTGGGGAAGCATCTCTAGGACCTGGAATAGGGGGAGGCTTGAGAGGATCTATGGGGGCAACTCTGTTTGGGACTCCTAGCAGTAGGGGATATGGATCCTGAAGAGGCCACTTCCTGTAGCCAAGCAGGGCTCTCAGTGGAAGGAAAGGACAGCAACCCACCCACAAAACCTTTGACCCAAAATGTGTCCCATTTACAAGATGTGCTGGGACAAAAATGGAACAGAGACTGAGGTAATGACCAACCAATGATTGCCCCAAATTGAGACCCATCCCATGATACTCTGTTATACTTGTAGACAGGAATCTAGCATAACTGCCCTCTGAGAGGCTCCATCCAGCAGCCAATGGAAAGAGATGCAGAGACTCACACCTGAACATTAAATGGTGCTCAGGGAGGATTACAGAAGAGTTGGGAGAAAGATTAAGGGACCTGAAGGGGACAGGGACTCCACAGGAAGACCAAAAGAGTCAACAAGCCTGGACACTTAGGGGGCTTCCAGAGACTGAATCACCAACCAAAGAGAGAACACGGGCTGGACCTAGGTCCCCTGCATATATGTTGCAGATGAGCAGCTTGGTCTTCATGCAGGTCCCCCCCAACAACTGGAGTTGAGGTTATCCCTGAGCCTGTTGCCTGCCTGCCTGTAGATCCTGTACCCCTAAATGGACCACCTTGTCTGGCCTCAGTGGGAGAGGATTTATGTGCCTAGTTTGTGTGGATCAGGGCTGTTAGTGTGGAAGGTGACACTGAATGGGGCTTTCCTGTCTCAAAAGAAAAGGGAAAGGTGGACTGGTGGGGGGGGGACTTGCATGAGGGAGTACTGGGAGAAGAGAGGGGCTGACACTAGAATGTAAAGTGAAGAGAGAAAAAGAGGGAGAGGGAGGGAAAGTGTTGTGGGTGGGTGCGTGCGCGCGCGCACACACACACACACACACACACAAACCTGCAGACCAGACCTTAAAGTGTTTAAAGTTTAGAGACTCAAAGGACACTGCCAAAAGGACAAAGCAGCAACCAACAAACTGGGAAATAATCTTTACCAACCCCACATCCGACAGAGGCCTAATATCCAATATATACAAAAACTCAAGAAGTTAAACTCCAGAGAGGCAAGTAACCCTATTAAAAAATGGGGTACGGAGCTAAAACAAAGAGTTCTAACCTGAAGAATATCTAATGGCTGAGAAGCACCTAAAGAGATGTTCAACATCCTTAGTGATTAGGGAAATGCAAATTAAAACAACCCTGAGATTCCATCTCACACCAGTCAGAATGGCTAAGATCAAAAACACAGGAGACAGCAGTTATTGGCAAGGATGTGGAGAAAGAGGAACACTCCTCCACTGCTGGTGGGATTGCAAGCTGGTACAACCACTCTGGAAAGCAGTCTGGCGGTTCCTCAGAAAACTGGGCATGACACTCCCAGAGGATCCGGCTATATCACTCCTGGGCATATACCCAGAGGCTTTACCTGCATGCAATAAGGACACATGCTCCACTATGTTCATAGGAGCCTTATTTATAATAGCCAGAAGCTGGAAAGAACCCAGATGTCCCTCAATGGAGGAATGGATTCAGAAGATGTGGTATATTTACACAGTGGAATACTACTCTGCAATTAAAAACAATGAATTCATGAAATTCTTAGGCAAATGGTCAGAACTTGAAAATATCATCGTTAGTGAGGTAACCCAATCACAAAAGAACACACACGGTATGCAGTCACTGATAAGGGGATATTAACCCAGAATCTCAGAATACCCTAGACACAATTCGCATATCAATAGATTTCCAAGAAGATGGAAGGAAAGACCCCTGGTCCTGGAAAGACTGGATGTAGGGGAATGCCAGGATGAGAAGCGAGAGGGGGTTGAATGGGGAACAGAGGGAGGGAAGGGGGCTTATGGGACTTTTGGGGAGGGAGGAAACGGGAAAGGGGAAATCATTTGGAATGTAAATAAAAAAACTTAAAAAATAAAAATAAAAACATAAATAAATAAAGTTTAGAGATTAACTATCTAACTATGGTTCCTTCTACCCTTCCCTCCTCCTCTGCCTGCCCTGTTCATTCTGCTGCGGTAGACCCCTGCCAGTTCTGCCACAGGGAAGACCCCCATCTCCTGATACTTTCTAGAGAACCAGCAGCACACAGGGCATTCGACCCTTGCCAGGTTTACCACAGGGAAGACTCCATCTCCTGATACTTCCTGGAGAACCAGTCGTATGCAGGCCATTTGAAAGAAAGGGAATCCCAGGAGAATAGATACACAGGCTTGCAGGACAGAAAAGCCACAGTCAGAGACAGCAAGACCAGCTAACACCAGAGATAACTAAATGGCCAAAGGCAACCGCATGATCATTACCAACAGAAACCAAGGCAACATGGCACTATCAGAACCCAGTTCTCCCACAAGAGCAATTCCTGGATACCCTAACACACCAGAAATGCAAGAGCTGGATTTAAAATCACACCTCATGATGCTGATAGAGGACTTCAAGGACATAAATAACTCCCTTAAAGAAATACAGGAGAACATGGGTCAACAGATAGAAGCCCTTAAAGAGGAAACACAAAAATCCCTTAAAGAATTTCAGGAAAACACAAACAAACAAGTGAAGGAACTGAACAAAACTATCCAGGATCTAAAAATGGAAGTAGAAATAATAAAGAAATCACAAAATGAGACATCTCTGGAGATAGAAAACCTTGGAAAGAATTCAGGAGTCATAGATGCAAGCATCAATAACAGAATACAAGAGATAGAAGAAAGAATCTCAGGTGCTGAAGATACTATAGAAAACATTGACTCAACAGTTAAAGAAAATGCAAAATGCAAAAAGCTTGTAACCCAAAACATCCAGGAAGTCAAGGACACAATAAGAAGACCCAATCTAAGGATTATAGGTATAGAAGAGAGCAAGGATTTACATCTTAAAAGGACAGTAAATATCTTCAACAAAATTATAGAAGAAAACTTCCCTAACCTAAAAAAAGAGATTTCCATGAACATACAAGAAGCCTACAGAACTCCAAATAGATTGGACCAGAAAAGAAATTCCTCTCATCACATAATAATCAAAGAACCAAATGCACTAAACAAAGAAAGAATATTAAAAACAGTAAGGGAAAAAGGTCAAGTAACATATAAAGGCAGACCTACCAGAATTACACCAGATTTCTCACCTGAAACTATGAAAGCTAGAAGATCCTGGGCAGATGTCATACAAACCCTAAGAGAACATAAATGTCAGCCCAGACTACTATACATAGCAAAATTCTCAATTACCATAGACAGAGAAAATAAGACATTCCATGACAAAAGCAACTTTACACAATATCTTTCCACAAATCTAGCTCTACAAAGGATAATGGGTGGAAAATACCAACACAAGGTGGGAAACCACACCCTAGAAAAAGCAATAAAGTAATCTTCTTTCAACAAACCCAAAAGAAGATAGCTACACAAACAGAATTTCACCTTTAACAAAGAAGATAGCAGTAAGCAACAATCACTTTTCCTTAATATCTCTTAACATCAATGGTCTCAATTCCCCAATAAAAAGACATAGACTAACAGACTGGATACATAAACAGGACCCAACATTTTGCTGCATACAAGAAACCCACCTCAGTGACAAAGGCAGTAACTACTTCAGAGTCAAAGGTTGGAAAACAATTTTCCAAGCAAATGGTCCCAAGAAACAAGCAGGAGTAGCCATTCTTATATCGGATAAAATTGACTTTCAACCAAAAGTTGTCAAAAAAGAAAAGGAGGGACACTTCATACTGGTCAAAGGAAAAGTCTACCAAGCCGAACTCTCAATTCTGAACATCTATGCTGCAAATGCAAGGGCACCTATATTCATAAAAGAAACTTTACTAAAGCTCAAAGCACACATTGCACCCCACACAATAATAGTGGGAGACTTCAACACCTAACTCTCAACAATGGACAAATCATGGAAACAGAAACTAAACAGAGACACAGGGAAACTAACTGATCCATGGGCCAAATGGATCTAACAGATATTTATAGAACATTCCATCCTCAAGCAAAAGAATATACCTTCTTCTCAGTACCTCATGGTACCTTCTCAAAAATTGACCATATAATTGGTCACAAAAAAGGCCTCAACAGATACAGAAATATTGAAATTATTCCATGCATCTTATCAGATCACCACAGCCTAAGACTAGTCTTAAGTTCAAACAAAAACAATGGAAAACACACATACACATGGACTTTGAAAAATTCTCAATGATAGCTTGGTCAAGGAAGAAATAAAGAAAGAAATTAGCTTTTTAGAATTTAATGAAAATGAAGACACATCACACCAAAACTTATGGGAACACGATGAAGGCAGTGCTAAGAGGAAAACTTATAACTCTGAGTGCCTCCAAAAAGAAAATGGAGAGAGCTTACACTAACAGCTTGACAGTACACCTGAAAGCTCTAGAAAAAAAAGAAGCAAATACACCCAAGCTGGTTCTTTGAGAAAATCAAGAAGATAGATAAACCCTTAGCCAGACTAACCAGAGGGCACAGAGGCACTACCCAAATTAATAAAACCAGAAATGAAAAGGGAGACATAACAACAGAAACTGTGGAAATTCAAAAAATCATTGGATCCTACTACAAGAGCTTATACTTAACAAAGTTTGAAAATCTGGGTGAAATGGACAATTTTCTAGATACATACCAGATGCGAACATTAATGCAGGCTCAGATAAACCATATAAATAGTCCCATAAGTCCCAAGGAAATAGAAGCAATTGTTAATAGTCTCCCATAAAAAAAATAAAAAATAAAAAAATAAAATAAAATAAAGCCCAGAACCAGATGGGTTTAGTGGGGAATTCTATCAGATGTTCAAAGAAGAGCTAATACCGATACTCTTCAAACTATTCCAAGAAATAGAAATTCAAGGATCACTACCCAATTCATTCGATGAAGCCATCATAATGCATATATTTAAACCAAACAAAGACCAAACAAGGAAAGAGAACTTCAGACCAATCTCCCTTATGAGCATTGATGCAAAAATACACAACAAAATTCTGGTCAACTGAATCCAAGAATGCATCAAAACGATAATTCACCACAATCAAGTAGGCTCCATCCCAGGGTTGCAGGGATGGTTCAATATATGGAAATCCATCAATGTAATCCACTACATAAACAAACTCAAGAAAAAAAACCACATGGTGATTACATTAGATGCTGAAAAGGCTTTTGACAAAATCCAGCATCCCTTCATGATAAAAGTCTTGGAGAGATCAGAATTCCAAGGCCCATATCTAAACATAGTGAGAGCAATATACTTCAAACCAGTAGCCAATATCAAACTAAATGGAGAGAAACTTGAAGCAATCCCACTAAAATCAGAGACCAGACAAGGCTGCCCACTCTCTCCCTATCTATTCAATATAGTACTTGAAGTCCTAGCCAGAGCAATCAGACAACAAAAGGAGGTCAAAGGTATACAAATTGGAAAGGAAGAAGTCAAAATATCACTATTTGAAGATGATATGATTATATACTTAAGCAACCCGAAAACTTCCACCAGAGAACTCCTAAAGCTGATAAACAACTTCAGCAAAGTGGCTGGATATAAAATTAACTCACACAAATCAGTAGCCTTCCTCTACTCAAAGGATAAACAAGCTGAGAAAGAAATTAGGGAAATGACACCCTTCACAATAGTCACAAATAATATTACATACCTTGGTGTGACTCTAGCCAAGCAAGTGAACGATCTGTATGACAAGAGCTTCAAGCCTCTGAAGAAAAAAATCAAAAAAGATTTCAGAAGATGGAAAGATCTCCCATGCTCATGGATTGGCAGAATTAATATAGTAAAAATGGCCATCTTGCCGAAAACAATCTACAGATTTAATGCAATCCCCATCAGAATCCCAAATCAATTCTTCATAGATATAGAAAGAGCAATTCTCAAATTCATCTGGAATAACAAAAAATCCAGGATAGCAAAAACTATTCTCCACAACAAAAGATCTCCTGGGGGAATCACCATCCCTGACCTCAAGCTCTACTACAGAGCAACAGTGATAAAAACTCTTTGGTATTGGTACAGAGACAGGCAGGAAGGTCAATGGAATAGAATTGAAGACCCAGAAAAGAATCCACACACCTATAGTCACTTGATATTTGACAAAGGAGCTAAAAACATCCAGTGGAAAAAAAAGACATCATTTTTAACAAATGGTGCTGGATCAACTGGAGGTCATCATGCAGAAAAATGCAAATCGACCCATTCTTATCTCCTTGTACAAAGCTCAAGTCTAAGTGGATCAAAGACCTACACATAAAGCCAGGCACACTGAAGCTTATAGAGGAGAAAGTGGGAAAGAATCTTGAAAACATGGGCACAGGGAGAAATTTCCTGAATAGAACACCAATGGCTTATGCTCTAAGAACAAGAATTGACAAATGGGACCTCATAAAACTACAAAGCTTCCGTAAGGCAAAGGACAAGGTCAATAAGACAAAATGGCAACCAACAAATTGGGAAAAGATCTTTACCAATCCTACATTCGATAGAGGACTAATATCCAATGTATACAAAGAACTCAAGAAGTTAGACTCCAGAGAGTCAAATAACCCTATTAAAAAATGGGGTACAGAGCTAAACAGGGAATTCTCAACTGAGGAAACTCAAATGGCTCTGAAGCACCTAAAGAAATGTTCAGCATCCTTAGTTATCAGGGATATGCAAATCAAAACAACCCTGAGATTTCATCTCACAACAGTCAGAATGACTAAGATCAAAAACTCAGGGGACAGCAGATGCTGGAGAGCATGTAGGGAAAGAGGAACACTTCTTCATTGTTGGTGGGATTGCAAGCTGTTAAAACCACTCTGGAAATCAGTTTGGTGGTTCTTCAGAAAATTAGGCATAGTACTTCCTGAGGATCCAACTATACCACTCCTGGGCATATACCCAGAAGATGCTCTAACATGTAATAAGGACACATGCTCCACTATGTTCATAGCAGCCTTATTTATAATAGCCAGAAGCTGGAAAGAACCCAGATGTCCTTCAACAGAGGAATGGATACAGAAATTGTGGTGTATATATACACAATGGAGTACTATTCAGCTATTAAAAACAATGAAATCATGAAATTCTTAGGCAAATGGTTGGAACTAGAAAATGTCATCCAGAGCAAGGTAACCCAATCACAAAAGAATACACATGGTATGCACTCACTGATAAGTGGATGTTAGCCCAAAAGCTCAAAGTAAACAAGTTGCAATTCACAGGCCACAGGAAACTCAAGAAGAAGGAGAACTGAAGTGTGGATGCTTTGGTTCCTCTGAGAAAAGGATCAAAATGCTCACAGGAACAATAAAGGAGACAAAGTGTGGAGCAGAGACTGAAGGAAAGGCCACTCAGAGACTGCCCTACCTGGGGATACATCCTATAAACAGTCACCAAACCCTGACACTATTATGGACGACAAGAAATACATACTGAAAGGAGCATGTCATGGTTGTCTCTGGAGGGGCCCTACTAGAGCCTTTACACATACAGAGGCAGATGCTAGCAGTCAACCATTGGACTGGGCATGGGGTCCCCAATGGAGGAGTTGGAGGGCAGACTGGAGGAGCTGAAGGGGTTTACAGCCCCATGGGAAGAACTACAATGTTGGCCACCCAGACGCCCCAGGACTCCCAAGGACTAAACCATCAACCAAGGGGTACACATGGTTCCAGCCAAAAATGTGGCAGAGGAATACCTTGTTGGGCATCAGTGGGAAGAGAGGTCCTTGGTCTGGTGAAGGCTCAATAGATGCCCCAACAAAGGGAAATTGAGGGGGAAGGGAGGAGTGGTTCGGGTGTAGGGGCATATACTTGAAAGCAGGGGATGGGAGGAAGGGTTGGGTGTTTTTAGGGAGGGGGGGAAACGGGGAAAGGTTTTAGCATTTGAAATGTAAATGAAGATTATATTCAATTACAAAAAGAGAGAGAGAGAGAGAGAGACTAACTACAGCAACTTGGTCTTATCTTCTAGTTCTGGTGGGAAAGAAAGAAACCTGAGTTTGGGATTGGTGTGGTTTGGGGGCCTCTCTCACCAGCAACTCTTTTTTTTTTTTACATTCAAAATCATTTCCCCTTTCCCGTTTACTCCCTCCCCGAAAGTCCCATAAGCCCCCTTCCCTCCTTCTTTTCCCCATTCAACCACCTCTCGCTTCTCTGTCCTGGCGTTCCCCTACATCCAGTCTTTCCAGGACCAAGGGTCTCTCCTTCCATCTTCTTGGAAATCTATTGATATGCGAATTGTGTCTAGGGTATTCCAAGATTCTGGGTTAATATCCCCTTATCAGTGACTGCATACCATGTGTGTTCTTTTGTGATTGGGTTACCTCACTAAGGATGATATTTTCAAGTTCTGACCATTTGCCTAGGAATTTTGTGAATTCATTGTTTTTAATTGCAGAGTAGTATTCCATTGTGTAAATATACCACATCTTCTGAATCCATTCCTCCATTGAGGGACATCTGGGTTCTTTCCAGCTTCTGGCTATTATAAGTAAGACTGCTATGAACATAGTGGAGCATGTGTCCTTATTGCATGCAGGTAAAGCCTCTGGGTATATGCCCAGGAGTGGTATAGCCAGATCCTCTGGGAGTGTCATGCCCAGTTTTCTGAGGAACCGCCAGACTGCTTTCCAGAGTGGTTGTACCAGCTTGCAATTCCACCAGCAGTGGAGGAGTGTTCCTCTTTCTCCACATCCTTGCCAACAACTGCTGTCTCCTGTGTTTTTGATCTTAGCCATTCTGATTGGTGTGAGATGGAATCTCAGGGTTGTTTTGATTTGCATTTCCCTAATGACTAAGGATGTTGAACATCTCTTTAGGTGCTTCTCAGCCATTAGATATTCTTCAGGTGAGAACTCTTTGTTTAGCTCTGTACCCCATTTTTAATAGGGTTACTTGCCTCTCTGGAGTTTAACTTCTTGAGTTCTTTGTATATATTGGATATTAGCCCTCTGTCGGATGTAGGGTTGGTAAAGATCATTTCCCAGTTAGTTGGTTGCCTCTTTGTCTTTTTGACAGTGTCTTTTGCCTTGCAAAAACTTTGTAATTTAATGAGGTCCCATTTGTCTATTCTTGATCTTAGAGCATAAGCTATTGGAGTTCTGTTCAGGAAATTCTTCCCTGTGCCCATATGTTCAAGGTTCTTCCCTAGTTTCCTTTCTATTAGTTTCAGTGTGTCTGGTTTTATGTGGAGGTCCTTGATCCACTTGGAATTGAGCTTAGTGCAAGGAGATAAGAATGGGTCAATTTGCATTCTTCTGCATGTTGACCTCCAGTTGAGCCAGCACCATTTGTTGAAAAGGCTATCTTTTTTCCACTGGATGGTTTTAGCTCTCCTTTCTCAAGATCAAGTGACCATAGGAGTGTGGATTCATTTCTGGGTCTTCAATTCTGTTCCATTGATCTACATGCCTGTCACTGTACAAATACCATGCGGTTTTTAACACTATTGCTCTGTAGTACAGCTTGAGGTCCGGGATACTGATTCCCCCAGAGGTTCTTTTACTCTTGAGAATAGTTTTAGCTATTCTGGGTTTTCTGTTATTCCAGATGAATTTTTGAATTGCTCTTTCTAACTCTATGAAGAATTGAGTTGGGATTTTGATGGGGATTGCATTGAATCTGTATATTACTTTTGGTAAAATGGTCATTTTTACTATATTAATCCTGCCAATCCATGAGCATGGCAGATTTTTCCATCTTCTGAGGTCTTCTTCAATTTCTTTCTTCAGAGACTTGAAGTTCTTGTCATACAGATCTTTCACTTGTTTGGTTAGAGTCACGCCAAGATACTTTATATGGTTTGTGGCTATCGTGAAGGGTATCTTTTCTCTCACTTCTTTCTCAGCCTGCTTATCCTTTGAGTATAGGAAGGCTACTGACTTGCTTGAGTTGATTTTACATCCGGCCACTTTGCTGAAGTCGTTTATCAGCTGTAGGAGTTCTCTGGTGGAGTTCTTTGGGTCGCTTAAGTATACTATCATATAGTCTGCAAATAGTGATAGTTTGACTTCTTCCTTTCCAATTTGTATCCCTTTGACCTCTTTTTGTTGTCTAATTGCTCTAGCTAGAACTTCAAGTACTATATTGAAAAGATATGGAGAGAGAGGGCAGCCTTGTCTAGTCCCTGATTTTAGTGGGATTGCTTCAAGTTTCTCTCCATTTAGATTGACGCTGGCTACCGGTTTGCTGTAAATTGCTTTTACTATGTTTAGCTATGGGCCTTGAATTCCTGATCTTTCCAAGACCTTTAGCATGAAAGGATGCTGAATTTTGTCAAATGCTTTCTCAGCATCTAATGAGATGACCATCACCAGCAACTCTTGTGGAGGTATCTCACACCTGTCACTGGGGTTTTTGTTTAGTGACTCAGTACTTTTAGGACCAGCATTGTCTAGACTTGTCGGGTATCTGCCTTCAAAGTCTTTGGGGTTACCAGATATAGGTGTATGTGCAAATTTCTTATGGAAGGCGCAACATATCTTGACTGCAAGCTATAGAAAAATCAAGCTGGAACTCATCCAGAAGCTGCTTTCATCATGCTGAATGGTACCATTTATGCTACTGGAGTTGCGAAAGCACCAACAGTCTTACCCAGATGTGATCTCTATTGACTATAATACCAAACTGCCAGAGAAGATGGTCCCACTGGTACAGAAGTAGTACAACTATTATGGGGTAACAGATCACTCTGTGATTGTATTTGAGGTCCACTCTGCAAGAGGGAATTCATGTCTAATTCTGTAAACCCAGCCAACAACTTATAATTGAGGAAGTCGCAGGCCCTAGTGGGAAACCTACTATCGATGATTAGATAACTTGACATAATAAAACTGCCTTGAAAATATCTATATTTATGCCCACAGACAAAAGTGACACTCAGCTTTAATCAGAGAAGCCTCTCTTTGCAGTGAAGAGAGATAAATGCAGAGACTCGTGGCTGGATAAGACACTGAGAATAGGGCTGTAGCCTGAGCAAGACATTTATACTACCCACTTAGGGCTTAGGAAACATTGCAGAATAGGGGATGTAAGATGCTCAAAGACAGAGGATAGGTGGAAGGACTGTGAAACGTCGTCCTCTAAGCACAACATAGTCATGGCCATCATGAACTCAAAGGAGCTGTGTGGAGCTGTGCCCACACAAGTCAGGCACACCCAACAGTAGGCTGTGGATAAGATGGGATTCATAGGGCCCTTACCTTACCACTTTCTACTAAACCATTCTGGGAGAGGGGGAGACATTGTATCCAGTTGTGTCCCATTGGTGAGCCTCCCAGTCTCTAATGGAGAGCTCCAAACCCTTGGACACATAGATGGCCCATGGCAAAAATAAAACAGTAAGGCATGAATTTGAGGAAAAAAAAATAAAGAGTGGCTAATGGAGTGGTGACAAAACAAGAGGGAGTAGGGAGAGTAACCAGAGTTCATTATATGCATAGATGAACTTGTCAAAGAGTAAAAATTTACAACCTAGACTTCCATCAGTTCATGAATGGATGACAAAAGTATGCTCTCTATACACAATGGGATATTATTCAGCTGTAAAGAAAAGTGAAATTATGAAATTCCCAGGTTATGGGTAGATCTAGAATCACTCTGAGTGAGGTCAGATCAGATCAAGAAAAGCAAATTCCACATGTTCCCTCTCCTATGTGAAAGCTATATGTAAAGCTTCCAATGTGTGTGTTTGCACTAGGTGACACATAGAAGTCAGAAAACTCATAAAGGACCATCAGGGAGATTTCAAGGAAAGGAGGATGGAAAACAAGTAATAGGAAGGGAAGAAGAAGAAGGATGGACCATGAAGGGTTACATGGGGTGGGGACAGGGTAGTGGAGGGAGGATGCAGAGAGGTAACTGGTGCTAAAGACCTTTGAAAATGCCACATGGAGATCTACTACTGTAGAAGCTTCTTCAATATATCTGTATTCATATATAAAAGGGATTTAATTCTGTCCAAACCCCCTGGAGCTCCTGGGGACTGGACCATCAACCAAGGAGTACACATGGAGGGATCCATTGCTCCAGCCACATAGGTGACAGAGGATGGCCTTGTTGGACATCAGTGGGAGGAGCAGCCCTCGTGTCTAAGAGGATTCTATGCCCCAGTGTAGGGGAATGCCAGGACTGGAAGGGGGGAGTGGGTGGGTGGGTGGGAGAGCACCCTCATAGAAGCAGGGGGAGGGGAGATGGGATAGGGGTTTTCCAGAGGGAAGACCTGGAGCTGGGATAACATTTGAAATGTGAATAAAGAAAATATCCAATAAAAAAATGCAATAAGGGGGGGTGGTAAATAGAGTTACCCTGTAAGGGTAATAAAGGAGATCATTACCTCTCCAAGGTACCCCAGAATATCAGATGAAATACCTAGTGCCTTGTATGAGTTACCTATTTTGTTGGCCCCTGAGATCCCATATACCCCATCTAAACATCACAAGCTGTTGCCATTCTTCTTGATTACCCTCCAGGACTTGACAGTAAGACTGTATTGCTGAAAACATCATATACTTGGACCATGGAAGACAGAGAAATCAGAGTGATATTGACCTGGGAGCTTCATCCCTGTTGGCTAGATTTCATAATATTTAAAGGTTCTATTACAATATCATGGAAGAAAGGTATTCAAGAATATTCCTCCACTGTAAATCCTGTAAACTACAATAATGATTGGCCTGGTGAGATGTTCAAGAGTAAGACAAATGTTATGGGAGTAAGTAGCTACTTTCTGATTTACAGTCCACTGCACAAAAGGGAATCTAAGCCTGATACTGTCAGCTAGGTCAATCAACCTTTGACTAGTTAGGTCATGAGCCTAGAGGAGGAGGACCTAATACTATCATTCCACCAAATAGACATGGAATTAAACTGTCCCCCAAGTTCTTATTTCTATGCCTATAGGTTAGTGTATCTCTCATTCCTCCTTCAGAGAAGTTTTTCTTTTTTCTTTTCTTTCTTTTTTTTTTTGTAGTATCAGAGACCATCAATTTGTCAATATATAGAAAACGAGAGATGTGAAGTTCTCAGCTCTAAATATTATACCTAAGTCACACTCCTCTTCTCAATGGCCAAGGATCATCATAACAAAAGAAGAGACAGGGAAGCAGATGTCTATAGTGACACATTATTTGTTGGACAAACTAGTTGTTTGTGTACATGAACTGACAGTGGGTGTGAAGCATGAACAAGACTGTCACAAGTTCAAGATCATCATGGGTGGGGAAGGAACTGGTAAATTCCCATCCTAGCTAGGAAACTAGTGGCAGCCAGTGGCTACTGTGGAAGGGGAGTCATTTTTCTTTAGGATGCAGCCCCAGAACAACTTAGGCTTGAGTAGATGGTCCTATAGCACATACAGGTAGCACTAAATGGACTGTTTAAAAGATGAAAAGAAAGCAGATGAAGTTAGTCTGGACAAATGATGAAGGGGGGACCAGTTGAAGGGGAGGGAATGGGAGGTGGATTTGATCAAACCACATTATGTGCATGTATGAAGTACTCATTGAAAGAACAATTAATATTTTTTAAAAGTTCAGATACTAGACATATGAGGATGTATATATGTTTTACCATGGAATTTGTGCTTGAATATATAAATGGAAAGTTTTAGAACATATCACAGATAAAGAACTAAACAGCGACTGGCCAGATTTACAAGGGTCCCTTTGAAATTAAAAAACACAGTGACTAAATGGTTTGATTTGGTTTGGTTTTGTTTGGTTTGGTTTGGTTTCTTAAGGTTTGAGATACCGATGTGTTTCTTCAAGAACTAAGTGTATTTGTTCTGACTGGTGTCTAAACAAATTCTTTGTGGTTTCCCAGGTCACCCAACCTCCAAAACAATGCATACTTCCCAGGAAACCCATGCCAACGGCACTCTTCCTGTCTACTCCACATTTTAGAGCCTCCTGCAGAAGCCAGCTCTCAAGTGCCTCACTGGCACCTCTCTCTTTGAAAGCTCCTGCCTTCCTCTTGGACTTCCTCATGTGGTTTCTCCACCCCCTCAACTTAGCAGTCTGTGTTTCTTCCCGGCCCAGTGTCCAAGGTCACGGGCAGTGTTAGACTGCCTTACTTTTTCCATTACCCTTGGAGCATCTCATGCCCCTTCTGTGAAGTGTGTTACTTTGTTACTGTGCTTCTCAAACTGGCTGGGTGAGGTTTTTTTGGTTGGTTGGCTGGTTGGTTGGTTGGTTTTTGTTTTGTTTTAATGGATATGTTTGTGCCTTACTGTTAAAGGTACTTAATTCTGGAAGTTTCTGGGGTTTTAGAAGTTCCCTGGGTGGCTTTGATTTGCAGCCAACAATGAGAAACATGGCTTTCAAAGCATTCTGGGACTTATTTAACAGTTCTATATCTCATCCTTGTTTCCACAAATACACTTAGTACTTTGAGTCCAGATTGCATTGTGTCTTTTCTGTTTCTGTGCCCACTATACAACTTGCCTACCTGTTATAGAATAGATACTCATGGACAGCTTGAGTGATTGCTTGGCAGATCTCAAATGAGATTAGATCACACTCCTTCAGACAGAAAGAAGAAAGCTGAGGTTTGTTCCTGGCTCTATAGCTAGTGAGCCATGACCCTCCCTGTATTTCTGCTTCCTCCTGTTTAAAATGAGGGCGATAAGGTTTCTAAGGGTCTGGGATCTTAAATAAAAGACTAGATTAAGAAGCTTGGGTATTATTTTTGATATTTCAGTAAGCCATTGCAAATTCTATAGTGCACACCAATTTTCATCTTATCACTGTATTTCTATCACTGTATTTCTTATTATTAATGGTTGGCAGTAGGTAGAAACAAAAGGGAATCTCTGTAGTGAAAGAGGTTAAGCCATTTCAAAAAGATTCTATGGCTCTATTTGCTCCATGTTTATGATTCAGCCATTTTAGGAAAGATCATAGTAAAGAATTTGGAGTTCAGCTAACCTGAGTTCAAATACTATCTTCACAACCTGCTGACTGGTACACTGAGCAAGGCACACTCATCCCTTCACATGAGAGGTGGGAATATTAAGGATGGTCATTGCATAGCTTTGTAATGAGGATGAATATATTGGCCTTTACCAGCCATGTTACAGTTGTTCAGTCCGTTGAGTAACAAGGAGACTGATGGAGAGAGAAATACACTGAGAACTAGTCCAAGATGAAAGAAATGTTTCTCTCAGGATTCAGCCAGTCTGCAGAGCGGGGACAGTTCACAGCTGGCTCATGTCTGGGGAATAGCCTTTCAGCTTCAGAACACACAGCATCTTCTGCTGTCAGTGTGACGCAGCCTGCCGCAGAGTGTGGCTCTCTTCAGGGGAACGCAGATGCTCCCTAAGGCCAGCTTTCTCCATGTTTCTGTGCATCTGGATGATCCATAAGTCTTGCTACCATAGATGCCAATTCCCAGGGCCAGCTGCCAGATATTCTGACTGAGTAGTTCAGGAAACTACATTTCTGCATTTTTAACAAGTCCACAAAAAAATAAAAAAAAAAAACCACTGCTCTAAGGGAATTAATCTAGAAGAAAAACCCAAAGCCCAATAGACAGGCAGATGGTGAGGTGATGGGGGCATTTACAGTGACCATTGGGGTCAGTGTGTTGAGAAAGGCATCTTTATGTGTGAGCGTGTGTGTGTGTGTGTGTGTGTGTGTGTGTGTGTGTGTAAGAGAGAGAGAAAGACAGACAGAGACAGACAAATGAGATAGTTCAAAAGAATCAGATAGCAGGCAATACGAGGAGGTCAGGAGCACTTGCTGGCTGTGCATGTGGCCAGACTGCGGAGATGAGTCAGGGAATGAGTGTGCCTGTCCTTAGAGGAAGTCAGTGCTCCCTTCCTAGGTATGAGATAACCAAGGCTCCTTTTCTTTGTGGGAGCCTAGGGATCGGGATAATCACAAAAACAGCTTGTATACCCATCTGGACAACCCAGAGATGAGAGTTCAGACACTGTGAGGCTCCCGCTTTGAGCTCTCTGCAGACTGCCAGTACTTCTGCACAAGCATTTTTCTTCCATTACTGTCCACCCAGGGAGAGTCACTCGCCCATTACTATAATGTTCAGGATACTGAGGGTGCTACTGATAATAGTGGCAGTGGCACTGTCCCAACACCTACCACAGTGGCATCTGGTATTACAACCTAAGGAAGAGAAATCTCATCCAGTCGGAGGCAGCCATTTTCAAAAGCCTTGCTCTGGAGTCCTTTCCATTGTTTTCTCTGTTCTTGCCAAACTGCTACTGATTCAAACTCTCCTCTGACAATGGCACAGCACCATCATGAGCTAAACAAAAACTTGATGCTTTGCCTGATTCTGCTTTGTCAGGCATAGATCTCATTTGCCTTCCTAAAACATATTTTTTTTGCAATTACTGTGAATGTGGGTAATGCTGAGAAAGAATAGCGCTTCCCTCTAGATACTAGACATTAGAGTTTCTATATTCCTCATATCCACTTCTCTGAGCCACACTTGGGAAGGAAATGTCCCCGAATTGAAATAGAAAAGGAGTCTTATGACTTCTTAACCTATTCTCAAACTGAGTCCTTATCTGAAATTAAATCCAACTTAAGAATCTTAAATATCAACAAAGAAACTCAGGGCTAAGTGTTACTAATTCTCCATCCAAAGTCCCATTTCCATTTGCAGCTACATTGGAATAAAGCTATTATCTGTTTATGTCCAGACGGACAGTGCTCTGCATTACATAAAAGTTGTGGCTCACACAGCAAGGAGGGCAAATTCTTAAACCCTGCTTCCTCTCTGGATTTCACATGCAACCCCTATTTTACCCCTCTCTTACTTGTTCATTTACCCAGGAGGCAGAGTTGCTAATCGGCTGCCTACAGCCTGATCTCCATTGAGTAAGGTGACCCCACTGGAAAATAATGGACTGTTGTAAACATCATGTCTTAACCTTGTGCAGCTGAGGAAGGACTGGCTGCCAGTGGCTGGTCTGGGACTCCTTCCCACTTCTTGCTTTCCCAAACTCAGGTATGGATCAAGACAATCAGGACCATCGCCATTAGCAAGAAGTATTTTTGCTCCCCTGTGTCCTTAAGCCTAATACAATGTTCCAATTCAATAAGCAAAGGCACCTTGAAAGAGGAAGAAGGGGTGGTAATGTTACAATTGGGAACTTGCTCTGATATTAATAAAACTGGCTAGTATTTCCCGCTTGGCTACTGATCTTTTAGATACAATTTTCTCAGAAAGAGTGGTGAGTTTTAGGATTCAGACATCAATTTCTCTACCTTGAATCTTTATTAAAATTCTCTCACAGCATTTGAACATTAACAAAAAGTTACCTTGCAGCCCTTTCGTACGTTGTCTGAGTAAAACCTGCTCTACATTATAAATAGTCTAAAATACTTTCCATCAGACAGGATTGCAAATATAAGAAGAAAATGGTCCATCTCCATTGAAGAACATTAGCTATGGCTGGATGCATCAGTAACCACTGTTCCTGGAACATTCTGTGGTGAGGGGTAAGGATCTAGTACATTCCAAAGACTTCACCTAGGATGTCACTGTCTTTGCCAACTTAGAAATGAGGTCTACCACTGAGAAACATCCAATTGTTTGGGTCTCAGCATCTTCTCTGAATTCTGCCCAACTCAAGAATCTCTCCAACCTTGTCCTGTGCTCATTGGAGATTACTAACATCTACAGGCTACTACCACAGTAAGGATACAGGTAGGGTGTCACTAGGACTTGTAATTTTTCTCTCACATAAATAGTCTGAAGGAAAATAGCAAGATTTAAATTTTTGATAAATTATCCAGTAAGAAAACAGCTATATGAGACATAGACATATAATATTTTGTGAATATCTGAAATATTTTATAAGGAAACCAAGTTCTTAGAGGTTGATTGTAGAAATAAAAACAGAATAAGACTAATTTTCTTGGAAAAAATTTAATTACCTCAAATTGAAGTTGAATAAACTCATATTGAAAGTTTCTCAATATTTATTCCAAGTAGGTTTCATATTCTTTAGCATCAAAATGGACTTTTCCTTGCATGCATGCTTGCATGCATGTTTGTGTTTGTGTGTTCTTCTCATGTCTTCTAGCTAACAGTTTCTTTCACAATGACAAGCTTTCATTGATTTGAACTTGGTAATCAGATCACTCATTCCTTCCTCCCCTCTTGTGTAACCAGTGCAGATTCTACTCATTGTAGGTTGCATGGTGGATTTTAACATCACTCTTAACTGTCCATCAGAAACGCACATCTGAGCTAGTCTGGATAGATGGGGATTGTTGTTCTTGCTATGGAAGCTTTAGATTCTTAACTCATGGACCACAATCACCTGAATGCAGGGTTGAGAAAAAAACTTGGCAACAGGAAAGAATGCCTGAACTTGATTGGCCAAGAATTAATTCAGAATTCAGCTCATGGTGAATCTGGGGTGTCTCACTAAGCATTTGTCCATGCTATGTTTACTTCATGGCTTCATTGCTGCCTTGATGGTGAACCCCTAACCTGCACACTTGGTACTGCACACACGCCTTCCTATCACACCACGCCAATGCACATCCCTGAAGCACCCTGACTCAGACGCAGGGCTGCCATACGTTATAAATGCCAGGGTTTTATTGTGCATATAGAATGTTCTGCTCATATAGAGACATAATGGTTTAATGGCAGAAAGCAAAGATTTAATATTTTGTATTATCCTTTCTCAGAGTGCAAGTATGAAATCAGTATATCTTGGATTGGATTGCTTGAATGTTTGATCTTTCTAAATTGCTATGTGAGTTTGCTGACTTCGGTTTTACATTATCCCCCCCAAAAGGGAAAAAAAACCTTTAAATTAATTTTAGCTTGGGAGTAGGATAGGATTTCCAATATTTTTTAAAGTAGCTCTAAATATACTTCTGTCGTTCTGTACTGCACATTTATATGGAGCGGCAGTCTTGGCATTAATTATTATGAAACAAAACACTAATCAACTGAAAAATGTTGAAGCAGCTCTGTGTTTTACACTTGGAAATGTTCGGCCAAGATCTAATTCTTTGCGTAAAAATCAAAACAACAAGCACATCCATCTCATTGTGTGCAAATTCACTTTAGTCTCCAAAATAAAATTATATGTAAATAAAAAATTGTTTTAAAATAAATTTGATTCATTACCAGTAAATGTCTGATCTATGGGCTTGTTTAGTGGCATCTAAAAATTTCTCAAGCAAAAAGGACTGTTAGTCAAAAAAGAAGAAAGAAAGAAAGAAAGAAAGAAGATTGAGAAGCCCTGAGTTAAATGATCCTGCCTTTTTTCTGGGCATAATATTTCAGAGAGTAAGTGTGCATGCTGCATGTATGTGTGTGTGTGGGGGGCGTTGGTTCTACAGTTTTAGGGGTGTGTGGCTAGCTGGTGCTGGAGAGACTACTCATTTGGTAAAGCTCTTGCCAAGCATGCATGAGGATCTGAGTTTGCACCCCACAAATCAGATTTAAAGACCAGGCTTGGTAATACATCCCTGAAATCCCAGGGCTAGGAAAGCAGAGACAGGCGGATCCCTGAGGACCGCTGGCCAGCCAGCCTATCCTACTGTGTGAGCTCCAGCCAATGAGAAACTATAAGAAGACAAGGTGAGTCAGTCCTGAGTAATGGGCCTGGTCTCCACATGCATGTACCCCTACATGAAAACACTCACATGCATACATATATGTATATACGCAAGTACTGACTGGTTTTGTGTCAACTTGACACAAGCTGGAGTTATCACAGAGAAAGGAGCTTCAGTTGAGGAAACGCCTCCATGAGATTCAACTGTAAGGCATTTCCTCAATCAGTGATCAAGGGGCCAGTGGAGAGGCCTTGTAGGTGGTACTATCCCTGGGCTGGTAGTCTTGGGTTCTAGAAGAAAGCAAGCTGAGCAAGCCAGGGGAAGCAAGCCAGTAAGTAACATCCCTCCATGGCCTCTCCATCAGCTCCTGCTTCCTGACCTGCTTGAGTTTCAGTTCTGACTTCCTTTGGTGATGAACAACAGTGTAAAACTGTAAGCTGAATAAATCCTTTCCTCCCCAACTTGATTCTTGGTCATGATACTTTGTTCAGAAATAGAAACCCTGACTAAGACAATGCAGGTACACAAAAGACTGGGTTATTGTATTGTCTCCTCTGTCTACAGCAAAGTATTGTCTCTTCTAAGGTATATTCCCATCGTTGATTGAAATAAGAGAGGACATCTGAGTATTGCATGTGCAAGTAGTGATCGTTTTAGCATTAAAAAAATGGTTCTAGTTTATAACCCGTCCCCTTCTTCACACATGCGCATGGCATAGCTTTCCTGTCACCTCAACAACAAAGTACATCTTGGCTTTTCTATAAAATGTACCCCCACCCCATCCTCCTGCCAATTTTGTTTGTGTGACTTGCTTTGTTTTCCTGCCTAGTAGACCCTACCACCACAACCAAGGACTTCAGCCAGCTGTGCCTGCAACAATCCCTTCCTCGGGCTGGGTGGAAGGCCTGGGTGTGTGTATACTGGTTCCCATATGCCACCTGCTGGTCTCCTGTGTCACTACCTCCAAAGTGCCGCCATAGTGCCATGTTGTGGCTGAAGAGAAGGAAAACACAAATAGACCCCAGAGTCTTGTTTGGAGGTCGATCAACTCATTCTCACTGTGTCTTGATAGTAGAAATGGAGAAAGACGTCCTCCAAACGTGTAACCCATGTTTAAAAATTCTCAGTCCTCAAAGCATCTCTAATCACGCATACTCCTAATCCACAAGCCAATGCCTAAAAAAGAGAAAGCAAGAACAAATTCTGTATTCATATCACAGTTGAGGTTTGTATCAGATGAGCAGCCCGAGCAAGTAAGGACTGAGAGTCTTTCTGAGCCAATGTCTGTCTCTCTCAAATGAACTGGAGGGAATGGAGGTGGGGGGAAAGGAAAGCTGAGAAAAACAGGCATTCAACAGAATTATTACTTAATATAAATTTAATTATCCCTCTTTAAAATGTTGGGCTTTTTTTTCTGTCATTTAAACTAGCCTGTCTGGAATTTTTATGGAGCAATAAACTAAACTAGAAAACTCATTGATTATACATTTGTTAAGAGTCAGATGAAATCTCTAAGATATAAGGAAGCTATCTAGCCTTAACAAAATCAAGCCAGTGGCTACAACTCAGCTCCTAGCCACCTGAGTCTGACTTCTGACCTAACCAGGCTCCTGTGCTAACAGTCAGCATCCATGACTCTGCAGGGATGCTCCTGTAGCCACCTGAGTCTGACTGCTGACCTAACCAGGCTCCTGTGCTAACAGTCAGCATCCATGACTCTGCAGGGATGCTCCTGTAGCCACCTGAGTCTGACTTCTGACCTAACCAGGCTCCTGTGCTAACAGTCAGCATACATGATTCTGCAGGGATGCTCCTGTAGCCACCTGAGTCTGACTGCTGACCTCTCCCCTAACCAGGCTTCTGCGCTAAGTCAGCATCCATGACTCTGCACGGATGCTCGTGTTTCCTCCCGGGTTGGCTTCTTCTTGATCACTCCTAACCTCATTTCTGAATTTCTAGATGTGTGTTTATGTCTTAAGAAGTATTTATTTCTTTCAAGCTGTGGTATATTTCAAACATTTTTTATGTAAAACACCTTCTCTCCATGTCAAAGAGAAATAAATGAGCATGTTTCATTTCTTCCTCAAAGGACAAAGGATCTACTCAGGAATACTGTCTTCCCCAGCATCCTCCCACCTGGACCCACACCAAATTCCCCCTGCTGAGACACAGGTCTCAGCGAGGTAAAAAATCACAGCCCCCTTCCCCATACTCAGTTTAAAATTCTAAATAAGACTTAACTACGTCAGCTTTTTTGCTTAGCACTGTACTTCTGGGTTATTCCAAGGGCATTGGTAATTGGAAATTGGTATTCCCACAGCATTTTAGTTTCTCTGTATTTAAAGTGGGGATGCACATCAGTATGTTGAGAGAATTACATAACTGAAGTGTGATAAACACTAATAATGGATCACCATTTTTGAGATGTGTGATATTTTATCCCCATGTCATTGACAAGGGCAAATGTACTCTAGTGAGCTAAAGCACTTTAGCATCTATCTCTTCAGCATAAATAAACACTACACACCAACCAATAAGCACAGGGTTAAATAGGCATATAATCCTATAGGCGTATAGAACCTTTACCATTCCATAGGCTAGTCAGCACCAGAAAGATGAACTATAAAATTCTGAAGATACACAGTTGATTTCTTTAAAAAAAAAAAAGGCAATGTGTCGTGGCAATGGCGACAGCTTTCTGCTCACAACTATGGTCCAATTAGCTCCACCCAAAGCATGTGATTCTAACCTTAGTGTGAAAGAAGCATATAGTCAATCAAGTAGGATCTCCTAGAGGTGGAGATGATCATGGGTTCTCAAGATAAAAGCTATTTCAGGGGCAGTCTTTAGCTAAGGAAGAAAGGGAATCACAGAATTCTGCTGCTCAAAAGAGGTCTTTAAAAAAGACATGTCCCAGCTAGGTGTGATGGTGTACACCTTTATTTAATCCCAGCACTGGGGAGGTAAGAGTATGCAATCTCTGTGAATTCAATGCCAGCCTGATCTATTCAGTGAATTCCAGGCCACCCAGTGATACAAAGTGAGATCCTAGCTCAAAAATGAGAGAGAGAGAGAGAGAGAGAGAGAGAGAGAGAGAGATTTTCAGGGACTCAAGGCTCTGGGTAGTAAATGCTGACCTGTAAGAAGACACATGTTCCTATTAATCACAGGAGGGCTCAATGTCAATATTCCTTATCACAAACCCTCCAACCTTCCAGCTCCCAAATATAGGGGAGGAACTAGAATCAACTGGTTATACATTCATAAGCTGAAGTAAGTAGCTTTAAATATTTCAAAGTTAATCCATATCCTAGCTTTAGTTGAGGACTTGACACAGCCTGGAGTCATCTAGGTAGAAAACCTTAATTGAAACCTTGCTTACATTGGATCGGCCTATGAGATGTCTTTGAAGGATTGCCTTGATAATTAATTAACACAGAAGGGACCAGCTTCCTGTTGGCAGTACCATTACTTGGATCAGTAGTCACTGGTGGTATAAAAAGGCTAACTAAGCATGAGCCGGTGAGAGAGCCAGCAAACTTTCTCTGTGGTTCCTGAGAGATTCTTGCCTTGAATTCCTGCCCTGACTTCCTTCAATGGTTTGTGACCTGGACGTATAAGCCAAATAGAATTCACCTCCTCATGTGAAGTGTTTGGCACAGGTCTTGGCACCTGGTGCATACTTATTGAAAAGGAAAAAGGAGATCGCGGCTTGGAGAGCATGGAAATCGATTCTCCAACATGTCTCCCAAGGCCGCCTCCAGATCCACATTTTCCAGGGTAACCTATTTCTGCCTGGACAGGTGGCTTCCCCTGTTGCTCAGGAAAGAACTGGTGGGATCAGGAAATGAGCTCTGGACACCTTCTGAGAGGTCCTTCCTCTAGTGTGGCCTTTGTCAGGCCCCTGCTCCCCATTAGAACTTTGCTTCCAAGTGTAAAAATTCATTTCCCAACTCTCAGTCGGTGGGCGGGGGTTGTGGAGAGAGGAAAGGTCATGAGTGGAAAGGCAATCGCTCTGGTCTCGGGGTTGACAGCTACAGATCCCACGGGGCTTCAACTGCTTTCAGATTTATAGCCCCATAACGGCAGAAATCTGCCTCCTGGTTAAAGCCAGTGCTGCCTTGGGCCCAGGGGGCTCCTGGGTGAGGCTGTTTGTGAGCTTCTTTATATCTCTAATGCCATGTTCCCTAAATCTGTGATATTAAAATGATGAGAAAGCCAGAGGAGGGTGATTCATGCCCCGGTGCCACTGACAATGAAATTCACTGAAATCAAATTTCTCCTAAGCCTGACAACAACATCGGGCCAGTGCCTTCCTCGGCAGTAAGGCTGGATTTGTTTGCTTTCTACAACAATTTTTCTTTTTAATGTCGTTATTTTTATTAGTTGGCCTAATGTTTTTATAATGTGCTTACAGTGCAGGCTCCAATCCTGCAAGCTCTCTAGGGACACGGTGGCCCACGCTTAGTAACCCCAGAGACTGAGGTTTTGCACAAACCCCAGACACCAGAAGAAAGCAGTCTCTACTCTCTTTCCTTCTCCAGTCCTGACCTGACAAGAAACCGATGATAAACAGATAGGAGTCTGAAATTGTTTCAGCCCCTCAGAGCAAAGCTCTGACATTAACTAATGGCCCCAACAAGCCCTCCTCTTTGCCTGTGCCCATCTTCCAGTTATTAATAGATGCCTCTGGTTGCTTATATCATTATTTCTGTCTGTTCTGGCTCCAACACCCACCATCTGCCCTAACATAATATCCCATCCTTATTTATTTCATAAGTGTGAAACATGAATAAATGATACCTTACCTCCATTATGGAAGATTAACCATTTATAAAAATAATGTAGACCTGATATATTTTCAAGTGAACAACATAAATTGGAGAATTATGGTTTGGGCATATCCATTAAAAAAAAACAATTCCAACAAAAAATGTTACAAGCATGTGTTTGTTTTGATGTATTTGTCTTGACTGACAAGATGAGACGCAGGTTGCCTACTTTGGGTGTACTAAAAGGCAGACTACTGATTTTTCAAGTATATCTATAATGTTTAATTTACTTTTTATTATATTGGTTGTGTTTAAAGAGAAATTTGATCATTTTCAATTAATCAGCATGAGTGACATATGCTTTTATTTGTATTTTAAATGTGACAAAAGAAAACAGTCCTGCCAATGAGGTTGCATCTACTTGGGACTGAGTGATGGATACTGTGCCTCTATTGGTGCACACCCATCAGTATCACCTTTTGGTTGGCTCATATGGAGGCTATCATCAACAAAAGTCTCCAGAGTTCCCTTTAGAATGACCAGAAATCAGCACCTTTCTCTCCCCCTAGTGTGCTCACATGGAGGCCAGAGGTGGATGTCTTTCTCTACTGACCTTCGTCATATTCCAAGTCCAGTTCTCCCACTAAACCCGTACCAGGACATTGGGTTTTCAGCTAAGCTGGAAGCTAGCGAGCCCCAGCAATCCGGTTGTCTCTGTCTCCCATCCCCTCGGCAACACTAGGGATACAGGAATGCACAGCTACACTTTGCTTCATCTTAGATACCTCTGAGGCAGACTTTTATTTTCCCCAAGGGCAGGACCTCAAGTTTCCTAATTGCATTTTTCTTCCTGCTGATTTTGGATTTCAATTCTATTTATCAAGACCTTTTAAAAAATCTGTTTCTTTTATCTAGCCTATTAGCCATCTTGACCAACTTTGTACCAACAGCAGATTTGATCATCAGCTCTTTTATGTCTTGATCTAAGTCCTTGACAAAATTGTCCAACGGGGCAGAGTCAGGGATGCAGTCTTGTACTTGCCTGTTTTAGAGAAAAATAAATGTTTTTTATTTGTCAGTGTATGCATTGTACATAACACTCCCAATAAGCAAGATCTATCTGGGCTGAGAAAATCAATAACCATTAGCGTGACTGGACTTAGTGATGGTAACAATAAGCAGTGATCACAGTCCAACCTGTGCCAATATAACAGCACAGCAAGGCGAGACAGCCACAGAGCATATGGCTGCATCTACCTCTGTGTTAAGAATCCAGATGGAAGAGGGAGGTGGGCTGGGGCAGAGTGAACAGACAGGAGCAGGACTGAGGGAAGGGGCAGCACATAAATGACAAGCAGACAGAGGAGAGTCTGGGGACAATGTTTCCAAATCAGTCTCTAGGACTATGAGGTTAACGTGCAAACAGCACGTAGCAACTGCCTGCAGTGTGCATCCAAGGAACACAACTGTGAGACAAATACTTTTGTTGCACACAGAGCCATGGTCTTTGATTTATGATGTGCCTACTCAAACAACTTCTTTACAGCCTTGGTCAGGTATGTGTGGGAAGGTTTTTGTTCCTGTGCTGTAACTGAGCAAGTGGCCTGGGTCGCCCTAAGCCTCATGCACAGCTTCCCAGAGACTGCCACTCCTGACTCCTACATTTCTCTTCATTCAAGAACGAACATTCACCTCAGGGCACATTCATGCATAGTGCTTGTTCAAGGGTGGAGTCTAGATTGAAGCAACCTGGAACCCTCTGTGCTATAGTCTCACCAAGTAAAAAGACAGTATCATTGTTTTAGTATTTTTGTAAGACTAAATGAAATAGCACACGGCAATGAGGTAGAGACTAACTACCAGTCGAATCCAAACTGAACCTCTAGAAGACACAGGCGAGGCTTTGATTTCCTTAGTCTCTGAACCCAGGTAGGATTCAGAGGACAGTTCTCAGTTCTCAATGTTTGGCCATTACTCTTCTTCCCTGAAATATGTGGAGCCTTTGCAAGACTCCAACATTTCTCATGATTCATTCACCCAGAGTTTGTTGACAATGAACCTCTACCAACCCTGGCTTGGGTCTCAGACATACATGATGACTAAGGCAAGATCCTGGCATTTAAGTAGCTTATGATCTAGCACCCATCACCACACTAAGAAACAACTCCAGACCCGGTATTGAAATACACAGAGAGAGAGAGAGAGAGAGAGAGAGAGAGAGAGAGAGAGAGAGAGAGAGAGAGAGAGAGAAACAGAGAAACAAAGAGAGACAGAAAGAAACGGACAGATACAGAGAGACAGAAAAACATAGAGATAGCAAGAAATAGACAGACAGAGAGAGAGAGACAGAGAGACAGAGAGAGACAGAGAGAAACAGAGACAGAAACACAGAGAGACAGAAAGAAACAGACAGAGGTACAGAGAGACAGAGGCACAGAGAGACAGAAAGAAATAAACAGATACAGAGAGGCAGAAAGAGAGACAGAGAGACGCAGAGAGACAGGGACAACACAGCAGCAATAAAAGCCCACATATCAGACTCTTACAACATGCAATATACTCTAATGGTTTCTCCTCTTTTTTAAAAATTTTAATTGGCTTCACCAACCACTAATAGCATGTTGAATTGCAGTTTTAAAATTCCACTCCAGAGCCGAACAACTGTGCCAAGTTCTATTACCAGTGTTTGTTAGACTGCTAAGGGAATGCCAAACCAGAAGCTCCAGGACCTGCCTTGAAAGCCTGAAGCTTCCAGGACAATCAAATCAGCACAGGGCACTTCATGTTCCTGAAAGGGGACACAGCATGGGCAAGTACATGGAGAAATGAAAATGAGGGTGTTTAGGGAACTATATGACCTTTCGAATAGATAGAACACCAGGGAATCTTGTGGAAACGGAGGAAGTATAAGGCTTTGGAAATAAATAGAGATTTTATTTATAAGTAAAAATTATAAAAGCAATTGCCAAATATAATAGGAAAGAGTTTTATTGCCAAGTAGGAAATGGAAGATAAGATTTCAAGGAAAGAAGAAGCTGGCTAAGTTTTGTTTATGTTGAATGTGTGCGTGTGTGCATGTGCATGTGCACGGATGTGTGTGTGTCTGTGTGTGTGTGTGTGTGTGTGTGTGTGTGTGTGTTGGAAGAGTGCATGTGCCAAAGGTTCAAGTGAAGTGACTTCCTCTATCACTCCTATTTTTTCAGACAGGGTCTCTCACTAAACCTAGAGTCACTGATTGGCTACACTGGCTGTCCAGAAAGCTCCACGAATCTTATTCCCCAACTACTACCTCCTGGGGTAGAGTTATAGATGTAAGCTACTGCACCCAGAGTTACATGCTGCTTGAGGTTCAAACTCAGGTTCTCGGGCTTACACAGCCAGCACTTTACAGACTCAGCCACCTCTCCAGCCCTCGTGGGATATGCTTTCTTAAAGCAAAGTGACTATAAATATCCATACCTCGATTTTAAAAAGTAGAATTGTCTTGACTATAGCTAGCTGATCAGTTGGTCAAGTTAGATATATGGGTTTTGGTAATCACTGGTTGGGTAGAAGTGTCCGCAGACCAGAAAATCCTAAGAAGAGTTAGAGCATTAAGGGAGACAAGGAAACCAGGTAAGACTTAAAGCAGAAGATACTGAATGGGTAATATGTGTAGAACACCCAGTTGGAGCATTAGCGTCACAGTACTGCAGCAAGAAGCAGCTAGTGTTACAAACTTGTGGGTGGTGGTAGTGGGAAAAAGCAAAGCAGGAACAACGAGGGTAAGAAGACGGATTAGTAAATACAAAGATGGGGAATCCACATGAGCCAGGAACGAAATGTAAGGAATGAGGGAACTGTAATCCCAGGATGCTGCCTCGGATTCTTAATTTGTACACTAGGAGGACTGTAAAGCCCTGCAATGAATAGAGCTGGCCTAACTTGATAGATACAAGATAATCTAGTCAGCACGAAGACACATCACTGATCCTACACTGTCTTCCTATGCGTTGTGGCCAAAGATATACACCCAGGAATTACACAGCTACTCCCCTTTCCTGGAGACCTGAGAAATCACTGTCAGATTCCCACAATTAGCCATAAAAACAAATATACAGAGAAAGCATAACAAAGAATTTGTCAATTTGACCTTCAGAGACATCGTTATCTCTCTAGTCATAGAAGAACCTAGAGTATGTGGGGTCTACATGCACAGAATCATCTTTTTCTAGGGGTTTGGGGGAATCACATCCACAAAGGTAAAGTTGCATCTCTGAAAAAGATACATCCAAGTCTTATTCCCTAGTACCCACAGAAAGACCTTTAAAAGTAAGGTCTTTTAGACCGAATTAAAGTTAAGAGATATATCTTGAATTTAGGAAAAAACTTAAATCTGTGACCGGTGCCTTCACAAGAAAAAAAAGGAGGGAAATTCAAGACACACAGCTACAGACACCCAGACCGACAGCATCCACGAACAGATGGAGACGGAGATCAGCTGCAAGGCAAGTGCAGCAGGTGGTCAGAGCAGCTGCCAGATGCTGGAGCAGACCATGGGGCAATTAACCTTCTGGGCTTCCAGGAGCCAAGCCCACAGGCACTTAAACTCCTTGCCCTAGAATTGGAATAACACAACTTTAAGTTGTTTAATGTTACCATTTTATGGCAACGTTTTGGGTTTTTTTGTTTGTTTGTTTGTTTGTTTGTTTGTTTGTTTGTTTTTGCCACAGTAGAAAGCAGAAACAGTATCTCATTTTTCTAGGCTGTTTGGGTAAAGGAGGCCGATGACACCTCAGTGTGGTAGCTGTTCTCTGGGTGTTTGCCTCTTCTTTCTGAGACACCTTAGCTAGAAGAGGCATTGCTTCATTCTGGTCTTGGTTTTCCTTCTTTTTATTTAATCATTCAGTAGCAGCACATTTTCCTTCCCAGTTCAGATTTCCTTCGGAGCTCAGGAGAATACCTAAGTTAGCAGGTCTTTATTGTGATATACTGAATGCTAAAGGCACTTGCAAGCCCCAAAGGTAACAAGGACCAGGAAACACATATTTGTCGACATTTAGTAAGATGCTGAGAGTCTTCTTAGTCTCCTTTGTTACACTTCACCAAGGGGCTCTAGTGACAGGTACAAGGCATATGATCAGTCCTAAATTTGACCCTCACATAGATCATGGCAGCTGTCATCCCAATTCTACATGCTTTGGAGAATTCTCTGGAAAATGATCCTGACCTCAAGACTTTCCCTACCCAGAGAATACCAGAGAAATAACTCTTAGATTTCAGAAACCATCAAAAATGGCTTCTTAAAGAGAGGTTGGACAGCCCTGCCAGGCACACGCTGTAACCCCAGCACTCCAAAGACTAAAAGTGGCAGAAACGATGTCAAGCATGGGCTCCAGAGACCTTGCTTTAGATAAGTAAGAAATAGATCAATACACTAAAGGTTTTGCCTGCACCTTTCATGACCTAAAGAAGCCAAAATCTCTTCCACTTGTAAACCTAACCCTACACACCTTACTCTGTAGTGTGAGATTTAAGTAAAAACTGCTGTGTGTGGTGAAACTAAAATCTCTCTCCTTTTCTGGTCCTTGAAAGGGAAATGAATTGAACAGACTGAACCTGATGTCTGTAGGGTCTTGAGCTAATCGCTTGACGTCTTTTTAGCATTCAAGGGGAGGGGGGGATGGAAAAAGACGTGTGTGAATAAATTCATCACAATTGAAAGGGACTTTAAAGCTCTGTGTAGAGAACCTGACATAAAGCAAGGAACCAGCTCCAAATTGAGGATTATAACCACCGAAGAATGTAAGCACTGTGGGATGTGAAAGAACTGTTCACACTGCTCACCAGCTCGAGCGATGAGAAACTGTTTAAATGTGCCTTCCAGTTTTAAACCCCATGTGGGCCCAGATGCTCTCTGAGTGGCTACACTTCAGCAAACGCCTGCACATTTAAACAAAAGCAAAAAAGATTGAAGCAAGCTGGAACTGGAGAAGAAGCAGGTGCGTAAAACAAATGCTGTCGGCATATGTGTGAGCACAAACAGTTCATTGTGCCACCAAAGTCATACGACTGGCATTTGCAGACACACATGTGTATGACTGTAAAATAAAACCTCTTGAACCCACCTGTCTTTAGCATCAGACTCATTAGGAAGAGAAAGTCTTCATCAAACCACTAGTCTGTGTATAGGGAAGCCCCCCAGGGAAAGCAGACTTGTTTTCTATGCCTTAGTGAATGGACCCCTGGCTTTACTGTAGCTTAGGGCAGCTGCTGATCCTTACAGCTACAAGTAAAATGTGGTGTTAATTCAGCCCTTTACAAAGTAATTCAAATTAAGCTATTAAGATGGGGTTGTAATGTGTTCCTCAAGAATGAAAAACTATCTTGACAGTAACAACAACAAAAATAAACAATTTTTCCCCAATTTAAACAACTCCTGGCTTCAGTAATTACAGGGGGAAAAAATGGCTTTAAAGATTGAAAACACATCCACACAAAGCTTTCTACATCCAGACCCAAGTTAGTTTTTGTTTGCCTGTCTGAATAGCACTTGAGAGCTTCTGGTATTGCACAGTAGGAACAGAGTTTTTCTGGGCGGGCATCTTCTCCTCTAACATAGTCGTGATGCATGGGGAAGCAATAGGGACCACAGAGCTCAGGACCTCCTAAGAGCTTAGACACCAAAGTGGAAAGAAAGGTGAGGAACTCCTCATTCCCAATATTTCCCTTCAGTGAAAAGAATTGTCCCTTCTTTATAGTCCTGTGCCTCTCTTGATGATAATTCTTATCCAACAAAATAACCATTTATGGCCAAAGGCATAGTTGGAGTTGCCTGGGATAGAAGTGTTTCTGTATCAGTGTAAACTATCGAGTCCTCGTGGTTCATGAGGAATCACAGTTGCCTTGACATCACTTGCTATCTCCACTCCTACACAATTACATACATGCTGCAAACACAGTGTTTGTAAATAGGATCCAGTGAACCCTATTTACAGGCCTATGTTTTGCATGTTAATCATAATGGCAGCCAATGGCTACACTGCCATCCCAGTACTTCGAAAGCAGAGACAGAGGGAGAGAGAACAGAAAATCAAGATCACATTTTGAGGTCAAGGCCTGGGCTATATGATATCCTACCCATCTCAAATAGATGATTGATTGATTGATTGATTGATTGAGTGAGTGATTGACTGATTGATTGATTGATGAAAGATACATAGATGATAAAAAGATAGATGATAGATAGATAAATAGATAGATGAAAGATAGACTATAGATAAATAGAAGATAGATAGATGATAGATAATAGATAGATAGATGATAGATGAAAGATAGATGATAGATGAAAGATAGATAAATAGATAGATGATAGATAGATGAAAGATAGATAGATAGATAGATAGATAGATGATAGATAGACGAAAGATAGATAGATAGATAGATAGATAGATAGATAGATAGATAGATAGATAGAAGATAGACTATAGATAAATAGAAGATAGATAGATGATAGTAGATAGATAGATGATAGATGAAAGATAGATGATAGATAGATGAAAGATAGATAGATAGATAGATAGATAGATAGATAGATAGATAGATAGATAGATGAAAGATACATAGAGGATAGATAGATAGATAGATAGATAGATAGATAGATAGATAGATAGATAATATATTGCTGGAAGGTGACATATAGGCTATTAGAGGATAAAAATTACCACTGTGGATGTTGTACCATGCCAACCCTCCAAGCAAGATTGGCTATCTGGACTAACAGTGGCATGACAGGAGTAACCAAGCACTTTCTTATTGGGTTTGAGGGCAGCTCCATATGGAATACAAACCTAATACATTAACCTAGTCAAGAAACCTGTGGGTGGCAAGGTTACAGGCCCGAGAAGAGAATCTACATTTATTGGCTTGGTGAATGGATTTATAACCAACCTGCCCTTTATGTATTTGTGAGTATCCGCACGTACCAGTACTGCCCTCAGCCTTGGGCACAGAAGCTTTTGTGTAGTGGACAGAATTTAATACCGAAATTCAGAGCAGGTTAATGTATTGAGATTAAGTGACTGTTTCGTGCTCCTAAATAGGAAGTCCTAAATAGGAAATGGATATCACCCCCTCCCTGACCCAGGGAACATTGTAGAAGAGGATGGAAAAAAGAATATAAGAATTGGAAGATAGGATGGATGCTAAGAAATGCTGTCTCCTACTTATAGCCACTCAAATTAAGAACACACAGCAGCTATGGATACCTTCATGAGATCTATACAAATTTGTCCCTTCAACGTTCTATCATGGATATGAGGGAAGCACACGAAGCTCTACTGTAGGGAGAGGAAGAAACCCATTATTGATGTGAGTACAGTCGCATCATGAACCCCAATACCTCAACCCAATGGGAGTGGTGAATCGTTCCCCTGGCAAGGCTTTGATAGATAAAAAGCTTTCCTTAGGGGTTCCAGTGTAAGTAATTGACAAATGTGTACAAAAACTAGTAACTACAGCCTTCTCCTCCCTGTATTTATAATCTGAGACAGCTGGCCTACAAGGACCTCCTACTGAGAGGAGCTAACGCCTCCCCTGTACTGTACATAATAATCATACTGAGGTTCTGGGTTGCTGTGGTCATTTGTATAATTCCATCAGAGTGTTCACATCCAACCTGACCTCTGCCTTTCTGTACATGTGTCTGTGTGTCTGTCCTTTGCTCATTCCCTTGCCTGCCACTCTTCATCAGGGTTTCAGGCCCAAGCTGTGAGTGTTGCAGTACCCTACCATACCAGGGATAAAGAGTCATTTTCTTCAGTGATGTAGCCATTGGTAAGTTGCCCATGGTCCAGTGAATAGCATCCTCGGTATGCTCATGCAAGCAACCCTAATTTTAAAAAGAGACATGATAGCAAGATAGTAACTTGTTAAAAAGAGGAAGAAAAAAAAAAGAAAAAAAAAGAGGAAGAAAGTTTGCAGGGGTAGAGGGGGGATACAAGAGGGGAATGAAGGAATGACTATGATTACAATAGATTGTATAAATATGTGAACTTGTCAAAATAATGCTAAGTCAAAATTTAAAAACCCTAAAAAGTAGTCTCCAGGTACAGGGACTCTGCTGTAAACATTTGGCATCGTTACAACCTTCTGGGGCACAAAATATTTTTAGTATTCTCTTCACTACTGAAAAAGAAAAAAGAAAAAGGGTAATGTGGCAAGTCTCTTGAAAAAAATTGCCCTGCTATATCCTTCCTAACACTTTTTAAATTAATTTTACTTATTTACATTTCAACAGTTGCCCCCACACACAGTTCCTCACCCCATTCACCCTCCTCCTTGCCTCTGAGAGGGTGCTCCCTGCCCCATCCCTCTTCCCTGGGGCCTCAAGTCTCTTGAGGATTAGGCACATCTTCTCACACTGAGGCCAGATCAGGCAGTCCTGTGCAATATATGTGCCGGGGACCTTGGACCAGGCCATGTATGCTGCCTGGTTGGTGGCTCAGTCTCTGGAATCTCCCAGGGGTCCAGGTTAGTTGAGACTGCTGGTCTTCCTATGGGGTCATCCTCCCCTTTAGCTCCTTCAATCTTTCCCCTAATTCCGTAGTAGGGGTCTCTGACTTTAGCCTAGTGGTTGACTGAAAGTATCTGCATCTGTCTCAGTCAGATGCTAGTAGGGCTTCTCAGAGGACAGCCATGCTAGTCTCCTGTCTGAAAGCTTATCATGATATCAGTAATAGTGTCAGGCATTGGTGTACCCCTCCCCATGAGGTGGATCCCAAGTTGGGCCAGTCACTGGACATCCTTTCCTTCAGTCTCTTCTCCATTTTTGTCCCTGTAGTTCTTTTAGACAGGAACAATTCTAGGTCAGAAATTTTGACTACATAACAAGTTCCAGACTAGTCTCTGCCACATAACAAACATAGATGAGATCCAGCTGTCTAAAGAGAAACCAACTCTTAGCAAAAGAGTTCAAGCGAGCTGGGGCTGATATTTGCCAGTTCTAGACAAAAGCTAGCTTCTGAAGTCTGCCCACATTACAAAAGACAGAAAATATAAGTTACATATGAAGAATATATTCAGCTTCACACTTTTATCATTTAGGAAATGGTGCAGCAATCACCAGGCAGTATAAGAGTGATCATATGGCTTTGTGTTGAGTCTTTTTGAAAGGCACTTATATTTAGGAAAGACTCTGGTAAATGTAACACTACCTGTCCACTATATTCAGGCAGCCAACATTCCTCCTCTGGAGGAAAAGTTGAAAATGTAGAAAAGAGAGCTGAATGACAGTCACCTGTGTCACAAGCTCAAGGGGACTCCAGTACAGTAAGAGTAGTCCACCACTCCTGTCAGATATGCTGTAGCAAAATTTTATCTGTAAGCCATCCTGTTTACACAACCTAACAAACAAGGGACCAAAGAATATATATTTATACAATCAATATTTTAAACTATCTATAATATGTTAAACACAATGTCAGATATTTCATGTATACTACTTAATTATAATTTTACCACTAGGCAGAAAGTGTAATATTTTATAGTTAAGAAATTTTGTAATTTGCTTACAAAAGAATTAAACCCACAAATCAAACCATATCTGACTGACATTAAAGATCTCAACCCTTATCATTTTACTACATTTTCTTTTATAAGGCTTTTGCTAATTTTAATTACTCTAACAAATTCATCATGACAAATGTCAGTCAGATGAGCTGCAAGTTCTTTTTAAAGCCATTTTCATAACATGTTAATAGCAGTAATGAGAGAAAACTACTTATTAAGGCAGCTTCTTCAGAATTAGCATGGATAATCAACATGAGAGGCTGCTGGGAAGAAACTGAGGGTCACTTACCTAAATTACTTGGAACCAGATATGCTTTACCTTTCTGATTTTTGAAATTATTTGCATATATACAATGAGATACTGATTTGGGAATACATTCAATCATTAAATTGAAAACCATATCCCCTTTGATGCTACCTATGAAGATCCACAGAGAAGGTAGTATCAGGACACTTTCATAAAAAGCATTTCAGTCATTCACAGATGAGGACAGTGAGAGAGGCCAACACTCTGACTTTCCTACATGTGTTTAGCATCACTAGTTTTGGCTTTAAGAAAGCAGGCATCTTCACACCTAGTTCAAATCCTAGTCTTGAGAAATTACTGAATGTTACAGGTTGACCTATCTATGCTGTATGTGTGTGCACACATTTTAAAGTGTTTGTTAGGTACTCTTACATTACCTCAAAGCTTGAATCACTGGTGGCCAGCTTCCATTTTGAATTAACAGAAAGTCCTGGAGTGTGATTGTTCTAGGGTTGCATTTAAGCCGTTGTTAAGCGGAAAGGTGGGTTTCTGTGGTCACAGAGAAAGCAGCGTACTGGCTGGTTTTGTGTGTCAACTTGACACACGCTGGTGTTCTCACAGAGAGAGGAGCTTCAGTTGGGGAAGTGCCTCCATGAGATCCAGCTGTGGGGCATTTTCTCAATTAATGATCAAGGAGGGGAGGGCCCCTTGTGGGTGATACCATCCCTGGGCTGGTATTCTTGGGTTCTATAAGAGAGCAGGCTGAGCAAGCCAGGGGAAGCAAGCCAGTAAGAAGCATCCCTCCATGGCTCTTGCATTAGCTCCAGCTTCCTGATCTGCTTGAGTTCTACTCCTGACTTCCTGTGGTAATGAATAGTAATGTGGAAGGTGTAAGATAAATGAACCCTTTCCTCTCCAACTTGCTTCTTGGTCATGATGTTTGTGCAGGACTAGAAACCCTGACTAAGACAAGCAGGAAATTAAGCAAGCTTGCTGGGCCTCTTCTTTTTAAAAGAAGCCTCTTTCATTTCGCTATTCATCCAGAGTCAGTAGGATTTCAGAGTGCATTAGTTACCTTGGGAAAGGGGATCAATGGATGGAAGGCACAATTTACTTACCATTTGATACCAGAGCAACAGGAGGCAGTAGAGACAAGTTCTACGTGCAGTTGTGCAGAGTCAAGATCTTACTGTTCAGTTACATGATTATCGAATTTTATTATAGAGATTCTCATTCCCAAAGTCAAAAAATATTAATGTGTTTAATACTTTAAAAAGACACACTCTGTCTTCTCGGTCCTACAACCTCTGTCTCTCTGCTCACTACCACAGAAAGGGAGAAAGGTGGTGATTAACAAAGGCCTAAGTCCCTTGGTCACTACCTAAGAAGCTGTGGTGGTTTGAATAGAAATGCCCACCCCCCCCCGGCTCAAATAGTTGAATGGTTGGTCATTAAGAATGGTGTTACTTGAGAGAGATTAGGTGTGGTCTTGGAGGAAGTGTGTCACTCGAGGTAGGTTTTGGGGTCTCAAAATCCCAAGCCCGGTTTAGTGACTTTTCTTCTGCTGCCTGCTCATCTGAACGTAGACCAGCTTCCATGTCTCCCTGCATGCCAACATGCTCCACTAAACCTCTGAACTGTAAGCAAGCCCCAATTAAATGCTTGCTTTGCTAATTGTCATGTTCCTGGTGTCCCTTCACAGTGATAGAACACTGGCGAAGGCTGAAGTTTCAGTTGCTCCTGGGAAAAACCAGGACAGAAATTGGGAATATGGGCTTTGGTCAGAACAGGTAGGCAGCCAATAATGCTTGATGTTTGCTACAAGGATTTTCAGGGAACTGAGTAACCCAGCTGGTCACAAACCCAAGAATCTTATAGCAGGTCTTCCACAATTTGACAGGGCTCTCAGTTCCTCCCTGGATTCAGTGAAGACTAGAATTGGTGATTTGATGGCTTACTTCACCATCTCTCCCCATTGCTCCTTTGTAGAGCCATGTTGTCTGTCTACATGTAGGCATACTGATTTTCCCATTCCGTCTTAAGATTATAGGACAACCTTAACTAAAATTGCCATCTGGTCAATTCAAGTTTGAGACTTCAAGACTTGAGGTAGTAGATAGGCTCATCTGGGGAAAAGGAATCTCAGTTGAGAAAATGCATCAATCTGACTGCCCTGTCTGGAGGTCTGTGGGGGCATTTTCTTGATGAATGATGGAGATCCAATCCCACTGTCAGCGGTGCCAGTCCTGAGCAAGTAATCCAAAGAGGTTGCTGAATGTCAGTCTGTGAGCAGCATTCTTCCATGGTGCCTGCATGTCCCTGACACCAGGTTCCTACCCCGCTTGAGTTCTTGAATTGGCTGGCTTCTTCTAATAATAGTCTATAAAGTATACGATGAAATAAATCCTTTGCTTCCCAAGTTACCTTTGGTCATTGTGATGGCTACTTGGCTGCCAGCTTGACTTATATCTAGAACTACAATCCAGAAATAGAGGAAACAACTGTGAGATTTTCTGCTTGGTTTAAAGTGGGTGAATCTACTTCTAGTCTGAACCTTTGAGGTAGGTAGGCAGAAATCTTTGATCCGGATCTTGAGGCTAGAAAACAAAGTCCTTTCCAATTTGTATCCCTTTGACCTCTTTTTGTTGTCTAATTGCTCTAGCTAGAACTTCAAGTACTATATAGAAAAGATATGGAGAGAGAGGGCAGCCTTGTCTAGTCCCTGATTTTAGTGGGATTGCTTCAAGTTTCTCTCCATTTAGATTGATGCTGGCTACCGGTTTGCTGTAAATTGCTTTTACTATGTTTAGATATGGGCCTTGAATTCCTGATCTTTCCAAGACCTTTAGCATGAAAGGATGCTGAATTTTGTCAAATGCTTTCTCAGCATCTAATGAGATGACCATGTGGTTTTTTTCCTTTGAGATTGTTTATGTACAACCACTCTGGAAAGCAGTCTGGCGGTTCCTCAGAAAACTGGGCATGACACTCCCAGAGGATCTGGCTATATCACTCCTGGGCATATACCCAGAGGCTTTACCTGCATGCAATAAGGACACATGCTCCACTATGTTCATAGCAGTCTTATTTATAATAGCCAAAAGCTGGAAAGAACCCAGATGTCCCTCAACGGAGGAATGGATTCAGAAGATGTGGTATATCTACACAATGGAATACTACTCTGCAATTAAAAACAATGAATTCACGAAATTCCTAGGCAAATGGTCAGATCTTGAAAATATCATCCTTAGTGAAGTAACCCAATCACAAAAGAACACACATGGTATGCAGTCACTGATAAGGGGATATTGACCCAGAATCTCGGAATACCCTAGACACAATCCGCATATCAATAGATTTCTAAGAAGATGGAAGGAGAGACCCCTGGTCCTGGAAAGACTGGATGTAGGGGAATGCCAGGGCAGAGTAACGAGAGGGGGTTGAATGGAGAAAAGAGGGAGGGAAGGGGGCTTATGGGACTTTCGGGGAGGGAGGAAACGGGAAAAGGGAAGTGATTTGGAATGTAAATTAAAAAAATAAAATAAAATAAATAATAAAAAAAAAGAAAACAAAGTCCTTTAATTCAGATCTTAAAATTGGAAGAAACATGCCTTTAATTCAAATCTGAGGCAGAAAAACACACCTTTAATACTTTCTGAAGGAAGTCTATGTAAGGACATAGAAGAAGGAAGCTTTTGCTCTTTGCCTGTTTGCCCTCAACTTGCTAACACAATGAATCCTTTCCTGGCATTGGAGACTATTTCCTTGGGATTCCATTGTTTACAGAAGACAAGTTGAGACATCCAATCTTGTGGGACTGAGAAACTACTAGATTATTGGACTTTTCAGTCACAGCTTGCCATTGTTGGATTAGCGCTAAGTCATTCCAATAAATCAGAAGATAGATAGATAGATAGATAGATAGATAGATAGATAGATAGATAGATAGATAGATAGATAGATAGATGATAGATAGATAGATAGATAGATAGATAGATAGATAGATAGATAGATAGATAGATAGATAGATGATAGATAGAGATAGAGAGATAGAGAGATGAAGGAGAGAGAAAGAGAGAGAGAGGGAGAGGGAGAAAAAGAGATTCATTTCATAAGTCCTGTGACCTAGAGAGTCCTGACTAATACCATCATGGTCTTTATCATAGCAATAGAAAACTAAGACAGAGTCTCAAGTTATTATTCACTCATTTCCCTCTTATTGTTGTAATTAGTAGAAAAATCATGCAGAAAAAGGGAGCTGAACAGGAACACAAATACTGACTTTATCAACAAAGAAATCATCTAAACATCTCTTATCCAATGTTTAGTCCTCTTGAGAAGAGGTAGACTGAATAACATGCCCTCATATCTTTTCTTCCAAATTTAGGACATATAGACTGACAGACATATAGACTAATGAACAGATAGACTGATGGATATATAGAGTGATGGGAAGGGAGACATTTGGTACAGAACATAGGACTTAATCTACTAATAAATGTTGAAAGAAAAAGAGAAAACACAATACTACATCCCTTCTTCATAGTTCTCTAGCTGTAGGTAGAAAAGCCAGGATAGAAAGTGAAAGTCTGTCTCCTACATCATGTTCATTTATATAGAAAAGTCCTTCCAATATGAGAAGGAAGCAAGGAGGAAGTGGACTTTCCCCTAATCAATGGGACAGAAAGAGTGGAGTCCATTTCTTGTTTGCTTGTGTATATGTGTGTTTGTGTGCGTGTGCATGTGAGAGACAGACAGACAGACAGACAGAAAGACAGACAGACAGACAGATGATAGACAGACACACACAGAGAGAGACAGAGATAGGAAGACAGAGAGAGACAGAGACAGAAAGGAGGGATATGTCTACTTTCTTTTGATGAATACAAACCTTTCATAACTCTCCAAAAATATTACTGATCTTGACTCTGCATTAGTTATTTATTTACCTAGAGAGATGAGTAAGTAGGAAGGTGGGTTTCAGGGAGGGTTACCTCAGTGTATACTTATCTGTGAAGAGAAATATCTTTTCTCAATTGAAACATGGCAAGGGAGGAAATTTTCCCTTCACACAAACAACAGCTCACAACTCAATAAAACTTGGGGGACACTAGCAGATGAGAATAGCAAAATATTCCTAAAGCTCCAAGCCAATTCAATGCTCTGAAAGATGCAAAAGAAGTCAGTGCTTTCCCCCTCTGTAGATCAGGACACCAAACCCTGATCAGACGTAACAAGAGAGAGCTTTAAGAAAGAATAATGTAATAATCAAGTTCAAATTGTGTGGAATGCATTGTAATCATTAGGTCAGAAGAAATGAAAGACTGTTGCAGGATAAAAATAATAAAAATGAGATCTTTAGGGCAAGTGGGAAAAAAAGGGAAATTGTATGAACAAAAGACAGTTTCACAAGGTTGGTTCATGGTAGATGAGGGGCAAAGAGAACTGCACAGGAAAGAAGGTGATGTCAGTGTTAAGCACTAAGACAGAACACGAAGTTTAGATCAAGACTGTTGTTGGTGTTCTCTTACACCTTGAGGAATCATTAAGGCTAGATGTGACAAGCCCTGACAATGTGGTCGATGTCCTAGCACAAGGATCTCTTCTGAGACAAGTAACTATCGACAGGATTGTGCTGGGCCCTGAAACACTTGTAAAAGAGTGTTCTAGTGGGGTATGGTCTCTAGGATTTACAATTATTGAACCAAGTCATCTAATTTAACAAGGCTTCTTGTCATTCCTTCTCTTACAAACCACATCAGGGCTCGAGAACAAGTATTGGATTAAGAAGTGCTCCAAGTACCAGCTGCTAGTCACGAGAACGTCTAGGAATGAAGAAATTGCAAAGCAGTGACCCTCCCCGACAGGAGAAAGTAGTTTAGAACTCTTGTTCTCCAGCCACCCTATGGAAAGCCCCTATAGTGTGAAATACCCAGGGTCAGCTCAAGGGCCAGCATCCATATAGTTTTTGGTAACATCCCTATATAACGCTGATCTTGCTGAAGCAGAGTGATGCCAGATGTCCTACAGTCATATGTGAGCTTTTCTTCAACCTCAGCTTCCTTTGAATATGAAACTAGCTGTCAAACACTTCCTTCATCGTTTTAACACTCTAACACTCTACTCGTTACTTTACACACACACATACACACACACACACACACACACACACACACACCAAACAAACAAAAAACATTTGAGTCCACTTATGCTGCCTGAATGTTCCCGAGTGTAGGACCATCTACTGGACAATGGGTGACCTCTCCACTGTACCCCTCACTCTCCCTTCCCCAGCAACCACTACTCAGGCAAGGGGTGGGACTTCATAAACCTCTCCCATTCGTGCGGGGATTTTGGCTGGCTTGATTTTGGACAAGTTTTGTGCATGTGGTCCAAGCATCTGTGCATTCTTACATGCATCTACTCTCTCATGCTTGACAAATCCTGCTTGATTAGAAACACCTGCCGATCCTCTGCCTCCTGCCATCCTTCCTGCCCCTCTTTTATGATGAATCTTGAGCTTCGGGAGCGGAAGTGTGACATGAATATCTCCTTTAGACTGAGCACTATACTGTTTCTTTGTCTCTGTATAATTCTGGATTACGCTTTTCTTTTTTAAATCCTAGTTAAGGTATAGATTTATATCATAAGAATCAACTGTTTTCAATACAGAACGTACAGGATTTTAGTAAATTTATATAATTGCACAATCATTACCACACCCAAATTTCTAGCATTTCTAGTATTCCAGTAAGATCCCTCCTTGTATCTGTTTTTACCTAAGATTGTAATGATACTGTTAGTGCTGCCTGTAGGCTGAGCAGTTAAAAGGAAGGTTAAGACAGAAGCTGAGGCAAAGGGAGTAGATTTGTACATGAACACATTGAAGGAAGGTGAACTTGGGAAACATAAGGAAAGGTCAAAGGTTGTACATGGTTCACAGGTCCACCAAAGGTGATGCTGGGACATGAGTTACTACATGACTGGCACCAAAAATAGAAGCCTCTGTTTCCCAGCATGCCCTGTACTTAACACTATGTCTTGTGCTTTTACTTATAGTAAATATGTATTGATTGGAATTGAACTAAGTTGAAATGATGCAGTATTTGGTGGAGAGAAAATACTTGATCATGGACGTCTGTCACTTAGCACCCTTTCCCACCGATCACAGCCCTTGATGCTACCTTTCAGGTGACTATCATTCCTTCCACAGGTGTTCTTATAGGAATGATAATTCCAGGAGTCTGAGAAGTCATGAGATCCGAGTGTTTCTTCTTCCTATCTGATCACACCTACAGATAAAGTCAGGAAGACTGATTAGACTTCATCTGTGCCCGCTGCCTGCTGTCCTGACCCCATCATCAGGTTCAACAGAGTAGATACTGTGCTCCAGAAACACACTGTCCCTGCTTTGTCACAAGCCAGTCATCCATTCTGCACCTGCATGTGTCTTTTAAATAGTCAGAACCGGTTTCTGTGGCTTGTAACCAAGCACCCCAACTCTTTCATATACTATTCAAAGTACGGAAAGTCATTGATGGCTTCGAAGAGCCCAGGGTGGGGAGGGAGGCATTTCAAGGATAAAAATCATGTGTCTATCAAGATGATTTCTAGAAGAAAAGGCAAAGTAGTCAAATTTGAGCCTTACAGTTTTTAAAGTCATCTGACATGTTTTGGAAAACATTATCGATGAATCATAAATAGTTTTATTATCTGGAGTGTAGGTTCAGCTACACATAAGTCAATTAATTACCTACTTAACTAGAGCTCTAACCTGGTAATTGAAATGATTTCAGCTCATTCAGAAATTTAAATGAGCACTGGATTCTGTTAAAAGTGCAGTGAAATTAAGTATTAAATATTCATTTTTTGTAGTTTAAAAACTACCTCTTTTTAAATTTTACTAAAATTATACCCATGTTCTAAGAAAGTTTGGTTGCTTTGAATATAAGAACTTTGTGAACAATTTTTTGATTAGAGAAAGAGAAATTTGTCCTATAAGACTTAATTCTTTTAAGCGTAGCTGTGTGAAACTGTTGTGAGTCATTTCAATTTTTAACATAATCTTTCAATTGCTATGATAGGATATTATCTCAGAAACCATATATACGCTATCATAGCCTTAAAGTCATATGTTTTTCTTTTTTTAAATTTTGGCCTGAGATAAGGAAAAGAAACATCAGTAAAATTAGACCCTCTGAGCTAAAGAATTCTGACATTATATCCTAAATAACAATTTTAAAATTCTTTCGAACTTAAATTCATGTCCAGACTTAGCCTGCAACCTTATTGGCACCTCTCTAAATACTGGCCAGTTTTACCCTTGATCTTAGCCAAAAGGCCGAGAAGCAATATTGGCCAGTTTTATACCTTGTGTTTCTATGCAAAAGGGTCGTGATCATTTGAACTTCCATCCAGATTAGCTAAGAAAATTGCTTGCACGTTTCTTTAAACTGTATCAACAGTGCAGACTATTTTAAGACCAAACATATGAGAATGAATAATTTTCACATCCTTATTACTTTGCTGAGAGAACAGTCACCACGGCTTGTCAAGCAGTTGGTGTCACAGCTCAACTTTACTCATGTTCCGCCTGGGCAAGCGACTCAGTTTTTTCCAAACCCTGCTTCCTGATGAACCAGAGCCCCTAGGCTATGAAATGTACAAAGAGCCAGGAGGCTCCAATGCAGGTTTTTTTATTGGATATTTTCTTTATTTACATTTCAAATGTTATTCCTTTTCCCAGTCCACCCTCCCCCTGAAACCCCCTATCCCATCCCCCCTCCCCCTGCTTCTATAAGGGTGCTCTCCCACTTACCCACTCCCACCTCCCCACCCTGCCATTCCCCTACACTGAGCATTGACCCTTCACTGGACCAGGGGCCTCTTCTCCCATTGATGCCTGACAAGGTCATCCTCTGCTACATATGGGGCTGGAGTCATGGGTCCCTCCATGTGTACTCTTTGGTTGGTGGTTTAGTCCCTGGGAACTTTGGGGAGTCTGGTTGGTTGTTGATATTGTGGTTCTTCCTATGAGGTTGCAAACCTCTTCAACTCCTTCAGTTCTTTCCCGAACTCCTCCATTGGGATCCCGTGCTCAGTCCACTGGTTGGCCTTGAGCATCCACCTCTGTATATATCAGGCTCTTGCAGAGCCACTCAGGAGACAGCTAAATCAGGTTCCTGTCAGCAAGCACTTCTTAGCATCCACAATAATGTCTGCATTTGGTGACTGTATATGGGATGGATCTCCAGGTGGAGCAGTCTCTGGATGGCGTTTCCTTCAGTCTCTGCTCCACACTTTATCTCCGTATCCGCTAAGCCATCTCTCCAGCCCTCCAATACAGTCTTAACGCACCCAGGGTTCAAGAGTTTCTCTTCTTTAGTCCAGGGTTGAATTATTAAAATGTTCATTTTTCAGAAGTCTCGGATCATGAAATCATTGCACACCTCCAAAATAATAAATAAACCAAATGGAAGAGTGGAGAATCCTTCAAGAAAAGAGCAGGTTCATAAATGGCCCAGAGTAGCATCCCAATGCCAAATGCCAACATCGTGGCTCAATATGCAATTTACTGTGATGACGGGACTAGGCCAGAGACAGATGTCAGGTGGAGCGAAGACAGCGCAAATGTGCGAATGCATGAAAGTCATTTATGAATTTCCACGCTGCCTGTCACTGAGTAACAGTTCTAATCATTCGATAGATATGAGTTCCATTACCGCTACTTCAAACTGATGCTTCCTCAAATTGCTTCTTCCCATTCAGCTGGGAGAAGCAGGGCGCCTTTGTTGTGATTTAATTCAGGAGAGATAAAAGATCAGCAAAGTTGAGGGCCATCAGGCGATACTCACAAGGCTGCCGTGTGTGAGTGTGTGTGTGTGTGTGTGTGTGTGTGTGTGTGTGTGTGTGTGTGTGTGTGCATGCCCTTGCACAAGTGTGTCTAGTGTGTCTGATTTGGGGCTTTTTAGAAAGGAATTCTGTATTCACCTCCAAGGCCACCTGCCACAGCGAAAGCACCCAGGCACAACACAGTCATCAGATAACAAGCAATGGAGTCCTATCACACACTAATGCTAAGGTAATTCTCTTAGCATTTCAAAGGCTGAGAACCTGAGCCGAGCACTGGAACAGATTAGGAGAATTTACTCGCTTATGCCTCCCATTGCCCTCTCAAAATGGAAATGTGTCATCATAGTTCAGTTTCCTGAGGTCACACAGATAAGACAGTATCTACTTTGATTTCAAACAGAATCGTTTACAGACGAAAGAAGTCCCCTCCATATAATTAAACAGCTTTTCAAAAAACCTCTCACCACAGTTAGTAATAATTTATGCTTGGTGAACAGGAAAATATGCTGAATTTATGCATTTTGTTGTGTGTGCGGCGCCGATCAAAAGGGCAAACTGATAAAGAAAAAAATGAGGGAGGGTAACTTACTGGCATTTGCCAATCTAATATAAAAGGCTTTTATTATTCTTCCTCATTTCAGGCAAAGAAAATTAATTTGGAAAGTGGCAAAACAGAAAATTCCTATTATTTTCAAAGTCATGGTAGCTGACATTTTACCACATAGATAATTCCAGGAACTGGCTTTTCCTTTGTCCTCTGAGATAAATGTTGCTCCATTTTGACCCCTCATCAAAAAATTATTCACAGTAGACAATCTCTGGTGATGAAACAAGAGTCTGGCTGGGTTTTACCCAGTCATAGTTCATAAACACCATAGAACAGAATATCGACCCTCTCCATTTTGATTTGGTTTTTTGTGTTTGGTTGGTTGGGGTTTTTTTTGTTTTTGTTTTTTGTTTTTGTTTGTTTCAACCAACCAAGATATGGGTAGTTTTTCTGTTACTATTTCTGAGTGAGGTTTTATTTTTCTCATCCATTTTCAGGATACACTGTAAGGCATGACACTCATCCAATGCTCTCCCTGGGAGTTGTTGAAACTCCTTACATTTAAATAATCGTTCAGAGAACAACTGTAATTTTCTGCTTCGTGTGGCAGACAGGACATTAGGTACACTGTGAAGTTTGGGAAATTAACTGGAATTAAAGCTCAGAAAAATATGTCTTAGCTCATGAGACACACTTTTGACTTTCTACCATATCAGAGAAAGAAGTCTTTGTCATACATTAAAAGTATTGCATGAAGATTTGGGAATTGTAAGGGAAGAAACACAATCTGAAGCTTAGACTTGACAACTTAAATATATTTGAGCACATCCTAAAAGTATAGTTGAAAACCTTTAGCTGCTAACAACTACACCTTAGCAACATTGCTTATGGCTAAGTTATTATTTTTAAAAAATGTGATTTAACCATAAAATATCTAAATTTTGGAGGCAAGGCTTTTTTGAGCCTACTTTCTTTCCTAAATTTAAATTTGAAAGAGTCCAGTCAATGCTGTGCATTGAGAATTTTTGATGGTGGTTATGTTACACCTCAAATACAGAAAAACCTATACTGAGGCAAACAGCTATAATCATGAATTGTGAGAAGCCAGGAAAACCCCACAGTGTAAGGTTTTTGTTTTTGTTTTTTTAAATCTGACCATGTGGAAAAGAAGGGCTGCCCCCTGTGTAACATGACTCCTCTGGCCTGGGGATTCTTTGACCTTTCCTCTCCTTAAACCATTATAATTGTACTAGCCAGTGGCCAGTGGAGCTTTGTGGGGAACAATCTACCTGTGTGAGAGAGGAAAAATACAAACCATCACAATGAAAATTTCCAACCATAAAGAAAAAGGAAGTTTATGTTGTTTACAGAAAAATACATACGACTAGGGATGATCATATCAAGCAAATTAAGCCAGTCCTAGAAAGGCAAACATATGTTTTCTCTCATTTGTGGCTCCTAGATTTCATATCATCATATAGAACCATGTATTTGTGTGTATGTGTGTATATATGTATGATGTATGTATGTATGTATGTATACATGTATTATTAAATGAAGGTGGAAGTAATATTGTCTAGGGAGTCATACATGGTTATGGTAGCAGAAGAGAAAAAGGAAGGTGGGGGGAACCAGGCAAGGGAATGTGCTTAACATATCATATACACCAGTAATAAAATTAAAATACGTATATAAAAGACCAGCCCCAGAAAGAATTGATCTCAGGAGGAGATGTGCCCTCCTTGCATTCGGAGGCTTTAGGGAGCACAATTAGATTCCGTTACATGGTAATTTCAATCCTGGAGGCAGCCTGGGATGCCAATAAAGTCCGTATCCTAAGTGCCACCCAATCAAGGCTTCCCATGTCCTCCCGAGACTTGGTTGTCACTACTGATCAGTAAGCTAAAGAGTCAAAGGGGTCTTTTCTACGTGTATAATTATTTCATATAAGATGGTAACCTAAGAACCAGATCTGCTCAAATACTTCCTTTCCTTGCACTTGGTCCCTTGGGTGTCACAGAAATCCCCAATTCGGGAGCTTTCTTTAGTGATACCTTGAATTCATTGTAAGGAATTGATGGAAAGATCTGGCCTGAGTACTTGCCAGATATTTGGTTTACCCATCAAATTCGGCACTGACACCTGGCATTCTGCCCACTTCCACTGTTTTCTTCTCACGTGGAGGAAGCACCACTGTAACAGAAATCCGGGGCTCTGGATAAAGCATATTTGGATTTAAATTTCAGCAACTGGATCCAAACATGTTCGAGTTCAAGATCCTTGAATAAATTGTCCTCCATGCTTGAGTCCATTTCCTCGGTTACAATGATGGCAACTGAAAGCCGTCACTTCACTCCTTGTCGGGCACATGGGACAGAGATGGAGACGATTGCGTTACAGTCCCAGAGATCCTGAGAAAAAGTAAATGAGGCAATAATCTGCTGAGAATCTGACCATTAGTGAGAGCGCCACACCTTAGCTCCTTTCCCTGAGGGAACCATTAAGGCCCACCTGAGTTAGCATAGGTTTCAGGTGAGATTTTAGGACTTAATCCAAGGAGCTTTCCTACCCTGACCTAACAACAAATGCCCTGATTGTACCCTCACCACATAGGGAGCCACCGGAACACGGTTCAGCCTTTTTTCTCCCCAGTGTGTAGGGTTGTGGGCCTGCATCCACTCAGCCACAGGGTAAGACCACTTGGGGAGGCGGGATGTGCTCTGAGTTTGACTTCCCTTATGCCTGGAGCTGCCCCTGCGGGTGTTGGGCTGTAGGGAAGCTCCCAGGCAACAGTCCTGGGTGGGAAAGCCTGAGCAGGCTCTGGGATCCCAGGGCCTGTGACAACAGGGGATGGGGGTCCTCAGGCTCTTGGACATCCAGGAGCTACTGGGAGAACTACAGAAGAGCTAGTGGGAGCCCAAGGGCTGGATCTAGCCCGGGGCTATTGGGGGATGGGAAGAGGAGCTCCGGCTGGTCCCACTGGAGAGTCCTTGACTTGATGGGCAGCAGACTTGGTGGCAGCTGTGGCTGGGAGCACAAAGAGGCCTTCTACAGGAGACAAGGCAGTGGCTCTGTAGGGGAAGGCCTTCTCCATGGCTCCCTACTGCGGATCACGATGAAAAGAGGCAGTCCATAGTTCCAAACCATGTATTGTCATGGTGGAAAGTAGATGCATGAAAACTTACCCCTCTTCTCAGGGTGGGCCTGAGGTTAAATACCTTTTGCAGGGAGGAATGTCTGGGAAGGGAATCTTATTGACAACACCCTCCCAGCCACTAGGTACCTCATTAGCACTGAGATCTCTGTCTTGAGCCTATATGATCACAGGTCACATCTCTTTCCCTATTGTCTTGGTCTGAGATGTTTGGGATGCCTCATCTACATGTGCAAGGGCTTCTGCCATTAGCCTTATGAGACTGATAGCCACAAATCTATGGGGGCAGGGGGGACTGCAGCTAGGTGACCAGGGCCTAGTGCGGGAACAAGCTAAACTCCTACCATCCCTTCAGGGTCTTGGGATCTTCAAAGCTTTTAGCTCAACTGAGGATCAGGTTTCCTCTCACAGTCCACTGCCCCACAATAGTGCTCCCAGTTCTATCCAGTTTTCCAGTTCTCACCCCTTTGGCCTTCTTTTTCCTTACGCTAAGATTTTTTTTTAAATCCTAGTTCCTTCCATCTTCTAGGCAGGATCTCAAGTCCTGTCCTTTACCCACTGGTGTTTGTTTGTTTTTCTTCCTCTATGCTCTTTTCTTATCCTCTTAAGAGACTCCCGGATTTATAGAAACAAAGAAAACACACTTGCATTCACATCTATTGTCTTACTCAAACTGAGCACTTTGACAATGCAGAATTGGGGAAGGAATGTTTTACCATTAAGAATTAAAGCTATTATTCCACAAATGAGATAAGCAACTAAAACAAGGGTGTGAATAATAGCTTATCTCCCTAACTAGTTTCGTTGCCTGAATTTTCTAGGCAATAAAACTATATGGGAATCTGTCAATGAAATATATTCACCCTGCATTGATTTGAGAAGAAGACAACTTAGAAAGTAAAACCTTGGGAAATAATATGAGGCATAAACAAATAAGCATGAATAAATAAATATTCATATTTCAAAAACACTAAAAATTGTAACAGTAATGATAATATAATGAGTGTAATTTGTCAAGAATCTTCAGACCATGAATGTAACGCTGAGGAAAAATAAATGCTTTTCTCTTTCCTCATGACCAGAAGACCAAACCATGCATGACATTTTACAACATGGCTGCTGCTGTGTCCCTTCAGGGAACCATTAACCCCATCCTTACGTATGATGCATAACCCTCATCGAAATCAGAAACCACTTAAAACCTAAAAAGGCCATTAGTGATACTGGATAGCTTATTAGATTATATGATAATATTGAAATTCCTAGGGATCATTTATTTCCAGTAGTGAATTAAAGAGACCCAAACTAAACTGAGGATAGCTTGGGTAGCTACCAATTCTACTGGTTGAGTGTCAGCAAATGCCTGTTTTGAAAATAAAATCATTAACTCTTCAAAGACAACAAAATGCAAGCAAGACAACGTCCCATGTATGGTAAGACAAAAACATACATATGGAAAGAAAATATGTGTAGACAGGGCTATGGCAAGGAAATGTATGTGAATAATATGTTAAAATCATGACCATCATACTTGTGATTGGCTTAGAAGTAGAAAGGTTAGGGATGATAAGTATGACTATGTAGAGCTCAGGCAGCGGTGTGCAGCAGGATTCTCCTCCTGAGAATGTGCCTCACAATGCTAATGCCAGCCCTACAGCCTATGACAACCTACCTGGGAATGCACATTTACCAAAATATAACACACACACACACACACACACACACACACACACACACACATTGCAAGATATTTCCTATCCATTCACATTGAGGCAGTGAGAGGCCAGTAATTGGAGAGGAGAGAGGAGGAGCTAGAAGAAGTGGGAGGGGGCGGGGGAGAGAGAGAGAGAGAGAGAGAGAGAGAGAGAGAGAGAGAAGAGGGAGGCTTGGTGCACCAGTCGATTGGAGCAGGGAAGGAGGCAAGGATATCCAGATGGCTTCAGACATATTTCTGGTGTTTTGGAGAGGTTAGAAATATTGGGATAATACTTCATCATTGTAAATTGGCATTATGTGTTTGGGAGTTTTATATATATAAATATATTTGATTAACTACTCAAGTTAAGAGTCATGCTTTACTGGGCATTTGGATGCAGGGTGAGACCCACCAGGACTTGAAAAAGAGGCCTGGCGGGGCGTTACCCATTATTAATTATTACCCACTACACACACACACACACACACACACACACACAAAACACCATCACTCCTATCCTACAGTTGAAGGGAAGTTGATTTGCCAGCTTCAATATTGTACATTACAATAAACAAAAGAATTCCATTGTGTTCCGTGTGTATATCTATCCTCTGTTTTAATGTGAGCTCATGATTGAAAGGAGGCAGCTAAGGCAATTGCGATAGACCAGTAGTCCCCAATAGCTCTAACAATACACGTGCAAGCTAGCTGTGTCTAGAGCCTTGTGAGTGTGCCTGCTCTCCTTACTTGTATCTCTTCACTAAACATAGTATTTTAATGTTTGAACTGTGGCAACAGTCAATAGTCTGGTAAGTGCATCTTTTGAAAGGACTCATCTCTTTTCTGAATTCCTGTGATTATTCAGAAAGTGAACCTCCCCTCAACTCCATCCCCACCCCGGAATCCTTGTCCTCATCAGACAGATGAGGTCTCCAAGGACGTTCTGATATATCTCCTGGATAAACTCTGGGGACATTATCAAATGCATAGTACAGTAAGCTAATATTTCATCAGAAGCTGAAAAAAATAGGAAAATATAAGGTGGGGGGGTCAGAATCATATTCAGGTTAAATTCTAAATTCTCAGAAATTTAAATATTTTAAATCAACATAAATTATTTCATACACAATATCCAAATCAAAGCCTTTCCTGCCTCCTGGCCTGATTGATGGGAACTTCACATTCAAATTGCTTGTTCTATCCCAAATATGGATAATATATAATTCACAGTTGAAATCAGTTCCCTTGAGTTTCTCAAGATTGGATAAGTGTCTAAAAAGATCAGCAAATAGTCCTTAAAGTGAGGCAGAAATCTATAAACTATTCCATGCCTTGTCAATAGTACAAGGAAGAGAGGATGAGATTGCAAACCAAGCAACCTTTGTATGACCTTTCCCTCCCCCAGCACCAGAAAAGCAATGAGTGCACTATTCCTTGAGCCATAGTTAAAGGGTGGAGAAAATAAGAATTGTGAGTTTCTGTTCTCCCACAGATTTAAAGTAACCACAACCCCTTCTGTTCAAAATTGCTTTATATTTGATACTCTGAGGTCCAATTTTTGTGTTCAAGAATTCAGAAATAATTCACACAATCTCGACACTAAGCAACACAACCAATCAGGGTAAGTATGACCCATGGGAGATGAGACAGACAAGCCGGGAGACCATGAAGATATATTTCAAAGTGGAAGGTGGACTGGACTACAGAAAATGAGTAACTGACCCTAAGTATAGATTACTCTCATTTTTCAAAAGTCTATAATTTTGTGACTGTTACTGATATTACCTATAATAGTACAAGAAAGAAAGAAATGAGAAAAAGAGAGAAGGAGAAGAAGGGAAGAAAGGAGAAAGGAAGGAAGGGAGAAAGGAAGGAAGGAGGGAGGAAGGGAGAAGAATAAAGTTAGTTGAGTCTCCTTGGCCTAGCTAATGACTCAGCAGCTCAGCAGCAGGGCCTTCAGCAAAAAGCAAAGGAACAAAGCCACATCCTCAGTCTAATTGAATGTGGATGATGTCTGCACATCACCATGGAGACCACAGGGAAGCTCTCTCCAGTAAAGGTCAAAGACTACGAGAGAAGGCATGGCATTATGATAGATTCCTCTAATCCAACTAGATTAACCCCCAGTGAAATGAAACTCTTGTTGGTTTTTAAAACAATATCTCAAAAGTAGAGGCCAGATACCACCTATTTCAGAGTTACCTAATCACTAATAGATAGTTACAATTCACTCAAAACCTTTGAACGTGAATCTCTGGAGAAAGGACTAGGCAGACTGCATCTCAGAGTTCTTCTGATGTTCTTCATTTGATTATGAGGCTTGAGAATTACTGGTCTAACAAATAAAGAGAAAAAGGGAAGAAAAAAAAGAATGAACATAGTCATAAATATATAGCATAGTCATAAAAAGTGTTGGCAGAGAAAGGTGTTAATGGCAGTTGTCTTTAAGAAGGTCTGAGGTTCAAGGTAGAAGAGAGACCTTTCCAAATAAGCTCTTTTAACAACATCCCAGTCTTATAATGAGCAAATAAGTATTTCTAATCCTAAATATTTTAAAGATACAAATGAAATGCTTTTACTCTTTTTCAGTGTTGGAAAAAAATGAATACTGTTTTCTTGGGCAAATGCTTTACTGCCGAGCTATATACTCAGATACATTTTTCTTTGTCAAAGAATGTTTATCAAATAAATAGACTTGAGGATGTTAAACAAAGTATCAGTTTAATTTTATGAAATGAAGCATAGCAAAGAAGACTATCAATTGATGAAGATACCCCCCCCAATGCAGCTGCTGTCTGGTTGGTGTCTGAGAATTGGTACCGCCTTACTGTCCTGATCCATTTCATTGCTATGACAAAACCCAAGCAGTACAGTACTTTGTCTTAAAAAGAAAAAATAAAGGTCTATTCAGTACATACACATGGAGATTCAAAACAGTGCTGCTGGCATCACCTCAGCTTGGGATGTTAGAGAGAAGGGTTAAAGGTGAGTCAAGAAACAAACGAGATTTGGAAAGGTGCTAAGCTTCCATTTAACAATCTTCTCTGGTGGGAACTAATCTCCTGTGTAATACCGTCATTAATCCCATCACAGGCTCAGATGCCATAACCAGATGACTTTCTACTAGGTCACATCTCTTAAAGGTTCTACCACTCTGACATACCACATTAGGACCACACTTCTAGCATGTGAAACTTTATGGTACAGCCTCAAACAATATCTAACCAGAGTACTCAGTATGCTGCTATTTGTTCCTGGGAGTATTAGCAATTCCTGTAGACTAACCTAAGATTCTCACAAGCAGAGAAAATAGCTTAAGTGCCTTCATATTCCTCGAAGCCCCTCACTCAATAAAATTAGGATGTATTATTTTCTGTAACATACAATTCTTCCCTCTTTAATTTAATTAAATAAAGTATTTGTTTGCTGTTTGTTTTTAACTCTGAGGTAAGCCATGATTTGTGAGATATAAAAGTCTTGAGAAAGAGTGTTGGAAGAACAAGAAGGAGAGCTCAGGACCAGGAATATTTCATCCATTTTCACATCATTTCAGAGCTAAAGGAGTCTGCAGAGGAGAGCTCCAGGACCAAATAGACTGTATCTATAGTTGGAGGAGACAAACAGACATCTTCTGCCAGAGCAACAGTTCTAAGAATACCATGAGCTTATGTGGATTCATTAGAAAGTGTTCCACTCAGCCACTCAAGACACGAAAGACCTAAAGACAGGATACGTGGTGCCAAGTATAAAGTAAGAACTAACGAATTTCTATGAAGGTTAAGTCAGTAATTGAACTGCAACTTTTTTTTAATCAAATAGACATGATGCATTCTAAAGTTACACCCTTTTGATCCTGACATGCTAAAGGAATAAGGATGAGAAAAATACCTTTGTTTTCTATAATTAACTATTATGTTTCTACAAAGGAGAAAAACTTGTGTATGCACCACAAGGTAATCTTGAATCTGAACCAAGATAGTATCCAGAGATACTGTTGACATCACCTTTTAGGAAAGCACATTTAGTACAAAGGCCATACATAGTGTGTGCCCATAGCCAATGCTGAAGTTTCACAAAACACCATTGAACAAGCACTACCAGAATGCCTCCAATTTGTTGAGTTTGACTCAAGAGTTAATTTTTGTTATTGAAGGATCAGAAAGCTTTTCTTGTTAGTAAAATTTGTATAATCCCCACATTTAGTTACAGGTCTCAGCATGAGGCTGCATCATGATCCAAGGCATAGGATCATATCTAGATAAGGTCTGAAGAGGCTTGATCCAAGATATGATTGTCAACAAACCATTCGATTTTGACAAGGTGTTTTCAAGGGACAGAGAGTCTTTTATTTTTTTCTTAAATAGTGTCTTAGTCAGTGTTCTGTTACTGCAAATAGACACCTTGACCATGTGAACTCTTAATTTTATAAAAGCATTTAATTGAGGTTTGCCTACAGTTTCAGAAGTTTAGTCTATTATCATGATAGTAGGGGAGCATGGTGGCACACAGGCAGACATGATGCTGAAGAATTATCTGAGAGTTATACATCTGAATTTTCAGGCAGCAGGAAGAGAGTGACATTGGGCCTGTCTTGGACTTTTGAAACCTCCCATACGTGAAGGAGATACACTTCCTTCAACAGGTCATCCCTACCCCAACAAGGCCATACCTCCCGATACTTCAAAAGTAGTGCCACTCCCTGATGACTAAGCATTCTAATATATGAGTCTATGGAGGACATTCTAATTCAAACCACCACAGACAGAGTCTCACTGTGTAGCTCAGGCTAGACCTAAACTCTTAATTCTCTTGCCTTAGCCTCACAAGTGTTGGTATTGTAGGAATGTTCTTCTGCATCTGGTTCTAATAAAAGACTCATAAGACAAGCTTTGCCTACTTTAAATGGGAAAATACTCATTCTTGGATTTTCTTCTACTCAAGACATACTTAATAGCAATATCTAGCCAGATATGGTGATGCATGCCTTTAATACCAGCATCCAGGAGTCAGAAGCAAAAAGATTGCTGCTTTGTGTTTGAGACTACCCTGATTTTCAAAGTCCCAGACCAGCCATATCTATACAATGAAACCCTGGCCAAAAGGAACAACAATATTAGGGGTGGGGAGAAAGGAGAGATGGCTAAGAGCACTGGCTGCTCTTGCAGAGGAGCCAGGTTTGGTTCCCAGCACCCACATGGCAACTCACAACCATCTGTAGTTCCAGTGCCTAGGGATTCAACACCCTTTTCCAGCCTTCCCTGGGCACTACACGCATGCAGAGAATATATGCACCTACAGGCAAACACTCATGCACAAAAAGTAAAATATGAATCTTAAAATCAAAGCAAAACAATGTTTGCCCTCTATTTTATTTCTGTGTCATGTGACCCACACCTGCAATATCATGTGGCAGCAAACCAGTTGAAAAGTTTGTAAGTCTTTTGTGAAACATATCACACAAAATAACTAGGCTGGGAAATCCACATGACCTAGATTTCAGCTTACAAAGTCCCCCAGTGAGGGTTTGGGGGGGTGGAAGGGGCACCTGAGGATTCTAACAGAGTCTTGTCATTCATCGATACACATATCTTTCAAGATGTTCACCCTTCAAATTCACGCTCATGCTCTGTGTGATATAAAAGCCTACATTTGGGTTCTTCAGGTAATTAAAAGTAAAATCAAACAGGGCTCTGGTTCCAGGAATTGATATACAGCAGTTGTACCCTGCACAATACACAGTAGATGCATGCAGAATGGCAGGCATATTTCATATGCTCGCTCATGCAAGGTCCTGAGACAGGACAGGATGGGACAGGACAGGACAGAGACCTGCTCTACACCAGGTCCCTTGTCTGCAAAGGCATTTAGTGCCATGATCTCAAGGCAAGTCCTCTCTTACAAAGTTTCTTGCTTTTTTCCTTTCCAAAAAAAAGACAAAAATACAAGTTCTTAGCAATAAGCCTGCCAGTAAGTCTGGGATATATGTAATTGAACGGAGGGATATATTTTGAAGCTGCAAAAAAAATCAGTCCAATCTATAATTGGCCAAAGAGATAAACATAAAGGCTAGAAGATTCAGCTATCCTTTTTAGTAAATGAGCTATGAAAAGGGTTGGGATCATATTTCAGAGGTGCCAGACACCAGTAGGCTCTCAATAAATGCTTGTTGAATAAATGGCCCTACACTGGGCAGATACTTGGCCATGAAAACCTGTGCCAAGAATATTGTTAAAGATTCATTGGTTCTGTAGTCCTAATTCAGTGACTCATCCTCTGTCCTTCCCACCCACATAAAGAGACTAGAAATTTCCCAAGGCTAAGCTAGAAAACATGTATTTTGCAATTTTTAATGTTTAAAGGGCATTCCAAGCTAGGAGTCTCATGAATACCAAGTCAATCCCTGGCCTCAGGCTCCAGGGCTGCCTTACTCTCTCAGTCGCCGAAGGGAGCAAGAAGGACAGCATCCTAGATAAATATACTTTTAATCGAAGACAATATTAAAGTGCCTAACATGATGAAAACATTTACAGTGTATATTTTAAAGTCCTGTATGCATAAATTAATGTACCACCGCACTGCACAAGTCTGATTATTCTTCAATTTATACAAATATGCGCAATTAAAATGCAATTACAATGCAATTAAAATGACACTATAATAAAAATGCAGGACGAAGGTTTATACGTTTATAAATGAATCCCTTTGATTTGCTTTTGGTTCCATTCGTATTATCTGATGTATTCATTGAAAAAAATTATTTTAGGGTCATAAGGGCCACCCCATCAATCCTTTAGACTCAGGTGTCCTTTAGACTCAGAGGGCATGTCTCATTCTGAATGTAGAATCAGAACTGGCCAAAGAGAGCTCTAGATAAAGACACCACCCAAAGAAGATGGGGATCAAGGGCCTTCCGTACAAGGCGGGGAACAATGCTTTAAAAATTCTGCTTTTTCCAGTATTTCTTGGGGATATATTTGTATATTTCTCTTACTAGAAATTTATTATAATTATCTTTCTGTAGAAGAAGACATTTTGTTAATAGAGACTGATCAGGGACATTGATCATCTTCAATAAACTTAAAAACAAGAAGAAAAGGAAAAAAAAACACAACGGTAACAACTTTGCTGAAAGGCTCTCCTAAAAAGAGTAAAGCATCCTTACAGGGAAGAAGGCGGCACAATGCAAGCAGCCACCAGCCGGTGGCATTCGAAAGTTTCCAGTCTAAAGAACTAGATTCAGTTCGTTCTGTCTCATACTGTGAGCAATGACTGTGCACGTCTAGGCTTAGTATGTAAGTGTGGTCCTAGTCCTCTGGGAAGCCATAGTTAGAGAGAGGCAAAATTCGTGTAAAAGACTATTCAGTGGAATAAGTGTCATAGGCTCACACGAGTTTCAAAAAGTGGTAAGTGATGGAGACTCTTCAGGAGGGAGAAAATGTGGACCTGTCTCCATTGGCAAGCGACTCTTACTCCCTAGCAGGGTCTCACTGCTGCCTCAGAGACTGCACATGAATGCATTTTGTGGCTAAAGCTCAGAGCTGCAAAGCATCCTCACCTAGGGAATAGTCCCTAAGCAAAGAATTCTCAGGACTTTCAAATGTCAGATGTTGTGCTGGGCATGTATAAAGTAAAAACTATGTCTAGAGCTGGCTTTGTGTAAGCTCAGCTCCCGGCAGGGAGGTTAAGGCAGGAGGATTATGAGTTTGAGACCAGCCTGGGCTATAAGTGAGACTCTGATTCAAAAGAGAAACAAAAACTGAACAATTGATAGTGTTCAGAACTAAGAGGCCGATGCAGCTTCTATACACACAGAACAAGTCCTGCTTTATTTGGGCTTATCCAAAGCATTGATTATTTTTCCAGGAATGCAGCTAACTTGGAAAATATATTTCATTTTGTTCAGAACTTTACATTTTTACCCCCCCCTCGAAAAAATCCTTATATTTTTTTTTCTAAGTTTTTTATTTACATTCCAAATCATTTCCCCTCTCCCGTTTCCTCCCTCCCCAAAAGTCCCATAAGCCTCCTTCCCTCCCTCTTCTCCCCATTCAACTCCCTCTCGCTTCTCTGTCCTGGCATTCCCCTACATCCAGTCTTTCCAGGACCAGGGGTCTCTCCTTCCATCTTCTTGGAAATTTATTGATATTCGAATTGTGTCTAGGGTATTCTGAGATTCTGGGTTAATATCCCCTTATCAGTGACTGCATACCATGTGTGTTCTTTTGTGACTGGGTTACCTCACTAAGGATGATATTTTCCAGTTCTGACCATTTTGCCTAGGAATTTTGTGAATTCATTGTTTTTAATTGCAGAGTAGTATTCCATTGTGTAAATATACCACATCTTCTGAATCCATTCCTCCGTTGAGGGACATCTGGGTTCTTTTCCAGCTTCTGGCTATTATAAATAGGGCTGCTATGAACATAGTGGAGCATGTGTCCTTATTGCATGCAGGGGAAGCCTCTGGGTATATGCCCAGGAATGGTATAGCCGGATCCTCTGGGAGTGTCATGCCCAGTTTTCTGAGGAACCGCTCACGTCTGAACAGGAAATAAGAAGAAGACAGAGAGACCTGGTCAGTGTGCAGGCACTCTGTTGTGGTTCTCTGTTGTGTCTGGCATGCCTATTATTCATGTGAGGGCCTGTAAACCTAGATGGATTGGCTCCACTGACTGACACAGTGCTTTGTTGAGTTGAGTTGAGGACCATGTAGTACGTGGAGGTGGCCTACAGTACAGTAGTAACTTTTCTGTGGTACTTTAGCCACAAACTTCTATTGTATTTATTGGATTCTTTCAAGGAAGTAGAGATTCCCGTAGGATAGTGAACTTGTGCAGAACAGCGAGGATGTGGAGAAAGAGGAACACTCCTCCACTGCTGGTGGAATTGCAAGCTGGTACAACCACTCTGGAAAGCTGTCTGGCGGTTCCTCAGAAAACTGGGCATGACACTCCCGGAGGAGCCGGCTATACCACTCCTGGGCATATACCCAGAGGCTTTACCTGCATGCAAAAATCCTTATATTTTATAGACTCTGGGTAGGAAAGCTTCTGGTGTTGCTGCTGCTGCTTCTCCTCCTCTTCATCCTCCTCCTTCTCCTCTTCTTCCTCCTCCTCCTTCTTCTTCTCCTTCTCCTCTTCCTCCTCCTCTTCTCTTCTTCTTTTATCTTACATTTTTCCTTTTCTTTTCATTGAAAATGTTTCTTATACAATATATTCTGATAATAGTTTCCCCTTCCCTAACCCCTCTTAGATTCTCCCCACCTATCCAAGGCCACATTCTTCTCCTCTCTCTCTCTCTCTCTCTCTCTCTCTCTCTCTCTCTCTCTCTCTCTCTCTCTCTCTCTCTCTCTCTTTCTCTCTCCCTCTCTCTCTCTCTCTCTCTCTCTCTCTCTCTCTCTCTCTCTCTCTCACACACACACACACACACACACACACACACACTTTGGAAAACAAGAAAATTAGGACAAAACAAAACCCAGAATTAAAAAAAAATTAAAGAAAAAGAAAAAACACAATAAACACACATACCCCCACACACAAAGCAAACCTCATAAAAACATAAAATTGAAAACTATAATATACAACCAAAGGATCAGTAATATTTTTTTAAAAAAGCTATAAAATTACCAAGTTCATTTACTGCTTGCCCTCAAGTGTGGTTTATCTGCCCAGTGAGGCTCCATTGGAGAAAACTAACTTCCTTTGCAAGCAGATGTTAACTGGAGATGGCTTCTTGGTTAGGGAAGGGAGCTTGTGTTCACTTCCCCATCTCAGTGCTGGGACCCTGTCTGGGCTGGGATCTAGTCTGGCTTGAGCCTGTACAAGGCCTGTGCATGTTGCCTCCATCTCTGTGAGTTCATATGTGAGAGAGTCTTACTATGTCTGAAAGATACTGCTTCCTTGCTTTCATCCAACCCTTCTTCATGGGTTCCTGAGTCCTGAAGGGTGGGGAATTGATGAAAGTATCCCATTTAGTACTGAGTGTTCCAAAGTCTTATACTCTCTGCACATTGCCTAGTCATGGGTCTCTGTGTTAGTTTCCATCCACAACAAGAGGAATTTTCCCTGATGATGGCAGACTGAGGCATAGCATGGGTATAGCAGAATGTCATTAGGAGTCACTTTATTGCTGTGTTCCTTTAACAGAACAATAATATTTGGTTTTCCCCTAGGCCCTTGGGCTATCTGGTCTCAGGGGTTTGGCCGCCAAAGCAGTGTCAGGTACTGCATCCATCTCATAGAGTGGGCCTTAAATCCAAATAGAGAGTAGCTGATTATTCCTACAGCTTTGTGGTACTACTGCACAAGCGTATCACGGAGGCAGGTAACTGTTGTAGGTCTCAGGGTTGTAACTGATTTGGTGTTTACCTTTCTCTTTTGAAAAAATGCAGAGTACCTTCCAGTACCACAAACACTAGTCAGTAGGAGTGAAGGTTCTAGTTAGGCTCCAGTTCAACTTCTCTGTGTTCAATGAGATGTCTAACTGTTGTTTTCACAATAGAGCCTGGCCATAGGTTGTGGGGAGTAGTCAATAGCTCTGCCAATAACCTGTGTTGTTTGAGGGTTTCCAGGAGTCCCCTTTAGACAACAACTTCATTAGAGTAACTCACACCTGGCACTGGAAATTTTACTTAGTGGGGAAAGATATCTAGTTAGTTAGGGCATTGTTTCCCCCATTATTTGGTGACTCTCTGTTTAGATTCTCTCTCTCTCTCTCTCTCTCTCTCTCTCTCTCTCTCTCTCTCTCTCTCTCTCTCTGTGTGTGTGTGTGTGTGTGTGTGTGAGTGCGTTTTATAGAACCAGAAGTTCTCACAACACATAATGACCAAAATATACAGAACTAAATACACATAACAAAGAAAGATTATTAAAAGCTTCAAGGAAATATATAGATACAGATATAGATGTATATGTAGAGGTAGAGGGAGATATAGAGATAGATGATATAGAGATAGAAATATATGGATATATAGATATATAGATGATATATAAATATATAGATGATAGATAGATGATATATAAATATATAGATGATAGATAGATGATATATAAATATATAGATAATAGATAGATGATATATAAATATATAGATGATAGATAGATAGATATAGATATACAGATATGTAGATATACAAATATACAGACATACAGACATATAGACATACAGACATATAGACATATAGATATATAGATATAGATGCAGGCCCAGTGTTAATGTTAATAGTACTATATTAGTATGTTTGTAGATGAGCCCCCAAATCATAGTGTTAGTTGTGCCTCCTCATATTTCCTCTTTTATCCTCCTCTTCTCTCCCCCTCCTCATTTAATCTTCCCACTCCAGTCTTTCTCTGCTTTTCATAACTATATTTGATTTCCCCTTTATTGAAATATCCTTCCCTTTCTGCTATTGCCTTATGGTATGTCTAACCTCTGTAGTTATACTGACTGTAGTGTGCAGAACGTCAAATAAATAGGACCAGAAAAGAAGTTTCCCACAATACATAATAATCAAAACTTGAAATGTATAAAACAAAGAAAGAGTATTAAAAGCTGCAAGGGTAGAAGACACAAGTAACACATACAGGCAGGCCCATTAGAATAACACCTGACCTCTCAATGGAGATTCTAAAGACTATAAGGTCCTGGACAGATGTTCTACAAACTATAAAAGAGTACAGATGCCAGCACAGACAACTATACCCAACAAAACTATAGTTATAATATAAAGAGAAAGAAAGCTAACGATGACACTAAATTTAAACACTCTCTACAAATTCAGTCTGAAGAGGTTAACCACATCCAAGGAAAAACAAGGAATAAATAATCCTAGACCAGTAAATCAAAAATAGGAGGAACCCACTGATAACAATAAAATAACAGGAATCAATAATCACTGCTCATTGATAACTCTCAATATTAATGGTTTTAATTCTCAAATAAAAAGACACAAAATAATAGATTAAATTAGAAAACAAACCCATCTTTCTGCTGTATCAAAGAAACACATATTACCATTAAGGGTACACATCACCTCTGGTTAAAAGAATAAAAGAAATATTCCAAGCAAATGGAACCAAGAAGCATATAGGTATAGCCATTTTCAGATATGGCAAAATAAACTTCAAACTATGCCAATTCAGAAGAGATAGGGAAACAGATAGAGACATTGTAATTATAAACATTTATGTGTCAAACAGAAGATACCCATGTTTATTAAAGAAAACAATTCTTTCTTTTCTTTTTTTTTCACATGAGGCTTATTGAGAGAGAAAAGGGCAAGGTGGTGGCAGAAAGAGAAGGAGGAGAGAGAGAGAGGAGAGAGAGAGAGAGAGAGAGAGAGAGATCGGAAGAGATCAGAGGGGCCTTCCTTTTTATATGGATGGTGATGAAGCCACAGGTAAAGGTGAGAGGTGAGCCAAGTGGATTCTGGGAACATGGTGGCTGTTGCCTTGGCAACAGGTGTGCAAGTCACACTGTCACCTATGTGATGCGCGGTTTTGGAGGTCCTGATACTAATATACCTCCCTCCTTCGTATTATAAAGAGAAGAAAAAAGAGAAGGGGCAGCCGATGGTGAAAAGGGAATGAGGACATCTTGTCTCTTAAGCTGCCTCCTGCTGTCTAGGGGCATTGTCAATTTTGGGGCATAGCTGACTTTCACCATTGGGGTCCACTCGGTAAACATTCGCATCAAGTTCCTCTGGGGACAGCAGCTCTTCTGTGGGCAAAGTCTTGTGATCCTGTGGTATATTTACACAATGGAATACTACTCAGCTATTAAAAACAATGAATTCATGAAATTCTTAGGCAAACGAATGGAACTAGAAAATATCATCCTGAGTGTGGTAACCCAATCACAAAAGAACACATATGATATGCACTCACTGACAAGTGTATATTAGCCCAGAATCTTGGAATACCCAACATACAATTCACAGACCAAATGAAGCTCAAGCAGAAGATGGCCTTGTTGGTCATCAAAGGGAGGAGAGGCCCTTGGTCCTGAGAAGGCTGGATGCCCCAGTATAGGGGAATGCCAGGACAGGGTAGAGGGAGTGAGTGGGTTGGTGAGTAGGAGGAGGGAGGATGGGAGAGGGTGTTTTTGGAGGGGAAACCAGGAAAGGGGATAACATTTGAAATGTATATAAAGAAAATATCTAATAAAAAAAATTTTTTGTATTTGTTGTTGAAAGAATGTAGAAACAAGATTAACGAGGCAGGGAACAAATAATAACACAAAGAGGATGACTAGAAAAGGCATTACAAAAGGGAGTACCCACTTCCATATAGGGTTAAAGAAAACAATTCTTTGGTGTATGTTCTCTTGGATAAATATAAGAACATATCTACAAAATTCAGTTTTCAATTTCAATGTCCTGAAATGGTAATGAGACCAGAACCAACTTCTAATTCACATAAGGTCCATCCCTAATTTAAAAGAATTTTAAATATTAACTTAAATTATGTATATTTTAATTTTTACATTAAAATAATTATAAATATTTTCCAATTATTTACAATTTTCCTATTGGTAATGATTTCATTCCATCTATACCTGACTCTAATTAGGTATACTAATCATTAATTTGTCAAACAGTACATCTGTGTTAGTTTTTCCATTACTAGAGCTTTACGATCAACCTTAATTACAGGTAAAATCACTTTCCCTCATTTTTATTATTCTTTAAAATTGGCCTAAGTGGCTTGCCCCTTTACTCTTGGGAGTTTCTGATTCAGATTGTCATATTCTCTGGAAAATCAAGATCATATTTTTACTTTGGTGTGTTGGATTTGGACATTAAGTGGGGGAAGAATTTATAACACCAAGTGTATTTAATCTGGAAATACAATACAGCCCTTCATTTATGTGATTTCTCCCTCAACTTTAATAAGTTATTTTCAGCTAAGTATGATAGTGCACAGCTTTGATTTTAACACTTGGGGAGCAGAGAAGTCAAAGGCAGGAAATCTATGTGAGTTCAAGACCAGTCGAGTGTACATAATTAGTTCCAGGCTGGCAAGAGCTACACAGTGAGATCCTGTCTCAAAACAAAAACAAAACAAAAAGAAAGAACAAAAATCAGTTACTTTCTTTACAAAAATTCCACACAACTTTTGCTGGATTTATGGTTTCAAATTGCATTTCTCATTCCTTGTTACTGGGAAAGAAACAATTTTCAATGTTATGATATTGATGAATCAAGCAGTAAGTATAACATACTCAACTGATAAGTTCTTGTCAAATCTTATAAATTACAATATATAATTTGCAAATAATGACATAAGCCAAAATATATCATTTTCTTTTTTTTTTTAAAAAGGAAACATAAAATTTAATTGAAAGAAAAACAACCTAAAAGTAAATGCAAGAACAGTGGGCAAACCAACTCCTGAAAAGAGCAAGGAGATCACATACAAAAAAATTTTAGCCTTAAAAATGCTCTAAAGTCATTGGACTAAACGTGCGGTCCCCAATGGAGGAGTCAGAGAAAGGACTTAAGGAGCTGAAGGGGTTTACAACCTCATAGGAAGAGCATTAATATCAACCAACCAGACCCCCACAGAAAGCCATCAACCAAGGGTGCACATGGCTCCAGCTGCATGTGTAGCAGAGGATGGCCTTGTCAGGCATCAATGGGGGGAGAGATCCTTGGTCCTATGAAGGCTTGATAGATGCCCCAGTGTAGGGAAATTGAGGCCGGGGAGGTAGGAGGGGGTGGGTGAAGGAATACCCTCATAGAAGCAGAGGGAGAGAGGATGGGATAGGGGGTTTCCATGAGAGAGGGGAGAAACTGGGAAAGGGAATAACATGTGAGATGTAAATAAAGAATATATCCAATAATAAAATAAAATAGTAATACTAAAACAAATAAAATATTAAAACAGCTGGTAAAAAAAAGTTCTTAAGTTCCTACTTTACATGTTGGATACCTACAAATCCTTAACTAACCTGGTTTCATGAAAAATGTTTTTTTTAACCATAATACAATGATGATTTTGATTCTTAACATTGTTACAGCCTAGAATCCATTTCCTATCTTTCAATTTCAGCTCCACCCTATCAATTTTATGTGGCTCTCCTTTAGTTATTTCATAACTGAATCTTTTATAAAAGTACTCATCCAATATTGCATCTAACCAGGTTTATCTCTGCCTGTTATAATACAATACATCCTTATATTGCCAACCCATGACTTTGGAATTTCTGTTAAACAAATTTTTAATAAAGTTCCTTTTTTATTCTTTTCAACTCAATCATATTTCATCCTTCAAATTGTTTTAAGCTGTGGTTATTTTTGGTTCTGAGCCTAGCCTTTAACGGCTGAGCCATCTCTCTAGCCCAGCTGTGGTTATTTTTGATAATTGAATTTAACTTTTAAAATATATTAAACTTAGTTTTATTTATGTTTGACTTAGAAAATTACAAAAATCAATATTTCTTTACTCTTCCCACAATTACAAATTCTTTAAGTCATATTTTCCTTTACTCTTACATCACATTTTTCCCATTATTTAAATTTCAACTTAATTTTTAAGCCAGGCCCTCAATTTATCTTTATTATTCCTATTGTTTTATATAGTTTATATCTATTCATATTTTACAAAATACTTCTCATTCAGGTTTAGTCTTCCTCTTGATGAGGCATACACTGTAAGCTCTTGTGGGAAGCTCTGTAAATGGAAGACTCCATCTTGAGATTTTTTTTTTTTTATTTAAGTGTATGAGCACTTTGCCAGCATGCATGGCTATACACCTCTTCCCACAGAGAACAGAATGAGGCATTGGATCCCCTGAGTCGGTGTTATAGACAGTTCTGAGACGCCATATTGGTACTGGGACTCAGACCTGGGTCCTCTCGGTGAGCATTCAGGGCTCTTAACCACTGACCCATCTCCCAGCCCTATATCTTAATTTTGGAAGGTGTCTCTGTCGTGCCCTCCTTCTTGAGTGATGGTGAAGCCTAGTAATTCTGAGTTACAAACATTTTCTTTCAGCATTTTAGGTTATCAGACTTGTTTCCAGTTTCAGCTGTTCACAGTGAACACTCAGCTCTCTATTTAATGTTCTCTTCATTGGGTTTTTGGAAAATCTTATTTTCTCTATTGTTTAAGGTTTTGTTATGAACGTATGCATGCAGTTATTTGTGCTATATTTATCCTATCTTGTATGTGTGTGCCTCCAAATCATGCCCTTGAGAAGCAGAGGAAGAGGGTGACTCAGTAGGAAGACCAGCAGTCTCAATTAATCTGGACCACCCAAGATCTCTCAGACACTGGACCACCAACCAGGCAGCATACACCAGGTGATATGAGGCCTCCAACACATATACAGCAGAGGGCGGCTGGGTTTAGTCAGAGAGGATGCAGCTAACCCTCAAGAGACTGGAGGCCCCAGGAAGTTTAGAAGTCTAGTAGGGAGGAGACACCCTCCAGGAGACAGGGGGCGGGAGGAGGTATGGGATATGGAATAGTTGGAGGGTGGACCAGGAGGGGAATAAAATCTGAAGTTTAAAATAAGAAAAGAAAAAGAAAGAAAGAAAATGAAAATGCCACCATCTTTGCTCCAGCAACAGGGCAACTCGAACCTACAGACACAGAGACAATCAAGGATAACATCACTTGGGTTTCAACCAGCTTGTGTGTTCCCTGCTCCCAAGAGCTGGGCAGGTCTGCAGTAACCTATGCGCCAGCTCTGCTGTGGGACTTCTGCCCTGCAGAGGGACCCCCTCTCCCCCCCAGGAGAGAGCACACCCACACAGGGCAGGAGCATACCAGCCTCCCCTTGACGACCTCTGCTCCGGGAATCCACTACGCTGAGCCTTTGGATGTGCAGGGATTCCCCAATATAACATCACTTGTGGCAAGGCACATCAGGGCTCCAAAGTCACTCAGGAGCAGGGCAGGCCCCAGAAATCGGTGCCAGGGGAATCCCGGTAATCCAGGGGGGGTCAGAAATAGCCTTGCAGGCTCACAGGAGGTCCAACCAACAGCCAGTGACAGCAGGACCAACTAACACCAGAGGTAACCAGATGGCAAAAGGCAAACGTAGGAACGTTACTAACAGAAATCAAAGTAATATGGCACCATCCGAACCAAACTCTCCAGCAGCAGCAAGTCCTGGATACCCCATCACACCCAAAAGACAAGATCTGAATTTAAAATCACTTCTCATAATGCTATTAGAGGATTTCAAGAAGGACACAAATAAATCTCATAAAGAATTACAGGAGAACATGAATCAACGGATAGAAGCCCTTACAAAAGAAACACAAAAATCGCTTAGAGAAATGCAGGAGAACCTGGGTCAACAGATGGAGGCCCATAAGGAGGCAACACAAAAATCACTTAAAGAAATGAATCAACGGGTAGATGCCCTTTCAAAGGAATCACAAAAATCGAATAAAGAAATGCAGAAGAATGTGGGTCAACAGATGGAGGCCCATAGGGAGGCAACACAAAAATCGCTTAAAGAAATGAATCAACGGGTAGATGTCCTTACAAAGGAAACACGAGAATTGCTTAAAGAAATGCAGGAGACGATGGATCAACAGATGGAAGCCCATGAGTAGGAAACACAAAAATCGCTTAGAAAAATACAGGAGAACTTGGGTCAACAGGCAGAAATCCTGAAAGAGGAAATGCAAAAATATCTTAAAGAAATACAGGAAAATACAAACAAACAAGTGAAGGATCTCAGCAAATCCATCCAGGATCTAAAAAAGGAAGTAGAAACAACTAAGAAATCACAGAGGGAGACAACTTTGGAGATAGAAAACCTTGGGAAGAAATCAGGAGTCATAGATGCAAACTTCAACAATAGAATACAAGAGATGGAAGAAAGAATCTCAGGTGCTGAAGATACTATAGAAAGCATCGACTCAACAGTCAAAGAAAATGCAAAATGCAAAAAACGTGTAACCCAAAACATCCAGGAAATACAGGACACAATGAGAAGACCAAACCTAAATGTGGTGGTTTGTATATGTTCTTCCCAGGGAGTGGCACTATTAGAAGGTGTAACCTTGTTGGAGGAAGTGTGTCACTGTGGAGTTGGGCTTAGAGATCTTCCTCCTAGATGCCTGAGGATGCCCAATCTGTTCCTGGTTTCCTTTGGATAAAGGTATAGAACCCTCAGCTCCTCCTGCACCATGCCTGCCTGGATGCTGCCATGCTTCTGCCTTGATGAGAATGGACTAAACCTCTGAACCTGTAAGCCAGCCCCAAGTAAATGTCTCTTATAAAACTTGCATTGGTCGTTGTTGTCTGTTCACAGCAGTAAAATCCTAACTAATACAGAAGTTGGTACCAGGAGTAGGGTATTGCTGTGATAGGCCTGACCATGCTTTTGTTTGGAAGAATGTGGATTTGGGGACTTTGGATTTGGAAAGCCATGGAATGCTTTAAGTGGGGTCTAATGGACCAGCCTAGTAGGAATATGGAAGACAGTGGTGCTGAGGGTCATTTGAACTGTGTAGGCCTGATGGCCCAAGAGGTTTCAGTGGAGTAGAACTTTCATATGTGGCTGAGAGACTGTTTTTGTGATGTTTTGGTGAAGAACATGGCTGCTTTATGCCATTGTTTGAAGAGACTGCCTAAGGCTAAGGAAAAGAGATGTATATTAATTGTATTGACAAAGGAAGTCTCAATAAAGCCCAACAGAGACTTTGTTCTCTGGTTAAGACTGATGAAGAGCATTTTGAACAAACACAGCAAGCTAAGAAAGGAAACATACAAAATATATAGTTTGAGTATTAAAGGGACATCAGGAAGTAAAATGGAGCTGAATTCAAGGATATTAAATTGAATTAAGGAAGTAGTGATTTTGAGGCAAGATTCCTCCCAGCTAAATTTAGGTCCAGGTGTGGTAGTACAAGCCTTTAATCCCAGGAGGCAAAGATAAGCAAATCTCTGAGTTCAAGGCCAGCGTAGAACAGAGCAAATTCTAGGTGAAGAAAAACTTAAATCCAGACTTGGTGGATCACACCTTTAATCCCAGTGCTTAGGAGACAGGCATGCAGATCTCTGAATTCAAAGTCAGTCTATGGAGCTAGATCCAGGACAGCTGAGCTTAGTCAGTGAAGGAGTTGGAATAAAGGAAGCTAGTGATAATGTAATAGAATAAGGGGGCCAATGTTCCAGCTCCTGTAAGCAGCAGAACTCAGCAACTTTGGCCATGTGTCTCTGGCTTTATATTCAAGAGGAGGAGGAGACTACTGGGACAGTTAATGCTGGTTAGCTGGAGCTAAGAAATTAGCAGTGATTAAGAAGAAACCAGCATCATTGAGGTGCAATCTTCTGGGAAGTGTTTTCTGAAAGCACAAAGAAGCTGTATTCTGGATATAGGTTGTACCTCATGCTGTGGCTGGACTTGGTAAAGTGTAAGAGTCACCCAGGTGGTAGTGATTTTGAAGGCATGAAGACATCATGAAGAATAGCTGAGGCTTGGCACTGTGAAAGGCCATGGAAGGCCATTGGTGAAAGTGCAGCCTCAGTTGGAGCTGACAGTCCAGGACTGAAGGGGTCAGGCAAAGGAGTTGAGGCTTGGTACTATGAAGAGAGCCTATGAGAGGCTTTGGTAAAGCCTAGTTGCAGTGGAAGACCCCAGCATATTGGAGATGCCGGTGCCATGGAATGAACACCAAGAACAGCAGTGGCAGTGGAATGGATCAACTTGAACAGAGGGCAGAGCTGGAGAAGTGACACCAGCCATTTGAAGATGCACAAAAGTTCATGTGTGGAACTCAGACATTGGAACAAGAAGCTATGAAGTTGAAGTTGACTTGGGGACCCCAAGATGTTAAAGATGCCAGAGCCACAGAATGTCTGCCAGGAAAGCTGCTAACAGGGAGAGAACCAGTCCAGGAGAAAGACCTTGTTGCAGTCAACAAAGATAAAAAGGGACTTGAAGATTTGAAAACTGCATTGCCATCAAACATGGAGATGCAGAGTTTAGAGATTGCCCAGCTGGTTTCCTGTCTTGCTTTGGGAATTACAGTTAAGTGATTGGATGAATCTCAGAAGAGACTTTGAATTTTTAACACTGTTGAGACTGCTATAGACTGTAAGGACATTTGAAGTTGGACTAAATGTATTTTGCATTATGCTATGTTTAGGTATGACCCCCATAGACTTATGTTGAACAAGCCAATGGGGGCCAGGGAGTGGAATGTGGTGGTTTGCATATGTTCTTCCCAGGGAGTGGCACTATTAGAAGGTGTGACCTTGTTGGAGGAAGTGTGTCACTGTGGGGTTGGGCTTAGAGATCTTCCTCTTAGATGCCTGAGGATGCCCAATCTGTTCCTGGTTTCCTTTGGATAAAGGTATAGAACCCTCAGCTCCTCCTGCACAATGCCTGCCTGGAGGTTGCCATGCTTCTGCCTGATGAGAATGGACTAAACCTCTGAACCTGTAAGCCAGCCCCAAGTAAATGTCTTTTATAAAACTTGCATTGGTCATTGATGTCTGTTCACAGCAGTAAAACCCAAACTAATACACCAAGGATTATAGGTATAGATGAGAATGAAGATTTGCAACTTAATAGGCCAGTAAATATCTTCAACAATATTATGGAGGAAAACTTCCCTAACCTAAAGAGAGAGATGCCAATGAATGTACAAGAAGCCTACAGAACCCCAAACAGACAGGACCAGAACAAAAATACCTCCCGTCACATAGTAATCAAAACACCAAATGTACTAAACAAAGAAAGAATATTAAAAGCAGTAAGAGAAAAAAGGCCAAGTAACATATAAAGGAAGACCTATCCGAATCACATCAGACTTCTCACCAGAGACTATGAAAGCCAGAAGATCCTGGGCAGATCTCATGCAGACACTAAGAGAATAAAAATGCCAGGCTAGACTACTATACCCAGCAAAACTCTCAGTCACCATAGATGGAGAGACCAAGATATTCCATGATAAAACCAAATTTTCACAATATCTTTCCACAAACCCAGCCCCGCAAAGGATAATAGGTGGAAACCACCAATACAAGGAGAAAAACAACACCCTGGAAAAAACGAGATAGAAACCTTCTTGCATCAAACCCAAAAGTAGATAACCACTCAAACATAAAGCCTCAAGAATAGCAGGGGGCAATAATCACTATTCCTTAATCTCTCTTAATATCAATGGTCTCAATTCCCCAATAAAAAGACATAGACTAACAGACTGGATACAGGAACAGGACCCAGCATTTTGCTGCGTGCAGGAAATGCACCTCAGTGTCAAAGACAAACACTACTTCAGAGTAAAAGGCTGGAAAACAATTTTACAAGCAAATGGTCCCAGGAAACGAGCCGGAGTAGCCATAATAATATCAGATACAATTGACTTTCAACCTAAAGTCATCAAAAAAGACACAGAAGAACACTACATACTGATCAAAGGAAAAATCCACCAACAAGAACTCTCAATTCTGAATATCTATGCTCCAAATGCAAGGGCACCCTCATTCCTAAAAGAAACTTTACTAAAACTCAAAGCACACATCGCACCTCACACAATAATAGTAAGTGACTTCAACACCCCACTCTCTGAAATGGATGGTTCAGGAAAGCAGAAACTAAACAGGGACACAGTGAATCTAATTGAAGCCTTGGACCAAATGGAACTAACAGATATATATAGAACATTTCATCCTAAAGCAAAAGGATATACCTTCTTCTCAGTACCTCATGGTACCTTCTCCAAAATCGACCATATAATTAATTGGTCACAAAACAGACCTCAACAGATATAAGAAGATTGAACTAATCCCATGCCTCCTCTCAGATCACTATGGAATAAGGGTGGTCTTCAATAGCAATGAAAACAACAGAAAGCACACATACACATGGAAGCTGAACAATGCTCTACTCAATAACTTGGTCAAGGGGGAAATAAAGAAACCAAAGACTTTTAAAATTTTAATGAAAATGAAGGCACAACATACCCTAATGTATGGGACACAATGAAAGTGGTGCTAAGAGGAAAATTCATAGCCCAGAGTGCCACCAAAAAGAAACGGGAGAGAACATACACTAGCAGCTTAATTGCACACCTGAAAGCCCTGGAACAGAAAGAAGCAATTACACCAAAGAGGAGTAGAAGGCAGGAAATCATCAAACTCAGACCTGAAATCAATCAAGTAGAAACAAATAAAACCAAAGAATCAACAAAACTAGGAGTTGGTTCTTTGAGAAAATCAACAAGATAGATAAGCCCTAGACAGACTAGCCAGAGGGCACAGAGACAGTATTCAAATTAACAAAATCAGAAACAAAAAGGGAGAGATAACAACAGAAACTGAGGAAATTCAAAAAATCATCAGATCCTACTACAAAAACCTGTATTCAACACAACTAGAAAATCTGGAGGAAAGGGGCAATTTCCTAGACAGACACCAAATACCAAAATTAAATCAGGATCAAATAGACCATCTAAACCATCCTATAACCCCTGAAGAAATAGAAGTGGTCATTGGAAGTCTTCCAACCAAAAAAAGCACAGGTCCAGATGGTTTTAGTGCAGAATTCTATCAGACTTTCAAAGAAGACCTAACACCAATACTCTTCAAAGTATTCCACAAAATAGAAACAGAAGGAACACTACCCAACTTCTTCTATGAAGTCACAATTATGCTAATACCAAAATCACACAAAGATCCTACAAAGAAAGAGAATCTCAGGCCAATCTCTCTTATGAATATCGATGCAAAATTACTGAATAAAATTCTTGCCAACCAAATCCAAGAACACATCAAAACGATCATTCGCCACGATCAAGTAGGCTTCATCCCAGGGATGCAGGGATGGTTCAATATAAGGAAGTCCATCAATGTAATCCACTACATAAACAATCTCAAAGAAAAAAAACACATGGTCATTTCATTAGACGCCGAGAAAGCATTTGACAAAATTCAGCATCCTTTCATGCTAAAGGTCTTGGAAAGATCAGGAATTCAAGGCCCATATCTAAACATAGTAAAAGCAATTTACAGCAAACCGGTAGCCAGCATCAATCTAAATGGAGAGAAACTTGAAGCAATCCCACTAAAATCAGGGACTAGACAAGGCTGCCCTCTCTCTCCATATCTTTTCAATATAGTACTTGAAGTTCTAGCTAGAGCAATTAGACAACAAAAAGAGGTCAAAGGGATACAAATTGGAAAGGAAGAAGTCAAACTATCACTATTTGCAGACGATATGATAGTATACTTAAGCAACCCAAAGAACTCCACCAGAGAACTCCTACAGCTGATAAACGACTTCAGCAAAGTGGCCGGATATAAAATCAACTCAAGCAAGTCAGAAGCCTTCCTATACTCAAAGGATAAGCAGGCTGAGAAAGAAGTAAGAGAAATAATACCCTTCACAATAGCCACAAACCATATTAAGTATCTTGGCGTGACTCTAACCAAACAAGTGAAAGATCTGTATGACAAGAACTTCAAGTCTCTGAAGAAAGAAATTGAAGAAGACCTCAGAAGATGGAAAAATCTGCCATGCTCATGGATTGGCAGGATTAATATAGTAAAAATGAGCATCTTACCAAAAGTAATACACAGATTCAATGCAATCCCCATCAGAATCCCAACTCAATTCTTCATAGAGTTAGAAAGAGCAATTCAAAAATTCATCTGGAATAACAGAAAACCCAGAATAGCTAAAACTGTTCTCAAGAGTAAAAGAACCTCTGGGGGAATCAATATCCCGGACCTCAAGCTGTACTACAGAGCAATAGTGTTAAAAACTGCATGGTATTGGTACAGTAACAGACATGTAGATCAATGGAACAGAATTGAAGACCCAGAAAAGAATCCACACTCCTATGGTCACTTGATCTTTGACAAAGGAGCTAAAACCATCCAGTGGAAATAAAGATAGCCTTTTCAACAAATGGTGCTGGTTCAACTGGAGATCAACATGCAGAAGAATGCAAATTGACCCATTCTTATCTCCTTGCACTAAGCTCAATTCCAAGTGAATCAAGGACCTCCACATAAAACCAGACACACTGAAACTAATAGAAAGGAAAGTAGGGAAGAACTTTGAACATATGGGCACAGGGGAGAATTTCCTGAATAGAACTCCAATAGCTTATGCTCTAAGATCAAAAATTGACAAATGGGACCTCATTAAATTACAAAGTTTCTGTAAGGCAAAAGACATTGTCACAAAGAAAAGCGGCAACCAACTAACTGGGAAATGATCTTTACCAACCCTACATCCGACAGAGGGCTAATATCCAATACATACAAAGAACTCAAGAAGTTAGACTCCAGAGACCCGAGTAACCCTATTAAAAAATGGGGTACAGAGCTAAACAAAGAGTTCTCACCTGAAGAATATCTAATGGCTGAGAAGCACCTAAAGAGATGTTCATCATCCTTAGTCATTAGGGAAATGCAAATCAAAACAACCCTGAGATTCCATCTCACACCAGTCAGAATGGCTAAGATCAAAAACACAGGTGACAGCAGTTGTTGGCGAGGATGTGGAGAAAGAGGATCACTCCTCCACTGCTGGTGGGATTGCAAGCTGGTACAACCACTCTGGAAAGCAGTCTGGCGGTTCCTCAGAAAACTGGGCATGACACTCCAGGAGGATCCTGCTATACCACTCCTGGGCATATACCCAGAGCATTTACCTGCATGCAATAAGGACACATGCTCCATTATGTTCATAGCAGTCTAATTTATAATAGCCAGAAGCTGGAAAGAACCCAGATGTCCCTCAACGGAGGAATGGATTCAGAAGATGTGGTATATTTACACAATGGAATACTACTTTGCAATTAAAAACAATGAATTCACGAAATTCCTAGTCAAATGGTCAGAACTGGAAAATATCATCCTTAGTGAGGTAACCCAATCACAAAAGAACACACATGGTATGCAGTCACTGATAAGGGGATATTAATCCAGAATCTTAGAATACCCTAGACACAGTTCGCATATCAATAGATTTCCAAGAAGATGGAAGGAGAGTCCCCTGGTCCTGGAAAGACTGGATGTAGGGGAATGCCAGGACAGAGAAGCGAGAGGGGTTGAATGGGGAAAAGAGGGAGGGAAGGGGGCTTATGGGACTTTCGGGGAGGGAGGAAACGGGAAAGGGGAAATGATTTGGAATGTAAATAAAAAAACTTAGAAAAAAATGAAAATGCCAAAAAAGGAATATAAAGTAAAATAAAAAAGAATGAATTTTAAAAGTAAAAAAAAATAAAGAAAAGAAAAAAATAAAGAAAAGAAAATTCTCATCAGCTCCAAGTATTGCTTCATTACTTTCTCTTTTCCCAGAATTCTCGTTGGATTTGGGTTGGATTTTTTTCTTCTATTTGAAATTTCTTATCAAGGTCATGTAGCTATTTCTATGTGATGGTATTCAACTTCTCAGACAGCATCCTTTGTAAATTGTATTTGGTGTTTCATTTAGTGCTGCCAAAAATCTTAGGGTCATAGAGGTACAAGTCATGATATAATCTATATGAATACAAATCTCTATGTATACTAAACTCCATGAGTTCTGAGAAGGCAATTCTCTCTTCCAACATTAGCCCATGTTTTATAATTATTATAATTTAATAGCCAACACAGCTATACCAGTAAGCAATTCAAATTAAATTGCAGTAAGCATTCTTCTCAGTCATACAGTGCACCTCCCACTCTGGAACCACAGTAGAGATTTCAAAGACTATATTTGATTCATTTATATGTAGGAGAATGTTGCCTACATGTATGTATGTATGTATGTATGTATGTGTACCACATATATATCTTGTGTCCACAGAAGCTAGAAGAAGGCACTGGGTTCTGGAAGCAGAAGTTATGGAACTTGAGTTACAGATGGTTCTATGCTGTCAAGTAGGCGATGGGAACTGAATCCATGTCCTGTACAGAAGCAATAAGATCTCCTAACCACCTAGACATCGCTCCAGCCTCGGAATGTTCACTATTTAAAGGACTTATTTTGTTGCTTATTAGTATGTGTGCATGTATATTTACACACACAGAAGACTGAGGAGGAAGTTGAATCACCTGCAGCTGGAGCAGTTATGAGCGTCTGTGTGGGTGCCTGAAACTTAGCTCGGGTCCTCTAAAACATCACTAAACACTCTTAACAAACTGAGTCATCTTTCCAGCCATCAGTTTTTGTGTTTTTAAATGTCCTTATTTTATCATTACTACTGAGACTTTCTATTATCTAGAGCTTTCAGGAGTTTAATCTATTTATCGTACCAGGTGAGTCTCATGAAATATTATTTCCTCTTCTGTTTTGCAATCTGGTATTGTGAATTTATCTTCAGAAAGATTTGGTCTATGGGAATAGTTTGCTACAGATGCAAAGGTGTTCTCTTCCAAAGTATTTTTTAAGATTGTTTCAGTTTAATATGTAAAGGATATCATCAGCTCACAGAAATGTTTATTGATTGTGTTGGCTAAAGGCAGCCAAATCCATGTAGATATTATAATATCAAACTTTAGGCTCCGGGTTCTTCGAGACTTTTCTTTTTTCTTCACCGGCAGGAAATCTTCCTTATCACTGCTATCTGTTGGTGCATAGAATATCTTTAAATTTGTTTTTTCATCAAATGTATAAGCTTTTAAAACCCAAGTTTTATAGGAGAGTTTTCTTTCAAACTCTGCTTATGGAGGACCAGCCTGTGTGTCCTCTTCTTCATAGGCATTAGAGCCTCATGCCCAAACCTCCAGGGACGCCTGAGCAGCAGCTAGGCTTCACATGTCTTTGATTTAAAGTTCCTCTTTTTTACCTCTGGGACCTAAATGTTTCCATTTCTATAAACGTAGATAAGCATTTCTGAGACATTTTATTGCATGTAGTGCAACTTATAGAGAAAGTTTTAGAAGGATTTTTCAGATTGTTTTCTTTGCCAGGATTGCTGGCATCAGAACTTTTTAATTTTATTGTTTACATACAATTCTCTTTAACACTAATAATATAATGTTAGTAAACTGTGCAATTATAGTAAATATAATTGAAATAAGCAGATTCACACACACACACACACACACACACTTGTAGGAACACAACTCAATTGGTAGCAACAGGTGCTGTGTCACACTAAAGTGTATCTACTAGCCAAGTGTGTTTTGCAGGTGGTACACATCAGATCTCACAGAAAAAAATAGAGAACACTGTAAATCCAACACGGAAGTTAAATATAAATTAGTAAGAGTGTCTATGATAGGTTTTAGGGACTAGAATACAAAATATTGAGAAACGGATCTAGAGAAATGTCTTAGGCTCATGCTCTGAAAGTTCGTAAATCCCTCAGAAAAATGATTGGAATGAGTATATCAAAGCTAGAAGGTTAAGTGAGGAAGTATGTGCGGTTCTGTGTGGTTTTTATGGAATGTGGATGTTCATGGTACTACTGTGGTATCTGTGAAGGCTACAGACACAAGCTGGAAGTTTCTGCAGAAGTATGAGCACCCTAGTATTTACGGCTGTAAGATCTTACACTGCCTCAAGGGTGTGGGAGATATTCTTGAGTGGGATACTCATCCCATTGTTTTGGTTGTGGTTCCTCAGTGAGCTTTTCCGACTTAGATATTGTAATGTTGGGTAAGGGAAAAGTTTTCCTGCAAATTTATTTATTTTCTATGTGTGTACCACACGCCTGGCAATAGGGCCTCCCAGGTTTGCCATTCATGCTTTCTTTAGAGTCCTTTTTACCTTTTGTTATGGTTCAAGTGTGGAGTATCCCCCTCACCAGCTTGTGTGTTCAAACACATGGTCCTCATCTGGTGCTGCTGCTTTGGGAAGTAATGGAATCTTCAGAAGGTAGAGTCTGGCTGGAGGAGGTGAGTCTCCAAAGAACACTGGACTTACAGGTTATACCTTCTGGTCTAATTTCTCACTCTGTTGTCTGCTCCACCAAGATGTGAACAAGAAGCTTCACACTCCTGCTGCCACAGCCTCAAATCACTCCCGACGCTGTGCCTTCTCCTTCCCATGGGAGGCTTTACCCTAAGTCTGTGAGCCAAAACGTTCTTTCCTTAAATTTACTTTTTATGAATTATTTGATCATAGCAATGAGAAAAATGTTTAATATGCTCTTGGTGCTATTCCATTTGTAGTTAATGATTTGTTTATGTATGCACTTGTGAGCAGCTGAGTGTGAGTGTGAGTGTGTGTGCTCATGTGGAAACCTAAGGATCACCTTAAGAGTCATTCCACCTTGATTTATAAAGAAAAGGTCCTTCATTGGGACCTGCAACTTGTCAATTGAGCTAGGCAGGCTGGTCAAGGCATTTGAAAGATCTGCCTCTTCAGCTCTTGGATTATAAACAGAAACCACCATATCCATCCCTTTCTAGATGAATTCTTATAATCAAAGTTAGGTCTTCATGCTTTCCAGATAAGCACTTTGGTTACTAAGTTACCACCATAGCATCTAATAGCTAATAACTCTTCATGGTAAGCGTTCTCTATCTATTAACTGTGATAATTTCTAGTTTCTTCACTAAGTCAGGTTCTGACTCACAAGGTGAGACTTGAGGATAACTATCTAGGACCACAAAATAATTCCAGAGTTCCCAGTTGCATAAATGACTCTGATGCTATATAAATGTATGTCCTAGGAATGCTACACTCGAGTAACTGTTCTCTTGGGGAAATTCTGGCATGCAGTTACAGATTGTATGTTTTCATGGCTACAGACATAATCACTCCACATGTGCTGACATTTTCCTGATCATAAAACCTACAAAACACTGATTTAATTGGATAAAGAGCAAAATCACTTTAATTCAAAGCAAGAGTAATCTCCTGTGGAATTAAGAGATAATATTCAGAATTACAGTTCATAGTTGTTTGTAATCGGTTATAATTATTCTATTATGGAAATCCATTTTAGTTATAGAGTCAATACAGAGGTCAGAAAGGAGGAAGCATGGAGGCTTTGTCAAAGGAAGAAGTTTTTGAAATAGGCACAAGATTTCACATAATATATATTATGTCCATATTATAGTGAGATAGATTTTGCTCACAGAAAGTCATCCTAAATTTGCTCACTGAATTAAAAGAACAACATTACATAAAATGACATACCAGTCATTGACTCAATCCATTTCATCTTAAGGGGTGGTTGGCTGAGAAGAGAAGGGCCAGAAAAGGCCTCAGTGCCTTGACACTGGTGCTCACTGTTTTCAGAATGATACCTTTCCCTTTAGAGTTGGCTGTAATTTTATGGACCTAAGTCTTCACAAGAACTGCTGTGTATTATTCATCCCTAAAATAGAGTCAACATGGCCAGGCATGGTGACACACGCCTTCAATCACAGTACTCCAAATGCAGAGGCAGGTAGATCTCTGTGAGTGTGAGGCCAGCCTGGTCTGTAAGGTAAGTCTAGGACAGCCAGGACTATCACACAGAGAATCTCTGTCTCACAAAACAACCAAACAAACAGAACAACAACAAAATAAGAAGAGGGTCACAGAGTCAACATTTAAAATTTCTCTTGATATAAAGTCTTGAACTAACTGATGTATTTTAAAGAACATTCCAATCAACACTCATCAACTACAAAAATAACGAAGGTATTCCCATCTTTAAGATATTTTTTGACAATACTGACATTTATGTGAATTTTTTTTAGGCTTGACATTATTCTGTGTGAAAAAAATGACTAAAAAAATGAGGCCAAGCCTGAGACAGAGCCACAGCTAATTACTCAGAAGACTGGGCACTCCTGCACGCTTGTGTCAGGCCAACACACTGGCTTCTTCCAGTCTTCTTGGCACATAAATGAGGGCTGAAAACTAAAATTACTCTGGAGTCTAGCTTTTAAATCTTAGTTGCCTCGGTGCTTTGATGTGTCTGTGATGTTTCGTTGCAGATCTTAGCCACTGGTTTTCCGGGGGCACAAACAAAAAACCCGTTTTGTTTGTCTGTCTCCAGAATTTCTGACATCTTACTCCCACAATATTAATCTTCTACTGGACGACCCAAACTCAGAAAGAATAAAACCTGTATGCCTTCCTTCAGATATAAATCTCAGACTGTAATGTATATGTATATAGATTATACATATTTATAGTAAGTGTGGATACAATGTTGCATTTAGAAAGAAGACCAAAAGAGCATGGTAGTGGGTCATAAGGAAGGAAAAACTCTGCCATAGGTTTTTTTCCCTTTCTTTTGTGGTGGATAAATAGATAAAAATGAAACGGGTAGTTCAGTGGCTAGTTTTATGTCAACTTAACACAAGCGAGAGAGGAGGGAAAGTAAATTGAGAAAGTTCCTCCATAAGATCAGGTTGTAGGCAAGCCTGTAGGCCAATTTCTTGATTAGTTATTGATGTGGGAGGGCCCAGCTCACTGTGTATGTGGTGCCCAGGCATTTATGCATAGGATCATCCCTAGATTGGTGGTTCTAAGATCTATAAGAAAGTAGGTTGAGTAAGCCATGAGGAACAAGCCAGTAAGCTACAACTCTCTGTATTAGCTCCTGCCTTGAGTTTCCTGCCTGGTTTGAGTTCCTATCTTGGCTTCCCCTAATGGATAGACTCAGGATATATAATTCAAATAAACCCTTTCTTTCTCAAGTTGCTTTTGGTTCTGGTGTTTCATCACGGCAATAATAACCCTGACTAAGACAGATAGTAAAAGTGTAAAACCTTAAGTAAAGCTTCATTATTTCAGAATTTCTGCCTTGTATAGGAGTTCACTGAAATGTATAGAATTTGAGACTGGGAAACTCTTTGAGTGGCTTCTTTAGAGTAGCTGTGTGGTATTTTTGTTTATGTGTTAATTAGGATAATAACAGGTAGAATTTTATAATTTTATACATATATATTTAACTGAGGAAGTACAGTTATACAATATATAAACTTAGGCCTATATAAGATCAGGTTGTATTTATATATACAGGTATAAATATGTGGCTCTTAAACCTAAGTTCTTGATGTTTTCTTGTGAAGAATGTTCCATCAATTTCTGAATCAGATCATATCTTGAAAGAGAAAGATAACATATTTTAATAGGTTAAAAAAAAAGCTCTACTAATGAAACAAAACTTAATGATCTTTGTTGGTCATTCCTGCCTACCAGGATGTTTAATGAATCTAATTTCTCTTGGCTCCTCTGAACCTGTGAACATCAAATAAAAATACATACTAATCCCTCGAGTCCTTTGGAATGTAAATTAAAAAAAATAAAATAAAATAAAATAAAATAAATAATTAAAAAAAAAGATGGCTTCTGCTCAAGAAGAAAGAGGACTGAAGTGGGGGTGCTTGGGTTCCTCTGAGAAAGGGAACAATATACTTACAGGAGCAATAATGGAGGCAAAGTGTGGAACAGGGACTGAAGTAAAGGCCACCCAGAGACTGCCCTACCTGGGGATTCACCCTATAAACAGTCACCAAACCCCAACACTACTATGGACGACAAGAAGCGCATACTAAAAGGAGCATGTTGTCTTCGGAGGAGCCCTGCCAGAGCCTTACACATACAGAGGCAGAGACTAGCAGCCAACCATTGGTCTGGGAGTAGGGTCCCCAATGGAGGAGTTGGAGGGTGGTACAGAGGAGCTGAAGGGGTTTACAGCCCCATGGGAAGAACAAAGATGTTGGTCACCCAGATGCCCCAGGACTCCCAGGAACTAAACCATCAACCAAGGGGTACACATGGTTCCAGCCAAAAATGTGGCAGAGGAATGCCTTGTCGGGCATCAGTGGGAGGAGTGGTCCTTGGTCAAGTGAAGGCTCAATAGATGCCCCAACAAGGGGAAATCTGGGGGGTGGGGGGGAGGTGGAAGTGGGTCGGGTGGAGGGGCATATACTTGGAGGCAGGGAGTGGGAGGAGGGGTTGGGGGGGTTGGGGGAGGGGGGAAACCGGGAAAGCTTTTACCACTTGAAATGTAAATGAAGATTATATTTAATTTAAAAAAAAAAAGACGGCTTCTGATTCAATAGTTCTGTGGTGTATCCCAAAATTCTATATTTTTAACAAACTCCTGTGTAGACATTATGTACAAGCCCTTAGGAAAACATATAAGCAAAGATAATAGCCAAAGTCCAGGTCATTTGCACAAGGTTTGGGTAACTTGAAAATGACTTGGTCCATTGTAGAAAGGCATTCTTCTTTTAAAGGTCAGAATGAAGGGGCTATCATCCCGAGCTAACAGCACCACATGCCAGACTGCCTAGAAGAGATTTCCTGCCTCTGGTACTAGATATTATAAGCACAAAATCAGGGTATTGGTGGGATGGGTTTACCCTGAAGCTGGAAAGGAAACTATCTCCTAGGGTCTCTCCCAGAGTATTGAAAACTCTGGACACTCATTGGCTTATGACCCCTGACCCTTACCTTTGCCTACATCTTCACATAGAGTTCTCCTGTAGGTGGTATATAGACACAAATCTCCTATTTATAAAGGTCTTAGTCATATCAGATTAAAGACACCCAGGTCTACAGTGATTTTTTTCCTAGCTTGATTAATAAGAATTATAATGGCCCTGTTTACGAATAAGCTCCTAGTTTAATGGACTGGAAGTCAAGACTTGAGCAAATGCTGTTGGTTTGTTTTGTTGTTGTTGTTGTTGTTTTTGTTTTTGTTTCAACATCTGAAGTTTTAAAGGAGCAAAATTTAACACACAGTGGGTTGGTAGGGCAATGTCATTCCTCAGCAGAAATTGTTCTCCAGACCTCTGGGAACTGCTTGTTAGATTCCCACCAATAAAAGAGAACTTTGGATGAGAAGGACTTGAAGATTCCTAGAAACCAGTTGATTAATTACTGTGACACTGGTAAAAAGCTTTAGGAACATAGATAGTGAAAAGGACAAGCCACAGGAAGAGAGGACAAAGGATCTTCTGAACAAGAATCACAGATAGCATTTCTGCAAAGTCCTGAAAACTAACAGGAAGCTCTTAAAGACAAAATTGCCACCAGAATGAGAAGGTCCAGGAGAGAAATACAATGTTGACAAAGTCCCAAAGTGTGCCAATGGGATTCGAGCTTTGTCCGATTTGCTGTAGCCAAATTCACTTAATCTATTAGAAGAAGTCGGATAAGAAAGAGACACTTGGCAAAGTAGCCTCTCCACCTTAATTTAGGGAAAGGGGTAATAAAACCTCAAAAGATATGTATATGCCCTTATTTGGAAGAGGACCAAAGCAAGAAACAAAACTGTGCTAAGGAAGGATCTCAGGCAAACCATTTCATCTCTCTGAGCTGCACTAATCTTACTTAAAATATCCTTTGCAGGGTAACTTAACGGATTAAAAGATAGTGGTTGTGAAAGCACCAATCAATCTAAGAGAAGGTTCTACAAATTCCTGAGAACCATGATCAAATCCTCTCTTTTTTAAATCTGTAGAATCCAGGAGGAAATACTCTGCAATTAATTATTGACCCTTTATCCATAAAGCATCCTGAAAACTGACCTCTCTGTGCCCACCAAGGTCCTACCTAGCTCAGATACACTATACAACATCAGAAAACAACCTTGAATTTCTAATTCTCCTAAGTTTTGTAATTATAGGTGTGTGCCCCTGCTTTGTGCAACACTAAAGATTGAATAGAAGGATTTGAGAATTCTATCCATCTGAGCTACCTCCCAGAATGCTGACTAACTTCCTGAGGGAAGCCTTGAGAATAAGACTTCCAGGGAGGGAGATGGCTCCATGGGTGAATGTTTGCTACCTAAGCACACAAGCCTCAGTTCAGATCCCCAGGTTCCCGCTGAAAGTATGTGTACGGTGATTTGCACCAGAAACCCAGTGCTGGGGGTGTAGATAGTCAGATGCTACAGCTTGCCTGGCAGTGATTCTATATGAACCAGTGAGCTCTAGTCCAGTGGGAGGTCCTGTCCCAACAATTAGGGTCAAGTCCTATAAAGGAAGACACTCAATCTCTCTCTCTCTCTCTCTCTCTCTCTCTCTCTCTCTCTCTCTCTCTCTCTCTCTCTCTCTCTCTCTCTCTCTCTCTTTCTCTCTCACACACACACACACACACACACACACACACATCCCTATACACAAACAAGCAAAATAAGACTTCCATTTATCCTAACTTGTAACAACCTGACAATCCCAGAATCATAAGTTCTGAAGGCAGAATCTGAACCAGTCAAAAGCAACCATCCTCATGTGGATGCTGCTTGGACTCTACACAGCTGAGAGAAGACCACACCCCCTGGAAAAGTTCACCAGAGTTCTCTGACATCAGCACCTCAGGGTCTGGGAAAATCTCTTTTAGTACTGACTGCACATCTGCTCCACTCCTCCAGGAATGAGCAAATTAACTCAGGAAACAAATCTAAATCAGTCATCAAGAACCTTCAGCAATGACCATTCTGCAGTCTGTGGCCATATGGGAGAACTCTGTACCTGTCATTAAGGCTGAGAGTTATGGCTGCACATTGGAATCTCTGACCTGGGGCTTCTTTCTCCACCTGGTGACTCACTCTTTTTTTTTTTTTTTTTTTTTTAGTACCAACTGTATTATCCCTTGTAGATTGATCAATATGTCCACATAAAATCTTTTTAATACCCAGACAATGGTTAGGGCCAATTTTAGCACAAACAGAAGAAACTGCCCTAGTTGTTAAAAGATATATGTGTAGTAAGTTTCACAGGGGCACTCCAAACAAGAGAAGCTGTCCTTTAAAGTACAGATGATGCTCAACACAGAGTCTGTGGCATCAAGTCTTTAAGGAAATTTAACAACACTTTTTCCTAACAGGTCACATTTAGGAAGAAGCTCATTAGAGCCTGAAGGGATATACTTTACAGCATCTAAATAAACCTGAGTTATTGGACCCTAAACAGAGTAAGTGATCATCACTTTTTATTTGCTCAAAAGGGTTTGCAATTTTTCCTGCTGGGAGATTTATCTATCTGCATCTTCAGTCAGTTTTAGAATTTTATGCCTTTAATCTTGCCATAATATCATGATTAATTGACTGGTCCAAGGGTTCAAAAGTCAATAAACTCAGTATTTGTTATTATTTATTACTTAATTGGTCCAGGTGTACTGCCAGGCATTCAGAGGCTAAAAAAATCCCAAGCCATCCGTACGGCATCTTAAAGAACTGATGGTGTAAGGCAAACAAAAGCACACATTATTTTAATGCCACTAAAGTGCTAAAGGCACAGAAACAACCAACAATACACCCATGTTTATAGTATCCGTTGGCTAAACAAGTTGCAAAGGTGAAAATTGTTTCTTCTTGATTTAGATTTTGGTGTCTGTGTTTTTTTCTTTTTCTTTTTTTATTGGTTGTTTTATTTATTACATTTTAAATGTTATCCACCTTCCCAGTTTCCCCTCCACAACCCACCAGCCTCTTTCCCCTCCTCCCCCCAGCTTCTATGAGGGTGCTCCCATACCCACCCACTCCCGCCTCACTACCCTAGCATTCCCCTACCCTGGGACACTGAACCTCCACAGGACCAAGTGGCTCCCCTCCCATTGATGCCAGATAAAACCATCCTCTGCTTCATGTGCAGCTGGAGCCATGGGCTCCTCCATGTGTACTCTTTGGTTGGTGGTTTAGTCTCTGGGATCCTTGGGGAGTCTGGTTGGCTGATATTGTTGTTCTTTCTATAGGGATGCAAACCCCTTCATCTCCTCAACTCTTGCCCTATCTCCTCCATTGGGGTCCCCACGTTCAGTCTGATGTTTGACTGCATGCATCTGCATCTATATTAGTCAGGCTCTGGTAGAGCCTCTTGGGGGACAGCCATACCAGGCTCCTGTCAACAAGCTCTTCTTGGTATCAGCAAGAGTGTCTGGGTTTGCTGTCTGAAGATGAGATGGATCGCTAGGGGGGGCAGTCTCTGGATGGCCTTTCCTTCAGTCTCTGCTCCACTCTTTGTCCCTGTACTTCCTTTTGACAGGAGCAATTCTGGATTAATATTTTTTGAGATGGGTGGATGGCTCCATTCCTTAACCAGGGGCCTGCCTAACCTCAGGATATGGTCTCTACAGGTTCTCTCTCCCTTTTGTTGGGTATTTGGGCTAACGTCCTCCCTGTTGGGTCCTGGGAACCTCTTAGGTCCCTGGCATCTGGGACTTTCTAGTGGCTACCCCCAGTTCCACACTCCCCACTGCTACACACCTCCATTCAAATTCCTGATCCTCTGTATGTCTACACACACACACACACACACACACCTTGTCTCCTCCCACACCTAATCCTGCCCCCCTTTTTCCTCCCCGTCCTCTCTCTACCTCCATGATTATTTTCTTCCCCCTTCTAAGTGGGACTGAAGCATCCACCCTTTGGTCTTTCTTCCTGGGTTTCACATGCTCTGTAAGTTGTACTGTGAGTGTTCCAAGCTTTTTTTTTTCCAGGCTAATATCCGCTTATCAGTGAGTACATACCTGTTCTTTTGTGACTGGGTTACCTCACTCAGGATGGTATTTTCTAGTTCCATCCATTTACCTACAAACTTCATGAAGTCATTGTTTTTAATAGCTGAGTAGTACTCCATTGTGTAAATACACCACATTTTCTGTAACCATTCCTCTGTTGAGGGACATCTGGGTTTTTTCCAGCTTCTGGATATTATAAATAAGGCTTCTATGAACATAGTGGAGCATATGTTCTTGTTACATGTTGGAGCATCTTTTGGGTATATGCCCAGGAGTGGTATATCTGGGTCCTCAGGTAGAACTATTTCCAAATTTCTGAGGAACTGCCAGACTGATTTCCAGAGTAGTCTGTGTTTTTATATGAATCCATATTACATTTGTACTTTCATCTAAAACAAAAGCTTCCGCCTTGGTTATTTCTCATGCTGAAAAATTATTCTGCTTGGATATTGCTCAGGAAATATGCAGGCTCACAGAGGAATGAAAGATAAAACTGATCTCAGTTCAAAGGTTGAGAAATATATAAGTTGGGGATATTAGTTATGTCCTGGAAACCATATGTTTTACTTTAATTAGATCTAAGACCTTTTGTCTGAACAAACAAAACACTTCTTCACTAAATGGATTTAACAACAGTGAAGAGTGGTTACTGTTCCCAAGAGAACATAACTTCCTGATGTCCAGCCTCTGAGCAAGGTGAATACTACCAAATATACCAAACTTGGGGGATTTGGGTGAATACATGAGTTACCAAATATATGGTATAATTCTCAAATCATGAATTTAAATATAAATTATAACTGAAGTGTGTACCTTGAGTAGAGTGACTTGCTTTGTGAATCATGTCCTGGTGCCATTCATTGACAACACAACAGCAGCATGATTATATGACAGCTATTTCCCAGTTTGCAAGGGATTAAATAAAGATAGAGACAGCTCAGTAGGTTTCTCCCAAGGCCATTAAAATAAAGTCAGCATTAGCACTAAAATACAAAAATCCTCATTCAGGAAACTGCCTCTTTCTAGACCACATTTCTAATTGGAAACTGTCAAGTTATACAAAAATGCTGTTATACAAATACACTACTCTCACCCGAAGCTCCAGGAGAGATGTTTGCATAATCCAAAAATGGAATTCGTCACCAAAGATCCAATAAAAGCGAAAAGCTGTAGAGATGCTCCGAGGCTAAGATTGATAGTATGTAGTAAACTCACCAGCTGAGGAAGGCTTGAAACCACCCAGCCTGCTGCTGTTTCTATGGAACCTGATGAGAGGCAAACACAGGGCCACATGTCCTGCATGACAAGAGAGACAGCAGTGGTTGCACAGATGTTCCTCTCCTTCTCATTGGCATGGTCAGAGAGAAAGAATGAAGTCACCTCCTAAGCAGATATAAACGGCCTGAAATACAGTTTAAATCATGCACACTACACCTGTCAAGAAGCAATGGTGTTTAAAAACTTTTGAAGACAGACATGTTAAAGACAACCTAAACTTTGTGTCATATGGTGTTTTCATGTGTTATTACACATTCCCCATCCCTGAAGTAAATTACAGCTCTTTGAATAGTCTGAGAGATTACATAGCTTGATTTGGAGAAGAGGTCTGGTTTCCTTATACATGTTAGACTTGGGAGTTTTTCAGCACTTGCAATAGCAATATTTGGATGTCAGTAAAATCTAGATTTCAGCACCAAAGGATGATTTGATACATGAAACATCTGGTGTGTTTGTGAGATAGGCTCGAATATAAATCATCAGTATCCACATTCTCTCTGGTTAAATTTGGTCTCTGGTTTACATACCTGCCTCTTTTGATGGCTAAAGAAAAATTAACACATATTTTAAAGGTTTCTTTTAGTAAATATAATTTTATCACAAAAGAAGATAAATTTGTTTGTCAGTTTGAAAACATGAGCAGCCAGACCCAGCTCCAATGATTCTCATACTCAATCCAGGAGTGCAGAGTGAGCACAAGCCAAACCAAAACCCCTGAAGTATGGCGTACTGGGAGCTCCCAAGAAGTATGTAACATTAAGACTCAGTTACCTTAGATTAGGGAGCAGAACAGACCCATTTATCTTCTCTTGTAACATAGTTGACTTCCAGAAATGAAAACAGTGCTACATGTGTGGTTCCAAGAGTTCTGTTGTGACAGTCCTAAAGCTTTGGTGACACCAGCATCCCTAGAATGCCTTGAAGAAATCACATTAAAGGTGATTATCTTGCTGTGAGGTGTATTGTAATTGGTTTCTTAAAAACCTTCCCTTGGCTTTACAAAAGTATTCTACAGCCAGCAGATGAGCGAAGAAAGGAAGAAAGGCTTGAAGTTTTATCTTCATATAAGATGTTCCAAATGGGTAAAGCTTCTGAGATGGAAACATACCTCTATAATAATAAGCTTAAGATTAGATTCTGCAATGGGAGGACAAAAAAAAATGATATCTAGCAAAACCCAAGAAAACATTCAATGTTTCTGAAACAGAACCATACAGAGGAAGGAATTAACTATACCAGACATGTCATAACTGAGAACCAGGAGGTCATCTTTGCTGATGTTCATGTCCCCAGTCTCTACTATCTTTGAGTTAGCCTTCCTGAACACTGATAATATAGGTAAGCACTCAGGGACCAAAACAGTCCTAAAAAGAAAGCTTGGGAAAGCAGTTATGGTTTATGGGTATAATTGTTTATATGTAGATATTGCTGTCTACAGAGCAAGGGGCAGCCTCAAAACCACAACACTTCTATGATTAGAAGGCTCCAGTGAACTCTAACCAGTCTTATATCAGTGTACTCTGCTTTTCATTTTCAGGGTCTCCTCTTCAATAATGTCCGGGACATGGTACAGAATGGCTTAGCAGTTGAACACATGTAATCCTCATCCAGAGGATTCAAGTCCAGTCGTCAGCACCCGACATCCACTTTAGTCCAGCTCCAGGAGAATTCAATGTCTCTGGTCTCTAGGGGAGCCTGCACAGATGTGCACATATCCACATATGGATGTACATTATTAAAAGTTTAAAAGCTCTTTTTAGAAAAAGAGAAATAAAATACATTTATTATAGGTATCCTTGTCTGTGCCACAGTGTTCTCCTGACAGACCATGTGCTCAGCAACACTACCTTGCACTTCAGGTGCATGGCTTTTATTCAGTTGAAAAAGTTTTCCATTAGTCCTCATTCCTTCAAGTGTATTGTTGGTTGGTTGCTTGGTTGGTTGGTTTGTTGGTTGGTTGGTTATGGTTGTGTCTTTCTCATAAGTGAGTATTGGATTTTGTCAAATGATTTTTTTTGGAATGAATTGATTTGTTCATGCAATTTCTCTTCTTCAACTTGTTTTGTATAATTATTTGGGTTTTCAAACAGCTCTCTTTTGCTTTTATAAAACATAATTAATGAAACAAATTTCTATTCAATGAATCAAATAAGTAATAAAAGCCACCTTAATATTTTCTGGTGCAGGACAAGACTGAAAACATTTCCTAATATTGTTATTTTATTGAGATGAGGATATAAAAACACTTGGAATAACAAAGACAGATAAGAATATTGCTAGATCTTAGTATAAAGAATGTTTTAGAGGTTGATGAGATTGCCCAGTGGGTAAGAATGCTTGGCTACAAACCTAATGACATAAGTTTGATAAGTTGACCAAGATCCACCTGGGAGACCCTCAGATCTACACACACACACACACACACACACACACACACACACACACACACACACACACACCAGAATAAGTAAATAAATACTTTTACATATTTTAAAGAATTCTTAATTCTTTCCTAAAATATTAAAGTCCCAGGATTTCTTTATATGACTATCTTTTCACATAAAATTCCCAAGTGTCCTGTGCTAGAATATCAAAAGTATAAAGTTGTATTTTTATTTCACAAATGCAAAAAAAAAAAAAGCACTCTTCAGGAAATGTCCCATGTTGACAGAGTTACATCGCTAGTAACTGAGCACCGTTACCACTAAGCTTTTAAAATCTTACTGAATTTATCAGCTAGAAGCATAAACAAGATTATATGTGGGGATTGCTCCACAAAATGGATGAAGTAGAGCCCCAATCTGACCTTGTTCAGAGGAATCAGCTCCCTTCTGCTCAACTAATTTGTAATGAAATTTTAATAGTAGAGTTCAAGGGTGTTAATGTTCCAGGCAAAATTTACATTTTTTATCAGTGAATACGCTGCAGTGGGAGCTGATTTCCAAGGCAGATTTCCAGACACTGGGTAGACAATGGTAGCTCAGATAGATAGGGCTGGTAGCATTTGGGAACCCTCCTCAAATATACCACTCATTGTCTATTTCAACGAGACGTGAGGTTTTTCAAATGATTGGCTGTGTAATCGCTGTTGTTGTTTGTCCTGGGGCTTCAGTCGCATTTGGTAGGAGAGATGGGGCATGACAAGCTAATCCTTCTAGAGTGTAAACTGAATCTCTCAATGACTCAATCTACAGATGAGCAAAGCAAGGCACGGACAGATGGGCAATGATTATCGCAGCTCCCTGCATCTGTCAGAAATGTTACTGTTTTACAAGACTCTTCCTCACACTCTGCATGTCATCTTCACAGTGTTCCTTCATGAAGGCTCAGCTCTGCGATGCCACGGATTCTAGCATGTTGCAATTCATGCCTCAAAATTATGACTGAGTTTAGCGTTTCGTTTTCACTTCTCTCTACTGTTGTCCTGGATTTATACAAGTAATATAGCCTCACAAACAATGTAGGAGGCTGTGGATTTTTATTGTTAGAACACAAATTTGCAATTAAATAAGAAATGTTAAGAGCTGCTTCAGACTAAGGGCAAATAACACTACAGACAGCCTTCTCTTCACTTGAGGTATCCAAGGACGGTGACAGGGATGAAAGCAAAGGCCAAGGGCTGTGCAGACAGGAAAGGAATATGGATCCAAACACGTGGAAGTTTGTCACCTATAGCCTCACCTTATGTCGAACACTCGACATAGGAAAGCTGGGCTGGGAGAGAGGGTAACTCTTTTTCCATTTGTAAAAGAGTCCTTTTTCCATTTCTTGGTTTTATTCATCATGCATTTAACTTTGATCCCGTTTTTGTTGTCTGCACATCGTTCTCACGTGTCCACTCTCCCTTCAGGCATGCGATCAAGAGGCTGACAAGCAAGCAGGTCTTCGCAGTTCCCAGGTTCTTAATGTGTGTTGCGGGTGTCATATCTTTTGTTTTCTATTTTACAACTGAGAAGCTGAAACGCAGAATATCTGAGTGCCATGACTAGTTTGGATGTAAACAGGAACTTGGCTATTTTAACAGAAGCAGGCTGATGAGAACTCTGGAGCACAGCCGGCTTGTATATTAAACCTCATCGACTGACAGTTGAAGGTGAGGGGGTTCTTAGGTCACAAGGACAAATGACCAGCTGAAAGAAATACCAAGAGGAAAGATGGAAATATGGTTCTGACTCAGCAAGGAGGAGGGAGTAGCCAAGCTGCTGAAAGACTAATACTGAAAATAAATAAGGCTCCTTAAAACACATACCCCCATAAATCCACATCACAGAGCACAAGTCGTCAGAGGAGCAGGAGGCCATGTCTAAACAGACCCAGACCGTCTGATTAGACTCCTCAGTGACTTTTCCACCACACAAGTCAGCTTGTCCCTAAAACCACTCCCACACTTCAGAAGGGCTAGAGAACTCTTTAGTCTCCTAAGTCTGGTTTAAGAGAACAACAAAAAACAGAGGAATGCAACTGAGCAACAAAACTTCAATCCCAGTCCCCAGACAGGAAATGTAAGGCTCATTCTCAACAGTCAAAATAAAAAACAAACACAGACACACACACTTATACACGCACCACAAAACACACATATGCACACTTAAACACATACACACATTCACACAAACACATACATATATACACATACTCACACACATATACATACACACACACATGCACACATACACACATATACACACACTCACACATTCACATGTGCATACACTCAAGCATACACACACACATACATGCACACACATCGCACTGAAATTAGCAGAAGCAAATAAAACAGATATGCCTTCAGTACTGGCAAGTGGAGCAGTGGGCACACCCCACACATCCCTACCTTTCCCCCACCACACATAGAGATTTCAATCTCCTTTTAATGTCTCCTTATGAATCTAAGCAGACAGCCGAGGGTGACAGACACTTGAGGGATGTTTCCAATATGAGAGCCACGAAAGCAGACACAGACACAAAAACCGATTCATAACTCAGAGATCTAAGCAAAATTCCCTATTTTGTTTCTTCTGCTGTTGCTGCAATAATGTACGCATTGGGAAATAAAGAGAAGACACCAGAGGAGCCAAATATATGAAGAGATGGACAAGACACACAGCAAGAGAGGAAAGCCAGAGGATCCCAGCCCTGGGTATGACTAACAGGGGCTGTGCAAAGAGAAAGCAGGGAGCCGGTTATAAACGACCTAATTTTCTCATAACAAGATTCCTTAGAATTGAGCCAAGATGGCTCGGTGGGTAGAAAGAGCTTGCCATACAAGCTGCTTGACTGGAGTACAGTGTCTGAAACCCAAAGAAGATAGAACTGAGCTACCAATCTGATCTCCACACACAATGGTTCACATGTGCCCACACTCACACACATAACACACACACACACATACACACACACCAAATAAAAAACTTTAAAAAAATCTTTTATTCTCTAAAACTAAAGAGCATAGGTCTCTAGATTGATGTGGTCCCTCCTTGAACTCCAATTGGTTCCTAAAGTGAGCCAAAGAAACTGAAGTCCTTCTTCCTGAGGCGGGTCAGAGAAGGTCTTCTCAGCCTCTCTCAAAATAAATTATAGACCCAGAAATGTCACTCTCATCATTATCTCTTGGTTCTTGAAGACTATCATTCAGAAAGGGTTCGACCCCTTTCCCAGAAGAAAGAATGCTACACAAAGACACTAAGATGCACCTAGACAGACAGACCTTGCTGGGTACTTCTCTATCGACTCTGTTCTATCCAGTTGCATTTCTCTCTAGCTGGCCATTCTTCCACCAAACCTAACCCACTGTGCTTTGCTCTTGTTAACTTGTCTTTTAAACAGGAGTGATGGCCGTAATCTTTACAAGGACTGAGGTAAAGTTTTACACCGTACAACCTTTACAGTGCTTCCTGAGAGCATGAGAAATGAGGAGAATCAAAAATTAAGCTTCTAAAAGAAGAAAAAAATAGATCCCTCACAAAGATTTGTCAGTCAGAATGACATTATTCTTCTCCTCGGCATGTCTGTGCAGCAGAAGAAATGCAGTGGTTCTTATAGAACAGGGAGCGAAAATATGTTCCAAGTGAAATCCTGTACTCAAACTATGTACTTACACACATACACACATTCACACATACACATACATATATACACACTCACACAAATGTACATACTCACACACTTACACGCACACACGCACACATACACACATACCCCAAAACATACACATACACACACTCACACACACATTCACACACACACACATATGCACACACTTCACACTGGAATTAACAGAAGCAAATAAAACAGAAATGCCTTCAGTACTGGCAAGTGGAGCAGAGAGCAAGGAAATATAAGTGTAAAAGAGAGACATTTTCAAACATCCAAATCTTAAAAATTGCATTATCTTCCCACCACGTAATAGGAACCTGCTAGAAAGCTCCAAGACACACAAAATAAGACATCAGCACAACAACAATAAAAACCAACAAATGTGCCAAACGGAAGATTAGTGCCAAACTATGAGTGGCTCTCCAAAGCAGAAAGATCTTCTAGAGGAAGAACAGACAAGAGTTTCAAAATGCGAAAAGTGAAGATAAGTTTGATTTGTTTGTAAATGTGGAAAGTTCTGGAACATATGGGTGACAGAGACCTTGAAGCATTAGAAAAAAAATGACACATAGAAAAGTAACAAGTATCAACTCCACAATGGTTGTACAACATGAGACATGTTGTGATGGGCTACTGTGCACTGACCAGTATTTCCACAGTAATACTACCATAGCTTTAGTAACTGAGGTGGAAAAAATGGATATTACTATTTAGATATTGTGATTATGAAGTAAGTATGTTAATGAAATAATAAGCCCTTCATTTACTGTGACAAGAAGAGATGATGTCTATTTCAAGAAATCAAGCCTATGTGGTAGACACATTAATTAGAATTCTAACTATAAATGCCAGAAGCAGAAGCTAGATTCAGCAGCAGTTGTCTCAGAGGTTAGGGTTTAAGGTTGATTCTGATAAGGTAGATAGATAAGCATAGTTTTCCTCTTCAGCTTTTGTGTACATATGACATCTTAATTTGAAGTTAATTTTTAAATGATTTTCAAAAATGAAAATATTACTTTGGCTGTAGGTCATAGAGAATCCAAGCTGAAGTACCCTCTCTGGCTTTCACAATGCTAAAGGTACTGTGCAGGCTACAGGAGAGGGAAAGTCAGCAACAGTCTTACCCCGAGTGCTAAGATGGCAACCCTGCAAAGCAAGGTTTAACTGTCAGGGCAATAGTGGCATGGCAGTGACAGAGGTAACCAACTGCTTTCTGATTGAACTCCGCAGGAGAAGTTGTTGTCTAATACTATTAACCTGGTTAAAAGCTAGTAGCCCTGGAGGTTACAGGCACTAGAGGGGAATGACTCATAAGTGGTTAAAATGAGGAGAATAAGTGACTTTTGAGTGCTCAGTCCTAAATGGGACATCTCTATCACCACCAAGCGTTCAAAGAATTGCAGAAACACTGTAAGAATCAGAGGATGAGAAAGAATGCTGGAAAATGTTGTCTTCTTGATTTGACATGCTGTTTTACCCATAAAACCACAGTAGAAGTTGCTACCTACCTGCACAAGGCTAGGCCCTGCAACATTAAATCATTAAGCAGGTGCTACAGGTTATTGGGAGAGTCATATTTGTAGAGGTATACTTTGCAGAGCAAAGGAAACCCCAAGTGATGGATTCCTGAGTCAATTGTACTGTCGATAAGGGCACAACCATGTCAAGAAGCAATACCTCAGTCCCATGAGAATGGAAAAGACTCCTTCAGTGAGGCTCGATGATGCAAAACCTACCTCTCTGATTCAACTGTGAATGCTGACAGTGTAGACAGAAATGTCCACTGTAGTTTTCTCCCCCACATAACACTGACTCCTTGTTTATCAGTATATAATAGCCCTGCCACACTGTTCAACTGTAAATAATCAACAAGCTGAGCTTCTGGATGCTGAAGCTTCTCTGCCAGAGAGCATAGTCCATCCAATCCCAGCCCTTCCATATCTGTGGGTGTATCTTGTCTTCATTCTCTCCCCACCACAGTTAGGGAAAGCCCTGGAGCTATCCAGAACACAGTGGGGTAAACACTGGTAAGTTGTCTTTGTGCAAGCAAATAAGACTTACCTTACCCTTGCACATAATACCCATGTTCATACAATCTAATCATTAATCACTAGATAATGATTATAGAGAGGACAATAGATAGATATGTGTGAGTGTGTGTGTGTGTGTGTGTAAATGTATATGTGCATGTATGCATGTGTGTGTATATAAACAGAATAAATACATTAGAAATATGCAGGTGTTCTCTTCCTCTTTAAAAAGATGAATTATCCAGCTCACCAGCGAACTTTGTGCATGAGGATCTTAGAGTCCCCTGAGCAAGCATTGAGCCTAGTGGAAGCCAGACTCATTCAACTTGATTCAGTGACAGAACCTTGGACCTACAATGCTGCAACATTCAAGCTGTCTTAGAACTCCCCCCCCCCCAAGCCCGTGTCTGATGCCACAAGAAGCCTCTGGAACTCTGTGTGCTCCTGGCTGCAACCCACACACTCAGAAGAACCACTTGTTCCAACTTCTAATGATGGATTCTTTTAAGGATGGTCCCCTGTTGTTTTTCTTTTGGTTGGTCTTTTTCCCTGGCCTAGACATTATAAAATGGTAAGGACCAAACCTTCAACATTTGTCTATTCTATGGTCCCCCAAACACCAACACTGGCCCAAGTGCCCAGTTAGCACTCAGTAAATGTGATTTCACCAGCTATTCCAACCCAGATGGTTAATTATATAAAGAAGCAGAAATGGACGTGTTAGAGGGGGAAACAAAGCAAAGAAAACTCTCCAGGTCTTCCCAAGTGCTTCTGATATTCTTTCCTTCTCAACCCCTTCACTACCCCCATGCTTACTAAAAATACATAAATCTGATTTCTCTTCAAAATCAAACTTTAGAAAAACATATTTTTCAAGAGCATTTTTTCCTTCCAACAAAGCTTGGCTGCCTGTGTAGGCTGTAAATTTACAGCTGACAGTTCTCTGCCAGAAGTTCTTTTGGGTGTTTACAGCTGTGAAATTTAATCTTTAGGTTGCCATGCATTTCCCTCATGCTCGAGCTCCCAGTCCAGAGGACTGTGCTCCTGACAACATAACTCAGAACAGTGGTGAAATAACAAGAATATTTATTTACATTTACAGACCACCTTTCACCTAAGGGCCCCTTAGTAATTTCAAACACAGCAGAGATGGCTCCAAACTGGGTAGTTCTCCAACGTTGATTTAGAAGCTAAAAATGGATTCAGTCTGCTGTGTGTAATTCCTTGGCAAAAATCATATACTTCTTCATAAATGGAAATGGTGAATCCTAATGCTTCAAAAATCTTTCCTTGCCACCTTAAGCCTTTATTCTCACTGGGAAATAAGGAATCAGCATTTCCTAGGCTCCACCCTAAATATGATTGTTTTTATGCTTTGAATTTTTTTTGTTGACAAGTTAACCTTTCTACTTTAGAGGGTTCACTGAAACATCTCCTAGACAGAATGTGATGGGAATTCTGTGTTGTCCTGTGGTTTTAGATAATGTGTCTCCAATCCCTTTTGTTTTTAAACACTTGTTCTTTTATTTTTCTCTTAATAACTGCTAGACTGTGTGCACTTAAATAAAAACACTGCTTGTATGTATTCTCTTTGTTTGCTATTCTCTCTCAGAGCAAAATGTCTTTGTCAGAGGATGTATATATGTATCCATGAGAAATTTATTTGTTTCTGAATTGCACCCATAAGTTAAAATATCTCCAAGATATGTTAAGAATCCCATATCTATATTTGGTGAGGGTACAAATGCCCAGATCCTGGTTTTCATTTTGCCACCCTTATCGCCAAAACCAAGAAAACAAAGTCATCAGGAGGAAGAGCACAGCCCTGGCATTCCTTTTCTGCCTAACATAGCAGGAAGAATGTTTCCTGAGATTTTACATAATTTCAGCCCTATTTCTGGTCAACGTGACAATTCTTTTAGAAAGCCTGACTTTCAGTCATTTGTTAAATTTAAATTAGAATCTGCTATGTGTCAGATATTGTGCTGGGAGCTGAAGACTTATGAATATAAATTGTGTTGCTCCACCCAGGGAATTTGTACTCCAGGAAGGTTGACAATCAGAGGAACAGGCCAGGAGTCCTGTGCAGTAAAACAGTGTTCATGGCACATGACCGTGCACAAAGCAGAGATGGCTCTACAGGAGGCTGCCAGGGAGCTTCTTCCTTACCACAGACGACCCCAGGCATGACTGAGGGCAGGTAGCTCCGAACCCACTGGCCCTCCTCTGAAAGGTACAGCTGCCAGCTTGCTGCCCCACTGCTGTCATTAGGAGCTTCTAGGTGTCACATGTGCCTCCTGTGGGGCACTCTGGCTTTCTGGGAGTCATCTTTCCTTTTGTTCTTGACTTTGCACTCTGGAACCCATAGGCCTGCTTATTTTCTCATCTTACTTTAACACTAGTTAGAGTGTATTTTGAGAGATTTTTTTCCCATATTTATATAGTAGTGGCCTTGATACTCCAGGACCTCACAAAGGCATGTATCAGGATCCCAAATCAAAAATAACCAGTAAGGCCACGAGACCTGCCCTCCCCCAACCCCAGAGAAACCATGATTAAGCCCTTATGAGGATTGGGGAAGTAATCATACTACGAAAAAAATACAGCATGGACTATCCTTCTCACCCTGCCAAGTCTTTCTAGACCAGAGAGACCCTAATCTAGAATAGGCAAGAGACATGTGAAATGGCTTCATATTTCCTTGTGATCTTTAAGAGTTAACAGAAAACCCCAAGGAACAGAGCTGGGTAGAGCTTGTACTAAGCAGACAAAGCCACAGGCACCATTTTGTCGGCAAGGCTGAAAAGGAAAATGGCAAGAGAGTGCAGCCTCTGCAGTAACCTAACTTACACACACACGCACACACACACACACACACACACACACACACACACACACACACATGCACTTGCATCACCAAGGGCTGGATTGTGCCCTCAGGTCCTTTCACTGCCTACAGGAAGTAAAGTCTACCAGTTGAAATTACATTACTCTCAGACTATAAAAACGGGGCCTTGGATATGAAAATAAGCTTTCTTATTCAAGATAAGAGCCTGTGATTCCTAACCACCTGAGTGGTGTACACTAACTGTCTAGCCCCACAGTTTCCCTGGGTACTTTTGCCTATGCCCAAGTCTCTATACACTATGTAGTTACACATCTAGATCTCAGGTTTTGTTCAGTTTCTCTGTAATTCAGACTGATATTTCAAGCTTTCTTTTTTCTTATTGGTTATTTTATTTATTTACATTTCAAATGCTATCCTTCTTCCCAGTCAAACCCCCCTCCCCCATCCCCTGCTTCTATGAGGGTACTCCCCCATCCGCTGTCCCCCTCCTGCCTCAGTGCCCTAGCATTCTTCTATGCTGTGTCATCAAGCCTCCTCAGGACCAAGAGGCTCCCTCCCATTGATGCCAGATATCCAGTTGGAGCCATGGGTCCCTCCATGTGTAATCTTTGGTTGGTGGTTTAGTCCCTAGGCGCTCTGGGGGTCTGGTTGGTTGATGTTGTTGTTCTTCCTATGGAGTTGCAAACCCCTTCAGCTCCTTCAGTCCTTCCCCTAACTCCTCCATTGGGGTCACCATGCTTGGTCTTAGGGTTGGCTGTCTGCATCCACATCTGTATTGGTCAGGCTCTGGCACAGCCTCTTAGGGGACGTCTATACCAGGCAAGTTTTTTTATATCTTCCTTCAAACTTAGCATGTTCTAAATTGACTCCTACCTCCATCCTGCTCAGTCAAGCCAGTTCTACACACACACACACACACACACACACACACACACACGCACGCACGCGCACACACACACACACACACACACACACACACACACGCACACACACATTCACTCCTGTGATTAAAGCATCAGAGTACACCTGAACTAGAATCATCTAGAGAAGCAGACTAGAGATAAGAACAGGAAAACACTTTAAATGGAGCAATGTCATCATAAGCAGGGGATGGGGGGAATGGCCCCATCTGCACCTAATCAAAGACATGCTTTTCCATCTTGCCCAATCAGGCCTCAGGAGTCTGAGCCAAGGTATCTTCTCAACAACCCCAAATGTAGCAGCCTACTGCCCCTCTACCATCTGTCTGCTGGTCAATGTGACTATTCCCTCACCAGCATATGTGGTATCATAATCTTTTCCCTGTCCAGGGTTGAAAAATGACCTCTGACTTCTTCACCTCAAAGCAGCAACCACACCCTCACAGCACACACATGTAAGTCTTATAACCTTCCTGTGAGTCAAGAATGACTTTTGCTAAATAACAGATCAGGAGTTAGGAAGCCTGCGACCGAATTCTGACGAGGTAGCTGAGCATAAATAATCAAGAAGAAATTAAGCTCAGGGCCGAAAAACGCTCATGGTTTCCTTCTAGAAATTTCTTATGGTACCATGAAAGCTGTCACTTATGATCAAGAGCAAGGCAAACAACTGGGGAGGTGCCTCAGTGAGTAAAAAGCATGAGAACATAAATTGGGGTGCTTACATAAAGCACCTACATAAAGATATGGAGATGTTTTGGCACCTACCTGTAATCATCCACACTGAGGAGAGAGTTGGGAGACTCCTGAGGCTTGCTACACAGCTTGTCTAGCCAATCAGTGAACTCTACACCAGTGAGAGAGCCAGTCTCAAAAAATAAGGTGGACACTGAAAGAGGAAGAAAATGATACTTGATATCAACCTCTAGGCTCCACACAAGTATACACACATGTGCACATACACGCACACACACAACACGCACGCATGTACTCCAGCGAGAGACAGAGAGACACAGAAAGAGACAGAGAAAGGTAAATGAAGCTCCTGGCTTTGCAAGACTGCACTGAACAGTCTTCCTCAGGTTCCCAGCTCTCTCCACTTCTAATATTAATTCTTGGGATTTCTGTGAGTACCAAAAAAAGAAAAAAAAAAGATAGGGGAGCTTCCTATAAAACTGCAGAGTAAATGTAAATATTTACTGTTTTCCTTCCAAATAAATATTCATTCACTGCTATAATTCGCAGTTCCTTAGACTGCAGCTCACAGAAGGTCATTCTTACACAGAAGTGAATGCCGTATACCCACAGCAATCCGAACATTTTTAATAAGATAACGCTGGGAGGGTAACTTCCACTGAGAACATGGGGACCCATGTGAATTCAGAGGCACTGGACCGCAGTTCTCATCACCAGAGCAGTACTAGTATTTCTTGGCTGAGTTTTTAATATTCTGTCTTTTTAATATTGCATAATTCCCCTTGGAGAAGTCACTCCAAAAAATAAAAATAAAAATGAAAAAAAAAAACCCAGACATTTAACAAACATTTGAAACTAGGAACTAGAAACTTCCTGCCCATTAAATCATTATAGGTTAATGTGAATAAAATGTTTTATGGAGCCTGATATAACTCCTGTAAGCCCTCATTAAATATATTACTGCTGTTATGGCCCTTCAGTATAGAAAAACAAGATGGAAATCCACCATTATCCCCAGAAGCTGCTGTGATTCCTGTGGTTGCCTTGCCCTTCCTTGCCTGGCACTTACAGGAAGCTGTTGGAGTTGGTTTTCCAAAGCTTACCAGTGTTTACAAAGCTGCTGGCTGGTCTACTGCTTATTTGTTGTAAGGAAGAAAGTCTTATTTCCATATTCCTTAACTGTGCTCTATGGAATATTAGCTTTGTAGGAAGATACAAGTATTCTGAAGAATAATTGTAGGAAGGACAGGAATATCCATGACAGGCAGTTCTTCCACGAGCAAATAGGCTCTAGGAAATAGTTAAAAACAAAAGTTAGCAGCTTTCTTACTTGCCGAGTATTTAGAGCCTTTAATAATGTAAAATGCTTTGTAATTCTCTAAGAGGGTGTCAGCCCATAATTTGTTTTGTGCAGAACACAGTACAAACACGCTCGTGTTCTGCAGAAATGCAGTTTAGAAGAAGCTGCTTTATTTAATGTAGCCAAGTAACCAATGACAAGTTCAGTAGTTTCCAGAAGAGCTTATTTCTCATTGAAAGTTCCAAGCAAGGGAACCTCTTCCCAATAAACAATATCATTACAAGAAGCATGAAAACAAGTCATCTGCAAATGATTATGATTTTACAGCAGTCTGGGAATCCATAATTCAATATTGGAAATCATGTTCTTCTTCTTGATGATGGGTATCAAAATTGTCAAAAGACACTGTCATATTTTATGTGCTTTGCAGCAAGATGACAAATTCTAGTAAAAGGCAAGTGTCTATATTGTCCACATTTCCCCTTCTAATTATAAAAGTAATCATGAGAGGAGGATTATAAAAATCATAATATTTACATAAAATATTAGAACAAAGGTGGCCACAATGACCAAGAATTAGAGTCATCTGTGAAGAGAGTCCAGTGTGGCTGTGTCATCAAAGTATAGGAGATGCCGATGGACCGCAGGTTGCATTCTCCTCACCTGTCTAATTCACCTCTCACTCAACTCTCAGGAGCTGTGGGCTACCAGTGACTTTAGAGAAAGTCTCCTATAAGAAAGGGGAACAAAATACTCACGGAAGAAAATACAGAGACAAAATATGGAGCAAAGACTGAAGGAAAGGCCATCCAGAGACTGCCCCACCTGGGGATCCATCCCATATACAGTCACCAAACCCAGATGCTATTGTGGATGCCAAGAAGTGCATGCTGACAGGAGCCTGATATAGCTGTCTCCTGAGAGGCTCTGTCAGAGCCTGACAAATACAGAGGTGGATACATGCAGCCAACTATTGGACTGAGCACAGGGTCCCCAATGGGGTCCCCAAGGGAGGAGTTAGAGAAAGGACTGAAGGAGCTGAAAGGGTTTGCAACCTCATAGGAAGAACAATATCAACCAATCAGACCCCACCCCAAAGCTCCCAGGGACTAAACCACCAACCAAGGAGTACACATGGAGGGACCCATGGCTCCAGCTGCATATGTAGCAGAGGATGGCCTTGTCAGGCATCAGTGAGAGGAGAGGCCCTTGGTCCTGTGAAGGCTCGATGTCCCAATGTAGGTAAATTCGAGGGTGGGGAGGCAGGAGTGGGTAGGTAGGTGGGGGAACCACCTATGCAGTATAATACATGTCCCAGTGCTCCAGGTGGAATAGGGCCAAAGCTGGCCTTAACTGAGGCACTTAGCTCCTTCCCTTGCCTTAATCCTACATTCTTACTATCTTCCCCTTGAGACTATACCCAAAAGTCAGGTTATACTCGAGTATTCATCAGAGGCTTTGTTTCTAGACGACTCGGCCTAAAACTCATAGTTTTGAACTCTATACTCTTTTCTCTTATTTATAACATTAGGTAAATCACAACGACCAGACTTGTCCTAAATTCAGAAACTACACAGCATGATAGAAACACACTGGTCCTCCCTGAGTATTTCACATGGGATTCTAAAGCACACAGCCCAGCTGTTGGAAGAAAATGTAGCTTGTAAAACTGTAAACAAAAATGTAGATTTTCAAAGCCAACTCCAAATCTAGTGAGTCATACTCTCTGTAGGTAGAACGTCTAAATTGTATTTTATGGTAAAATTCACAAGAGTTTCTGATACACACTAAGCTTGAAGAATGACCAACAAAGGGCCACAAGCTAACTAGCCTTCCCTTTCCTGTAGTCACTTAGAAATACTCTGAATGCAAGCTAACTCTCTTCTGTAACTTCTGCTCCTAAAAGAAAAAAATGATGTGTGAACTTCTGATTAGAAACTTCCAATTTGATCTGTATGAAGGGGAATGAAAGATGACACCCTAGGAGATTACGGTCTTAGTTAATGACAGATTGTTTCAAAATGTAAATTTGTTTCATTTCTTTAAACTTGAAAAATATGATTTCAGATGACACTCACTAAATAAGTAAGTTGGAGAAGTTATGTTTGATCATCTCAAATCAATCATTTCCAAGGATTTGGGACCTATGGGAAAGGAAAAAACAGAATCTAAAAATGCTTCCAAAGCAGCATACAGAAAAGATTTACAGTTGTCATAAACATCTAAATCACCACATTTAGTCATCTCCCAAAACTTTGTTGTTTCCAAGCCATCCATCTAAAAATCTCAGATCTCTGAACACACAGTTGAAATCGCCACTAAATGCTGTGTTTCTTCATACTGCTGACAAGCAGGAGACAACCGCAGCTGAGTGGAAGTACCTCAGTCAGCGGGACAATCAAAATTAACCACAGGTTTTAGTTGGTAGCTTTAGATCAAACAGAGATCCAAGGGTAAACCTGCTGTGGACAAGAGACCCACGGGAGGCCGGAGAGTCTGAGGGCAGCGACAGCTTCCAGGGACTGACATTTACCAAGCAGCAAATGGTTCACACCTCAACAGCTTGACAAGCAAAGTTTTCTCCTCACTGTTGTTTGTGTGGATTTTCTGTTTACTTTGTTGTTGTATTTGCCCTTCAAGGTTTCTTTTTTTTTTTTTAATCTTGATTCTATAAGCAGAGGAAGTTCCCACTTCCTTACTAGCTGACATTTTTTACTTTTTTAAGTTTTGAAAAAAATTTTGTTTTATTCTTCTCACATACATTATATCCCAACCACAGTTTCCCCTCCTTCTACTCCTCCCACACAGCCCTTGCCACCTCCTCTCTCCCTCAGAACCACTCCTCGTCTGTCCGTCCATTTCCCTTCAGAAAAAAACAAAAACAAACAAACAAAAGAAACAGGTCTCCCAGAGATATCAACTGAATACAACATAACAAGTTACAATAAGACCACGTTCAAACCCCTCATATCAAGGCTGGATAAGGCGACCCAGTAAAAAGAAAAGGGTCCTAAGATCAGGCACTCCCACTGTTAGGAGTCCCACAAAAACACCAAGCTAAACAATTATAACATGTGTGCAGAGGACCTAGCCCAGACCCATGCAGGCTGCATGATTACCTCTTCAGTCTCTGTGAGCCCCCGTGAGACCCTATGAGCCTCACTCAATTGAGTCTGTGAAGCATGTTCTCGTGGTATCCTCATCCCTCTGGAGCCTGCAATCCTTCCTCCCCCCTCTTCCTGGGGCTTCCAGAACTCCACCTAATGTTTGGCTGTGAGTCTCTGCCTCTGCTCCCATCAGTTGCTGGATGAAGCCTCTTTGAAGGTGAGTGGGCTGGGCAACAATCTATTGAATATAAAAGAACATCATTTGGAATCACTTCATTGACTTCTTTTTTTTTTTTTGCCAGTCATGTTTGGTTCTATCGAACATCACTGGACTATCCAGCCTTTAGTTCCTGGCCATCCAACCATTGTCAAAAAAAAAAAAAGTTATACAATATATTCTGATCATATTTTCCCTCCCCCAACTCCTCCCAGATTGTCTCCATCTTCCCACCCCACCCAACTTCATGCTCACCCTTTCTTTCTCTCTTTAGAAAATAGGCCTCTATCGGATGTAGGATTGGTAAAGATCTTTTCCCAATCTGTTGGTTGCCGTTTTGTCCAATTGACAGTGTCCTTTGCCTTACAGAAGCTTTGCAATTTTATGAGGTCCCGTTTGTCAATTCTTGATCTTAGAGCATAAGCTATTGGAGTTCTGTTCAGGAAGTTTTCCCCTGTGCCCATGTGCTCCGGGTTCTTCCCCACTTTCTCTTCTATTAGATTCAGTGTATCTGGTTTTATGTGGAGGTCCTTGATCCACTTGGACTTAAGCTTTGTACAGGGAGATAAGAATGGATCAATTTGCATTCCTCTACATGTTGACTGCCAGTTGAACCAGCACCATTTGACCCTCAACAGAGGAATGGATACAGAAAATGTGGTACATTTACACAATGGAGTACTACTCAGCTATTAAAAACAATGAATTCATGAAATTCTTTAGCCAAAGGGATGGAACTAGAAAATATCATCCTGAGTGAGGTAACCCAATCACAAAAGAACACACATGGTATGCACTCATTGATAACTAGATATTAGCCCAAAAGCTCAGAATACCCAAGATACAAGTCACAGACCACATGAAGCTCAAGAAGAAGGAAGACCAAAGTGTGGATACTTTGGTCCTTCTTAGAATGGGGATCAAAATATCCATGGCTCACAGTCAACCAATAGACTGAGCATAAGGTCCCCAATGGAGGAGCTAGAGAAAGGACCCAAGGAGTTGAAGACATTTACAGCCTCATAGGAGGAACAATAATATATACCAACCAGTACCCCCAGAGCTCCCAGGGACTAAACCACCAACCAAAGAGTACACATGGAGGGACCCATGGCTCCAGCTACATATGTGGCAGAAGATGGCCTTTTCAAACATCAGTGAGAGGAGAGGCCCTTGGTCCTGTGAAGGCTTGATGCCTCAGTGTAGGGGAATGCCAGGTCAGGAAAGTGGGAGTGGGTAAGCAGGGGGAGAAGGGATGGGATAGGGTGTTTTTGGAGGGGAAACAAGGAAAGAGAATACCATCTGAAATGTAAATAAAGCAAATATCTAATAAAAAAGAAAATAGGCAAACAAACATATTAAAAGTCTATGTGCAGCTGATATTTTTAATGAACATCTCAGTACAGGTTCCAAAATGAATTGCCCACCCAGAAAGGCTTTCCCACACCAGAGGTTGTTCCTAATACATATTGTGACTTTCAGTTAACAGAAAATCAAAGTGAAGTACCTTTGCAAATCCCAGGCACCCACAGAGCTGCCTGACAGTGGGAGACTGACTGGTTCAATATTGTTTTTCTCCTGGAAGTTGAAAGCAAAGGACTACACACTCTAACGACAGCACTCGCTGAGAACTATGCCTGCAATTACAAATATGTACTGTTAAGAGATGACATAGCAAGCATAAAACATTTCAAATAGCACATCTGTTTCAAGGCAAGACAACTTGACAAATGGTCTTCAAAACATGTGGATGAGGATGTTTTTAAAGAAAGCAATCATAATTCATCAATTCATAAATTCATAAATTAAAGTGACTCCAATGTTATCATTTAAAAAAAAAACCTGAAGTTCTCTGGACACTCTGCTATGAGACTGTCTCCTCTGGGACAAAAGTTACCAACAAAATAGTTTCCAGAAATAAGCTGCAGCTTTTAGTGACCCTTCTACAAAGCTGATTAAGGTATTAGAACATCAAAACTTTTGAAATGTATTAACTTAGCAGACACTAGCTTCTACCAATCAAAGCTAAGCATGTCAATAGCAGTTTCCAGAGCCTATCCCAGAGCCTTCCCACCTTGATTTAACAATCTGCCTATTGCTTCTACCAATGTAATTGAAAAGTGCCTTGATTTATGTCATTCTTTGATTGCTTTCTATAAAAACATCCTCAAACTGTTACTGTGTTGGAACATGGAATTTGAGGTGGCCTAAATGTATGTTCACAGGCCGTGGTCACACATTTTTTGGCTCCAGAATAAACTTTCTCTATATATATTTTTATTTTTATTTAAACTTTTTTCATATAATATATTTAGATTATACTCTTTCCCCTCTTCCAACTCCACCCAGATTCTGCCCACCACCCTACCCATCCAACTTTATATTCTTTCTCTCTCCCCCTCCCGCCAAAAAAAGGGAAAAAAACAAACAAAAATCAAAACAAAAAGTGTAAAAAGAGAAAATTAATAAGACAAAAAATATCAAAGATGTGCGCGCACGCACACACACACACACACACATTAAAAGTAAAAAGACTTGGGGGTATGGCTTAGGGGGTAGAACATTGCTTTTGTACAAGCGCTAAATGAGATACAATGCAGTTACCTGGGGTCATACCAACAAATCTAAGCCTTGAACTTATATTTCATAATCAATTCCCATTCAAATAGACATAATAGAAAGGATCCTATCAGTTCACAGGTCGACTTCCTGGAAGTTTCAGGATAAATGGAGGAGACATGAGACTTCAGATTTATAAACGAATTTCTTCAACCTAAGTTCCTAAGGAGACAAAATGAAAAATGGTCAAGCAATTTGACCGGATCCAGAGATGTACTAGGTTCAAATAATCTTGCATAATTCTATGAAGAACTAGCCTGGGAAAATCTATGCTGTTCTTATATGCAAGATTCATCAACATGCTAGGTAAAGAAAAAATAATTAGACTCATTTCCTCAAGTGATTCAAGTCTAATCTTCTGGTATTTAGGAGCAGTAGAGTCTGCCAGGGTTGAACTGGCTTTCCCACCTAGCAGCTGCCCTGTGGGGCCTCAGGCAACTCATTTAACTTTTTAATGCCCTTGTTTCTTCAGCTGTTCACAGTGATAATGAGAATCTCCCAGGGAACACATCAGTCAATCAACATTAAAATGTGCCTTTGCCTACATACACAGTACGTGTACAGAGACTATTACTATTGAACAAAAAATAGCTTTGATATTCCTAGAGCTAGAAAATGAGACCTGGTGACTACTTCTTCCCTTCATGACTTAAATAAAGAAAAACAAAGCTAGTTATGGGATGTGACTGAAAAGTCCCCAGCTCTCAAGGCACTTCCTGAAGTTGTTCAGTCACACCATAAATACCAAATCCTACTGCCTCTGAACTTTTACATTATTCACATTATTGCAGAAGTGACTTATTCCGGGGAAATTGGAGTTCCTTCTGGAGGTTCTTAGTCTCATTGATGAAAGAGTTTAAGAATGGACCAGACAGAAGCTCAAGACAGTTTTACTAGGATTCAAATGAAAAGTACCCTACCAGACACCCAAAGGAGTAGAACAGAGATGATAGAAAGTCCTGGTATTTGAATTATGAGCCCAGAGACCCACCCTGTGGCTACACACAATAACAGAGCAAGAATAGGAGTGCTTTAGAGAAGGAAATAAGGCACCTGAAAGTAACAGAGAAAACCAAACGTGAGTTCTCATCAACTTCAAAAGGAAGACGTAGGAAAAGATAGGTAATCAGTCACATTGAGTCTCTTGATTCACAGGATTATATGACAGGGTGAGAATTTTGGGAAAGAAAAATAATTTTTTAAAGAAAAAAATTATTGTACCTATGTCTTTGGGGTGACTTACAGTAAGCCTGCCTTCCTAGGGTGATCCATTGGCTAAAATGTTAGATCTCTATTCAGGCCAGACCAAAAGGAGAGTCCCTCAATAGACCTTTATTACTCCTGTAACATCCCCCCTCTTGAAATGGCAGCCCAAAAGTCACCCAGGAACCAGATCAGGCAAAAGAGCCCCCCGCCCAAACACCTGTCACATCTCCAGCCTTTGGTAAGGACGAAGTTGCCAAGACACTCAAGGACATTCTGGCTTTTAGCCAAGGAAGAAACTGGTTATCAGGGGTGGGGGTTGTAGTTTACCTGAAGTGCACAGCTAATTTCTACCTCCTGCTCTTATCAGATGCTGTCAGGATACTGAAGGCACTAATTTGAGAACTGGAATTTTGGGGCTTCTGGAAGAATTGGGCACTAAAAGTAAAAAAAACAAAAACAAAAACAAAAAACGATTGTCTGGTAAGAGGAAGAAACTAGAAAGTTGAAAATTGATCTCATCCCTCATACTCCAAACAAACTGCCTGCTGTCATAGAATTATTTCCTTAAGAAAGAATAGCTGAACGAATTAGCCAGGGCTGCTCAAGTTCCCTAATGTCATATCCCTGCAGTTATTTGCATATGTCAAGTGGAAGGATTTAGGCTTTAGTTAGTAGAGGAGGGACAGTGACTGTGGCTTAAGGGTGCTTTGCTTGTGTAAATACCGATTTAGTATTCAGCACCAAGACCAGCAAAGAAAACATGCAGACCTAACTCTAATTATAATATAGATGAAGACCTCCGAAATCCCCTCGTATATTTTTACATATGTTAAGTGGGAACGTGGAATGTTTTAAAAATGGGCGTCCCACACCTGTATCTTGAAGAATGGATCTGTGTCAAGTTTCCAGGAGTGATTATTTAACTTGCTGATAGCTAGCTACTTAACTGGCTATAAATGTCAACAGCAAACTTATAAATTATCTCTATTGCAGAATCATGGAACTTTAAAGAGTCTAGAGAGGCTGGGGAGAATAGGTAGCTACCTCAAGCAGGCGGACAAAAGTTTAGATCCTAGGCTCGAACAACCATTCTGGGGAGATCTCCATACTCATTTAACCTGTGAACAGACATTCTTGCTGTCAAAAATCTCTTGATTTGAGATTAAATTGTCTGTATGTTTTGGAGAGACAGAAAATACATTGAAATATAATGGGCAAGAGCCAAGATCTTCAAATGTGTAATACTGAACCACACCCTTCTGTAGATGTCAAGTAGTAGATACTGAGTCTTCTGATTAAGAATCTGCCCAAGAGAGAGGAAAGGGGCTGCCATGTCCAGGTCCCTGCCGACAGAGGGTGAGGACAGGGGAAAGAGGCTGAGACCCGCTAAGATGATTAGGGACCACGAAAAGCAAGCACTCCCAGACCAGCTGGAAGGCAATTACCAAGGCTGAAAAGGATGAGAATTTGGAATATTGTTTACAAAAATCAAAGAAGAAACACCCCTGGCACACGAGTCTTTTCAAATCAACATGTTTTGTTTCTCTTCTGAAACCACATCTCTCAAAACCTCAAGACCAGCACACCAAACTCAATCCACAGACACGTTCACGCAGCTGCGCACGATGTGCAGACAAGGAAATTGACTCCACTTTTTCCCCTATGAGGAAAAAAAAGCAAAAGAACTGAAATGCCCACCAATAAGAAGCTAGTTAAAGTGTTATTTGTTCACTACAGCAAACTACTGGGTAATGAAGGGGAGGGGGATAGTTATACTGATAGAACAAGGCCAGGACCGCACACTGTACCTTCCACAATGAAGAAATGGCTCCCCTTTCAGGCAGACTCAGGAGCCACCTGAGAACATGGCTTACCAAAGATCAGCTCTCACCCCCCCTTGACCAAGTGCCTTGCTCAAAGGCAGGATTATTACGGGAGAACGGGGGAGTGGGTGTGCTTTGATACGATATGTGCTTTTCAAAGAACATAAAACACAACTGCTGAATATATAATTTTGTGCATAAAGTATTTCAGAAAAAAAATGCCCAAGAAACCGTTAATAAGGTTGCCTCTAGAGAAAAGAGGCTGTATGAAAGAAAATGAGTTTTTACTGCATTCTTTTTTTTTTTTTATGTTTTTGCTTTCTAATTTATTTGTTCAGAAGCTGGGTCTCACATAGCCCAAGGTGACCTCAAATATCTTATGAAGTCCAAGGATGCCAGTGAATTTCTGATCCCCTTGCCTCTACTGCACCTGGGTCTTCAGCTTATATTTAATCATGTGCATATAACTCCCTCTATAGAAAAGTAGAGCATGATTTTTTTCGTTTGTTCTCAGCATGTTTGGAGCCTCTCGAGACAAAGGCGTGGCACCTGCTGCTAAGTAGCCTGTCTTCTGACTCCCCTACACCTCCAAGCAGCAGACATGGGGTGTCCTGGACCTTTTCTGCCCTACACTTTGACTGTGTAAAGTGCAGGTTTTTGAATTGAAGAGTGCTTTGTTGTTATATGTTTCTTGGGAATAACGACGGTCCTCCAAATTCTTTTCATTGGGTTCTCATTGTAGCAGTTCTCACTCTGACCCAAGCCAATCATGAGCTCTTCTTAACCTTTGCCAGCTATAGTGTGGAGATCACACAATGCAATACTGTAGTGGCTAATAATTCTTGCAATGGTCAGTTCTAGGTGCAGTTTGCACTGTTTGGGATATTGTGTATCTGGGAACAGGAAAGATCAATAAAAGCTATGATACCAAAGCCCTGACTAAGAACTTCACTTCAACTGCAACTACACGTCCTCTCAGAACAGCACTGTGCCGACTCTATACATGATCTAAACTCTAGTAGCAGTCTGGCACCAGGCCAACTCTATAAGCGTGCTATAAACCCAGTGTCTACTTTACACACCAGTCCAGTAGAGATTTCCACACTCTTCTAGTAGAGATTTGCTGCTATAACTTCTGTCTTACAACATGGAGTTATCTGGAAACATAGGGCTGAATTCATTACAATGGTAAGTAACAATTCATCTATCATCTGAATAATTACTATAAACTCACTGTATATCAGCTCACCTAGAACATCATAATAGCTTCAGTACTATTTGCTGTAGTTGAACCTCAATGTAAAGAGAACCAAAATACATTGGGTGCTTTATGTTTGTTTGGTTTTGTTTTGTTTCGTATCTCGTTGTTTTTTTGTGTTTTCTGTTGCTAGTGCTGCTGTTTTGTTGGTTTCATAAGCAAGATCTCACTATGTAGCCTTGGCTGGCCAGGAACTCACAGAGATCTGCCTCCTTTGCCTCCCAAGTGCTGAGATAAAAGGTGTGTTCTGCCAAGCTCAGCCCTGGATTGTGATTTTTGATTAATTAGAATTAAAATTTGGCAGTGTGTTGAAATTCCACGAGAAGAAAACCGTCATTCCCAAGCCTGCTTCAGGACACCACCGGCTCCATTGTAGCGGGTTTCCCTTGGGTCTTTCCCCACACATGTTAAAGAGTTGAACTCATCTGAAATACGAGATTGTCTGACCCTTTCCCTCCTTGGCATTTAGCATAGGCAAATTCCTAAAAACAGAAAACTCTCCCCAGGTATCCCTAATTACATGAGTTGTTAGTTCAACCCATATGTTCATTCACATCTTAACAAGCATTTGTTGAGAGTTGATGAGGTATTAGGCATTATCTTTCATGCTGGGCTAGCCTAGTGAACAGAATAGACCAGTTTCTGTCCTCATAATGTTTTTATGCAGTGCTAAAGGTCTAGACTAGACTGAACTGAGGAAGAGAGTAGAGATAGAAAAACAGAGACAAAGCCTATAAGCAATAATTTGAAGAAATTAGCTATAAAGCATCTGGAGGGAGAGACAGGTCAACACTGTACCCTAATTTATTCAGGTGGCATGTTGATGTGTCAATGCAAATATTCATTTAAATAAATTCCTGAACATTTGTTAATGATTTAGTAACTTCTAAAATAAAAGCTGCTCATGTAGTTTCTAAAATGGTTTTAAGGAATCTATTTTGAGTTTCATATAAAAGCTACTATAACTTTATGGTTACTAAGAAAATAGACCATGACCATTGATACTAAGTCTTGATGCCAGATTCTCCTTGAATTATCCTGTTATTACTTAGTAAACATCCATCCCACTTTAGGGGAGATATGACAGAGAATATCTTCAACTTCGTACATTCAACTTCAGCTGACTTGCTTGTAAGAAGTGAGTATTAGACTGGAGTGATGGCTCATTGGTTAAGAGCACAGAGGTCCTAAGTTCAATTCTCAGCAACTACATGGTGGCTCACAACCATCTATAATGGAATCTGATGCCCTCTCTGGGTATATCTGAAGAGAGCAGCCATGTATTCATATACATAAAATAAATAATTTTTTTTAAAAAAAGAGGTGAGTATTGTTATTACAGGTATTTGTATTAGAAGCATGAAATGATTGCTATACACACATTCTTCTTTAAAGAATCAGTCTGACTACAGTCTTGCTATATTTGTAAAAGATAACCATGTACTCACCCATATCAACACACACTCACACACCCCTTATGAATGAACTTATGGCAGGCCCTATCACAACAACTGTGACCTATGAACCCACACTGCCCAAATTGAATGTCATATTCCTCTCCTAACTAAATGGCAAGGGCAAATAACACTGAGGGTGAAGACTGGAGTAGGCTCGAAGAAACTTTATTCATGAAAAGCCGCAGTAAGCTAGAGTCCCAAAAGGTATAAACTCTGAGCACAGTTAAGCTGCCAGAATCAAGAAGGGACACCGTCATAATATCGCTTCGGTTTCAGGCAGCTTGGGTGTAACCTGCTCCCAGGTGCTGGGCTGATCTGCAGTAACCAGCGCGCCAGTTCCTCGGTGGGACCTTCTGCCTGCTGGAGGGACCCCGCGCAGGGAGGGAGCCCGCCAGCTTCCCTTCCGCGACCTCTGTTCCCGCGGACTGCGCTGGAGAGACCGGTACCCAGGCTCTCCCCCCGATATAACATCACTTGGGACACGGCCTGTTGGGGCTTCCGTCTGTGCCCGAGGGCGGGTTGGCGCTGTAGTCGTCTGGGCGCCAGATCGGCGGGCCATCGTGACCACAGGGTGAGCGGCGCCACGGAGACTGCCCTCCGCCATCTTTGCTCCAGTGACCAGGTAGTTGGGACCGCCAGGCTCAGAGACAGACAGGCATAATATCGCTTCGGTTTCAGGCAGCTTGGGTGTAACCTGCTCCCAGGTGCTGGGCTGATCTGCAGTAACCAGCGCGCCAGTTCCGCGGTGGGACCTTCTGCCTGGTGGAGGGACCCTGCGCAGGGAGGGAGCCCGCCAGCTTCCCTTCCGCGACCTCTGTTCCCGCGGACTGCGCTGGAGAGACCGGTACCCAGGCTCTCCCCCCAATATAACATCACTTGGGACACGGCCTGTTGGGGCTTCCTTCTGTGCCCGAGGGCGGGTTGGCGCTGTGGTCGTCTGGGTGCCAGATCGGCGGGCCATCGTGACCACAGGGTGAGCAGCGCCACGGAGAGTGCCCTCCGCCATCTTTGCTCCAGTGACCAGGTAGTTGGGACCACCAGGCTCAGAGACAGACAGGCATAATATCGCTTCGGGTTCAGGCAGCTTGTGTGTAACCTGCTCCCAGGTGCTGGGCTGATCTGCAGTGACCAGCACGCCAGATCTGCTGTGGGACTTCTGCCTGGCAGAGGGACGCCCCCTCCCCCCCCCAGGAGAGATCACACACCCCTGCACAGGGCAGGAGCCTGCCAGCCTCCCTTTGGCGACCTCTGCTCCAGGAATCCACTAGGCTGAGCCTTTAGATGTGCAAGGCCTCCCCAATATAAGATCACTTGGGGCAAAGCACATTAGGGCTCCAAAGTCACTCAGGAGCAGGCAGGCCCCAGAAATCGGTGCCAGGGGAATCCTGGTAATCCAGGGGGGGGCAGAAATAGCTTTGCAGGCTCACAGGAGGTCCAACCAACAGCCAGTGGCAGCAGGACCAACTAACACCAGAGGTATCCAGATGGCAAAAGGCAAACGTAGGAATGTTACTAACAGTAATCAAAGTAATGTAGGACCATCCGAACCCAACTCTCCAACAGCAGCAAGTCCTGGATACCCCACCACACCCGAAAGACAAGATCTGGATTTAAAATCACTTCTCATGATGCTATTAGAGGATCACAAGAAGGACACAAATAAATCTCATAAAGAGTTACAGGAGACCATGAATCAACGGTTAGAAGCCCTTACAAAGGAAACACAAAAATCGCTTAGAGAAATGCGGGAGAACATGGATCAAAAGATGGAGGCGCACAAGGAGACAACACAAAAATCGCTTAACGAGATGAATCAACGGGTAGATGCACTCACAAAGGAATCACAAAATTTGCATAAAGAAATGCAGAAGAATATGGGTCAACAGACGGATGCCCATAAGGAGGCAACACAAAAATTGCTTAAAGAAATGAATCAACGGTTAGATGCCCTTACAAAGGAAACACGAGAACTGCTTAAAGAAATGCAGGAGACGATGGATCAACAGATGGAATCCCATGAGGAGGAAACACAAAAATCGCTCAGAGAAATGCAGGAGAACGTGGGTCATCAGGAAGAAATCCTGAAAGAGGTAATGCAAAATTACCTTAAAGAAATACAGGAAAATACAAACAAACAAGTGAAGGATCTCAGCAAATCCATCCAGGAACTAAAAAAGGAAGTAGAAACAACTAAGAAATCACAAAGGGAGACAACTTTGGAGATAGAAAACCTTGGGAAGAAATCAGGAGTCATAGATGCAAACATCAACAATAGAATACAAGAGATGGAAGAAAGAATCTCAGGTGCTGAAGATTCCATAGAAAGCATCGACTCAACAGTCAAAGAAAATGCAAAATGCAAAAAACGCGTAACCCAAAACATCCAGGAAATCCAGGACACAATGAGAAGACCAAACCTAAGGATTATAGGTATAGATGAGAGTGAAGATTTGCAACTTAAAGGGCCAGTAAACATCTTCAACAAAATTATGGAGGAAAACTTCCCTAACTTAAAGAGAGAGATGCCAATGAACATACAAGAAGCCTACAGAACTCCAAACAGACTGGACCAGAACAGAAATACCTCCCGTCACATAATAATCAAAACACCGAATGTTCTAAACAAAGAAAGAATACTAAATGCAGTAAGAGAAAAGGGCCAAGTAACATACAAAGGAAGACCTATCCGAATCACATCAGACTTCTCACCAGAGACTATGAAAGCCAGAAGATCCTGGGCAGATCTCATGCAGACACTAAGACAGCACAAATGCCAGCCTAGACTACTATACCCAGCAAAACTCTCAATCACCATAGATGGAGAGACCAAGATATTCCATGATAAAACCAAATTTTCACAATATCTTTCCACAAATCCAGCCCTGCAACGGATAATAGGTGGAAACCTCCAATACAGGGAGAGAAACAACACCCTGGAAAAAATGAGATAATAACCTTCTTGAATCAAACCCAAAAGTAGATAACCACTCAAACATAAAGATAGCGTCAAGAATGGCAGATGGCAATAATCACTATGCCTTAATCTCTCTTAATATCAATGGTCTCAATTCCCCAATTAAAAGACATAGACTAGCAGACTGGATACGTAAACAGGACCCAGCTTTTTGCTGCATGCAGGAAACGCACCTCAGTGTCAAAGACAAACACTACCTCAGAGTAAAAGGCTGGAAAACAATTTTACAAGCAAATGGCCCCAAGAAACGAGGTGGAGTAGCCATCCTAATATCGGATAAAATTGATTTTCAACCCAAAGTCATCAAAAAAGACACAGAAGGACACTACATACTGATCAAGGGAAAAATCCACCATCAAGAACTCTCAATCCTGAATATCTATGCTCCAAATGCAAGGGCACCCTCATTCGTAAAAGAAACTTTACTAAAACTCAAAGCACACATCGCACCGCACACAATAATAGTGGGTGACTTCAACACCCCGCTCTCTGAAATGGATCGTTCAGGAAAGCAGAAACTAAACAGGGACACAGTGAATCTAATTGAAGCCTTGGACCAAATGGAACTAACTGATATATATAGAACATTTCATCCTAGAGCTAAAGAATACACCTTCTTCTCAGCTCCTCATGGTACCTTCTCCAAAATTGACCATATAATTGGTCACAAATCAGACCTCAACAGATACAAGAAGATAGAAATAATCCCATGCCTCCTATCAGATCACTATGGAATAAGGGTGGTCTTCAATGGCAACAAAAACAAAAGAAAACCCACGTACACATGGAGGCTGAACAATGCTCTACTCAATGATAACTTGGTCAAGGTGGAAATAAAGAAAGAAATCAAAGACTTTTTGAAAGTTAATGAAAATGAAGGCACAACATACCCTAACTTATGGGACACAATGAAAGCAGTGCTAAGAGGAAAATTCATAGCCCTGAGTGCCGCCAAAAAGAAACGGGAGACAGCATACACTAACAGCTTAATGGCACACCTGAAAGCCCTGGAACAAAAAGAAGCAAATACACCAAAGAGGAGTAGAAGGCAGGAAATCATCAAACTCAGGGCTGAAATCAATCAAGTAGAAACAAATAAAACCATACAAAGAATCAACAAAACGAGGAGTTGGTTCTTTGAGAAAATCAACAAGATAGATAAGCCCTTAGCCAGACTAACCAGAGGGCACAGAGATAGTATCCAAATTAATAAAATCAGAAACGAAAAGGGAGAGATAACAACAGAAACTGAGGAAATTCAAAAAATCATCAGATCCTACTACAAAAACCTGTATTCAACACAACTAGAAAATCTTGAGGAAATGGACAATTTCCTTGACAGATACCAAGTACCAAAATTAAATCAGGATCAAATAGACCATCTAAACCGTCCTATAACCCCTGAAGAAATAGAAGTTGTCATTGGAAGTCTTCCAACCAAAAAAAGCACAGGTCCAGATGGTTTTAGTGCAGAATTCTATCAGACCTTCAAAGAAGACCTAACACCAATACTCTTCAAACTGTTCCACAAAATAGAAACAGAAGGAACACTACCCAACTCGTTCTATGAAGCCACAATTACACTAATACCAAAAGCACACAAAGATCCGACAAAGAAAGAGAATCTCAGGCCAATCTCTCTTATGAATATCGATGCAAAAATACTCAATAAAATTCTTGCCAACCGAATCCAAGAACACATCAAAACGATCATTCACCACGATCAAGTAGGCTTCATCCCAGGGATGCAGGGATGGTTCAATATAAGGAAATCCATCAATGTAATCCACTACATAAACAATCTCAAAGAAAAAAACCACATGGTCATCTCATTAGATGCTGAGAAAGCATTTGACAAAATTCAGCATCCTTTCATGCTAAAGGTCTTGGAAAGATCAGGAATTCAAGGCCCATATCTAAACATAGTAAAAGCAATTTACAGCAAACCAGTAGCCAGCATCAATCTAAACGGAGAGAAACTTGAAGCAATCCCACTAAAATCAGGGACTAGACAAGGCTGCCCTCTCTCTCCATATCTTTTCAATATAGTACTTGAAGTTCTAGCTAGAGCAATTAGACAAGAAAAAGAGGTCAAAGGGATACAAATTGGAAAGGAAGAAGTCAAACTATCACTATTTGCAGACGATATGATAGTATACATAAGCGACCCAAAGAACTCCACCAGAGAACTCCTACAGCTGATAAACGACTTCAGCAAAGTGGCCGGATATAAAATCAACTCAAGCAAGTCAGAAGCCTTCCTATACTCAAAGGATAAGCAGGCTGAGAAAGAAGTAAGAGAAATAATACCCTTTACGATAGCCACAAACCATATTAAGTATCTTGGCGTGACGCTAACCAAACAAGTGAAAGATCTGTATGACAAGAACTTCAAGTCTCTGAAGAAAGAAATTGAAGAAGACCTCGGAAGATGGAAAAATCTGCCATGCTCATGGATTGGCAGGATTAATATAGTAAAAATGAGCATCTTACCAAAAGTAATACACAGATTCAATGCAATCCCCATCAAAATCCCAACTCAATTCTTCATAGAGTTAGAAAGAGCAATTCAAAAATTCATCTGGAATAACAGAAAACCCAGAATAGCTAAAACTATTCTCAAGAGTAAAAGAACCTCTGGGGGAATCAGTATCCCGGACCTCAAGCTGTACTACAGAGCAATAGTGTTAAAAACTGCATGGTATTGGTACAGTAACAGACATGTAGATCAATGGAACAGAATTGAAGACCCAGAAATGAATCCACACTCCTATGGTCACTTGATCTTTGACAAAGGAGCTAAAACCATCCAGTGGAAAAAAGATAGCCTTTTCAACAAATGGTGCTGGCTCAGCTGGAGGTCAACATGCAGAAGAATGCAAATTGACCCATCCTTATCTCCTTGCACTAAGCTCAATTCTAAGTGGATCAAAGATCTCCACATAAAACCAGACACACTGAAACTAATAGAAGGGAAACTAGGGAAGAACCTTGAACATATGGGCACAGGGGAGAATTTCCTGAACAGAACTCCAATAGCTTATACTCTAAGATCAAGAATAGACAAATGGGACCTCATTAAATTACAAAGTTTTTGCAAGGCAAAAGACACCGTCAAAAAGACAAAGCGGCAACCAACTAACTGGGAAATGATCTTTACCAACCTTACATCCGACAGAGGGCTAATATCCAAGATATACAAAGAACTCAAGAAGTTAAACTCCAGAGAGGCAAGTAACCCTATTAAAAAATGGGGTACAGAGCTCCACAAAGAGTTCTCACCTGAAGAATATCTAATGGCTGAGAAGCACCTAAAGAGATGTTCATCATCCTTAGTCATTAGGGAAATGCAAATCAAAACAACCCTGAGATTCCATCTCACACCAGTCAGGATGGCTAAGATCAAAAACACAGGAGACAGCAGTTGTTGGCGAGGATGTGGAGAAAGAGGAACACTCCTCCACTGCTGGTGGAATTGCAGGCTGGTACAACCACTCTGGAAAGCAGTCTGGCGGCTCCTCAGAAAACTGGGCATGACACTTCCGGAGGATCCGGCTATACCACTCCTGGGCATATACCCAGAGACTTTACCTGCATGCAATAAGGACACATGCTCCACTATATTCATAGCAGCCTTATTTATAATAGCCAGAAGCTGGAAAGAACCCAGATGTCCCTCAACGGAGGAATGGATTCAGAAGATGTGGTATATTTACACAATGGAATACTACTCTGCAATTAAAAACAATGAATTCACGAAATTCCTAGGCAAATGGTCAGAACTTGAAAATATCATCCTTAGTGAGGTAACCCAATCACAAAAGATCACACATGGTATGAAGTCACTGATAAGGGGATATTGACCCAGAATCTCAGAATACCCTAGACACAATCAGCATATCAATAGATTTCTAAAAAGATGGAAGGAGAGACCCCTGGTCCTGGAAAGACTGGATGTAGGGGAACGCCAGGACAGAGTAATGAGAGGGGGTTGAACGGAGAAAAGAGGGAGGGAAGGGGGCTTATGGGACTTTCGGGGAGGGAGGAAACGGGAAAGGGGAAGTGATTTGGAATGTAAATTAAAAAAATAAAATAAAATTAAATTAAAAAAAAAAAAAAAAAGAAGGGACACCGTGTCATTCACAAAGTAGAAACATGATAAGACCCATTGTTTATAAGTCTAATTGGTGGCGGGACCTGAGAAAATGGAGTCTAAAGTCTCATGCAACAGCCAACATTATTCTCAGCATCAGACAGCTTATACTGTGGGTGCTGAATCACATAAGCAACATTCTTATGAGTTCAAGCTGTGTACAATCATAACAAGCTGTATGTGGCGAAAACATGTTTTTCTATAGATACGTAGAAACAACAATAGCCACATGTAATGAACAATCTGAAGTAGACTCACCCCTGTCCGCTACACTGGGGTGGAGCATGAAAACCCATTCCAAGAACAATTCCTTGTTTTTGAAGAAACTGAGGTCACAACACTTGTTTTCTTGGAATTTTCTCACAAATATTCTGAGTTCCCCTCTCAGGACTCCATTCTGGAACCATGTTCCAACACATATCTTCCAAGCAAACCCCTCACTGACACAACTAAAATGTTTACTTAAATGGTGTTCTTTAACCATCAAATGCTTCCAAAGAAAACAAGTATAACATAAATTTTTGTGTGTCTCCAAAATGTGATCAGAGTAGGGACCCTAGCTGAAAGCACACAACAAAGCAGGTTTTCACCCTAAAGTTTCTGTCACCCCAGAAGGCTGGGAACTCCTGTGTGGAGACCTCACAGAGCTACAGGACCTACTTAAGATGGGAAATCCAGATAAGGACCCTGCTCACACAATGTTGAGACTCCAAAGGGTTCCACGTCTGCTGCACTGAGAAAAAGTAAACTGACTCCAGTTCTGTAGAAGGAGGCAGCAAGGAATCCTCTGTCTGTAGGTCCTGATGGGAACAGTCCTCACAGGGCCTGTAGTCTAAATGCTCCTAGTAAAGTCTGCAGGCTGCCCAGCACTGGATACAGCACATACACTAAGGACATGACTGGAGTAGAGGATTGGAATAGCATCCTCAGGGCCCTGAGTTTGATCCCCAACAATGTAATTCCTAGAGTGTCTGTGATCATTGTTCTGGCTTTAAAAAAAAAGTCACATGTTCTTTAAAAAAGAGTCACCCAACTCTGCAGCCCTCATCCTTGGACAGCCATGAGATTTGTTTGTGTGCTTTTAAATAACACCTTCCCTTCCAACATGTAGTAAGGACACATGCTCCACTATGTCCATAGCAGCCATATTTATAATAGCCAGAAGCTGAGAACAACCCAGATGTCCCTCAACAGAGGAATGGATACAGAAAATGTGGTACATTTACACAACGGAATACTACTCAGCTAGTAAAAACAATGACTTCATGAAATTCTTCGGCAAATGGATGGATCTAGAAAATATCATCCTGAGTGAGATAACCCAATCACAAAAGAACACACATGGTATGCCCTTGCTGATAAGTGGATCTTAGCCCAAAAGTTTGGAATACCCAAGATTCAATTCACAGATCATATGAAGCCTAAGAAGAAGGAAGACCAATGTGTGGATGCTTCAGTGCTTCTTAGAAGGGTGAACAAAATACTCACAAGAGGAAATATAAAGTCAAAGCATGGAGCAGAGACTGAAGGAAAGGCTGCCAGAGGCTGCCCCACCTGGGGATCCATCCCATATACACCCACCAAACCTGGACACTATTGTGGATGCCTGGAAATGCTTGCTGATGGAAGCCTGATATGGCTGTCTCCCGAGAGGCTCTGCCAGAGCTTGTCAAATACAGAGGCGTTTGCTCACAGCCAACCATTGGACTGAGCATGGGGGTCCCGATGGAGGAGTTGGAGAAGGGACTGAAAGAGCTGACGTTTTTTTGCAGCCCTATGGAGGGAGCAACAGTGTCAACAGGTAAGACCCCCCAGAGCTCCCGGGGACTGGATCACCAACCAAAGAATACACATGGAGGGACCCATGGTGCTGGCCGCATATGTGGCAGAGGATGACCTTGTTGGACATCAGTGGGAGGAGAGGCCCTTGGGCCTGAGGGTGTTCAATGCCCCAGTGTAGGGGAATGCCAGGACGGGAAGATAGGAATGAGTGGAATGGGTGGGGAGCACCCTCATAAAGGTAGGGGGAGGGGGAATGGGATAGGGTATTTCTGAAGGGGAGACCTGGAAAAGGGAAAACATTTGAAATGTAAAGAAAATATCCAAGAAAAAAAAGGAAAAAAAAAACAAACAAAACCAAACACAACAATAACAACCAAAAAAAAAAGAAAAGAAAGAAAGAAAGAAAGAAAAGAAAAGAAAAGAAAAGAAAAGAAAAAAGAAAAAAAGGAGCTCAGAAAAGTTGAAAGTGGCCACATTGGGGGAAAAAAATGCAGTTTTCTGTAGTCATTTAAGACTCTATAAACAACCACCAGCAAAACTTATTTTCCTCAAAAAAACCAACCAAACAAACAAAAAAACCTTCCTTTATTTCATATTTAGAGGGTTTTTTCTTTTCCTTCTTTAAAAACTCCTCCTACTGCCTTATTCTGCCTGTTGTTCTGAGCATCAGGCTGCAGCCCCACCCCTTTACCATCACCACCGCCTAGGATCTATGCATCTCTCTCCGTTTGAAGGACAGAGAGGAGGAACAAGAGAAGCTTAGTATGGCCAAGTGGGACTTGATTGCAGAAGAAGCGAATTAGAGAATAAACGTGGGGAATCTGAATTATGCCTATCAAATCCAATTTGGATGACAATAAATGCCTGGGAATTAGACAGTGAAACCAACGGAGCACAGGAATGGCCACCTAACTCCCCACAAAGGTCGAAGACAAAAAAATAACTAGTCTTATCATTTTAGACACAGTGAGAAATAATTCACAGTTGAAAGTCTGGTCGATGCAGATAAATCTGTCACATAAAGGTGAAGGCAGTGACTGTTAGCCACTTTAAACAATGCTACATGGCACTGTCACAGAAGACAGAAGATGATGCTGTAAAGCTGCTCTTCCAGGAACGACGCCACCGTTTCCAATCCCCAGGCCTATGGAGGAGGATAAAAATGGCTTCAATTCTCCGGCGAGCACGACTGCATGCTGGCCGGCTGCCAGGAGCTGCTAAGACTGTTTTCTTCGCCATCTCTCACCGACTGCTCCTTGTTATCCTGAAAAACAAGCAGACTGCCTGGCTGTTGACAAGACCACAGTGGCTAGACATCAGGTGACCGGCAGGAGACTTCCTCTACTGGTCATCACAAGTCATCACAGACAGAGAAGATAGCTCAGAAGCTGAAGTCTGTGAGTCCTCAGCTGCCCTCTTTATTTGGTGAGAAGTGTTGTAAGATGGACCGGATTTTCATCTGGAAACCTTCCTTTGTTCTGCGATGAACAAACTGCCCCACGGTTACTTTCTGCTGGAGGTTAAGATGAGAACACAGTGACATTTGACAACAGATTGCCATCAGGGCTGTTCTGCATCTTCCTCTCCTAGTTTGTAGAAGCATTTTCAGTCTTAGACTAAGTCAGAACTGTACAGAGCAGTAGTGTCAACTGTGTGCAAAACGGTGGTTTTGAAGCACACCCACTGCACGTGTGCAAGGCCTACGCACTGTCACGGAAGCGTTTGGTTGGAAGCACCGAGGTCAAACAGAGTCATTCAGTGTTTCCACTGATTCCTCAGCAAAAGCCTGCTTGTTTTCTCACTTCAACTTGCTCCCTTTCAAAAGTTTATTTTTAAGAAACATTGCTTGGCATTAACCATAGTAACTTCTGATTCTGGCAGTTGGCCCAAGAATTTCTATCAGCACGCACTTACTAAGCAGCTGTATGTTAAAAGCATTATGCCTCACCAACCAGGCTAAAAGTCAGGCAGCAGGTCGGGCCTAAAAGGGTCCAAATTTTACAAATTTCACCACAGATCGTACTCTTCTTTTTTGAATTCTGATTTACTTTAACAGAAGTCTTCCTATTTAATCGTCATAAAAAATATACTTACCATTCTGATTCACTACTAAGAATCTCTTCTTACCACAAAACGAAGTATAATCCTTCTATTATGAGCATCACCCTGATCAAGACCTATAGAGGACTATCCTTAGGAGAAACAATAAAGCAAAGCTGTTGCTACAGGGTGTTAAAGCCCAGGGATGAAGTCATAAGACACCAGAGGACAGGAGAATCTGAATACAAGGAGCTCAGAAAGGCCCTTTGTTAACTATTAGTGCTCCTAAGAACTTATTTACGCATGTATAACAACTCATAAAACTAAACCAACAAATGTGAACTTCACTAATGATGCATTTTTAATACAGAAGAATTTACAAAAGAAGACTGTTACCAGAAAGCTAAGGGAGCTAAATCTTCAGAGTCCTCACAAGCACAGCCTCTTGCCAGGCTTTCTATTTATAATTATTTCTCATGTACAGTTGTACTCCCAACTTTTCAGACTCAAGGCAATCTGTTAACTGTAATCCCCTGTAAATCAAAAGGCAAATTATGTGCTTTCAACATTCATCAGTGACACAGAATACTCATTACAATTCTGAAAAAGAGGAACTGATATATAGTGGAAATACTGGACCAGAACAAAACCACAACCCAATAGGGCAAACTCCAAATCAAAACTCTATGAAATGTGACTATACTTTGTCCATAAGACTCTAAAGTCATTATTTTTTCCACATGTCAATATAGAAAAAGTAAAATATTTCATAGTATGACATAATAAATGTTAAATTACAGAAATAAAAATAGAAACTGGGAACAAGGGAGGCAGGTAGGACTTGGATTGGGTCTCTATAATTAAAAGTTTAAAAGTCTGATTCCACCTTTGATGCTGGATTGCTGACACTTTTGTTCTGTGTATTGGATGTTTTTCTACTAGGGTGATTAAACACCATGACCAAAGTAACTTATAGAAGGAGGGGTTTGGGGTAAGGCTTACTTTAATGAAAGTGAGTAGAGAGGTAGGAGTCCATCACAGTGGGAAATATGGCAGCAGGCAGTAAGGAAGGTGCTGGAGCCATAGCTGAAATCTCATATTTCAATGCACAGAGAAGCAGCATAGAGCTTCCTCTAGAAATTTCATTCTACAAATGGCACTAGTTTTTTGAAATTTCAAAGCCCACCCCAGTGACACAACTCCTTCAACAAGGTTACACCTCCTAACCTTTCCCAAACAGTTCTACTGACTGGGGACCAGGAATTCAAATGTATGAGCCTATTGGGATATTTCTTATTCAACCACCATACTCTACTCCCTGCCTGCCATAGAAACCTTACTAATATTACAACTCTTTAATACAGTTTTTTATGTTGTGGTGAAAGCCAGGCATCAAGTCATTCATATTACTACTTCATAACTGTAGTTTTGCTACTGTTATGAAACATAATGTAAATATTTTTTTAAGATAAAGATTTGCCAAAGGGGTTGCAACACACAGGTTGCTGCTCTAGAGGAACATAGCATATAGAATAAACTGACAGATAGATAGACAGACAGACAGACAGACAGACAGACAGACAGACAGACAGACAGACAGATAGATAGATAGAAAGTTGAGTTTTTGGAATAACTTGCATTCTGCAGTCCAGCTAATCCAACAATGGCTGGGTGTGAACAGGAAGTTCAAGAAACTAGTAGACGCTCAGTTCACAAGACTTGATGTCTCATCTGGTCTTCAGTATAAGCTAGAATCTCAAAGAAATAGACTCTAGTGCTAGGGAAGACATAGACTTGATAGCAGGAGGTCCAGGGTCAGCGAGCAGAGAAGAGCAAGAAGACAAAGAGCAAAAGCTTCCTTTTCCCCTTATATAGTATTTAGCAGAAGGTGTAGCCCAGAGTAAAGGTGGGACTTCCTGCCTCAAGATCACATCAAAAGTGTGTGTCTTACTTCTTCAAAAGATCCAGAAGTTGATCCACCCACATTGGATTAAGCAAAAATAAAAAACAAAAAAACAAAACAAAAACAAACAAAAAACAACAACAAAACCTCTCACAGATGTGTCCTCTCTTTCTGAATTGTAGTTAAGATTCCAGATGTACTCAAGTTGATAACAAAGAATAGTCATCAAACCCTATAAGATCAAAAGGCGAACTGCACTCTACCAACATACAATGGCACAGAATATACATTACCATTGCAAAAGAGAGGAAATGGGAAACCGGAAACATATACTGAATCAAAGCTAAGAATGAAAGCCAGCAAGGCAAACTTCAAATTCTGTAGCAACTAATAGTTTATATACCTCTGCCCTTGCGGCTTTGCTGGGTACAAGCACCATCGTTCTTCCGGGCTAATTCCAGTCTCTGAGTGGAGCTCCTCTTGGCAGATACACATGGCTCTGGTACCTCTAAAATGGGGTCTCCAATTCAATATAGGCTTCACGTTTAAAGCTCCTCACAATAGCCTCTTGGGGACTCCATACAGGGAGTCACCTGTCAAATTTTTGGCCTCAGTGACTCTCCTTAACCATGAAGAAAGAATCCACAGCCCTTTACTTGGGCTTCCTTCATGACTCTAAAGCCAGAAGCATATGGACAACATGTCAAGATCACCTGCTTGCTTGGGTGGGGCCTGACCCTCGGATCACAGTTGCAGCAGCTGTCAGTGGTTGGACTTCTGAGAAGGAGACAACTCTTTAGGTCTTTTCTTTTTACAAGTTTATAGGCTTAGCTAGGTGGGGGCCTGCTCTTAGGGTCCACCTCCTTTTACTCCAAATCTCCTTGATATACTGAGCTCTTTTAACAAAAGCCTCGACTGCAACTTTAAATCTCCTGATGCTGTTTTTCTCTCAACTGTACTTTTAAAAAAAAAAGTGCCACAGTTGTCCTTTCCATTGTAGATCTCAACAAAGAAATTTCTAATAACCACATAACCGAGTCAATGTTAGACTGTCTTAAATCTTCTCTGTCAAAAAAAAATTTCATTAATTTTTCAATTTAACCTTTGGAAAATTCTTAGAACAAGGGTAGAAAACAGTCACATTCTTGGACAAATAATGGTCCTCTAGCTTAGTTGCTAATGTTGTTCCTCTATGAAATGTCCTGAGTTAGTGTTCCACAGTCCATGTTACTCTCAGAAGTACCACCTTCCAAGATACTACTAGGGCAGCCCATTAAGCTCTGTTTATAGCATTCAATTCCTTTTCTAGTCCAAAATTCCAGAAACTTCCATATTTTTCTGAATAACAGCATGGTCACATTCTCAGCAATGACCCACTTCATGGTACCAACTTCTATATTAGTTGCTTTTTTATTACTATGAAGAGACACCATGACCAAGGCAATTTATAAAAGAAAGTATTTAATTTGGCTTATAGTTTTAGAGGGTTGATGTCTGTAATGGCTTGGCAGTGGGGACAGCTGAGAACTTATATCTTGGTCTACAAGCAGGATTCAGAGAGAGTTCAATGGGAATAGTGTGAGTCTTTTGAAACCTCAAGCCCATCCCAGAGACATACCTCCTCCAACAAAGCCATACCTCCTTATCTTTCCCAAACAGTGCTACCAACTGGGGTCCAATATTTAAACAATGAGACTATGAGGGTCATTTTTCATTCAGACAATCACATTTCCCATACCCTTTCTGACTGTAACTGGGCAAGTCAATAAAAAAGCATATGTGCTCTCCTCTCTGCTGCTGTGAATAAGTAACAAGTTATATGGATAAGTCCCATCCTGAAACCAACAACACTCCTGAATCATAATGAAAGCTAAACCACTCTGCTTTCCCTGCTCTCTCAAGACATTTTGGGGTAAGCTTTGGAGCTCAGCATGATCTCCACACAAAACATGAAACCTTCAGTTTTCAAAATGAGTGCCTGATATCATCTGTTCCCATAGCCAAACCAACTTTGAATAGGTATTGGGTCCATTCACTCTATTATTGTAACCACATCAGACGTTGATATATTTAAACACTAAAAGGGAAAAAAAGACATTTCAGGAATGTAATTTTATGTAAAGTGCAAATTTGGGTTTGTAGAATACTATAATCAAGATGTCAAATCTGCATAGATGAGCCACGGGATAGTTACAAGACTGAAGTGGCAGCTATGAATAGTCAAACGTAAAAAACATGAATTGAATCTTTCGTATATTTTTAAAAATTTATTTTAATTGGGAATAACAGAATTGATAGGAATTTTAAGATGATTTATCTAATTATAAGATGTAGAGTAGACTGAAAATATTGACCCTAACACAGATTATTTGAGAAAGGAATAATTATGCAATAAGTAATTTAGGACAATTAGTGACTATAATGGGAGAAGAGTAGAGTATCACTTTATGTAACACACTAGAACAATATACTTAATATTTCACAAGCATTTTATATTTATATCAAGTACTAAAACTCCAGAGATAAATATAAACATTTATACTACAAAAAAATATCCTTGTTTAGGGAATAACTTCATATATATATATATATATATATATATATATATATATACAAAAAAGGAAATAATAAGGGGAAATAATAATAAAATTTGACAAATGAAAATATTAAACTTCCATTTGGCAAGATGGTTCAGAAGGTAAAGTGGTTGCCACCAAGCCTGAAGATCTGATTTCAATCCCTGGAATCCACAGGAGAAGGGCAGAACCAAATCTTATAGGCTGTCTTCCCACTTCACAAGTACACTCTCACATGCACAAGTCCCTACACAATAATAAATAAGTAAATGTGAAAGCACCATTTAAGAATATTAAACTTGTATATATTCCACAGTATTATAAAATCATAATAGCAAACTGCAAGCTTGCAAAACCTTTGAGATAGTATGGCAAAAGTATGCACAGCCTTACTGGTGAGCTGCCTTTGCTAGGTAAGTCCCTTATTCCCTTTCCCATGTTTCCTCTGACTGCCACCATCTATCCACTCACAGACCTACTTCCAGACCCAGAAAGCAAACCTGCTTTGTTCACAAGCTGTCTTCACAGTGTAAATCACGTCTTCTTTCATTCACCGCTCCTTCTGCCTGATGCCATCTCCACACCCAGAGGCCAAGCTCCAGATCCTTGGGTCTTGAACCTGTTTTGTTCAGAAACCACCTTTGCCTAATGAATCACTCCTCTCCTCTCCACATTTTCCTCCACCCTCTTACATCTTGATACCTATAGACCTAGCTCCAGACTCTCAGTTCAAGAGAGATCGTTACCTGATCCAATAAACAATTCATGTACTAGCTTCAGCAGACCTAGCTTCTGTCACTCACTGCAATAATCTAAGATAGGCCAGATTCTCATATCAGAAATGCAGCCAAGGAAAGATGTCCACACACTCAGGCCAAATCTCAAAAACACAAATAACATGACTGTCCAAGACAGCATGTCTTCCATTAAACCCACTAGTCCTACAGAAATGTTCTGTAATGAGAATTCTCTAGATGAACATGAAGACACAGAATTTAAAAGAACAAAAGTAAATTCTATCAAAAAAAAATTCAAGGAAGTTTTTAAAAGACATGAACAACACTCCATTAAACTTAAAGAGGATTAAAAATAAAGAGAACTACTATATAGGACTCAAGCTGAAATGAAAATGGCATTGAAAAATCCAATAACCAACTAAAACCCTCAACAGAAAGACCTACAAGTAGAACTGATCAAGTATAAGATACAATATCAGAACCTGAAGATAAAATAGAGAAATTGAACAACAAAACACAAGCAAAGAATATGACATTTTAGGTAAAGAGAAGGAACATGCAGGAAATATGGAATATCATCAAAAGACTAAATCTTCTAATAGGCATAGATAAAGGAGAAGAACCCCCAAGTCAGTGGCAGAGCACAGTAGCACAGACTGGATATAAGTAGAAAAATCCCAAAACTAAGAAATGACATACTCATACAGAAACAAGAAACACTCAGAACCCCAATTAGACAAGAAGCAAACTCCCCATGGCACATCATATCTAAAACTAAATATACAGAAATATATCTTCAAAAGCTAAACACAAGTCACAATATAAAGAAAAACCCATCATAAAATCATCTGATTTCTCAATGGAAATTTTGAAACCCAGAAGAGGTTGGAGCATCCTCTAAGTTTTAAAGGACCACAACTTCCAGCCTAGACTATTGAACCTAGCAAAGTTATTTGCTGTAGTGGAAGGAGAAAGAGAATTATTCTATAATGCAAATAGCCTAAACAAACTCATGTCAATTAAAACAACCTGAAAATAATATAAGAAGCAAACTGAAGAGATTAATAAGCACAGCCAAGGGTCTATAAAAAAAAAACAAATGAAGCTATAAAATAATAATAAAAAGACACAACTAAGAATACAAACAGAGAAAGACTGCATTCAACACAAAACTCTAAATAACTTTAAATATTAATGCCCTCAACTTTCCTATCAAGAGACATAGCATAGTTGAATGGATTTAAAAAATCCATTTTTCTACTTTCTAAAAGAAACATATTAGCTTTAAAGATAGGCACCCCTAAAGGGAAAAAAATGACAAAAAGTATTCCAAACAAATGGTATCAGGGACAAGCAGACATTGCCATCTTAAAATATGACAAAATAGATTTCAAACGAAAACTAATTAGAAATGACAAGGAAAGACAACTCATTATATTCAAGGAGCCAATTAATCAAAAAAATTATAATGCTAAACATATATGTATCAAACTTTGGTGCACTCAATTTCATTAAAAAGTAAACTACTTTATTTAAAGACACAATATTTACTCAATAATAGTAAAATAATAGTAAGTGATTTAAACACCCTATTTTCTCCAAAAGATATGTTATCTGAACAAAAGCTAAAGAGCAACTCAGAATTTAATGGAATCTTCTATAAAATGGAACAAACATATCTACAGAACAGTCCACATAAACAACAATGAGCATATATACATATATAAAATACTATACTATACAGTAACCCATGACTGCTTTTCTAAAATAGGCCACATCCTATTTTAGACACAAAACAAACCTTAGAAAATTCAGAAAATTTTAAGTAAGTCTATAAGATCATTATGCGATAAAACTTAAAATTGACAATAATTTTTTAGTAAGTTCATAAACTCAAGTTGACTAGACAACTCATTACTTAATGATGAGTATGCTGAAGAAGAAATCAAGAAATAAAAAAATGCCGGGTGGTGGTGGCGCACGCCTTTAATCCCAGCACTTGGGAGGCAGAGGCAGGAGGATTTCTGAGTTCGAGGCCAGCCTGGTCTACAAAGTGAGTTCCAGGACAGCCAGGGCTACACAGAGAAACCCTGTCTCGAAAAACCAAAAAAAAAAAAAAGAAAAGAAAGAAATAAAAAAATACTCCTGGAACTAAATAAAAATTAAAACACGATACAACAAAACTGAAATACATTAAAAGAAGTTCTGGGGGCTAGAGAGATAATTCAGGGTTTAAGAGGTCTCTGTTTCAATTCCCAGTGCTTCCATGACAACTCACAACAGAACCCTATTCTGCTCCACAGAATGCTACATGTATATGGAGCACATAAGCTTGCATTCATAAAAATAAGAAATTTATTCATAAAAATAAGAGATAGATATGTAATTAAAAACATGAAAACTTTTTTAAATAGATGAAAAACAAGCAGTTCTAAAAGGGAAGTTTGTAGCCCTAAGGGCCTACATTTTTAAAATCACACACACACACACACAAAAAAAAAAAAACCCCACAAGTAAATGGCTTAATTATGCAACACAAAAATCGCAAAAATAAACCAAACCCAAATGTAGTAGGTGGCTGTCTTCATCAGTGTTCTGTTGCTGTAAAGAGACAGCATGACCAAGGAAACTAGTATAAAGAAAACATTTAACCGGGGTCTTTCTTACAGCTTCAGAGGTTTGGTTCATTATCACCATGGCAGGGAGCATGACAGCAGGAATGCAGGTGATAGAGCAGCACCTAAGAGCTACATCCTGATCCATAGGCAGAAAGAGAGACTCCGGGCTTGACATGGTCTTTTGAAACCTCAAAGCCCAACCCCAGTGACACACTTCCTCAAACAACACCATAGCTCATAATCCTTCTAATCCTTTCCAATAGTGCCATTGCCTGGTGACTAAGCATTCAAATACATGAGCCTGTGAGGGTCTTGTTATTTAAACCATCACCATGGCAAGAAATAATAAAAATCAGAGCAGAATTAATGACAGAAACAAAGAATTGGTGTAAAGAAAAAAATGAATCTACGAGCTGGTTCTGAAGAAAATAGCAAACTCCACAGAACCTTGGTCTAACTCACCAAAAGAAATAAAAGTGTAACCCAAATTAACAGAATCAAGAAAGAACATGGAACTTACCACACACACACACACACACACACACACACACACGATCAGAATATTATAAAGGAATGTTTTTTAAAAAAAGCTGTAAAACCCCTTCCAAGTTTCAAAAAAAAAGGAAGAAAAAAGCCTAGGCTCAGATGTAGTCACCATAGAACTCTACCAGACTTTCAAAGATTTACAACAGATATCTTTTAAATTATTCAAAATGTAAAAACAAAAGAATCATTCCCAAGCTCGTTCAGTATTATTCTAGTAAAAAAAAAAATAAGAAAGACAGGAAGATAAAAAGGAATTGGAAGAGATAAAGACGGGGAAGGAAGGAAAGAACTACATCCTAATATCCATGATGAACATAAATACAAAATCCTCAATAAAATAAATAGTAGCCAACCAAAAACAGACTCACACAGTGAAGATTACTATCAATTCAGATTTGTCCTACAAATGCAGAGATCGTTCAACATACATAAATAAATATAATAAATTATATAAATGTACATAAAGACAAAAAAATCACATAATTATTTCAATAGATATAGGAAAACCTTTTTGACAAAATCAAAAGTTATTTCACTATAAAGGTCCTATAGAGAATAAGACTTGAGGGAATTTATCTGTCTTAAGATTTCTATTGCTGTGATAAAACACCATGACAAAAAGCAATTTGAAGAGTTTAATTCTTCTCACAACTTGTAGACCATCCCCAGGGAAGTCAGGGAAGGGCCCAAAAGAAACTTAGAAGCAGGAACTGATGCAGAGACTATGGAGAAACGCTGCTTGCTGGCTTGCTCTTCATGGTTTGCTCAGTCTAGTTTCTTATAGCATCCAAGAACACAAGCCCAGGTGGCATCACCATTAGTGAGCTAGGCCCTACCACATCAGTCATCAATCAAGAAAATGCAATACAAGTCATTCTAGTGACTGTATTTTTTTAATTGTGGTTCCCTCTTTCCAAATTACTCTAGCTTGTGCCAAATTGACATAAAATGAACCAACACAATACCTCAAAGTAACAAAGGCAATTTTGGTGGTTTGAGTAAGAACAATTTCTATTTGCTCATATATATGAATGCTTAGCCACCAGGGAATTGTACTATTTAACAGTGTCACTTTTAGAAGAATTGGGAGTTGTGGCCTTGTTGGAGGAAGTGTGTCACTAGGAGTGGGTTTTGAGGCTTCAAAAGCCCATGTTAAGCTAAAGTGCCTTTCTCTCTACTTGGAGATGAGGATGTAGCTCTCAGCTACCTCTCTAGCACCATGACTTCCATGCCGGCCACCACACTCTCCAACATAATAATAATGGACTAGGTCTCTGAGACTATATGTAAGCCCCAATAAATCTTTTCTCTTATAAGAGTTGCCAAAGTCATGGTGTCTCTTCAGAACAATAATATAGTGACAAAGATAAAGTTATATAGGACAAACCAACAACCAACATAACTTAAATAAAAAAAAAAAACTTGAAGCCATTCCATTAAAATCTATCAGAAAACAGACAAGCAAACTAATAGAATAAAGCAGAAGCCTGGAGCATGAGTACATGCAACTACAGCCATTTGATATTTGACAATATGCCAAAAAAACATGCACTAGAGAAAAGATAGGATCTTCAACAAATGGTTTTGGAAAAATTGGATGTTCCCATGCAGAAGAATAAAATTAGACCTGAATCTATCGCCCTGTATAAAAGTTAACACCAAGTAGACCAAGTACCTCAATTTAAAACTTGAAATGTTAAAACCACTAGAAGAAAACATAGTACAGTACCCTACAAAATACAGGCATGAAAAAGGAATTTCTGTATAGGACTCCATTTGCTTAGGAATTAAGACCAAAAACTGATCAGTGGGACTCCATAAAACTAAAACATTTCTGTACAACTGGGGAAACAATCAAGAAAACAAAGTGAGAAGAGAGTCTTTGCCAGGTGTCCATCTGGCAGAAGATTAATATCCGGAATATACAAAGAGCCTAAAAACAAATGACCTAATTAAAATATGAGCTGTGGATCTTAACAGTGAATTCTTAACAGAAGACATAAAAGTGGCTAAGAAGTACCTCAAAACAAGTCCATCATCCTTAGCAACTGGGGACATGCAAATTAAAACAACTTTGAGATTTCATCTCACTCCAATCAGAACAGCCATGATCAACAAAACAACTGGCAATGAATGCTAGAAAGGGTGTGAGAGAAAGAGAATCCCCATCCACTGTTGTTGGTAAGCAAAATGCCATAGCCACCGTGGAAATCAATAAGAACTCTCAAAAAGCTTAAAATAAATCTACCATATGCCTGAGATACACCACTCCTTGGCATATACCCAAAGGACTTGACATTTTATTCCACAGATACTTGGTTATCTACTACAAAGTAGTCAGCTTCTTAAAGTTATCATTGTTGGGATAAAATACCATGACCAGAAGCAACTTGGAGAAGAAATGTTTTATTTGACCTATATTTTCACATGCTGTTCATCACTGAAGGAAGTCATGGCAGGAACTTAAGCAGGACAGGAATCTGGAAGCAGGAGCTGATACAGAGGTCATGGAGAGATGCTGCTTACTGGCTTGCTCCCCATGAATTGATTGCTCAGACTGTTTTTTATAGAGCCCAGGACAACCAGCCCAGGGATGACCCCCACTTAAAATGGGCTGGGCTCTTGTATATCATCAGCCCTGAAATCATATACACACAACAATAACAGATTCATTGGCTTACATTTATATATTTATACATGAAAATAATAAAAAGAAAAGAAAAAGAGGCCCATAATTTGAGAGGAAGTGAAGGGAACGGGAAATGGAAGGAGTTAGGGGGAGGAAAGAAAGCTGGGAAGTAGTATACTTATATTTTAATTTAAGGTATATTTCTAAATGTGCATAACCAAGAGTATTAAAATTGATCAAAAATAAGCAAAGGATATAAACAAGCTGCAAATAGAAAAATTTGTCTTTATATAATGAACAAGTGAGAATTGTCCACACTGCTACTAAATAACTCCAAGCAAATTAAAGTCAATGGCCCTTTGTATGCATGATCTTATATACATTATAAGATAATGAAATGAAAGATAATAATTCTCATTGTGGGAAAGGCTGGAATGAAAGCAGCATTCTCACACAGCTCTTGAGATAAAAGAAATAAGCCTTAATTTATTTATTTGTATGTGGTGTGGGTGTGCATGCCACAATACATGTGTCCAAAGGACAATTTAGTGAAAATTCTCTCTTTCCACCTTTATGTGCATTTTGAAGATTGAACCCAGATTATCTGGCCTGTGCAGCAAGCATTTTTATTATCTGATCCCATTTCCCCAACTCTGTAAAAAAAAAAAACTTAAAAACCAAAAAAACCTTTCATGCAAGTGTTCACACAAAAATCCAAAATTAAGACCATTTAGTTTGCTAATTTATCATTTACATTCTAGAAATCATGTTGAAGAAACAATAAAAAGTCAAAGGATACAAATACACAAACCACTGAGTAATAAGTCCAAATAACTAATAAAATATTTGTGTATCCACATGCATGTATAGATGTATGCATGCATGTGTATGCAAATACATGTGGAAGCCAGAGATTAATATTAATGTCTTCCCTGTTCATGCTCAGTATGTTTTTAGAGACAGGGTGTCCTGGTTAGGGTTGTTATTGCTGTGATGAAACACTATGATCAAATCAACTTGGAGAAGAAAGGGTTTATTTCAGCTTACACTTCCAGGTAACAGTCCATCGCTGAGGGAAGTCAGAGGTCAAATAGGACAGGAATCTAGAGACAGGAGATAATGCAGAGGTCATGGAGGAGTGCTGCTTACAGGCTTGCTCATCATGGTTTGCTCAACCTACTTTCTTATACAACCTAGGACCAGCAGATCAAAGATGGCAGTATTCACAATGGGTTGGACCCTCCCCCTGTCAATCACTCATTAAGAAAATGCTGTACAACAGGATCTTACAGAGGCATTTTCTCAATTGAGGTTCCCTCCTTTCAGCTAACTCTAGCTCATGTTGAGTTGACATAGAACTAGCCAGCATGCAAGGTCTCTTGCTGAACTTCAGAGTCATCAGATGAGTGGCATTGGGTTGGCCGGCAAGTCCCAAGGATCCTCTTGTCCCTGCTTTCCCAACACTGGTATTACAGGAATACAACTCTGCACCCAGCTTGTCCATGGGTGCTGAGAACCTGAACTAAGGCTGAACTAGTGTACAGCAGGCACTTTACTGATTCAACCCTCTCCCCAGTCCACAGTAAACATTTTGAAGGTCTGCATCCCTAGAATGTCCACAGTGAGTGACTCGTAGGGAACTAACTAGAGAAAACCAATGTTCCAAACAACGGAGAAATACTAAATCATGTAGAATCACTTCCAGGTTCAACATGGATAGTAAGTCTCCCTTGCTTATACTAACCAAGAATAAAAATCTGAAATATAAATCCTGTCTTTTATAAAACTAGAAGATATTTGTGTTAATTGCATTGTACTTTCTAACAGATTCCTATGAACTAGGTAACTTGCAACAGGAACATATTCTTTCACAATTCTGGAGCCCTGCAGTCCAAAGGTAAGATGTTAGCAGATCTCTTGAAGATTCAAGGGGAGAATCCATTCTCCCAGAATCTTGTAGCTTCAGCAGTCCCTTGATTTTAGAGTACATCACTCTAATCTCTGCCTACATGATCCCCTTGCCTTCTCTTCTATGTCTCGCGTATATAAGGATACTTGTGCTGGCATTCAGAGTCACTCAAATAATCAGGATAATCATCTAACTCAAAATCCCTGATTTAATCATGCCTGCAAAGACTTCTTTTTCCAAATATGGTACAGTCACATATTCCAGAAATACAACATAGATATCTTTGGAGTGGGGTGCACGTTTTTCTACTTACCTCAACAACTGTTATCACTCTCATTACATGGAGATTGAAAACAGACAGGGGTATGACACATGTTATCAGAAAAATCAAAACAGGTTATCAAAAAAAAAAGTAATGGTGCTGTGTATGGCAACAAACAACTGTAACAGCAATATCAACTGATAACAATTAAGCACTGGCTTGTCCACGGAACTTTAAAAGAAGCTCAGAAAGTGAATATCCAAGATGCCTTGGGTACCAGGTTGTGCTGAAGATGGAGGTTCATTGAAAAATATGTTTAAAGAACAGGTAAGATATTCCTAAACCAAGTTCTTACTCATACTCTGCGTGATGAAATAGCCACCCCTCCCTCTCTCTGTGCAATATCTAGACATAAGAAACCAAGCAGAGAGGAAGAGATAGAGAGGTAGCTTCTTGCTGATATCTTGGGGGGGAGGGCAAGTAAATTCTACATCCTGGACACTGGAGTATTTCCACTACCAACTCCAAAGTGTTGCCCACCAGGTGAGGGGAGCATCCTTCTCTGAACAGCATGCCCATAGGAGCTCTAAAAAGATCTAGGCTCAATTGTTCACATCCGCCAGCCCCACATATGTACACAAAGCTTCCAATGAGGCTTTAGTTTCAGTACTTAACTACAAATAGACAGACCAGTTTTGCCAGGAATTTGAGGAAAGCTTCCAATATAAGTACCAAATAAACACCTAGTACAGGTGTGAGGCACATAGGAAACTGAGACAACATCAAAAGCAGGGAAAAATGTTGCAGAAACTGAGGGAAACCCAACTGGAGAATTAGAAAACAAGTTATACAGACAAGAGTTCTAACCACAGTAATAAAAAGGAACTGATCTGAAGGAAGTGTTCACCAATGTATAGCTTCAGATAAACAGTAGAGAAGTTAAAAGACTTTATTTTTATGAAAATTCAGTGTTATTTGAGAATTCCTTTTAGATCCTCCTCCATGTCACTCTCCCAACACACACACACACACACACACACACACACACACACACACAAAAAAAAAAAAACTGGACAAAAGATTAGGAGTGCCAAAGCTCTCTGTCTTAGCTAGGGTTTTACTGCTGTGAACAGACACCATGACCAAGGCAATGCTTATAAATGACAACATTTAATTGGGGCTTACATGTTCAGACGTTCAGTCCATTATCATCAAAGCAGGAAACACGGCAGAGTGCAGGCAAGCATGGTGCTGGAGGAGGTGAAAGTTCTACACCGTCACCCAAAAGAAGCCAGGAACAGACTGTTTCCAGGTGGCTAGGATCTCAAAGCCCACCCCTGCAACGACACGCTTCCTCCAACAAGGCCACACCTACCCCAGTTATAGTAGGGATTGAGATAGTAAGGAACACAGGGATGAGAGTGTAGTGGTTTAAATGTGCTTGGCCCAACAGTGGCACTATTAGGAGGTGTGACCTCGTTGGGGTAGGTGTGGCCTTGTTGGAGGAAGCGTGTCATTACAGGGGTGGGCTTTGAGATCCTAGCCACCTGGAAACAGTCTGCTCCTGGCTTCTTTTGGATGAAGATGTAGAACTTTCACCTCCTCCATGTATCATGTAGTGAGAATAATGCAGTCTTTCCAAACTAACTTTGTTCACTTTGGATGTGCATGTCTGTTCTCATTTTTCACCTCTTTATTTTGCTAATACATTCCATTGTGTGGGTGTTCCATGGACTACTTACCCACTCACCTATTAGAAGACAATTGCTTCCAAGTTTGGGCAATTATAACTCAAGCTGTTGTAAATATTTGTATGAAGGTTGTTTACAACTTCAGCTTTGAACTCATTTGGGTAAAAGCTAAGAAGCAGGACTAGGTTATGCACTAAGACTATGCTCAATTTTATAAGAAACTAAACACACACCCTCTAAAGTGACTGTGTTTGGCATTCCACCAGCAATGGATGAGCACTCCCAATGCTCCATTTCCTTGCTGGCATTTGGTGGCATCTGTGATTTGGACTTTACAGGATATCGCATATGTGCAGGGACTTATTATTCCTTGTGACATATCATGTTGGGCATTATGTGCTTACCTGGTGTCTGTATGTCTTCTTTTATTAGCTGTCTTACGTTCTGACAGTTTGCCTATTTTTAAATTGCGTTGTTTGCTTTCTTGAAGTTCCCATTTTGGATAAATTATTTTATCAGATACATACTTTGTAAATATTTCCTCTCAGATCGTGACTTACTACCTCATTATTTTAAAAATAAAATCCTTTCTTGTTGGGGGAAGAGGGGATATGAGGGGAGGAACTGAGAGGAGAGGAGGGAAGGAAAACTATGGCTGGGATGTAAAATAGATAAAATGTACAATCAAATAACTAAAAGTCTTTTAAGATAGACACATGTTAAAACATGTGTATATAAACAGGATCTCATGCAATGTTGAATACATGCACCCATTGAATAACATGTAAACATACTTATCTTCACAACCATTTATCATTTCTTTGTGGTAAAAATTTCTAAATCTTTTCTTCTAGCTCTTTGAAATACACCGTATACAACTGCTGTCTGTAGTCACCATTCTCCTGACAGTAAAGACATTTTGCAGCATTTAGGACTTTGTCTCCCTTACACCTTTTCTTAGGAAGATACTAAAAGATGCTAGTAAAGATACAAAAAAAAAGAGAGAGAACACAAACCCTAGGAAACAAGGCCCACTGTAAAAAATGCACCAGAGAAATTCCAGGGTGGAGAGAAAAGTAAAGTAGAGGGACAGCCAGCTTGAGCTAGCCTGGGAAAATGCCACACTCTCTGTGAGTGAAGGGTAAAATCAGGGCACAGAAAGGAAAAGATGCTTTTCCTCTGTTATTATGTTAGCCTTTTAATATGTTTATGTTTCATAAAGGACATTCTATCTTACTTACAGAAAAGAAACATAAACAAATGATACAAATATTAGAGGTACAATCATGTCTGTGTTTGTAGAAAACTCTTTAAGATTCCTTTCCAAAGACATTCAAATACTTTACATAAAATCCTGCTAATGTGTACATAGTCAATACACAAGACCTCCTGAATAACCTCTGAACTATATATTAAACTTGATTTAATATGAGCACCATAAAAATGATTGCTATATAGATATATTGTCTCGGGAATAATGATAAGAAAAGAGTTTGGCCGCTATAGACACAATTTAATTTATTTTTAAACTTGGTTGTGTCTGCAGGTGCAGAGTCAATGGGTAATTGAAAGCAGGCTTCATTGTAATGTGCCTAAACAAAACTGGCAATAAAAGTCCAGAGAAACTACTTCTAGGAGCAGAATGGAGGTTAGAGAGCTCAGAAAGAATTCTACAGAATAAAATAGAAATGACAAATTATGTGACAGGTTTGACCATGTGAAACCTACATTAAAAAAGCCATTTTACAAAGCTTTTCAAAGGGAGAAGACTTATGATATGTCAAAGAAAAAAAGTGAATCAAGTGAAAATAACCAACTTTAATATCCAAAACCTAAAATATACCCAGAACACAGAAAAATGTAGCCACACTATAATGCTGAGGTCAGAATTAAACAATAATGACAAAGAAACTAACAAACAGATATCTAACTAAAAATTAAAATATGATTATGGTACCAGCAAGATGGTTAAACAGGCAAAAGAAGAAATAATAAGCTGTTAAATCTGCCTCTCACTCTGTCAGCCTGTGTTTCCCACTGCACAGTGCCCACCCACTTAATACTTCTGAGCATACCCAAGTGTAGGGTTTGCATGAAAATTGTTGCCATAAGGCTATAGGGAGTGGCATTGTTTGGAGATGTGGCCTTCTTGGAGTAGATGTGGCTTTGTTGAAGGAAGTGTATCACTGGGGCTTTGAGGTCTCAGATGCTCAAGCCAGGCCCACTGTCTCAATTTCTTCCTGCTGTCTGTTAATCCAAATGTAGAACTCTCAGCTACCTCTCCAGCACCATGTCTCCCTGCCTACTGCCGTGCTTCCTACCATGAGGATAACAGAACTAAGCCTCTGAACTGTAAGCCAGCCCCAATTAAAGGTTTTCCTTTATAAGAGTTGCTGTAGTCATCGCGTATAACCATATGTACTATCTATGCCTGCCCAGCTCTGAGTAAAGACACAGAGACTTATATTTATTAATATAGCTTTGGGCCTAGTTTACTCTTGTTCCCAACTCACTCTTATAACTTAATTAGCTTGTTTATACTAATCTAAGTTCTGCCACATGGCTTGTTAGTTACCTCTCCTTCAGTCCCAGGCTGTTTCTTCCTTTGTATCTAGCTGGCTAGCAAATTCTCCCATACCTGACTCTTTCCTAAGTTCCTATCTCTATTGGAAGTCCCACCTAGTCTCACCTCCTCTGCTATAGGCCACCATATTTTTATTAATCCAATCAGGAAGTAAGAAAGGGAGTGTTTACAAAATATGATGAAGCCATATGAATAATAATACCAAAGTCCAGTCTTCATTCAACTCTCTGCTGGCACAAAAATCAGTATTTGAATAATACAAAGACGATCTATACAGTGTCTTAATTAGAGTTTTACTGTTGTGAACAGGCACCGTGAACAAAACAACTCTTATAAGGACAACATTTAATTGGGACTGGATTACAAGTTCAGAGGTTCAAGGCAGGAACATTGCAGTGCCCAGGCAGGAATGGTGCAGGCAGAGCTGAGAGTTCTACATCTTCATCTGAAGACTGCTAGAAGACTGGCTTCCAGGCAGTTAGAATGAGGGTCTTAAAGCCCATGCCCACAGTGACACACCTACTCCAACAAGACCACACCTCCTAATAGTGTCATTCCCTGGACCAAGCATATATAAACCATCACACATAAAAAGATCACCTTAACAATGGTGTCTCTGAGATTCCATCTCACACCAGTCAGAATGGCTAAGATCAAAAACTCAGGAGACAGCAGGTGTTGGCAAGGATGTGGAGAAAGAGGAACACTCCTCCACTGCTGGTAGGATTGCAAGCTGGTACAACCACTCTGGAAAGCAGTCTGGCGGTTCCTCAGAAAACTGGGCATGACACTCCTGGAGGACCCTGTTATACCACTCCTCGGCATATACCCAGAGGCCTCCCCAGCATGCAAAAAGGACACATGCTCCACTATGTTCATGGCAGCCTTATTTATAATAGCCAGAAGCTAGAAAGAACCCAGATGTCCCTCAACAGAGGAATGGATTCAGAAAATGTGGTATATTTATACAATGGAATACTACTCAGCAATTATAAACAATGAATTCATGAAATTCTTAGGTAAATGGATGGAACTAGAAAGTGTCATCCAGAGTGAGGTAACCCAATCACAAAAGAACACACGTGGTATGCACTCACTGATAAGTGGATATTAACCCAGAAGTTCGGCATACCCAAGACACAATTCACATTATCAATTGATTCCCAAGAAGAAGGAAGGAGAGGCCCCTGGTCCTGGAAAGACTGGATGTAGCAGTGTAGGGGAATACCAGGACAGAGAAGTGGGAGGGGATTGACTGGGGAACAGGGGGAGGGAAGAGGGCTTATGGGACTTTCAGGGAGGGGGGACCTGGGAAAGGGGAAATCATTTGGAATGTAAATAAAGATTATAGAAAAAAAAATGGTGTCTCTTCATAGCAAAGAAACACTAAGACAGAAGTTGTGCTGTGATAAGCAAGACCATGTGTTTGGTTCGAGAAATGAGGAACATGTTTGGACTTTGGGTTAGAAAAGCAATTGAATCTTTTCAATGGAGTTTAGTGGGTCGTACTAGTATGAGTACGGAAGACAGTGGTGCTGAGAGTGATTTGAATTGTGGATGCCAGGCTCAAGAGCCTTAGATGAGAATATTAACATGTAGCCTATTGATCATTCTTGTGGTATCTTGGCAAAGAATGTAGCTGCTTTCTGTCCTTGTCTAAAAAGAAAAAAACATCTTCCTGAGGTTAAATTGAAGAGTTATAGACTCTCAGCTTTAGCAGGGGACATTTCCAAACAACCTATTATAAACTGTGCTCTATGACTATTAGTCGCCAGCCTTATGCAGATCCATAATGAAAAGGAGCAAGCCAAGCAAAGGAAAAAACAATGTGAACTGTTGGAAGAGAAAAGCTGCCCCAGGAAGTGTGAGGAGACTAAAGAAAAGCCTGGTGCTAAGTGGAGTAACAGTGGTGTTAAGTGGTGACCTCAGAGCAAGACACCATCCAGCTTGGCTTCCAACTTGTGAAAAGGAATTAAAGAAAACCTTAGGGCCAGGTGTGGTGCTAGTTCATGCCTTTGATCCCAGCACTCAGGAGTCAGAGGCAGGTGCATCTCCGAGTTAGAGGCCAGCTTTGTCTACAGAGCAAGTCCCAGGACAGCTGTGCTTAAGAAGTAAGGAAACCATCAAAAACAGAAAGCTGATGAAAATGTATTTGAACAAAGGGGTCATATTCCAGCCTGAGCAAGCAGCAGCTTTGGCCACAAGGCTCTGGCTTTAGAATCAAGGATACAAGAAAGAGGTTGTGAACTCTTCCCCCATGACTAAGGAAAGCCATTGAAGCCAGGCATAAGTCAGGGGTGTCCCTGCATGGCGACCTATAGAGGCCATAGTGTGGAGCTGTAAAGATGAAACCTGGATGCCTTGGAGACCCCAAAATGTTGGGGATATCAGAATGTGGGATACTTGCCAAGGAAAGCTGCTCGTGGGGAGTAGAAACAGCCCAAGAGAACGAACCATGCTGCAGTCAACAAAACTGAAAGGAGTTGAAGATATGGAGAGTGTTTTGACATCAGACATGGAGATGCAATTTGCCGAGTTGGTTTTCAGGCTTGCTTTGGTCCAGTATTTCCTCACGCTACTCCTTTTCCATTCTTTTGGAACAGGAATGTATATCCTGTGCCATTATATGTTGAAGATGTATGATCTGCTTTTTCATTTTGATTTCACAGGGAATTACAGTTAAAAAGTTACATGAGATTCAGAAGAGACTTTGAACTTTGGAGTTTTAAACAATGCCGCTACTGTGATTGACTATGGGGACTTTTGAAGTTGGACTAAATACAATTTTCATTGTGATATGGCTACAAGCCTATGAGAGCCAGAGAGTGGGATATGCTGATTTGGATGAAAATACCCCTTCTAAGCCCAAAGGGAGAGGCTTCTCTGAAATGTACCTAGGAGTAATCATGTCTGACCTAAGTGAAGCTGCTGTTTCTGTTAGGTAACACTTCCCCTTGGCCCCGCCCAGACCCCAGTAGAAGCTTTAGAGACATGGGGAGTGCAGGACTGTAGGGTCTGGAGCTGTCAGTCCTTCAAGTCTCTCTTTGCTGTACCCCAATCCCAAGGTACAGAGGCTATGGAAGCAGTTCTGCCATGATTTTAGCATCTTAAACCATGTGCTGGTAAACATAAGTCTCTCGGGTCTTCTTTACTAAAATTCCTTCTCCCTTCTCCCTCCTCCTCTGCAGGAAACTGGGCTGAAGAAAACCATACCATGTAAAAGCTATTTGATGTAATTCTCTTATTCCACAGAGGCTTAAGATTGAGCCAAACTTGCTTGCCAGACTGACTCCCCCAGGTTTTAGTTCCAGGTTCTTTCTTGGAGACTCCTTGGTGAGGCCGAAACTTAAGCCTTCTTAGGAAAGTTGGTTGGATGGTGTTTTGCTGGAGCAAACACATGAAGGAAGCAGACAAACGTTAAAACAAGCACATGAAAGGACATGTGATGAAGGATTCTTTGCTAACAACACGCATGTATTGGTTCACCTTACATTGCGTAGCTGAGCTGCATTTGTCAGGATTTCAAAGAAATTTCTGGTGGTGTGCTGCAATTTCTTGCCACTTCCTTAGACTGCAGCTGATTGACAGAGTGATGTCAGCTTCGACAGATGCGTGTGCTGAGGCAAGACCCGTGGAGGACACGTGATCTTTGGAGAGTATAAATAGGACTTGAAGGACAGTGACAGGACTGAGCTAGGCTTGCTTATAGTGCTAGCTGTACAGTGCTTGTGGGTCTCAAGTCTTCGCTGATCTTCACTTCGTTGAGAGAGGCACAGCCCCTCCTGGTGTCTCTCCTGATCCATCCTGCTGACTTGTGCAGAGGCTGAGGTCTGGCTGTCTCTGCTAGGTAGTGCCACTTTTGCTGATTCCTGTTTACTTTCCTGACTCTACTGAACTGGACTGCGGGTGTATCCATGAAGTATTTGCAAGTGGATCAAGCTGCCACTGCTAACCTGTGAACTGAATTGCCAATTTTCAGAAGAACTGTTTCTAAACAGGTCCACTTCCCCTATACCCTTTCTTTTCCACTACCTCTGGTGGGTGATGGGCTAGAAGGAAGGTTAAAGTGCTTAAGAACTATCATTAAAAATAAGGCTTGAAAAAAATTAAAGTTAGACCTTAGTATAGAAGTAAAGAATTTAGCTGACCCCTACATACCTGTGAAAATGCACAGTCAAGTCTAACTCCCTGAAGGGAACCTAGAAAGGTGATGTTTACCTGTATCTTATAACTCGATAGTACCGAAAAGTTGAATAAATTGCTCAAAGTCCCCCATTTAGACATGTGGCAGTTTGTTTCCAGGGCAGGTTTTTCTCCTGAGCCCTGGTTAAGTGTCCATTTCTCAGGGGAAGAATCCACCTCCCATGCAGGTGTCACCCTCGACACAAAAATTCTAAGAATGCTACCAGTCATCTTCTTGCCTGGTCCCAACAACACTTTAGAGAAGGCGGTGCACAGTGTGCTTCTGTAGTGGGTAAGGATTTCAGCTTCTCCCTGTAAACACAAGACCTCACCTAGTGAGTGTTTGCTGCAGTGCTCATGGATCGGCATGCTTTTGAGAAGGCTTCATGGAATGGCTGTAGTGGGAGGTACAGGTACTCTAGCATACTGGGGCCTGTGGGCATGCATCTATACTGGTGGATGATGATATAGGAGACAAAGCCCACATGAGAGCTCTCCACAGAATGCCCTGGACTATGAAATGTTAGTCTAAACCTTGTAAACTGGAAGAATTTACTAAGACAAATGGTTAACACATGGACAAGTTTACCCATGTCTTTTATTTTTATTAGATATTTGCTTTATTTACATTTCAAATGGTATTCCCTTTCCGCATTACCCCTCTGAAAACCCGTATCCCACCCTCCCTTCCCCTGCTCAATTTCCTGACTTGCGTTTCCCTATTCTGGGGCATCAAGCCTTCACAGGACCAATGGTCTCTCCTCTCATTGATGTTTGAAATGGTCATCTTCTGCAACATATGTAGCTGGAGCCATGGGTCCCTGCATGTGTACTCTTTGGTTGGTGGTTTAGTCCCTGGGAGGTCTGGGGGTACTGGTTGGTACATATATTAATCCTACCGCGGAACTGCAAACCTCTTCAGCTCCTTGGGTCCTTTCTCTAGCTCCTCCATTGGGGACCCTATGCTCATTCTATTGGTTGGCTGTGAGCCATGGGTATTTTGATCCACTTTCCAATAGGGATCAAAGTATCCACATTTTGGTTTTCCTTCTTCTTGAGCTTCCTGTGGTCTGTGAGTTGTATCTTGTGTACCCATGTCTTTCAACATATAGAATCAGCCTAACCAGAACAGCCAATAGATTTCAGTGAAGTGTTCCCTTGAAGGTTTTGAAATCTATCATAGATACTTTTTGTAATGTTAAATGAAGGCTAGTAACCCTCCAATGTCCAAAGCTGGGTGATAAAGGAAAATCACAACAGTGATAAATTCTGATTACAATAATTTTGTTCTGCAAAGAATACCTCCAGCCAACTGCTTAACAGCAACCAGAAAAGGAAGGATATGACTTGTTTGGTTATCTCTCAATTCAGGCAAAAAGGAGGCTGGGACAGACTCTGGCGCCCGGTAATGAAGACCTCTATGTGCTCTTCTATTCCCAGGTATCTTTAGCAGGCTGCACAGTAATGTTATGGATACCATACTCACCTGTGAAAGCAACACCCACAGGAAGGGTTAGTCCAATGATGCAAATGTTTTTAAAGTTGCAGTTTTCTCTATCCTAGCCAGAGCCTCCGGAACTGAAAGCCACAGAGGTAGCAGATGGTGTAATCCATCCACACTTCATCTGGAAACAACATCATTTCGTTGAGCTCTCTGGAGACTTAGACTAGGAAAAAAAAAGGTCCAAGATGCCTGTCAGAGCCAACAGTGCCTGTCTTATTTTATACATGGGATGAAATATAAGACTCTGGGCTCCATTAGCAGCAGGCTAAGCTTCGATTTCACCCCAGGAAGGTGGCTCAGCATAACCACATCTTACTTGTTCTTTCTTATGTTATTAATACAAATGGCCTTAAAATCCCTGCTTCCGTTCCCACAACACAGTCCCAGGCACCTAGAAGACACATCATCGGATTTTATAGCCAAATAACAAAGTACTGAGAAGGCTGCCTATGTATGTGGTTGAGGTTTTTTAAAAGAAAAAATAATAATAGTAAAGCTACAGCCCGATAAAAAGAAGAAGTTTGCTCTCTAGTGGCTGACTTATAAAAGACTCTGGAATCCACACGATGAGCTATGTGAGAAATAAGAGGGAATTTAACAGTGTTATCTGGGTTACAAGGTCAGAATAATTCTTTTGGTTTGGTTGACTTTTAGATTTTTTTTTTCCTACACTGAAACACTATGTCATACCAAGTGTTTTGTGACTGTTTTCCCTTATTAAAGTGCTTCTTATCATTAAGTTATTCCAGTTCTAAAGTTTAAGGGTAGCAATTATGTTTCTGCTGTTTTTATTAGCATGTTGTACTTTTCAAAAGCTCTATGGATTAGTTTAATACCATATAATTAATGTTTATTATAGACACATTGCCCAATAATATAACATCATTAGCTCCTTTTAAACCATTTTTAGATTTTTTCAGAAAGATTATTTAGCATAATTAATATGATGCTAATTAATATCATTTCATTACTCCTCTTTCTATAACAGCTTGGTTTATAATATTTTACAATATGAAATTACAAAACAAGGAAAAGACTGTTCTTTATGCCTCGCAGTGAAACCACCTACCTCCCTTTGTGTTTTGCTTTTCTATTTATTCTCCCACTGTTCTGCCTCTTCCTACCCAAGTCCATGCTACTTCCCATAGCTCTCTTCTGTAATACCTATCAGACCATGGGCAACTGGGCATTCATCCCAGAGATTATAAGCTTTGAGACTTATTAAAAGTAAAGAGGGATGAACAGGAATATTTCACCTATACAGTAATAAATACCTTAAAGAACTGTTAGAACCATAATTAATTTTTTGAGACAGAGTCTCTGTACATAGCCCTGGCTGTCCCAGAGCAGACCTTGGGCACAAACTCCTCAGACAGTCCCACAACACGCAGAAGAAGCTCCACTCCCAGGCATTTTTACACGCCCAGGATCCCAGGATGCCAGGATCCCAGAAGCTTGGTCACACTAGAATCTCAGGATCCCAGAGGCCGCTTGACTCCCAGGAGCTTGGACACACACAAAATCTCAGGATGACAGGAGCCCAGAACCACAAGAACACAGAGACAGCTTGACAACCAGGCTAATAGGAAGGAGAGGCTCCAGTCAGATATAGCAAGGGCAGGTAGCACTAGAGATAACAAGATGGCAGGAGGCAAACATAAGAACATAAGCAGCAGAAGCCAAGGTTACTTGGCATCATCAAAACCCAATTCTTCCACCACAGCAAGTCCTGGATACACCATCACACCGGAAAATCAAGATTTGGATCTAAAACCACCTTTCATGATGATGATGACAGAGGACCATAAGAAGGACATAAATAACTCCATTAAAAGAACACAGGTAAAAAACTAGAAGTCCTTAAAGAGGAAACACAAAAATCCATTAAAGAATTACAGGGAAATACAACCAAACAGGGGGAGGAATTGAAGAAAACCATCCAGGATCTAAAAATGAAAATAAAAAAAATAAAGAAATTAAAAAGGGAGACAACCCTGGAGATAGAAAACCTAGGAAAGAGATCAGGAATCATAGATGCAAGCATCACCAACAGAATACAAGAGATAGAAGAGATAGTCTCAGATGCAGAAGATACCTTGGAAAACATTGACTCCTCTGTTCTGGTAGACTACACTGAAGAGACAGGTACCCAGGTTCTCCCCAATAAAACATCGCTTGGGACACGGTCTGTTGAGGCTTCCGTCTGCTCCCAAGAACGGGACAGTGCTGTGGTCGTCTGGGAGCCAGATCTGCTGTAGGCCATCCCCTCTGCAGGGTGACCAGCACCACCGAGAGAGTGCAGAGTGCATTCCGCCATCTTTCCTCCAGTGGCCAGGTAGTTGGGACTGCCAGGCTCGGAGACAGACAGGCATAATATCGCTTGGGTCTCGGACGGCTTGTGTGTACGCTGGTCCCAAGAGCTGGGCAGATCTGCAGTAACCAGCGTGCCAGCTCTGCTGTGGGACTTCTACCTGGCAGAGGGACCCCCCCCCGCACTGGGTGGGAGCCTACCAGCTTCCCTTCCACGACCTCTGTTCCCGCAGACTGCACTGAAGAGACAGGTACCCAGGCTCTCTCCCCTATATAACATCGCTTGGGACACGCCCCCTCCCCCCCCCCACTCTGGGAGAGATCACACACCCCTGCACAGGGCAGGAGCCTACCAGCCTCTCTTTGGCGACCTCTGCTCCGGGAATCCACTACGCTGAGCCTTTGGATGTGCAGGGATTCCCCAATATAACATCACTTGGGGCAAGGCACATCAGGGCTACAAAGTCACTCAGGAGCAGGGCAGGCCCCAGAAATCGGTGCCAGGGGAATCCTGGTAATCCAGGGGGGCCAGAAATAGCTTTGCAGGCTCACAGGAGGTCCAACCAACAGCCAGTGACAGCAGGACCAACAAACATCAGAGGTAACGAGCTGGCAAAAGGCAAACGTAGGAACGTTACTAACAGAAATCAAAGTAATATGGGACCATCCGAACCCAACTCTCCAACAGCAGCAAGTCCTGGATACCCCACCACACCTGAAAGACAAGATCTGGATTTAAAATCACTTCTCATGATGCTATTAGAGGATCACAAGAAGGACACAAATAAATCTAATAAAGAATTACAGGAGACCATGAATCAACGGTTAGAAGCCCTTACAAAGGAAACACAAAAATCACTTAGAGAAATGCAGGAGAACATGGATCAAAAGATGGGGGCCCACAAGGAGACAACACAAAAATCGCTTAAAGAAATGAATCAACGGGTAGATGCACTTTCAAAGGAATCACAAAAACTGCATAAAGAAATGCAGAAGAATATGGGTCAACAGACAGATGCCCATAGGGAGGCAACACAAAAAGTGCTTAAAGAAATGAATCAACGGATAGAGGCCCTTACAAAGGAAACATGAGAACTGCTTAAAGAAATGCAGGAGACGATGGATCAACAGATGGAATCCAACGAGAAGGAAACACAAAAATCGCTCAGAGAAATGCAGGAGAACTTGGGTCAACATGCAGAAATCCTGAAAGAGGAAATGCACAAATACCTTAAAGAAATACAGGAAAATACAAACAAATGAAGGATCTCAGCAAATCCATCCAGGATCTAAAAAAGGAAGTAGAAACAACTAAGAAATCACAAAGGGAGACAACTTTGGAGATAGAAAACCTTGGGAAGAAATCAGGAGTCATAGATGCAAACATCAACAATAGAATACAAGAGATGGAAGAAAGAATCTCAAGTGCTGATGATACCACAGAAAGCATCGACTCAACAGTCAAAGAAAATGCAAAATGCAAAAACCGTGTAACCCAAAACATCCAGGAAATCCAGGACACAATGAGAAGACCAAACCTAAGGATTATAGGTATAGATGAGAGTGAAGATTTGCAACTTAAAGGACCAGTAAACATCTTCAACAAAATTATGGAGGAGAACTTCCCTAACCTAAAGAGAGAGAGGCCGATGAATGTACAAGAAGCCTACAGAACTCCAAACAGACTGGACCAGAGCAGAAATACCTCCTGTCACATAATAATCAAAACACCAAGTGTACTAAACAAAGAAAGAATATTAAAAGCAGTAAGAGAAAAGGGCCAAGTAACATACAAAGGAAGACCTATCCGAATCACATCAGACTTCTCACCAGAGACTATGAAAGCCAGAAGGTCCTGGGCAGATCTCATGCAGACACTAAGAGAGCACAAATGCCAGCATAGACTACTATACCCAGCAAAACTCTCAATCACCATAGATGGAGAGACCAAGATATTCCATGTTAAAACCAAATTTTCACAATATCTTTCCACAAACCCAGCCCTGCAAAGGATAATAGGTGGAAACTGCCAATACAAGGAGAGAAACAACACCCTGGAAAAAATGAGATAGTAACCTTCTTGCTTCAAACCCAAAAGTAGATAACCACTCAAACATAAAGATAGCATCAAGAATGGCAGGTGGCAATAATCACTATGCCTTAATCTCTCTTAATATCAATGGTCTCAATTCCCCAATAAAAAGACATAGACTAGCAGACTGGATACGGAAACAGGACCCAGCATTTTGCTGCATGCAGGAAATGCACCTCAGTGTCAAAGACAAACACTACCTCAGAGTAAAACGCTGGAAAACAATTTTACAAGCAAATGGCCCTAAGAAACGAGCCAGAGTAGACATCCTAATATCAGATAAAATTGATTTTCAACCTAAAGTCATCAAAAAAGACACAGAAGGACACTACATACTGATCAAGGGAAAAATCCACCATCAAGAACTCTCAGTTCTGAATATCTATGCTCCAAATGCAAGGGCACCCTCATTCGTAAAAGAAACTTTACTAAAACTCAAAGCACACATCACACCGCACACAATAATAGTGGGTGACTTCAACACCCCGCTCTCTGAAATGGATCGTTCAGGAAGGCAGAAACTAAACAGGGACACAGTGAATCTAATTGAAGCCTTGGACCAAATGGAACTAACAGATATATATAGAACATTTCATCCTAGAGCTAAAGAATACACCTTCTTCTCAGCTCCTCATGGTACCTTCTCCAAAATTGACCATATAATTGGTCACAAATCAGACCTCAACAGATATAAGAAGATAGAAATAATCCCATGCCTCCTATCAGATCACTATGGAATAAGGGTGGTCTTCAATGGCAACAAAAACAAAAGAAAACCCACGTACACATGGAGGCTGAACAATGCTCTACTCAATGATAACTTGGTCAAGGTGGAAATAAAGAAAGAAATCAAAGACTTTTTGAAAGTTAACGAAAATGAAGGCACAACATACCCTAATTTATGGGACACAATGAAAGCAGTGCTAAGAGGAAAATTCATAGCCCTGAGTGCCGCCAAAAAGAAACGGGAAACAGCATACACTAACAGCTTAATGGCACACCTGAAAGCCCTGGAACAAAAAGAAGCAAATACACCAAAGAGGAGTAGAATGCAGGAAATCATCAAACTCAGGGCTGAAATCAATCAAGTAGAAACAAATAAAACCATACAAAGAATCAACAATCCTAGGTGTTGGTTCTTTGAGAAAATCAACAAGATAGATAAGCCCTTAGCCAGACTAACCAGAGAGCACAGAGATAGTATCCAAATTAATAAAATCAGAAACGAAAAGGGAGAGATAACAACAGAAACTGAGGAAATTCAAAAAATCATCAGATCCTACTACAAAAACCTGTATTCAACACAACTAGAAAATCTTGAGGAAATGGACAATTTCCTTGACAGATACCAAGTACCAAAATTAAATCAGGATCAAATAGACCATCTAAACCGTCCTATAACCCCTGAAGAAATAGAAGTTGTCATTGGAAGTCTTCCAACCAAAAAAAAGCACAGGTCCAGATGGTTTTAGTGCAGAATTCTATCAAACCTTCAAAGAAGACCTAACACCAATACTCTTCAAACTGTTCCACAAAATAGAAACAGAAGGAACACTACCCAACTCGTTCTATGAAGCCACAATTACACTAATACCAAAAGCACACAAAGATCCGACAAAGAAAGAGGATCTCAGGCCAAACTCTCTTATGAATATCAATGCAAAAATACTCAATAAAATTCTTGCCAACCAAATCCAAGAACATATCAAAACAATCATTCACTACGATCAAGTAGGCTTCATCCAGGGATGCAGGGATGGTTCAATATAAGGAAATCCATCAATGTAATCCACTATATAAACAATCTCAAAGAAAAAAAACACATGGTCATCTCATTAGATGCTGAGAAAGCATTTGACAAAATTCAGCATCCTTTCATGCTAAAGGTCTTGGAAAGATCAGGAATTCGAGGCCCATAGCTAAACATAGTAAAAGCAATTTACAGCAAACCAGTAGCCAGCATCAATCTAAATGGAGAGAAACTTGAAGCAATCCCATTAAAATCAGGGACTAGACAAGGCTGCCCTCTCTCTCCATTTCTTTTCAATATAGTACCTGAAGTTCTAGCTAGAGCAATTAGACAACAAAAAGAGGTCAAAGGGATACAAATTGGAAAGGAAGAAGTCAAACTATCACTATTTGCAGACGATATGATAGTATACTTAAGCGACCCAAAGAACTCCACCAGAGAACTCCTACAGCTAATAAACGACTTCAGCAAAGTGGCCGGATATAAAATCAACTCAAGCAAGTCAGTAGCCTTCCTATACTCAAAGGATAAGCAGACTGAGAAAGAAGTAAGAGAAATGATACCCTTCACGATAGCCACAAACCATATAAAGTACCTTGGTGTGACTCTAACCAAACAAGTGAAAGATCTGTATGACAAGAACTTCAAGTCTCTGAAGAAAGAAATTGAAGAAGACCTCAGAAGATGGAAAAAATCTGCCAAGCTCATGGATTGGCAGGATTAATATAGTAAAAATGACCATCTTGCCAAAAGCAATATACAGATTCAATGCAATCTCCATCAAAATCCCAACTCAATTCTTCATAGAGTTAGAAAGAGCAATTCAAAAATTCATCTGGAATAACAGAAAACCCAGAAGAGCTAAAACTATTCTCAAGAGTAAAAGAACCTCTGGGGGAATCAGTATCCCAGACCTCAAGCTGTACTACAGAGCAATAGTGTTAAAAACCGCATGGTATTGATACAGTGACAGGCATGTAGATCAATGGAATAGAATTGAAGACCCAGAAATGAATCCACACTCCTATGGTCACTTGATCTTTGACAAAGGAGCTAAAACCATCCAGTGGAAAAAAGATAGCCTTTTCAACAAATGGTGCTGGCTCAACTGGAGGTCAGCATGCAGAAGAATGCAAATTGACCCATTCTTATCTCCTTGCACTAAGCTCAATTCCAAATGGATCAAGGACCTCCACATAAAACCAGACACACTGAAACTAATAGAAAGGAAACTAGGGAAGAACCTTGAACATATGGGCACAGGGGAGAGTTTCCTGAACAGAACTCCAATAGCTTATGCTCTAAGATCAAGAATAGACAAATGGGACCTCATTAAATTACAAAGTTTTTGCAAGGCAAAAGACACTGTCAAAAAGGCAAAGCGGCAACCAACTAACTGGGAAATGATCTTTACCAACCCTACATCTGACAGAGGGCTAATATCCAATATATATTCAAAGAACTCAAGAAGTTAAACTCCAGAGAGGCAAGTAACCCTATTAAAAAATGGGGTACAGAGCTAAACAAAGAGTTCTCACCTGAAGAATATCTAATGGCTGAGAAGCACCTAAAGAGATGTTAGTCATTAGGGAAATGCAAATCAAAACAACCCTGAGATTCCATCTCACACCAGTCAGAATGGCTAAGATCAAAAACACAGGTGACAGCAGTTGTTGGCGAGGATGTGGAGAAAGAGGAACACTCCTCCACTGCTGGTGGAATTACAAGCTGGTACAACCACTCTGGAAAGCAGTCTGATGGTTCCTCAGAAAACTGGGCAGAGGATCCCAGAGGATCCGGCTATACCACTCCTGGGCATATACCCAGAGGCTTTACCTACATGCAATAAGGACACATATTCCACTATGTTCATAGCAGCCTTATTTATAATAGCCTGAAGCTGGAAAGAACCCAGATGTCCCTCAACGGAGGAATGGATTCAGAAGATGTGGCATATTTACACAATGGAATACTACTCTGCAATTAAAAACAATGAATTCACAAAATTCCTAGGCAAATGGTCAGAACTGGAAAATATCATCCTTAGTGAGGTAACCCAATCACAAAAGAACACACATGGTATGCAGTCACTGATAAGGGGATATTAACCCAGAATCTCGGAATACCCTAGACACAATTTGCATATCAATAGATTTCTAAGAAGATGGAAGGAGAGACCCCTGGTCCTGGAAAGACTGGATGTAGGGGAATGCCAGGACAGAGAAACGAGAGGGGGTTGAATGGGGAAAAGAGGGAGGGAAGGGGGCTTATGGGACTTTCGGGGAGGGAGGAAATGGGAAAGGGGAAATGATCTTGAATGTAAATAAAAAAAAACTTAGAAAATAAAATTTAAAAAAAAAATAAAACATTGACTCAACAGTCAAAGAAAACACAAAAAGCAAAAAGCTCCTAACCCAAAACATCCAGGACACAATGAAAAGACGAAACCTAAGAATAATAAGTATAGAAGAGAGTAAAGATTCCCAACTCAAAGGGCCAGTAAATACCTTCAACAAAATTATAGAAGAAAACTTCCCTAACCTAAAGAAAGGGATGCCCAATCTTTTCTCTGAAGACTGAGTGGGCAGGTACAGCCAAGAGGCAGGGACCAGGAGCTGCAGAAAAGCTGGGTCCATCCGGGCTCCACCTGCACCCAGGGGCTGGGCAGCTCCACAGTCCTCTGTGCACCTATCCTGCCAGGAGAGTACTGCTCTGCAGGGAGTGAGTTGACTCCCAGCTTTGGAGGTCAGCCCTCCCCCCCAATCTTCTCTCCTGTGACCTAGCAGGCAGGTACAGCCAGGAGCCAGGGAGCACAGGAATGGCAGAGCAACTGGGACAGGGTCAGTCCAGGTTCCACCTGCACCCAGGAACTGGGCAGTGACACAGCACTCTGTGCAGGGGAGAGCAGGTCACCCAGGGGTGCTGAGACAGGCTTGCAGGCACACAGGAAGGACAAGCGCTAGTCAGAGAGAGCAGGACCAACTAATATGAGAGATAGCCAGATGGCAAAAGAGAAACGTAGGAACGTTACCAACAGAAATCAAGGCAACATGGCACCATCTGAACCCAATTCTCCCACAACAGCAAGTCCTGGATACCCCAACATACCAGAAAAGCAAGATTTGGATTTAAAATCACAGCTCATGATGCTGATAGAGAGCTTTAAGAAGGACATAAATAATTCACTTAAAGAAATACAGGAGAACACAGGTAAACAGGTAGAAGCCCTTAAAGAACTACAGGAAAGCACAACCAAGCAGGTGAAGGAATTGAACAAAACCATCCAGGATCTAAAAATGTAGGTAGAAACAATAAAGAAATCACAAAGGAAAACAACTCGGGACATAGGAAAGATGTCAGGAGTCATGGATACAAGTATCAACAATGGAATACAAGAGGTAGAAGAGAGAATCTCAAATAAGAAGATACCATAGAAAGCACTGATACAACAAAGAAAATGAAAAATGCAAAAAATCACCTAACCCAGAACATCCAGGAAATCCAGGACACAATGAGAAGACCAAACCTAAGTATTATAGGTATAGAAGAGAGTGAAGATTTCCAACTTAAAGGGCCAGTAAATGTCTTCAACAAAATTATAGAAGAAAACTTCCCTAACCTAAAGAAAGAGATGCCCATGAACATGCAAGAAGCCTATAGAACTCCAAACAGTTTGGACCAGAAAAGAAATTCCTCTCATCACATAACAATTAAAATATCAAATGTACTAAACAAGGAAAGAATATTAAAAGCAGTAAAGGAAAAAGGTCAAGTAACATATAAAGGAAGACCTATCAGAATTACACCAGACTTCTCGCCAGAGACTATGAAAGCCAAAAGATCATTGGGCAGATGTCATACAGACCCTAAGGGAACACAAATGCCAACCCAGGCTACTATATCCAGCAAAACTCTCAATTACCATAGATGGAGAAACCAAGGTATTCCATGACAAAAACAAATTTATACAATATCTTTCCACAAATCCAGCCCTACAAAGGATAATGAATGGAAAACTCCAACAAAAGGGAAAAATTTGTCCAATATTGTACATGTTGTGGCACCCATCTCTAACAGTTGTGATTCATGATGAATTTTGTTTCTCTATATCCACTTTCCTTCTTCCCAGATACCATTTCATTTTGCATACAAATATTTCTTGGATGATTTTTGTTTGTTAGGTTTTTTTTCTTTTGTTTTGTTCCATTTTTTTTTGAGATGTATCATTGCTGCTATGTATTATTATTGGCTGGCCTGGAACTAACTTTGTAGACCAGGCTCACCTGAACTCTTAGAGATCTTCTTGCCCTTGTCTCCCTCATGCTTGAATTTAAGGTGTACATCACCATGCATGACAATATAGTATTTTTAAAACTGTTATTGTATTAATGTATGTATGTTAATTTTTAAGGTCTCTGGAAACTAGTCTTAAGATGCTTTCAAGTCAAGTTTTAAGGTAAACAAAAATAGTGAAGAATACTGTATATTGATATGTATTCAAGTACAGAAATGCAAAAGCATTAACTGATTTATATTTAATAAACCACAGGCTTTTTGCTTCCCCCCCCCAAAAAAAAGAAGTAGGTCTCCATGGCCAAAAGAATAATCACACAACCAACAAAAATATCCAATGTCTAATAGTGTTTCTAAGAATTTCATTCAGGGGCCGGGCAGTGGTGGTGCATGCCTTTAATCCCAGCACTTGGGAGTCAGAGGCAGGCGGATTTCTGAGTTCGAGGCCAGCCTGGTCTACAGAGTGAGTTCCAGGACAACCATGGCTACACAGAGAAACCCTATCTCGAAAAAAAACAAAAAAAAACAAAAAAAAAAAAAAGAATTTCATTCAGGCTTGCCGGGCAGTGGTGGCGCACGGCTTTAATCCCAGCACTTGGGAGGCAGAGGCAAGCGGATTTCTGAGTTCGAGGCCAGCCTGGTCTACAGAGTGAGTTCCAGGACAGCCAGGGCTATACAGAGAAACCCTGTCTCGAAAAACTAAAAAAAAAAAAAATTTCATTCAGATTAATTTATTAGTCTTCATAGTAATAAGCAACTTTGGTGGACTGAATAATGTCTCACAAGTGATATCAAGTTCTAATTTCTAGACCTCATAAATGTTACTTTATAAAGATAGTCTTTGCAGATTTGACTAAAATCCCTGATATGGTGAAGTTATCCCAGATAGGTTTCCATGTAACCAAAACAGTCTCTACAGGAGAGAGGCAGGAGGAGATCAGATACACACAGAAGAAAAGACACACAGAATGGAAGGTGATAGAAAGCAGAGACAGAGGCTGTGCCTTGCTTCAAGACATGCTCTAACTTATTTTGTTCTGAAAAGTGGAGTTCTAATCAGCTCTGGCAGAATGAAATAATATTGTCAGTTTATAAAGTATTCCCTTAGATTGCCCATAACTCATTGTTTTATGTTTACACAATAGCCAGATTCATCCTTTGAGTCTGGACAAAATTTTTCATTAGTTTCTTTAATAAAATGTAATTGTTATAAAACCTAAAAAAAAAAGAAAGAAAAAAAAAAAGAAAATTATTCTAGCTATTGTGTAGAGAAAGTGCCACTATAAGGATAAGAGGCTGACAGAGAACACCTTTGGAAATGGTTGCAGACCTGCAGCCTAGAAAAGTCAGGGGTTAGACAAGAGCAAGGCAGCTGAGTTGCAGAAAGTGGGCAGACTTCTTTTCTGCCTTATGTTAAATGGAGCTAAATGACGCTGCAGCCAAGCTGGGGGCGGGCTTTAGCTGAGCAGTGGGGTAGATGGCCACTGATGACCACTTAGTAGAATTAGATGCTGGGAGAAAGGCCTGTTAGGAGGATGAGAGCTGTGGAGAAAAGAGTTCTGATCCAATTGGTTGTGGTTCAGTTTAGGAGTCCATTCCAAATGAAATGTCAAGTAATCTCTCAAGTGGGGATTTCTGCATGAATAGGCCTCTTTCTGTCAGAAATTTGGAATTTAGAGGCAAGTCCAGATGTGAGATTCATGTTTAGAAGAGCTCAGGGTACGAATGGTCAATCCAAGGAGAGAATTTGGGTGGAGAAATAAATAGGCCAGGAGCTGACATTGGGCACATGCATATTAAATAAAGAAGGTGTCAGTACCAGCCAGGAAGACTGAGACGACTCAATTAGGAGCAAAAAGAAAAATAGAAGGCCACCAAAGGGACAGCAAGGAACATCAAGTGAGAGGTCATCAGATGTAAGTGTGACCATCAAATCTGGCAAAACCCAGGTTACAGGTGACCTTGAAGAGCCCACTGGGTGCAGTGATAGGGACAGAAGCCCCCTTGTGTTTGTATTAGTTTAGAACAAGCCTTTAAAAATTCCTTCTCAGAGTAACCGTGAAAGACACAAAAGAATAAGTACCTGAGAAACAGGCCTTTGCTGATAGTCTTAGTCAAGGTTTCTATTCCTGCACAAATATCATGACCAAGAAGCAAGTTGGGGAGGAAAAGATTTATTCAGCTTACACTTCCATAATGCTATTCATCATCAAAGGAAGTCAGGACTGGAACTCAAGCAGGTCAGGAAGCAGGAGCTGATGCAGAGGCCATGAATGGATGTTCCTTATTGGCTTGCTTCCCCTGGCTTGCTAAGCTTGCTTTCTTATAGAACCCAGGACTACCAGCCCAGGGATGGCACCATCCACAAGAAGCCCTCCCCCCTTGATCACTAGTTGAGAAAATAGCTGGATCTCATGGAGGCATTTCCTCAACTGAAGCTCCTTTCTCTGTGATAACTCCAGCCTGTGTCAAGTTGACACATAAAACCAGCCAATACACTGATCTTGCCAGTTGTTTTAAGAGACTTTGATCTAGAACCATCTCCTTTGGACACATTCTGTGTGCTTCTTTTAATGTATATGAAAGCTATTGATCTGTGCAAGCTGATTCTGAATCCTACCACACTGATGAATTTATTATTTCTGAACATTTTCTGGTAGAATTTTTGAGATTTCTAAGGTATAGTAATGTCTTACTCGGCGTTCTATTGCTATGAAGAAACACTGTGATTATAGCAACTCTTATTAAAAGAATGCATTTAATTAGCACTTGCCTAGAGTTTCAGAGGTTTAATCCATTATCCTCATGGCAGTGAGCATGGTGGCATGCAGCCAGACATGGTAGCTGAAAGTTCTACATCTGTATCTGAAAGCAGCAGGAAGAGAGAGAGGCAGTAAGCCTGGTTTAGGCTCTTCGAATCTCAAAGTCCAGCCCTAGGACACACCTCCTCCAACAAGGTCAAATTTACTTAACTATCATGGAGGTCATTCTTATTCTAACCACAAGTATGTTATCTTCAAATGGGGATATTGTGGCTTCTTCTTTCATGATTTTTATCCCTTTAATTTCCTTCTCTTGCCTTGTTGCTCCAGCTAGTACTTCAAACAGTGCTGACAAGGAGTCAGGACAGAGGGCATCCCTGTCTTGTTCCTGACTTCACTGGGATTGCTTCAAGCTTTTCTCCATTTACAAAGATGTTGTCTGAGTTTCTCATGCATAGTTTTCACATTGTAGAGATGTGTTATTTCTAGTACTACATTCTCTGTGACCTTTATTATGGAGGGATTTTGGATTTTGTCACTCTTTTCTGCATGAATTGAGATTATCATGTACTTTTCTTTCAATCCACTTAAGTGGTTTATTAAATGTACTTACTTGCACGCGTTTAACCATTCTTTTAAGGTTATCCTCAGGGAGAAAGCCATTTTGATCACAATATAAAATCTTTTTGATGTATGTTTATATTCTGTTTGAAAGGATTTTACTATTTTTTACTCTATTTTCATCAGGGATATCAGCCAATAGTTTTAATGTGTTGTATTTTCACTTGGCTTGGGTATTACAGTATTACTGGCTTCACAGAAGGAATTTAGAAGTGCTCCTTCTATGTCAATTGAGTGTGTGTGTGTGTGTGTGTGTGTATGTGTGTGTGTAGAACAATGGTTCTCAACCTTCCTAATGCTGCAACCCTTTAATACAGTTCTTCATAGTGTGATGACCACCAACCGTAAAAGTATTTCATTGCTACTTCATAATTATAATTTTGCTACTGTTATGAATCATAACAGTAAATCACATAAGTGTTTGATATGGAGGACATCTTATATGTGACCCCAGAAGAGTTGTCACCCACAGGTTGAGAACCACTAATATAGAGTTTAGGGAAGATTGACTATAGATTGTCTTTGAAAGTCTGATAGAATTCTGTGACTCCATCTGGCCCTGGACTCCTTTTTTAAGCTGTAAAGTGTTTTTTTATTACTATTACAATATCCTCCTGTATTATGTTTATATTATTGGCCTCTTCTTGGTTTGTTAGTTTAGATAAATCAATAAATTCATCCGTTTCTTTTAGATATTTCAACTTATCAGAGTACAGGTTTTTGCACTATTGTAATATTCTGATTTCTTTGATGTCTGTTATATTTCCCTGTTAATATCTGATTCTGTTAATTTCGGTCATCTCTTTCCTTCTTTTGGTTAGTTGATCCAAGGATCTGTGAATTGTGCTTATCTTTTTTTTTCTTTAAATACACATCAGTTTATTTGTAACAGAGCAACTTGTATACTTCATCATTTAAAATAATCACCTTTATCCTTCCAGTGAAAACTAAAAAAAGAAATGAAATTAAAATATTAAAAATAAGTTACAACAGAGAATGTCAATTCCAAATAAAAACTTCCAGGTTCTGTTGATTCTCCCATTGAGTGGCAGGGCTCAAATCACGGTTAGGAGAAAATTTTATGTTAAAAGTGTTACCTTAAACTGCAAGGACGTCTGTTAAACATCACAAACATGCTAAAGGAGAAGTCATGTTGTCAAATGCCCACTTATACCCCCCCAAGACACCTCAAACACATCTTTGCTGACCTTCTATACCTTTCCCCTTTTTCTTCTTCATTAAACAAGAGAAAGAAGACAGATATATGTTGGGAAATGCAAACTGTCTGTATTCACAAAGAAACATAGTGTAATCTCTGAGCCCAATACACAGAGAAAGGAAAAAAACTTGAATTCTGTGCACTGTTACACAGGGGCCTAGCACCCTCCAGCCAAACTCCAGCAGAGCCAAGGTAGCTGGGGGGCTTTTATTTTTTCCCACAAAGCACGGTGGTAGTGTTGAATCCACAGTTTTGGAGACAAGAAAGGACAAAAATGGATTTAGAACAGAAAAGTGAAGATTCTTTTCCTATTGTATTTTCCTCAAGGTATTTTCCCCAAATAAGTTGAACACCATGGTGTTGAGAGACCTCATAAACAGGGTGACTGAGCACAGGAGTGACAGGGAGGAAAATGACTACAACTTGCTCCCAGGGACTGGAGAAAATTTAAAAAGTAAGATAAAAAGAAAGCTGGAATACATCAGTCTTCTGTGCTGGTCATTCTCACCTTCTTCTTCCTCTCCTTCCTCCCCTTCATCATCATCTTCATCTTCTTCACCTTCTTCCTCATCCCCTCCTTCATCAATATCTTACAGCTCCTCTTCCTCCTCCTCCTCCTCCTCCTCCTCTTCTTCTTATTCCTCCTCCTCCTCCTCCTCTTATTATTATTATTATTATTATTATTATTATTATTATTATTATTATTCATCTTCATCTTCTTCATCATCTATATGGAGAACCAAATAGTACTGAAAGGTATTTGGTCAAATATATCTTTGATGACCTTTCCTAACTCATCTGTACCAGCATCGGAAAGCTCAGTAAATCATGTAAAGAAGCTCTCTGGATCTTCATGCTGCCTCTTCATGCTGGCCTTATCCTGCATTTGACTTAATCATTTTGTCAAATCCTTTCCAAATTTCTACTTGATGTCTGTGGACTTTGAAGATGGGTGACTACTCTCATTCAGATAAAATTCTTTGGAGAGAACTTTCTTCCAAAGTAAGTATTTTCGACAAAATAAAAACCAGATAAATCTTTAACCAAATTTAGTGTCTTCAAATTCTGTCCTTTCAACTCTGGTGGAATAATGCAGAGCCTCTTTGTCTTCCTTCCCAAGCAGTGCAGACACTTGTGGATGGTTGACAATTGTTCTTATCCAAAAATTTGGGATTTCGGCAATCAATTCTGAACTCTTCTGAAAAAATGGTTGGCAGAGTTTGTTATATTTTTGTTCTACTTTCAAAAGGTCCTCACTGGCTTGTTCACTAAGTCTGTCTATTTCATTTTGTGCTTCATTGATATGTTCAATTGCCTTTTGCTGTTCTCTTTCTCCCTTTGGTAAGTTGGGAAAGGTTGATTGTTCTCCAGCTTTGGGGCACAAGCTGGTCTGGGCTTCTTGGACTGAGGCAGGATCTCAGAGTGCTGATTGATGGCACAAGGGAGGTGGCCAGGAGACAGGCCAGAGCCTGATGCTCACAGCAGGAAGAAACTCACAGGAGCTCACCTTTACAAAGAACCAGCCCTTAGGTTTGTTCAATCATTTTATTGCTTTGTTTCTATTTCATTCATTTCTGCTTTGATACTTATTATTTCTTACCTCATACACTGGGTTAGAATTTTGTTTATTCTTTCTTTCTCAACCTTTTGAGTTTCATCATTAATTCACATACTTGAGATCTTTCTGATGTTTATGTAGGCACTTAGGGCCATAAACTATTCTCTTAGAACTGCTTTTAACATGTCCCAGTTTTCATTTTTATCTAGTTCCTGGAATGTTTATTTGTTTGATTTCATCCCAGAAATGCATGTTTTTAAATATGCGCTAGTTACTTTTTGGCCAACTTGGCACAAAGTAGATTCATCTGAGAAGAGGTAATGTCCCCATCAGATTAGACTCACCTGTGAAGAGGTAATACCCTTATCAGATTAGACTCATCTGAGAAGAGATAATATCCTCACCACATTGGCCTTTATACAAACTTGTCAGGCATTTTCTTGATTAATGATTAATGTGGAAAAGCCCAGTACACTGTGAGGAGTGCCATATCTGAGCAGGTGTATAACAGAGCAAATTGACCAAGCCTAAGAGAGCAAGCCTGTGTGCGGAAAAGCCCAGTACACTGTGAGGAGTGCCATATCTGAGCAGGTGTATAACAGAGCAAATTGACCAAGCCTAAGAGAGCAAGCCTGTATGCGGAAAAGCCCAGTACACTGTGAGGAGTGCCATATCTGAGCAGGTCCGACACTGTGAGGAGTGCCATATCTGAGCAGGTGTATAACAGAGCAAATTGACCAAGCCTAAGAGAGCAAGCCTGTGTGCGGAAAAGCCCAGTACACTGTGAGGAGTGCCATATCTGAGCAGGTGTATAACAGAGCAAATTGACCAAGCCTAAGAGAGCAAGCCTGTATGCGGAAAAGCCCAGTACACTGTGAGGAGTGCCATATCTGAGCAGGTGTATAACAGAGCAAATTGACCAAGCCTAAGAGAGCAAGCCTGTATGCAGAAAAGCCCAGTACACTGTGAGGAGTGCCATATCTGAGCAGGTGTATAACAGAGCAAATTGACCAAGCCTAAGAGAGCAAGCCTGTGTGCGGAAAAGCCCAGTACACTGTGAGGAGTGCCACATCTGAGCAGGTGTATAACAGAGCAAATTGACCAAGCCTAAGAGAGCAAGCCTGTATGCGGAAAAGCCCAGTACACTGTGAGGAGTGCCACATCTGAGCAGGTGTATAACAGAGCAAATTGACCAAGCCTAAGAGAGCAAGCCTGTATGCGGAAAAGCCCAGTACACTGTGAGGAGTGCCACATCTGAGCAGGTGTATAACAGAGCAAATTGACCAAGCCTAAGAGAGCAAGCCTGTATGCGGAAAAGCCCAGTACACTGTGAGGAGTGCCACATCTGAGCAGGTGTATAACAGAGCAAATTGACCAAGCCTAAGGGAGCAAGCCTGTGTGCGGAAAAGCCCAGTACACTGTGAGGAGTGCCACATCTGAGCAGGTGTATAACAGAGCAAATTGACCAAGCCTAAGGGAGCAAGCCTGTATGCGGAAAAACTCAGTACACTGTGAGGAGTGCCACATCTGAGCAGGTGTATAACAGAGAGCAAGCCTGTATGCGGAATTCCCCATGGCTCTGGCTTAGGTTTCTGACCTACTTTAGTTCCTGTCAGCTTCTCTCAACAGTGTAGTTGATTGAGACAAGTAAGACAAATATACTTCTCCTCCTTAAGTTGCTTTTGGTCGTGGTACTTTTATCACAATAATAGAAGCCTGAGACAGTATGAAAATCAATAAATATACCATGTTAACAGACTTAAAGACAGGAATAATATGATATCTCATAATGTCACATAGCAAAGACACATAACAAAGTCCAATGTATTTTCATGGTAGATATTTTGAAGAAATTAGGAATAAAAGTAATGTACATCAAAATAAAAAATATATGTGACAAACTTGTAACACATTATATTAAATAAGAAAAATGACAGAAAATCTTCTAAAATCTGGAATGAGACAGGGATTCACACTTTTTCCATTCTATTTCAACATAGCAATTGAAGTTTTTGCTAGTCCAATAAGAAATGAGAAAGCTATAAAAGGGATATTTAAAAGAAACTAAGCTATCCCTATTTGCAGACAGCAAAATTCTATATTTAAAAGTTCGCCACAGACAAGTTTCAGATTTGATGCATGCCTTCATTATAGTAGAAGGATACAAAATCCATGTATAAAAATTATTGGCCTCTCTACAGATATTCTAATAATAAATTTGCTGAGAAAAAATATCTAGTCAGATAGATGATAGATAGATAGATAGATAGATAGATAGACAGACAGACAGAGGTGAAAGTTTTCCACAAGATAAATCCCAAGGTATCAAAACCAAATTTTAGAAAACACAAAGTTTTGAAAAGATCTTTCAGGTTTCTGAATTGGCAAAATTAATAATATGAAAATTGTTCTCTGACCTTAAGTAATCTACCAATTCAATGTGATCTCCATCAAAATCCCAGTGATATTCTTCACAGAACATTCCTTTAAAAACTGTATTTTATGTGGAAACACAAAAGAACATGAATAGCTAAAGCAATCCTAAACAGAAAGAACACAGCCAAAGAGGAAGTATTACCAGACTTCAAACTATACTGTACTGTCAAAGTAACAAAGATAGCATGATATTGGCATGTACACACACACACACACACATACACACACACCACACACACACACACCACATACACACCAAAGGAACATAATAGAGTACTCAAAGATAAATCAACACAGTTAAGAATTCCTATTTTTTTTTAAAGGTGAGTTCTCGTTACCTTCAATTGTCAACTTGACACAGCTTAGAGTAATCTGAGGGAGTCTCAACTGAGTAAAGCCTAAATTAAATAACTCTCTTCTCTCAAAGTTCTCTGTGTTTCATCAGAGTATTTTATCACAATAACAGAAACACAAATAATATTAGTAGGTACCAGAAAAGGAGGTGTGTTGCTATGATGTGCCTATATTATTTGGAGGGAGGGATATCATGGGAGCATTTGAAACTCAGGGCTGGGAAAGCTATTGAGAGGTCAGACCGTAGTGAGCCATTGTTGTGAGTATTTAGAATATAATGATGACAGAAATGTAGACTATGGGTGAGGACAGCCACGCTAGGCTCCTGTCTGTAAGCACAACACAGCATCAGTCATAGTGTCAAGCTTTGGTGCCCACCCATGGGATGAATCCCAAGTTGGGACAGTCACTGGAGTGTTTGCATTTCAAAATGACATTAAGAAGGACAAGCCACAAGGGTAAAAATGTCCAGGTATGGGAAGGAGGGCAATTTGCAGAGGTCACCTGATTTTCTGAATGTTTCCAAGCCAGATAAATGTGCCCAAATACAACACCTGAACAACAGTACAGACACCATGTGTTATATGCATGCATAAAATCCCGATTCACCCTCCAAATTATAATAAATTCTCAATGAGTACATGATTCTAAATTCTAAGGAAAAGAGAAGATTAAGAATAGACTAGGGACTCCATTTAGGTGTAATGAATGGAGGGAGAAACCCATGTCATTTGAGATAGTATTCACATTGCAACTGTTGCTAAGGAAACCACTTCCTATTCATGCACTGCACATAGTTCCCTTTTTTTTTATTGTTACAAAGTGCACAATGCGACAATTAAATCACGAGAATGAGAGCCTGGTAATATACTTGGAAGATAGTCAAAGCTCTAAAATAACAGGGAAGTCATTAATGGGGTTGTCTTAAGAAGTAGAGACCAAGGTGCACTTATCATAGAAAATCTTACTTTCTCTCTTTAGTAGTCACGGCACAGCCCAAGCTACAGAGTAAATCTCCTTCACAAACACCATAGAATACCAAAGAGGTTTCTTTCTGTGTCTCTCCATCAAGCAGGGTGGTAGAAGTCATCCCTCATAGAATCATGCAGAATGGGAACAGGCAGAACATTCCCGCAACCTAAGAATACCATTAAGATCAGAAAAACTTACCAAGGCAACATGGTCACTTCATGGCAAATCTCTCTGATACCCAACATAGAAAAGATAATTCAGGGAGTACTGCCTGGCAATCCAAAGACTCAGAAACCAGAAGTGAGACAAGTACTGGAGGTCTCTAAAGTTGAACTTGCCCTATATCACAGAATTCTACAGAAAGTTTCCTTTCATCCATACCATCATAGACCTGAGCAGTCTTGACCTTTTGCTTAATCCACCAATAACATTTATGCAGAACTCACTATGTCCAAGGGAACACTGGAGGCTTCACTGAAACAAACTTGATGGCAATACTTGTTCTATTCTCCAGACACCCGAGGGCTGATAGGACCGTGTCCCCAAAGCTTTTCTTTTTGTAAATTTATTTATTTATTCATTTATTTATTTATTTACACTGCCTCCCTCCCAGTTGCCCCCTCACTGAGACTCTCCCCCCAGAAGCACCTCATCTGGCAGAGACTTGATGCACCAGGGTGGGGAAATACCCAGGAAGGGCCCAAAGCTTTTCTTAAAGTTCCAGAAACTAATGCCCTTCCTTTTCCCCTATTCTTTTCAGTTCCTTCTCCCACTGCTTTTATTGTCAAGAGACAGCCCTAAGTAAAAGACAACAGCCAAGAAACAATAAAAAGAATATTGACTTGGATGTGATAACATGTTGATGAGTTAATTATGGCAAAGATGACTTATACCAATTTTGTTTTCTGCTGTTTGAAATCAGTTATACCTAGTTATGGCTCACAAATGTAAATGTAGCACTTGAGAAACAGAGGCAGGAGGCTTTCTGAGAGTTCCAGGCAAGCCTCAGCTACATGGTAAGACACCATCTTGTGTGTGTGTGTGTGTGTGTGTGTGTGTGTGTGTGTGTGTGTGTGATTTTTTAAGGGTTTTTTGATATTTTCTTTATTTAAATTTCAAATGTTATCCTCTTTTCCTGTTTCCCCCCCTCACCCTGGAAACACCCTATCCCATCCCGCCTCCCCCTGCTTCTAAGAAATGGCTCAGCCATTAAAGGCTAGGCTCACAACCAAAAATATAAGGCACCATCTTTTTAAAAAGAGAAAAATCAAAATTAATTCAAAGAAATAAGTTAGATGGCAGTTATCTAATTCTTCCCCTGCTCCAACAAGAAATTCCTTGGGCCTTTTCACTCCTTGAAATAGTGGCATTTTCATGGATGCCTCTCCATATCCTGATACTTATTCAACAGTCTGATAAAAGTCTATCACTCTAGGACAACAGTCCTATTACAATACTGTCTAGAACCTGTGAGAACTATCACTTTCCAAACTTCAGTCATCAACCACTGACCCATTAAGCAACCCCCCCCGCCACACACACACACAGAGAGAGAGAGAGAGAGAGAGAGAGAGAGAGAGAGACTACAAAATACCTCTGCCTTAACCTTCTGGATTTTTTTTAATTCTAAGAACTATGGTCTGCAAGAAAAAAAAATTACAGACTTGAAAGTAAATCTACTTGAGATTTCACTGGGTTGAGTTTATTTTTTCCTCTTTGTGTTTCCTAGGTATGGGCCAATATAAGGAATTCCCTTTTTCAGCATACAGAACAACTTCTCAATGTAGGAGGACATCCTGGGTGGTAAGGCAAAGTAAGAGTCAAGGGTATGTCCAGCTCCATCATTTTTCTATCCTGTACCTTTCACATGGTAATATCTGTAACCATGATAATATCAACTGTTTGTTTCAAATAGATTTCTAATAATTTCTAGTCATATGCTCAAAAGCCTGATCCCAATATTTAGTAAACAATAGAGAAACCAGGCGTATTGTCTTTAGATGTGACCAGAATAACCACACTTTCAACTTGTAAAACCATTCAAGTATATATAATAAGAATGTACAAAACAAATGCAACAGAAATTGTCCATAGGAAAATATTTTACTATTTTTATCTGAGTAATAATGTGATTTATGTCCTCAAAGTTCACAGACTAAAACTTAACAATTCAACAGTACTGGGAGGTAAGTAGGGCCCAGTGGAAGGTTTTTAGGTGAAGGGGCTTAATAGATTGATTTTAATTGTATAAAAAGACTTAAGGAGTAGGGGAAAGGGGTTGGTTGGTTGAGCTATTGAAATATAAGGACCTGAGTTCAGTTCCCTGGAGCCCATGTTTACAAAAATAAAAAAAAAGAAAGAAAGAAAAGAAAAGAAAAAAGAAAAAAATAAAACCAAGCATGATAGTGTGCATTTGTAATTCCAGAGCTTGGGAACTGGATGGATTACTGAAGATGATTGGCCATTCAGCATAGTTGAATCTATAAGCTCTGAATTCAGTGAGAAACCCTGTCTCAAAAACTAAGGTATAGAGAACTGAGAAACACGTCCAGTGTTGACCTCTAGCCTCCATGAAGGATATGCATGTGTACTCACATGCACACATGTACACACACAGGCACCCGCACTCACATGCACACACACAGAGACACACATGCATATATTCAAACACACAGACACACAGGCATGCATGCAAACACACACACACATGCACATGCACTCACATGTATACACACATGCATGCAGGCACACACACAAAAAATTTGAAGCCCACACACACTCTTGTTCCCTTTATGATGTATCAAGAAAACCCTCACCAAAACCTACTCCTCCATCTTTTTGGTGATACAATATTCTGAAAATATCCCTCACACAAGAGAGTAAAACTTTTGCTGGACATCACAGCCAGTGGTAATAATATACCTTGAAGTCACTTAGGCTTAAGACTGCTGGCTTATTCTGTACTCTGTTAACCTGAGTTTAATGTAACAATTAAACTTAACTTGCCTTGAATTTCCCATGCAATCAACTTTTAAACCTAAGCTAACACATACCTGCGATTTTAAGTTTTGTGCTCTTCTCCTACCCCTTAGAGAGATAATGTATATAAATCATTTGATGAAAGTAGCAAATACAGAAACTGAAAGCCACTTTGTAAAATCTATCATAATGGTTGAAGCGTGGATACTAGCTGATAAACAATGATGTTTGTTATCTGGGTCAGTTGAGATCAATTGAAGTCAGTGACTCAATCCCTTGTAAATCTCCATTATAGATTTCTATGAATTATCCCATTCCTCCCCACACCACCCTGTGATGCTATCTATACCATTCAATAAATAGATAGAAACCTTCTGTTAGGGACAGACACATACAGCTCATGCAACAGGAAGACACAGACCCACACAGACACCCACAGCGGCAGACACAGATGCAAGTACAAACAGATTCAGACAACCGCCCTTGGGCAGGCACATATTCAGGCTCATACAACAGACAGAAAGGAGAACACATGGGAAGCAGAAAGTAGAGAGTTCAATCTGGATTCCAAGGGCACATGCTCATGTCTTTCTTTGGTTTTGTTTTATATTATTTGCTTGTTTGGTTTGGTTCTTTCAATTCCTTCTTTTGATGAACTCATACACAACTATTTGTCTTCTGGTTTGTTGAAGCAGTAAGTTAGACAACACTTGCCACAGTAATGCTTGTGGGTACCCGTGAGAACTCCAGCACTGCATTCATTGAAGGACACTTTCAATGAAGTTGGCTGATTCTGACATTTTCATCCACCTTGTAATATTTCAGCACAACTAACTTAACCTTCTCCCTCTTATGGTTATTCTTCTTGGGGGTGGTGTAATACTTCTTCTTCCTCTTCTTAGCACCACCAGAGAGTCTCAACACAATATGAAGGGTAGACTCCATTTGAATGTTGTAGTAAAAGTACAGCCATCTTCCATCTGCTGACCAGCAAAGATCAACCTCTGCTGATCAGAAGGAATTCCTTTCTTATCTTGGATCTTGGCCTTTCCATTTTCTATAGTGCCAGAGGGTTCAACCTCAAGTGTGATGGTCTTCTTCAAAAGGGTCTTCACAAGAATCAGCATCATGGCTGTGCATTTGAAAAGAGATGGATTAGACCCAATGACACTGATGAGAGTGATTTATAAGGCCATTAGCCAGAGCCAGGCCACAGGACACACACTCCTCTTATTTCTCTCTTTATGTGACATTGACATGTTATTGGTCACTCAAAGTTAATCACTAATGTAAATAATATGTGCACATTTTGAGCTTGCAGCGTCCAGGATTAAGGAAAATAAACTCCCTTCTTTTAAAAAAAATTTTTATTGATTCTTTGTAAATTTCACATCATGCACTCCAATCCCACTCACCTCCCATCCCTTCACCCTTGCAACCTTCCCCACTAAAGAAAACAAAAAATAAAAAACAAAACAACAAAAAAATAAATAAAACAAAATCTTGTGATTAAAGCTGCAGTGTGTCATGGTGTGACACATGGTATACCCTTTTGTGCAGTGCAGTGTCGTGGGCAAGGGAGAGATATTGCTCCAACCCCCATCCCACCCCTCACCACCTGCAGCAGGCAAGAGAGCTGATCCTGAGGGACCACACACACCATCACCAGAGACAGCTCTACTGTGCTGCCCAAGCAAGGTGCAGAGATCACTCTTCCAGATGCTGTAGCCAGAGAGAAATAACCCTCCATTCTTTATAAATTATCAAGTCCTAGGAATTCTGTTGTAGCAACACAAAATGGCCAACAGCAACACAGATTTACAGGTTTGAAAATATTTTCTCTAGAAGAGGGACTAGTTGGGAAGAAGGGATCAGCAAGAAAGACAATGACAAAAAGGAGGTAGTGGGGATGAATATAATCAAATACATTATATATGTATGTATGAAAATGTTATCATGAAATCCATTAAGATGGATAACTAACAAATGATAATAAAATCATGCAAAACACTTCCATATGGTATTAATAACTAATGTTTATTAAGTTCCACGGTCTTTGTCAAATAAGCTAATGCATTTGATTATTTTTGTCTACATTTCAAGAGGGGAAAAGAATAAGCTGTTTCCAACTTAAACATTAATTTCTTGAAATTAGCTCATTTGACTTTCCATCATTTTGTAAAAGATTATATTGGGCTAAAGTACTTGCTATACAATCCTGGTGACCTTGTTCCATACCTGGAACCCACATAAAAATCTAGAAACAGCAACATACATCAGTAATCCTAGTTCTTCTATAGCAAGATAAACAGCAGAGACAGGAAAATTGTTCAAGAATTCCTTAGTGGCAAGAGAAAGGAGAGAGACCCTGCCTCAAGTCAAGTCCTTGCCCAAAAAACTATGTTCTGACCTCTATGTGTACAACAGCACACACACACACAGATGTGCACACACATGTACACACACAGACATACACACATGTGTGCACAAACACACTTACAGAAAGTTGATCATTGCCTTCACCCCTCTTCCAAGCCTCTCCAGTTTCCAGTTAAAAGAAGCCAAACTGTTGTCGTTGCATTAAAGCCACATTTTCCATTTCTGGAACTTCCCTGTTTTACTTATTCACCATTCCAGCCCAGACAGCTACCGTTGAGTTTGTGGCAAGAATTAACGTTTCTATCCCCTTCCCCAGGACACTCTTCCATTGGCTGGGCCTTCTAAGTTGTACTATACCTTTTGAGGAGCAGCTAGCAGAAGGGGGTGGGGATGGCAGGCAGCAGAGAAAATGGAAAATGTTAATACATCCTCTCCTAACTATGCCACTGCCAGCTCTGTTTTGTACATCTAAGATTATGAAGCAACTTGCATTAAATTTATACCTTTTCAAAAAAAAGAGAAAGGAAGGAAGGAAGGAAGGAAAGAAGGAAGGAAGGAAGGAAGGAAGGAAGGAAGAAAGAAAGAAAGAAAGAAAGAAAGAAAGAAAGAAAGAAAGAAAGAAAGAAAGAAAGAAAGAAGAAAAGGAAAGGAAAGGGAAGGAAAGGAAAGGAAAGGAAAGGAAAGAAGTAATTATACTAGAATCGGGCCTTCTAGGCTGATGAGAAGGCTCAGAGCAGGATACATTCTGCCAAAACAAGCAACCTGAGCTCAATCCTAGAACCTACATGCTGAAAAGAAAACCAACTTCGATACCCAGATACATGTATACAGACACACATGATTAATTAATTAACTAATTAACTTATTAAGTATAAAAATTTTAAAACTACAGCTTCTGTACTCTTGCTATTATTTGGAAGTAAAGAAACATAGCTTTACTCTTCCTCAGAAAAGTCATTTATCTATTCCACTTATTTATTTTGTATAGAATATTTTAAAAATGACACAGCTGTCACATAAAACAATAAGTGCTAATTAATATCTTCCGTAAGAAAATAATAATTTGAGGCTGGGCATATAGCCAATAGCAAAGCAATTGCTTAGTTAGTGAGGCTCTGGGTGTAAGCCATGGCATCAAACTCCCTCTTCTGGCCTCCACAAGCACTGCACGCATGTGACAGAAACACACATACACATACATAAAAATAAAAAACAAAAATCTTTCTAGAGGTAAACATGAGAAGAGTACCTTGCAGGTTTTACTGTTTCTGTTACTCTTGTTTGGGTTTACACTAAGTAAGGGAAGTTAGCAATTTGGTCAGGTTCACACAATTTAGCAAATGCATATGTTCTGATAGTCTCTGGCCTGATCATAATCAAGATGGAGATCCAGGGACTCTATGAGCATTGTGATAACAGCTTACCTGACCCAAGAATGGAGGGAACCCAAGACCCAAGAGTACATTGTCAAGAGAAGGGGGAACAGATGAGTCCTCAGACTGGGTGGCAATGAAGGGAACTCCTTAGAGTAGAATTTGAAATGCATTTGCCTAAGAGTATGTAAAACAACTGAACACAGTCTTGTGGTAAACAGAGAGAGCCCTAAGGGTCTGTGGAAGGAAGGGGTGTGTGAAGTTCTGAGTGACTGTGTTTTGTTTGACATGGTCAAAGTCATATCAAGAACCAATTCATGAGACTTTGGTGAAGTTGGTGGGAATTCGGTGAAGAGTATCTCCAGGGGGTGGTTAGAAGGATAGCAAAGCCTTCCTCTGGTCTATATTAGAATGTTTGCAGTGTGTGAAAGTATGTGTGTTCATGAATTATTGACCAGTCTGTGCAAATACTGGCCACTGCAGCTTTCTCCCAGATGTTTATAGCCTGCAACTTCTCACCTACAAAGACCTCCTACAGAGACTAACAAGCCCCTCCCCCTGTGCTGTACATAATAAACACACTGAGATTCTGGGGTTTTGCATAGATGGTGCTACTCCGTCAGAGTGTGCACAGTCCACCTGGCAGCAGATTTTCTATACATGTGACTGTGTGTCTGTTCTTTCTTCATTCCTCTGATGTTCCACTCAGGTCAACCCCTAAAGCCATGCTGGTCATGTCTAGCCCCATATATAACTCTTCAGTATGACAGTATTTGGCATTTATTGAGTACCTATTAGGTTTCATGAATTTTTACATACAAATATTATTGCTCTCTCTTTTAATTTCATGTAGCTGTCTAAAATGCACATTATTGGCATACTTAACATATCAAGAATCTGAAAATGGCTAAGTAATTTGTTCACTGCTCAGCACCTGAGGAGGAATGGCCACAGCTGGATGCAACCTGCCAATGATCTATAGTTTCACCCATCATGTCTTACTACTTCAGCCCACATTAGTTTTCTGAGATGTAAATATTTCTCTTCATCTTTTTAAGCAAACATCTTCAAATGAAAAGAAAAGTCAGGCAGAGATTTTTCTAACTCCCATAGTTCTGTCATGACTTGGCCAATTAATGCTGGCAGGGTGCTTTGAAAAAATCTGAAACTCTAAGGCCCAAATAACTCCTCTGTAAGTAGCCTTGGTCATGGGTCCTATTCCAGCAATAGAAAAGTAACTAATGAAGCAGATCTGGTTTCCTTATAGCATGCAAACACACACACACACACACACACACACACACACGTCCCTAACCAATGCACCCAGCAATCTCAGAACTCCCTTGACCTGCATCAGGCTCCCTTCACCTGCATCAGGCTACATACGTATTCATTGCTGCACAATAAGAAAGTTTTCCTCACCCCTAAAAACAATAAAACTTAGTCTTTATTCAATCATATTTCCAATGTATCCAGTGCAAAGAATGAAGAGGATGATCTTACCTAGACCGGATTTGGGTTCATTGACAGCAAAATAAAACTGTGTCCTCAAATAAAGTGATAGAAGATGTTTTAGTGTCATTTCTGTTGCAGTGATAAAAAAAAATTCTGAAAATCAACCACACTCCAGGACATACTCGTGCCTAAGAATAGTTGATCAACACAGACTAGACAACTAGTTGTTGCTGTTGGTGGTGGTGATTTGTTGGTTTGTTTGGTTGGATTTTGGTCTTTTTGTTTTGTGTCTGGGAAGCAGGGGGTACATGTATGTACTTTATGTTTTGGTATTGGTATTTTGGGATATTATTGTTATTATATTAAGTTTGTTTTGATTTTAATTTTTTGTTAAAGGAGTTGTTAGAGGATGTAGGGAGGTAAGATGGGTCTGGGAGAGGTTAGAGAAAAACAGGATTAAAACATATTGCATGATACCACAGACTACTCCCAACATGTAATATGGACACATGCTCCACTATGTCCATAGCAACCATATTTATAATAGCCAGAAGCTGGAAACAACCCAAATGTCCCTCAACAGAGGAACTGATACAGAAAATGTGGTACATTTACACAATGGAGTACTACTCAGCTATTAAAAACAATGGCTTCATGAAATTCTTAGGCAAATGGATAGAACTTGAAAATATCATCCTGAGTGAGGTAACTCAGTCACAAAAGAACACACATGGTATGTACTCACTGATAAGTGGATATTAGCTCAAAAGTTTAGAATATCCAAGATTCAATTCATAGACCATATGAAGCCCAAGAAGAAGGAAGACCAAAATGTGGATGCTTCAGTGCTTCTTAGAAGGGTGAACAATATACTCACAGGAGGAAATATGGAGACAAAGTGTAGAACAGAGACTGAAGGAAAGGCCATCCAGAGACTGCCCCACCTGGGGATCCATTCCATTTACAGCCACCAAACCCAGACACTACAGTGGATGCCACAAAGTGCTTGCTGATGGAAGCCTGATATGGCTATCTCCTGAGAGGCTCTACCAGAGCCTGACAAATACAGAGGCTGATGCTCGCAGCCAACCATTGGACTGAGCACAGGGTCCCATTGAAGGAGTTGGAGAAGGGACTGAAAGAGCTAAGGGGGTTGCAGACCGATGGAGGGAGCAACAGTGTCAACAAGCCAGAGACCTCAGAGCTCCTGGGGACTGGACCACCAACCAAAGAATACACATGGAGGGACCCATGGTGCTGGCTGCATATGTGGCAGAGGATGACCTTGTTGGACATCAGTGGGAAGAGAGGCCCTTGGGCCTGAGGGTGTTCGATGCTCCAGTGTAGGGGAATGCCAGGGCAGGAAGACAGGAGTGGGTAGGTGGTTGGAGGAGCACCCTCATAGAGTCATGGGGAGGGGACCAAATAGGGAATTTCCAAAGGGGAGACCTGGAAAGTGGGAAACAGTTGAAATGTAAATAAAGAAAATAGCCAATAAAAAATTTGCATGATACCACATACAACCCATCTATCTTGGCAGATTTCCCGTCTCTTTCTCCAGAGTCTAGCCCAGTGAGCCTCCCTGACCTCTTCATCCATGCTTTCTTCCCAAGTAGCCAGATCTAACTTGTTCCACATCCAGTATAACAGACTACTCTAGCTACCCCACCAGCATGTCAGCCAACCTCTAGGCTTACATAAGAATGTACCCTTCCAACAACCACCTACGAGTCCCTTCTACCACATGCAACATCTCCACCAATCCAGATATCCCACCTCCTTTTCTAGAGTCTAGCCAATTGTGTCTGACTACCAGATCCAAGTCTTCTCCCCAGTATACCTGATTGAGCCTGGGTGCCACACCCAGTGCCCCAGCCTAGGCTAACCTCCTCTCCTGCATGGCAAATGATCTCTAGGCTTCAGCCATGACCCTTCCTACCTATTCCCTAACCTACAGACTCCTCCTATATCATATCCAAACTTTCTACCCAACCAGATCTATCTTCACACTCAAGGCATGGAGCAGGAATTACCAGCTTGGCCCACTCTGTCTACCTGACTCAATTCTATTCAAGCTATTTACAACCTCTCACCCTTTCTTCTATCTCAACCTACTCTGCCCATATCAGACTTAGAACTAACAACAACAACAACAATAACAACAACAAAATCCCATGCCCAGATCTCATTGAAAATAATACCAACAATCTGAAAGATTAAGCCAGTGTCTTCTCTTGAAAATCTACCAGTCCTATAGAAATGTTTGTCAGTGGGAATTACCCAGATGAACCCCAGGACACAAAGCTTAAACAAAACAATTATGGAATTTATTAAAGAATTCAAGGAGTTTAAAGATGACACAAATAAGCAGCTCAATGAAATGAAGGAAGAGAGACTAAGGAAAATAAATATAGGAATGACAACAGTGGAAATAATGAAGACAACCCAAGACCTGAGTATGGACTTCAGTCGGGAGACAGAAACACTGGAGGGAAAGGAAGATGGAACTGAAAAACCCAATAGCCCAGCTAGAAAACTTGAAGGAAAGACTTATAACTAAAACAAATCAAGCAGAAGGTAGAATATCAAGACTCAAATATAAAGTAGAAGATCTAAACCAAATAAGCAAGGAATATGAAAATTTAAACACATACACACACATACACACACACACACCACACATACACACACGGGAGGGGAAGGGGAGGGGAGGAGCATACAGGAAATGTGGGATACCATGGAAAAAAACAAATTTTGCAAAAGATAAGTATAGATGAGGGAGATAAATCTCAAATCAATGGCATAAACCAGATCTTCAACAAGATCACAGAAGAAAACTTACACAAACTATGGAAAGACACACCTATACAGATACAAGAAACACAGAACACCAGAAAGGAGCAGTAAACAAACTCCCCACAGCATATCATAGTTAATAAATATACAGAACCAAGAAAGAGTATTGAAATCTATAAAAGAAAAGCATCATTCACACACAAAGAAAAGACCATGAGAATAACAGCTGATTTCTCAACATAAACTTTGAAATCCAGAAGAGACTAAAGTAGTGCATTCAGAATCTGAAGAGACCGCATCAGCCAGCACCGACCGATGGTCTTAGTGAACACACCTGCCATTATTGAAGGAAAAAGAAAGACTTTCCATGGCACGAACAGCATAAACATTTTCTATCCAAAAGTCAAACCTAAAGAAAACACAGGAAGGGATATTTCAGGCCGAAGAGAGGAATGAGCATAGCAAATAAAATAAAAAAATAAAATGGAAAGAAATAAGAAACCATAATTATTAAAACACAAAGTACCACCAAGAATACCACAAAACACTAAAAACAACTACAACAACAACAGCAACACAATGACTCCAATCAACACACACATTTTATAATAACTTTAAATATCAATGACCTCAATTCTCCAATCAAAAAATGCTGGTGGACTGAATGTATCAAGAAACAAAAATCCATCTGTTTCCTGCAAGAAATACATCTTAGTTTTAAAGATAGGCACTACCTTAGAGTAAAGGATGAACATAAATCCTCCAACAAAACAGAAACAAGAAGCAAACAGGCTTTAATAACCTAATATCTGACAAAATAGATTTTAAACTAAAACTGATCAGAAAAGGCACTTCATTTTAATTAAGGGAACAGTTAACAAAGAAAACATTGCTATCCTAAACATATATGGGCCAAATCTGGAGTGCCTAATTTCATTATATAAACAATTTTTGTGTGTGTATATGTGTGTGATTTACAGAGAGAATTAACATCAATATCCAATTTTCTCCAATAGATAGATCATCTGGACAAATATAGACAAAGATCAGAATTAATTGACATCATACATCAAGTGAACTTAAAGATATCTACAGAATATACTACCCAAACACCAAAGAATATTCATTCTATCTAGCAGCATATGAGAACTATTCTAAAATAGAGACATCCTGGGACACAATACAAATATTTACAAATTCAAAAAAAAGTTGAAATCACTTCTTTTATGCTACCTGACCACAATGCAATAAAACTTAGAGTTGACAGGGAGACAAAAATGTTTAGTACATACACAAACCCATGGAGATTAAACAACTCGTTATTTAATGAAGAATGGGTTAAAGGAAATAGAAAATTTCCTGAAGCTAAATGAAAAAGTATACAAATTCACTGTGCACATTGAAAGCAGCCCTATTAAGAAAATTTAGAGCTCTAGGTGCCTACACTAAAAAAAATTAGAAAAAGCACAAATAAATGACTTAATGATGCAATTCAAACATTTGAATAACCAACAGCAAGCCCAAACCAAAGGCAATAGAAGACAAGATATAATAAAAAATCAGAGCCAAAGTCAATGAAATGAGAAAACACAAGACAATAGAAAAAAAATCAACAGGTCTCAGAATTGGTTCTTTGAGAAAATAAATAAGAAGAGCAGACTCTTGGCCCAATTAACCAAAAGAAAGAGATGATAAAAATTAACAACAGGAAAAATTAACAGGGAAACATTACAGAAGACACTAATGAAATTTGGAATATTAAAAGAGAATACTTTTAAAACCTGTACTCCATTAAGCTGAAAAAAAAAACTGAAAAGAAATGGCTGAATTTTTAGTCTCATCCAAACTACCAAAATTAAATCAAACAGTCAACAGCCAAAACAGATTCATACCCATGATAAATGAGATTGAAAAGTAAAAAAGTTCTTATGAAAAAGAGGAGAAAAGAAGGATGAGGAGAAGAAGGAGAAGACGTAGTAATAGTAATATTAGTGGTAGTAGTAGTTATCCACTGTTAGAGAGAGGGAGTGGAGGGAGAGAGGGAGGGAGGGAGGGAGGGAGGGAGGGAGGGAGGGAGGAAGGAAGGAAGGAAGGAAGGAAGGAAGGAAGGAAGGAAGGAAGGAAGGAAGGAAGGAGCAAAGAAACAAATAAACAGAAGGAGCACTCTTAAACTCCCAAACTCTTTTATGAAGCCAGTATCACTCTAATACCAAAACCATGTAAAGAGACACAACATAAAACCCAAACTACAGGCTGATATCTCTGATGAACATACACTAAAAAGTGTTCAATAGAAGCCTTGCAAAACAGAATACAGATATACATCAAAAAGATTACCCACCATGACCACAAAGTCTTCATCCCTAAAATGTAAAGATGGTGAAAATTATTTGAGTCAGTAAATGTGATAAACTACTACTTAAAGATTACTTGATCGTGTCAATAAATGGAGAGAAAAATACTTTGATAAAGACAAATATGCTTTTATGATATAAGTCACAGAGAACATAAAACTAGAGCTAACTCTCCTCAACACAATAAAAGCTACATATGAGAAAGCCATGAGCAACACCGTCCTAAATGGAAAAAAGCTTGAAGCAATCCCAGTAAAGTCAGGAACAAGACAGGGATGACCACTGTCTTTACTCCTTTTCAACATTTTTCTAGAAGTATTATCTGGAGCAATAAAGCAAGAGAAATTAAGTTAAGGGAAGGAAATTAAAGGGACACAAATAATGAGGGAAGAAGTCAAGCTATCCCTATGATATGACACTATACACTAGAGATCCCAAAAATTATTCCAGAAAACTTATAGAACAAATTCTGCAATGTGGCAGGAGACAAAAAAATCAACTTACAAAAATCAGTAAAAAATCATAAGGAATCATACTATTAATAATATATCTTTAAAAATCTCATACATGCTTTTGTGTATAAATACACATATATAGTTAAGATTTTCCTATCTTGATTGACAATGCTTTCCTCCAAAAGCCAAAGACCACTTAACCCAATACTAGTCATGAGAAGCCCTCTTTTGAGTTGTTGATTAGGATCATTAAAAGACACCCCAGACATACAGCTTACTGCTATCATCCTTGGCTACCCCCAAATGTAGAAGTTAAGTTACTATTAGCGAAGATACTGTACACTTTAGACACTTGAGATGAAGCTGACTTGAAGGCCCTCTTCCTGAGTACTAGCTTTCATGGTACCAAAAGGCACTATGCAAGCTTCCAAATGGGGGAGCAACCAACAGTCCTATCCAGCTGTGATGCCTATGAAACATATCAACTTCCATCACTGCATGATAACCTTAAGGGTGTAGTAGTGGCACACATACCTTGGCAGTAACCAATAGTTATTTAATTGAATTTAAAACCCACTGAACAGGAGGGTACCATGCCTGATACTAGAAACTTAGCTAGTTACTCAGTGCTAGTAAAATCATGGTTCTAGTCACTAAACCAACACAATCCCTAACAACAATCTAAAATTTATGCTTACACCCACAGATAAGTGTAGTCTTAACCATTCATTCATCAAAAAAACTTCTCTTTGCAATAGATGGAAGCCATTACAGAAAATCACAACCAATCAAAACACAGAGTTGTAGAGCCCAATCTAAACAGATGCATCTACAAAACACTGCCATACCTCAGGTCCAGGGAACATTACAGAAGATGGGATAGAAATTCTAAGACCCAGAGGATCAGAGAGTTTGCTCTGAAATTTTGTTCCAGTAATATCAAAAGCTAGACCTATAATTTCTCACAACATGACTGCCCAAATGTAAGCTGAACAAGGATGACACCAATAGACAAGCCAGGCAAGGAAAAACCCATGAGGTTTTGGATTATTGAATGATACATTCTTTTAAATGTATTTAAAATTATTTCTTTTACATTTTGAGATTATATAATACAATAACATCATTTCCTCCTTCCTTTTTTTTCCCAAATCCTCTCATATAGCCCTCCTTGCTCTCTTTCAAGTTCAAGGTCTTTTTCATTAGTTGTTATTGATGTTGTTGTTCTCCTCCTCCTCCTCCTCCTCTTCTTCTTCTTCTTCTTCTTCTTCTCCTTCTTCTTCTTTATAGTGGTGGTGCTGCTGCTGCTGCTGGTGGTAGTGGTGGTGGTGGTGAGGGGGGTGGTGGTGGTGGTGGTGGTGGGGTGTGTGTGTGTGTGTGTGTGTGTGTGTGTGTGTGTGTGTGTAAAATACATTAAAATACCCTGCTCATTCTGTATAAGAATACTTGTATGTTTGTTTTCAGGGTATAATATTATTCATATGTATGTTTTCAGGGCCGACCACTTGGTTTTAGATAACTAACAGGTGTATTCTTCCCTGGGGAAGACTATTTCTCCTGATCTCAAATTTTCTTACTTTCCTGTTATTTTTGCCTAAAGTTTCTGTGGTTTTGTTTTATTTTTGTTTGTTTGTTTTTGAGACAGGGTCTCTCTGTAGCCACAGCCACCCTGGAATTCACTGTATAAACCATGCTGGCCTCAAACTCACAAAGATCTGCCTGTTCCTGCCTCCCAAGTGCTAGGATTAAAGGTGTGCACCGCCATATTCGACTTTAGATGGTTCTCTTTAGACTTTTAGGAATAAGTCACCAAGTCTGTGTTGGATGGTGATGCTTGACAGATGGCATAGTTTATGAGTCCACTCAGGGTCTACAGTCATTCTTCTCCCTCAAGGTAGAGTCAAAAACTGCTTGTAATGGAATCTCCTAGGACAGGCACAGTCTGAAAAGCCTCTGGTTGATAGAATATTTAGTAAATTAGAGTAGGCATACATAGCCTGATCTCGTTTTTGAGGGCACCTGGCCCACCACCTAGCAGGCCCGCCCATGCTTGTTCTTTGGTGGCTCACTGGAGTTCCAAGAGGAAGAGCAGAAGTAAGAAAAGGCTCCAAATTCAATGAATTCTCCTCTTGCATTGTATTGGCCAAAACAAATCACAAGTCCTACTAAATTCAGGTAGTAGGGAAACAGACCATCTCTTCATGGAAGGAGATGCAATGTAACATTGCAGAGGGTCCTTTTATTTAAAAAAGAAAGTTTATTTAATACTTCCTGGCATTTGGGGAAGGAGCCACAATTCCTGGTTTTGTTTGTTTGTCTTATTCTGTTTTTTTTTCTTGTACCTACTTTGCTCCCCCATCTCCCATCCACTGAACAACTCAAACAAATCTACAATTTTTTCCCTGATTCTACCAATCTTCTGAGATGATCTGCTTAACTCAAGTTTGTATTGCCTGCATTCTCTCCCTCCCTCTCCCTCTCTCCCTCTCTCCCTCTCTCTCTCCTTATCATTGGTGTGTGTGTGTGTGTGTGTGTGTGTGTGTGTGTGTGTGTGTGTGTGAGAGAGAGAGAGAGAGAGAGACAGAGAGAGAGAGAGACAGAGAGAGAGAGATGTATCTTGCTGAAACAAGACAAGCAACATTAGGGAAACAACAGACCTCTAACACATTTGGAAACCAGTTGTATTTTTCCCTAAATTAACAAAGTAGTGTTCAGAATCCAAAACCCAAATTACTCCAATATTCTTGGCACATTATTTGCTCTCAATAGCTCCAAGCTTACTTTGATCCTTTATAATCCTTCTGGAAGTCATTAAACAGTGAGTCGTGGCTGCTCTCCAATGGTATCCAATGATTTTACCATTCACACCAGAAAATTCTGCTTAGCAACTTCAGCCACTGCTGGGATTACTTCCTGGGAGGACACCAAGTCATTCCTTCATGGGTCTGCTTCAAGAGACTCCCGGTCATTTAGTTCCTGGCCCTCAAAGTTCTCAGAAGCCAGTTGCTACAGTCTCGACTACCAAGATGCTGCCTGAAGGGGGTCGGCCCTCACTGCTGTTGCTTCTGCCCGTGTTTATAACTTGGAATTTGTTCTGGGATATCTCTAGCCTCTCCTTTTGCAAATATCCTGGCTGTGATGCTTCAAAGGAGATCATTGTCAGCTCAAGATGTAGCTTGTGCTGAGAAATTGAGCTGCTTAAAGCTAGGTCTGCATGTGTATCTGAGCAATAAACACTGAAAATACACAACACTGAGCTCCAAAATTCAAATAGAAATTATCTCTAGAAAAGATGTTTCTGGATCTTCCTTTACCAACTATCACAATCTTCCTTGTGATCTCAGAGCCCCACCTCACAGCATGCAAGTAAGCATTCTACAGCAAATCGCACCATCCTTTCCCTTATAGGCAAGACTATTAGCCCCTAATTCCCAGCTCCTGGACTTTGTCCCAGCCACATATCATGTAGAGTGACCTGTCTGATTCTCCCTTTCACCATTCCCAACCCCTATGCTTGGTCTTAATAATACATCTTGTGTCCCAGCCCAGTCCTGTCATCTCACCTGACTTTAAACTTCTCCAGCCATATCCATATTCCAGGATGTATCCAAGGCACTCATCTTGTACCCAGGTCCAGTGTGGTGAGTTCCCTGAACCCTGTCCCACCTGCACCTTCTCCAACCCCTAAACCTATGTCAGGTCATATAGCCTTTGTACCATCCCAGGCTGCTTAAACCTGCCTGCACCATCTCTACCCCTCAAGTTCAGTCATGGTAACTCATCCTCTATGCCAGCCCAATGTGATCAGCCCATCTGACTCTAGCCCACTCACATCACATGACCCAAGCCTTTCCCATGTCTAGTGAGTTTCCTGAACTACAGCCTTTCTGTACCCTTCCCAGTCCCCAGACATACCACATGTCACATATCCATGGGCCAGTTCAATAAATGCAGTACTACCTGGGAATTAGGAACAATTCCTAGCTTGACCCTGTATGCCAGTTCAGTATGATGAATCCTTGAGATCCTAGCCTGCCTCCAGGCATAACTCAGGAAGAACAACTGAGTCCCCACCTAGCCTGGTGATTCACTGGAACTTCACCTGCCTGCACTCTCTCCAGTCCTCAGGCCTTCCCTCAGCCACACAGCCTGTGCATCACTCTAATTTAGTGAATGCTACAAACTCCAGCTCCAGCTCATCCACACCATCCTCACATCCCCAGGAATAGCTTGGGCAGCACAGTTTACACACCAGCTAAAGCAGATCCAAGAGTTCATCCCATGCACATTCTTTCTTGCTTACCACTCAATTGGAATCGCCATGTTCCTCAAATACAAAATCTTGACCTGAATTTAATCAAGGCTAAGCAACGACAAAAGCAACAGGAAAGCTCCACTCTACAGAACCAGCAAACTCTCATATCAGAAACACAGTAAAAGAAGCCCATACACCCCATTCTCATCAGGAGAACACACACAAAATAAAGGCCAAGGCATTACATCTCCCCCAAGTAATATTTTCCAATGAGAATTGCCTAGATGAACCCCAGGACACAGAACTTTAAAAAGTCATAAATGTTATCAAATAATTCAAAGAGTTTAAGGAATACATGAAAGCCAGCTCAATAAACTTAACAAGAATAGCAATAAATATCTGAGTGATGCACAAGGAAACACAAACATAAGGCTGAATGAAATGAAAAATATTGTCCAATATCCCTGATGAAAATAGATAAAAATATTGTCAATGAAGTACTTACAACCTGAATCCAGGCAAAAATCAGACCATTCACCATGATCAAGTTGCCTTTATTCCAGAGATTCTGTGGTGGTTCAACATTGTAAGTCAAGTTTAAGCACTCAATAAATAGACTTAAAGACAAGAATCATCTCAATAGATGCAGAAAAGGAGTTGACAAAATTCAGCACACTTTCATGATAAAAGTGCCAGAGAGAGTAGGACTGGGTGGCATATGCCTCAACATAATAATGTTTATAAAAGACAAATCCACTCCCAACATTATCCTGCATGGAGAAAAACTCAAAGCAAACCTATGGAGATCAAGACTGAGTCAAAGCTGTCCACAGCTATAACCTCTCTTCAATATAGTGTTTAACATTACTATCTAAAGCAATAAAGCAATAGAAAGAAATTAAAAGGATATGAATAGGAAAAGAAGTCAAGCTATCTCCATTAGCAGATGATATAGTATTATTCATTAGATCCCAAAAATTCCACCAGAAAAGTTCTAGAAATGATCACCAATGGAACAGGATGTAAAAGCAACTTACAAAAGTCAGCAGCTTCAATAGGTATCAACAACACATATACCAAGATACCATGGGCACTCTTCCCTCCACAACAGCCTCAGACAAGAGAAACAAAATAACTAGGGATCAACTGTAACAAGGGGGAAAGACCTCTATAATGAAAACTTTGCATCTCTGAAGAAAGAGGTAAAAAGACACTAGAAAATGAAAAGACTTCCAATGCCCCCTAGATTAGTAGAATTAATATTGTGAAAATGACTATTTTACCAAAAGCAATTTACGGATTCACTGCAATCTCAACCAAAATCCAGAGGAATTTTTCCAGAAGGAAAAAAAAATCCTATAATTCATATAGAACCAAAAAGACTCAGAAGTCAAAGCTATCTTGAGCAGAAAGAAAAACTCTAAAGGGATTACCATTCCAAATGTCAAGTTCCATTACAGAGTTATAGTAACAGAAAACAGCACCAAAACACCACACACAAAAACAGACATGCACATAAAAGGAAGACTCAGATATGACAGCACATCTGATATTTGACAAAAATGAAAGAAAAAACAAACATATGCCAGAAAAACAGCATCTTCAACAAATGGTGCTGAGGAAACCGGGTTTCCACATGTAGAAGAATGAAATTAGACACATATTAATTACTTTCCTGTTGCTGTGATAAGGATCCGTGACCATGACAACTTACAGAAGAATGAATTCATCTTGGCTCAGGGTTCTGGAGGAGTCAAGTCATGATGGTGGGGAAAACAGGGCAGCAAGTGGCAAGAGCTTGAGAACTAAGGTCTTAATCCAAAAATCACAAAGCAGAGAGAGGGCATGCTGAAAGTGGCATGATGCTTTTAAACTCAGAGCCCACTCCCTACTTCCTGAGCCAAGGCCGGACCACACCACGTAAACCTCACCAAGCTGCACCACCAACTGGGATCAGGTATACAAATGTCTGAGATGATGGAGGACTTTTCTTATTAAAACACCACAACTGGAGCCGGAGAAATAACTCAGAGGTCAGTAGCATTGGCTGCTCTTCCAGAGGTCCTGAGTTCAATTCCCAGCAACCACATGGTGGCTCAAAACCATCTATAATGGGATCTGGTGCCCTCTTCTGGCCTTCAGGTGTGAATGCAGGCAGAACGCTGTATACATAATAAATCTAAACAAAAAAAATAAAATAAAATCCACAACCGATACCTATCACCCTGCACCCAAAAACAGAAAAACAAAAAACAAAACAAAACAAAAGACCCAAGTGGATCAAAGACCTCAACATGAACCTGAAATTCCAAAATTGCTAGAAAAAAAGTGAAACAAAACAAACAAAAACCATCTGCAAGATATAGGTATAGGAAAAGACACTCTGAATAGTAAGTCATGATTGACAAGTGGGTCCTCATAAAGCTAAAAGCTTCTTAATGGCAACAGAAAATCCATAGACTAAAAGAGAACATTTGCCAGGTATATCTGATAGAAAACATTACCAACCAGAATACATTAAAAAAGAACTAAAATGTCAAAAGAACCAATGACCCTATTAAAAGTGGGCTATGGTGGCTGGAGAGATGGCTGAGCCCTTGTAAACAGCCATGGCACTTATAGAGGGCTAGGGTTTTGTTCCCAGAACCCACCCACATGGTGACTCCAATGGCCCTTAACTTCAATTTCATGAGACCTAACAACTTCCTCTGCCTTCCCCGGGCACCAGGCACACATGTGGTGTGCATGCACATTTAGCAGAGCACTCAGAGTTATACACATGGAATAAAGTAAATAAATCTAAAAAGAAATTAATGGATTAACATGGATCTGAACAGAGTTCTCAAAAGAAAGAAATAAAAATGATTAAAAAATATCTTTAAAGGAGTTCATCATCTTTTGGGAAATGCAAATGAGAACTACCTTTGACAATTTATCTCACCCCAGTCAGAATGGCCAAGATCAACAAAGCCATGAAGAGCACATGCTGGAAAGGATGTAGAGGAAGAGAACGCTTATCTCTGTGGGAATGCAAACAACCACTACAGGAATCAGTATGGAGAATCTTCCAAAACCGAAAAACAAACCTACCGCATGACCCAGCTATAATGCTCCTAGATGCATATCCAAAGGATTTAGCATTCTACCCCATGGATATTTGTTTAGCCATGTTCAGTATCTATTCAAAATAACTAAGACATTGTGTTCGCAGCCTTCCAGCCGAAGGAGAAGGGGGGTAAGTAAGGAGGTGCCCATACCATGGCTCGTACAAAGCAGACTGCCCGCAAATCCACCGGTGGTACAGCACCCAGGAAACAACTGGCTACAAAAGCCGCTCGCAAGAGTGCGCCCTCTACTGGAGGGGTGAAGAAACCTCATCGTTACAGGCCTGGTATTGTGGCCCTCCGTGAAATCAGGCGCTATCAGAAGTCCACTGAACTTCTGATTCGCGAGCTCCCCTTTCAGCGTCTGGTTCGAGAAATTCCTCAGGACTTCAAAACAGATCTGCGCTTCCAGAGTGCAGCTATTGGTGCTTTGCAGGAGGCAAGTGAGGCCTATCTGGTTGGCCTTTTTGAAGATACCAACCTGTGTGCTATCCATGCCGAACGTGTAACAATTATGCCAAAAGACATCCAGCTAGCACGCCGCATACGCGGAGAGCGTGCTTAAGAGTCCACTATGAGGGGAAACATTTCATTCTCAAAAAAAAATTTTTTTCCTCTTCTTCCTGTTATCAGTAGTTCTGAATGTTAGATATTTTTTCCATGGGGTCGAAGGTACCTAAGTATATGATTGCGAGTGGAAACATAGGGGACAGAATCAGGTATTGGCAGTTTCTCCACGTTCATTTGTGTGTGAATTTTTAATATAAATGCAAGATGTAAAGCATTAATGCAAGCAAAATGTTTCAGTGAACACATTTCAACAGTTCGACTTTATAACAATTATAAGTAAGCCTGTTAAAATTTTCTGGACAATGCCAGCATTTGGATTTTTTTTAAATAAGTAAATTTCTTATTGACGGCAACTAAATGGTGTTTGTAGCATTTTTATCATACAGTATATTCCATCCATTCACTATACTTTTCTAACTGAGTTGTCCTACATGCAAGTACATGTTTTTAATGTTGTCTGTCTTCTGTGCTGTTCCTGTACGTTTGCTATTAAAATACATTAAACTAAAAAAAAATAATAATAAATAAGAACTTAAAGCAACCTAACTGTCCTTTAATTGTTGAATGGAAAATTAAAATATAGCACATTTACACAATGGAAGTATATTCAACTTTTTTAAAATGAAAGAATATTTGATGATAAATGGATGTACCTTTAAAAAAATACAATAATGAAGTAACCCAGACCCGGGGAAAAGGTACATGATACTTCTTATTTGTAGATCAAAGTTCTGAATCTTTAGATATGAGTATATAACCTGGAGTAACTAGAGAAACAAGGAAAGTAAAAATGGGTCATGGAGGAGTAGAAGAGATCTAGAGAGGAGATTAGCATGGTGCAGAAGCCATGAAGGGGAGAATGGGGGAGGGTTTTAATGGGAGAGTGAGAGACCAGACAATACAGACAGAGATGGAAAGATAAATAATACTAAGATGGTTTGTAAAAGCCATAGGGAGTCATATTATTTAGGTTTAATACTGTGGGGTGTGTGTGTGTGTGTGTGTGTAGTTTAAATGAAATTATGGCACTTGGTGTGATAACTCTCCCCTGAGAGACATAGGCTACCTAACAAAGCCCCAGAACCAGACATGAGAAGCTATCTTTTAAGTTATAATTCTAAAGACCCCCAAAATAATATAGGCTAGTGCTGTTGATTGTGGTTGCCTTCTATAATTTGAAGTTCCTATTTCTGAAGACACCTACACGTTTTACCCAGGACTTAGAAGAACCAACCTGGATCAGGAAGCACCCTCCCTGCAGACTATCTCTCATAGTACTGGAAGGTGTGACACAATGAATAACGCAACCTTACCATGATGCTTATGAATAAAAACACTGTCCAGATTGGGACCTGGCCTAGCACTAGACCCTGTGGTTTGGAAGCCATCTTTCACTGGTCCAATTAAACAGTTCATCTACCAGATTAACTTGACCTAGCATGGGTCTCCCTATCCCTGTACTGGACCAACCTAAGGAAGGCCTGATTACCACATCAGACACACAGCCAGAGAAGTTCACATGCCCAGGTAAAATTGCAAAAATGAAAACAACATAAATGGCCCTAACAGCATGTCTCTCTCCTGTCAAACCCATTAGTCCTATAGAAGTGCTCCCTAAAGAGAGAGAGCTACCTGGAGGAACCCAAGGACACAGAACTGAAAAGAACAATCACCAACTTTATGAAAGAATTCAAATTTTTAAAGACACGAACAGACACTTCCCTAAACTACAAGAGGATAACAACACATGCCTGAGTGACATCCAAGAACATACAAACATACATCTGAAAGAAATCACAAAGGTAAATCAAGATTGGAAAAGTGAATTCAATGAAGTGATTGAAACACTGAAGAGAACACGGGATGACATGAAGATGGGATTGAAAAGCTTAACATCCCACAACTAGAAATTTCAGCAGACTTGAAGAGAAAGGACAAGATCTAGACAAAATAAGCAAGGAAAATGGAAAATAATGAAAAATGAAGAATGGGAACATACTGGATCTGGGTGGTTTTCCTACATTACCCAGGTCAACCTAAGCTCACCATCCTCCTTCCACAGTCTTGAAGGAGTTGGGTGCTAGGCTGTGCCATATCCAGCGACTCAGAGTCTGTCATAGAGACACTGAGCTAATCCAAGCTGGTATAATACATTTCAAACAAAAAAGGTAACAGAAAATGCCTTGATAATGAATAAAAGCAAGACTAACAGTAAAGTTTTCCTACCTGAGCATCTCTGCTACAAACTTCTGTTTTAATTTATGAAGTAAATCATACAGTCATCACTTTCTAGGTGATATCACCCAGACAAGAAAGCCGCCTCTAGTGTAAACAGTACGGCAGAAAGGTAACCAAAACTCAACACTCATTGACCTGTGTGGATCATCTCTCCAGTCACACACAATAAGACACTCCCCTCCCCTCCTATTCCAAGGCACAGTTAAGAGAATTTGACACCTGACTCCTGTAGGAAAAACAATGTCCTGTGGAGGCCTATCAGGCAATGGCCTCCATGGCCATCACCGGAAGCCACATCAGAAACCCAGAAGCCCTCTTAAGTCTTTCCCAACCCTGAGAGGCTTGAGTGGCCTCCAGTTCAATCAAGTTTTCTGAATTGCAATTCAACAAAAACTGAATCCAGAGGAAGGCTTGGGTCAGTGCTACTCAGGTTCCAATTCTTTTCCCATAGAGTTTTGTACACATTTATCTAACACCAAGCTAGACAGGGACCACTTATGAAGTCCTATATGGGCTTAGCACCCCGATTCAAAAATCTCAAGTCTAAAGCACATCATGATAACAAGAGTTGACAATACCACTTGGAAGACTTTCATTTTATGTACACAATTACTTAAAATACCTTATAAGGCCGGGCGGTGGTGGTGCACGCCTTTAATCCTAGCACTTGGGAGGCAGAGGCAGGTGGATTTCTGAGTTCGAGGCCAGCCTGGTCTACAGAGTGAGTTCCAGGACAGCCAGGGCTACACAGAGAAACCCTGTCTCGAAAAACAAAAAAAAAAAAATACCTTATAAGACTGCCTTCTTATATGAGTGTGGTGTTCATACACATAGTATGAATTAATTAGCTTGACAGCTATAATCACATCATATGCCTTACGTATTACAATACTTGTAAATTACATGTCAATGAATCCAGAAGAAATAAGAATTGCTACAGCAATCGCTCTTCCAAAGCAGCAACAATTACACATTTGATTCTGATAAGCCAATGACAAAATGGCGCTGAAGCTGACAAAGCCAGGTGAGGACTGATTGTTTATCCACTGATGAGCGCCACAGTCTTGCCATATGGCAGGAGAGATGACGACACTTGCTTCCTTGCCCCAGCCGGCTGCTTCCATAGCAAACCCAGCTAACCACAAACACATCATAATTATGATTACGAAAGCGGTGAGACCACCAGCCGTTTACCACTCCACAAACCAGTTTGCTGCTGCGGGATTGTCTGTGCTTATTTGCAGTGTCCCAGATCTGAGAACAAAAGAAACAGCTCAGGCTTCCTACAGAGGACAGAAGGCATGGAGACTAGATATTCCACCCCCTACTGCCCGCCTTTAGTATAGGAAGAAATTGTTAGTTGCAGGAAGAATAAGGCCCTTGCCTCCACACACGAGTCTCTGCTTTGTGACTGCCAAGTTCCAAGAAATGTTTGAACGTAATTGAATAATGCTGTATATTGTCATTTTCTAGTCATATACAGAAGAGCTAGGCTTTCTGAATCCAAAGGCAAATAAGCAGAGGGTCTCAAGGAGTGCCCAACCTCACAGCTGTCTGTACTGGTTTCCGCTCTCCCGGGAAGGAGCCAGAGCTGTGGTTTCACTGGAAGGTGTCTGTCTGTGCTGCAGCTGCAAGGCGCTTCAGTGTACAATGGATGGAGGAAACACTAAGGAAGCCCAAGGTCAGAGGCTTGCTTCAGCTTCCTCCCTTTCCTCTGCCAGAGTCATAGAAAAAGCATTTTGCATCGTGAGTCATGAACCCACTCCTGAGTACCAATTCGCCTCTCTGAGCGAGTTCTAATTAGTCAAGTTTTGAAGGCTGTAGACGTTAGATCTGACTGGTGAATCTTTCGAAGTTGTACATACAGACTTACTGTTGCCGCGCTAGTCCCACACAGATAAATACCATGTCATTCAATCTCCAGAAAGAACCAGGGGACTCCAAATGGATGGGACTCAGCTCGGAAGCAGTCATTTGAACGTTTACCCTATAATCCTGGTGTTTCTATATTCAGGGAAGTGAGAATCATGCTGGTTATTCACAGTGGCAAGGCAGCTTAGAAACCACAGGTGTAAACAGAGTATGTGATTTTCACACCTTTAACTGAAAGAATTTACATTTTCTACAATTTGGCCGACCACTGTGTACAAATAAAAACCTCATCTAGTGTTTTCTCAGGTATCAAGAGTATGTAGTAAAAATTCTACCTTCATTTGAAACCAAACCTCAAAATGCATGTCACATGATTTTCAACCCTTGCCTAGGTGACAGCCATAGATGAGGTACTCCATAGAACACAAAGGCAGGTCCATGGGTCTTTTCCTCTAGAAGTTCACGTCTTGGTAGAAGATGGAAATGACATAAGGCATCCACTAAAAACAAACAAACAAAAAATCCCTAGTGATTTCTCTAAGCTGTTGTCTCTGCAGGACTTTTAAGTCTGATGGACTTTAGGGAGTAACAACAAAGAAATGGATCTGAAGGATGAAGGGAATTTCATCGAGACAGAATAACAGCAAACTTAGAATGGAAGCACAAAACCTTTAGCAATACAGAAACTAGGACCTGGGAAGCTGGCTCAGAGGTTAAGAGCACTGATTGCTCTTACAGAAGACCCAGGTTCAACTCCCAGCAGCCACATGGTAACTCACTATCCTCTGTAACTTCGTTCCAAGCAATCTAGTGCTGTCTCTGGCCTCCTTGGACACCAGGCATGCATAGGTATATGCACTTACCTACCAGCAAACACGCAGATGCATAAACTGTACATTTAGAAAGTTCTGAGTCACACGTGCATCTCTTCCTACAGCGTGTTTAAAGCCCAGGAGCATTCAGAAGGAATTCTAACACTGCTTCTCCGTTTGAGCATTTCAGTCTCTGTCAGAAGTCACAGTGACTATCGCTTTATAGCCAGACCACAGTGATTGGCTTCCATTAGCCTCCTGACTGACTCATGGTTTCCAATCTATTCTACACACTGAAATCTTATTAATGCTCTTATAAACTACATTTTTGGGAATAAGAAAAACTTATGAAGTAGAAGGTTTTAATTTTTTTTTTTTAAGAAAACAGGCTTCTTGGATGTACTCCAAGAAGTAGCAGGCTGTACAGCAACATTACATGCAGCCTGGATGAGCGCTCGACACTACTACAGAGCATTCAACTCTGCTGCAGAGCCAGGCTTCTTAAATTCTCCTCATGTGGGACCCCTTTTCCTCTGAGAAAACTTGCACAACTCTGGTGTTTTAGTGAGGGCTACTATTGATGCTTCCATATCACTGTTCAACATAGCAGGGTGGCAGGACAGGAACTTATACAGGGTAGGGACTTGGAGGCAGGAGCGGCCTCCTGGAGGAGGCATGGAGGGGTGCTGCTTACTAGCTTGCTCAGTCCTCTTTCTTATAGAACCCAGGGCCACCTGGAAAGGGATGGCACCACTCACAATGGGCTGCCCCCACCCCCATAAATCACTAATTGCCCTACAGGTTTTTCCCAATTGAGGTTCCCTCTTCTCATATGAGATCAGCTTGAGTCAAACTGACCTAAAACTAGGCATCATATCTAGATATATAAGAATATGTAGTAAGCATACAAATCAAACATTTACTGATAGTAGATCACAAATATTTAATTACTGAGTGTATATAGTTTTATCATTTCTTAAAGACTAAAACAATTGCATACTATTGAGATGGATGTCTTTGATATACACATATACATGAAATAAAATAAAATTTGGGACTGAGGATATGGTTCTGTGGGTTAAGTATTTGCCACACAAGTATGTGGAGCTGAATTTGAATCACCAGAATCTGTATATAGTTAAGCACAATAGTATATAAATTTGCAATTCCAGTGTTCAAGCAAATGGGAAGTGGAAACCGGAGACTTCCTGGGACTTCATGAGCCAGGTAGCCTGGCATTCCCATCATGAAATATCCCTGTCACACACACACACACACACACACACACACATGCACATACACACCTGCACACACATACATACACACACATGCACACATACACATGCACACACACATATATACACACACATACACATGCACACACGTGAACACACACATTTGCACACACATAAAGAAACATGCATATAGACATGCCCACAAATGAGCACACACACATGCACACCTATACTCATACATGTGACAAGTATACACACATGAGAATCAAATGTCAGCTGCATGTGTGATACATCAGGACTATCTTAATGTTTCTCAGAGTACATCAGTGGTTTAATTTTATAGTGTCAGTGTTGAAAATCCTATCTCACACAATTACATAATATAAAATGGAGACATACATGTAAAGCCATTACAGAAATTGCTGGAAATTCCCGTTTTAAGCTAAAAATCAAAATTCATTTGATGATTATTGTGAAACTTAAGTCAGAAATTCAAACAGCGATTTTAAAACATCAAACATCCAACACAATTCAGTCCAAAGATGTACTATTTTGATACACACTAATGAGAAATGACAGCAGGAAAATATTGAAAGTCTTTGTTGCCCATAATTAGACCATGTTTCTATAGGAGCAAAAAACTTTGTGCATACAGAGAAAACATCGCAGTTCACGACAAACTATCATCTTGAACCTGAGCCAAGGTATTTCAGGCATCATTTGTTAGCACTGTGTAGTATACAAAGTACATACGTCTGCACCCAGAGCCAGAGCTGCAGTGAATTCACCAGCACAGCAGGGGAGCCCTGTCAGGGACACCTCAGAGTCATTGCATGTTTAATTTTTAATTAACTTTAATCTTTGCACTTCCAGAGGCCATTGACTATTGTCAATTTTTTTTTACAGCCCTCACATTTAGTTATGGAATCACGTATGGGATCATGATCCAGTTTACGAAGCTAAGCTTCAGCATGATGGTTCATGTCTCTAATCCTACCACTCGAGAGACAGAGGCCAGCAGAGCTCTGTGAGATCAAAGCCAACCTGTCTATACATTGAGTTTCATGCCAGCTAGAGTTACTTAGGGAGACCCTGTCTCAAAAAGCAAAACCTTGGAATACCCAAGGAACAATTCACATATCAAAGGATACCAAGAAGAAGGAAGGAGAGGGGCCTGGTCCTGGAAGGGCTCAATGTGGCAGTGTAGGGGAATACCAGGAAGGAGAGGCGGGAGTGGGTTGGTTGGGGAGCAGGGGGAGGGAAGAGGCATATGGGACTTTTGGGGAGGGGGGGAATCAGTAAGAGGGAAATAATTTGAAATGTCAACTAAGAATATACCCAATAAAAAAATTTTTAAAAAAAAGCAAAATCTAAAAGCTTGTAAATTGCCTACGCTCCTGCAAGCCTGTAAGTGACCTTAGTTAAACTCATTATTTCACAATGAGGGGAGCGGAGGCACACGGAAGATAAGGAAAGGCTATGCTGGATAGGTTCACAGTACAACAAACCATAAAGACACTCATGAATGGAAACAGCCTATTCTGTACAGTAACTTTAAAATAATTTTTAAAAAAAGATTTAAGTGAAATAAATAAATAAAACGTATCTCAAAAACAAAATAAGAAACTGGGGGGTGGCAGAAGCAAAGGGAAAAGGAGCAGAAACTAGGCTCAAGGGAACCCCAGAATTCCTAAGACACTTCACCAGAACCCTATCCTTCTGTGATCTAGTCTTAATTGCTTCATTGGGTTCTTAGTTCTATTTTCATAATGTTCTACTACTTTTATTTTGAAGTGTGATGGCATCTTGTCACTAGGAAATAGAAAGCCATTTTCTGATAAAATTGAAGATTTACATGGAAAATATCTCTGATAAAATTGAAGAAATTTATACAGATAAATTGGTAGGAATAAAAATATTCCTAAGTTGATTGAAAGCAGAATTATACATTTTCTGATAAAATTGAAGATTTTATCAAAGATATTTTCTATGTAAATCTTCAATTTTATCAGAAAATATTTTTAATTCTACTTTCAATCAATTTAGGAATATTTTTATGCCTACAATCTTATCTGTATAATTTTTCATGAAATAGTTTTAACGTGTTTTTCTATATATTTCTTGAGTTTTATCAGAAATATTTTCCTTGTAGATTTTCAATTTTATCAGAAAATGTTTATAATTCCACTTTCAATCAACTTAGGGATATTTTTATGCCTACCATTTTATCTGTATAATTTTTCCATGAAATAGTCAATCTTAGTGTGTTTTTCTACATATTTCTTCAATTTTATCAGAGATATTTTCCATGTATATTTATACAATGGAATACTACTCAGCAATTAAAAACAGTGAATTCATGAAATTCTTAGGCAAATGGGGAACAGGGGGAGGGAAGAGGGCTTATGGGACTTTCAGGGAGGGGGAACCAGGAAAGGGGAAATCATTTGGAATGTAAATAAAGAATATAGAAAATAAATTTAAAAAAAAAAGGAAATAGAAAGTCAAGGGATTATAAAAAGGGGGAAATGTAAGGATTAGTCCAAGACAAGGATCAAATGACACAATTTCTAGTAACATAACTTGTAGATGCAAAAAGAACTTCTAATAAAAAGACATTTGTCTCTCAGTGAAGACTGCATATTGAATTTAAAACTCAAAATTAAAATCTTAACAAGATTGGACTCTATAAGCATGTAATATAATTACCGTCACTATTTAAAGCAATCATTTATTTGCTCAGGAAATGTGTACTAAGTGTCCTTGATGTTCTGGGTTCAGTTCTTAGGGAAAAGATGGTAAACATGACAGAGTTTATAGGACCCAAAATGGTGATGCTAAAATGGCTAGCTGAAATAACTGTACTCGCCACACCCACGCTCCAGTTGGAGTATACTCTAGGTAACTAGGTAAGGAATGAAAGAGATTCTCCTGGGTTCCATTGGCAGATTGACCACATGTAGATTTCTGAAGCCAGTGACTTTAATAAATACTACTGAATCCTAAGAAAGATGATGTTTCATTGCTGTTCCTGTCTCTTCTCCTATGACAAAGTATCTTCAACTCTTTCTGAGATATTTTCAATTATACCTTTAAACAAGTACATCTAGCTGTCACAAGAATGGCAGCTGAGAACCTTAGGGAAGATCTGATCATCGGAATCAACTTGAGCAGCTTATGGAAGGGTAAAATTCATGCTAATAAAGTTGCATGGGGAATTCACAAAATCCAGGCATATAAGGCAGCCAAATTTCAGAAGGCTCTAGAACTAAGGCCAGGAAAGACTGTGGGAACCCAGACAGTGTTCTACAGTTTATCTTTGGCTACTTTGTGGGTATTATTTCTCTTAATCTTCTCCATCCCTTTACCTCCACCTGTTAAACCCCCTAACACTAAATAAGAGAGAGGAAAAAGAACAGAGAGAAAAGGAAAGAGATGCCTGAATAAAGTCAGGGATCAGAAAGGGATCTATGTTATCATTAGACTATTTCCTGATGATTTGGAGCATCAACTTCCTTGGGGCAAGTTTGATATTCACCATCAAGTCATTTAATTTCTTCATGTTATTTCTTTTTTTTGCTCTCTATGACTTAACAAACCAAAACCAACAGTAGCCACATCAACAACAACCATTAACCCACCAACCAACAACCCACCCTGCCTCTCAGGGCCTTAGCATTTATATATCCTCTAAAAAGTCCCCAGAATTCCAGTGTCACACAATTGCAGAAACTATCTACAGCTGACAAAATCATCCCCCTGCTAGAGCATGAGGCAAATCATGGTCAATTCTGGGGACAGTCCAAAGCAGCCCCACATCTCCATGCCTGGGATTAAAACAAAAGCACATTCCTATTTACGTGTTTTTTAAATAAACCAAAATTCTCACTGCTGTGCTCCTTTCCCACCTCAGCTTCTTTCTCTATCTTCTTCAAACTATATTCCCTGTATGGTTTCCAACTGCTCAAAATTTTGCCTCCTGAACTCTGGACATAAAGAGACACTGTATTGCTAGATCCCAGCACCAAAACTTGAATTGTCTCACCCTAGATTTACCCTGCTTCGGCTGACACCAACGGAGAACTGATGTCCATCACACAAACATGACACCAGGATCATACCCCACTGGGAAGTACTGCAAGCTGGGGAGATCATTCGAAATGTAGGCTGTTTATTTTTCAGTCAGTTTGACACATAAAGGAAGAGAGCATAAATTAAGAAACAGCTCCCATCCCCGCCACCAGATAGACTCACAGACAAATCTATGGGGCATTTTCTTGATTAATGATTAGTGTGGAAGGGCACAGCTCACTATAAGCCATGATACTCCTGGGCAGGTAGGTCTGAGTTGTATAAGAAATCAGGCTGAAAAAGCAATGGAGAGCAAGTCAGTGAGTGGTGTTCCTTGATGGGGAAGAGCTGGTCCTTGTGTGGACTTTTGAAATCACAAAGCCCAACCCTAGTAACATACTTTCTCCAACAAGGGCACATCTCTCCAACAAGGCCACACCTCCTAACTTCCTTCCTTTCTTTCTTTCTTTCTTTTTCTATTTATTTACATTTAAAGGGTTATTCCCTTACCTGGTTCCCCCCTTCCTGGAACCCCCCCATCCCATCCCCCCATCTCCCTGCTTCTACAAGATACAATTCACAGACCACATGAAGCTCAAGAAGAAGGAAGACCAAAGTGTGGGTGCATCAGTCCTTCTTAGAAAGGGGAAAAAAATACTCACAGGAGCAAATGAGGAGACAAAGTGGAGAACAGAGACTCCAAGGAAAGGCCATCCAGAGATTGGATGATTCATTCTAGATACAGTCAACAAACTCCAACACTATTGTGGGTGCTAAGAAAGGCTTGCTGAAAGGAGCCTGATATAGCTGTCTCCTGAGAGGCCCTGCCAGAGCCTTACAAATACAGTCGGATGCTCTCAGCCAACCATTGCACTGAGTGTGGGGTCCCCAATGGGCTGAAGGAGCTGAAGGGGTTTGCAGCCCCATAGGAAGAACAACAATATCAACCAACCAGACCTCCCAGAACACCCAGGGACTAAGCCACCAACCAAGGAGTACACATGGCTCCGGCTGCATATGTAGCAGAGGACAGCCTTGTCAGACATCAGTGGGAGGAGAGGTCCTCAGTCCTATGAAGGTTCAATAAATGCCTTGGTGTAGGGGAATCGAGGTTGGAGAGGTTGGAGTGGGTGAATGGGTAGGTGGAGGAACACCTTCATAGAAGCAGGGGGAGGGGGGATGGGGGAGGGGGTTTCTGGGAGGAACACCCTCATAGAAGCAGGGGGAGGGGGGATGGGGGAGGGGGTTTCTGGGAGGGGGGGGGAACTGGGTAAGGGGATAGCACTTGAAATGTAAATAAATTTAAAATAAATAAATAAATAGCACAAAGGCCTTTCAATGCTGTTTGGAAATCACCTGCTACCTGCATGTAAGTGAACAATTAAACAAATCAGTTTGTTTTTTCAGGAGTATTGTCTTTGTTATTCCATAAAGATCAACTCAAACAGTTTGCTTTGATGTATTAATAAGATTTCAATAAGATATCTATTATTTTGACTAATTAATTAATGATGAATTAATTGAACTGGATAATTTTGATTGATCCGTACCAAGACCATCAACAGCTTTACTGAATATTGTAGATATGCAATTAAAACTCTCCTGAAAAATAGGTGTGTGGGGTGGTTTGAATAAGGTAGGCCATGGGAAGTGGCAATATTAGGAAGTGTGGCCTTATTGAAGGAGGTGTGGCCTTGTTAGAGGAAGTGTGTCACTATGGAGGCAGGGTTTTAAGGTCTCACATATATCCAAAAGTCAGTCCAGTGTGAAAAAGTATCTTTCACAGCAATAACACCCTAACTAAGATGTGTGACTCCATGCAAGTCCTTTTTGCTCATTTTTAATCCACAGTGTCTTAGTTAGAATTTCCATTGCTGTGAAGAGACACCATGACCAAGGCAGCTCTTACAAAGGCTAGCATTTAATTAGTTCATTATCATTATGGTGGGAAGCTCGCAGGTAGGCAAACATGGTGCTGGAGGAGTTCTACATTTTGATCAGAAGGCAGACAGAAGGAAACTGTCTTTTGCAGGCATCTAAGAGGAGACTGGAATTCCAAACTAGGCAGAACTTGAGCATAGGAGACCTCAAAGCCAACTCCCACAGTGACATACTTCTTCCAACAAGGCCACACCTCCTAATAGTGCCTGTGGATCAACCATTCAAACACAGAAGTCTATAGGGACCAAACATATTCAAAACACCACATTGGAGTCCCTGGCCTCTATAGGCTTATAGACATAATACAATGAAAAATGCATTTAGTCCAACTTCAAAAGTCCCCATAGTCTATAACATTCTCAACAATGTTTAAAAGTCAAAGGTCAAAGTCTCTTCTGAGATTCATGCAATCTCTTAACTGTAATCCCCTATAAAATCAAAATAAAAAAGCAGATCACATATTTCCAACAGAATGTACACTATCATTCCAAACATCACAGTAAGGAAATACTGGACCAAAGGAAGACCAAAATCCAGCTGGGCCAACTCCAAACTCTGCATCTCCATGTCTGATGTCCAGCTTCTTTCAGCTTTGTTGACTGCCATATACTTATCTTTCTTGGGCTGTTTCTACTTCCTGTTAGAGGCTTTCCTCTTCAGGTACCCCACAGCTCTGACATCTCTAAAATCTTGGGGTCTAAAGCAACTTCAACTTTATAGCTTCTTATTCCAATGTCTTGGATCTACACATGATCTTCTGGGATCCTCTAAAGGGCTTGAGTCACTTCTCCATCTCTGCCCTCTGTAGCATTCTAGGCTCTGGTTGACTCCACCCCACTGCTGCTGCTGTTCTTGGTGGCCATCCCATGGTACTGACATCTCTAATATTCTGGGGTCTTCCACTCTATCTATGGTAAATTTTCACCAGTAGCCTCTCATAGGCTCTCTTCATGGTGCCAAGCTTCAACTTCTTTGCATGACCCCTTCAGACTTGGGTCATCAACTGCCTCTGAGGATGAACCTTGCCCAGAGGCCTTTCTGGGCCTCTTACAGTGCCAGGCCTCAGCTGCTTTCCATGACCTCTTCAGGCCTTCAAAACTAGTACCACCTAGGTGATTTTTACATATCACCAAGTCTAGCTGCCAGCATGAGGTCTAGCTCTGAAACATAGCTTCTTTGTGCTCTCAGAAAACATTTCCCAGAAGTTTTCACCTCAGTGATGCTGGTCTCTTCTTAGTCACCACTAATTTCTTAGCTCCAGCTAATCAACACCAATTGCGCCAGTAACCCCGTCTATTCTTGACTTTAATGCCAGAGCTACATGGGCAAAACTTCTGAGTTCTGCTACTTGCTGGGGCTAGAACATGGTCTCCTTATTCTATTAATTACATCTTTCTATTTCCAATGATTTCCTTCAATGCCTAGGCTTGACTGTCCTGGAACTTTCTCTGGAGACTTAAACTCAGAGATCTGCATGCCTCTGTCTCCTAAGAAATGGGATTAAAGGTGTGTGCCATCACACCTGGACCTAAGTTTTTCTTTAATTCCTTTTCATTATAAACATGGCCATTTTGCCTTAAGATCTGAATTAAAGGTTTGTGTAAGCATGTGTCATCTGGATCAAAAGGCTGTGTATTCCAGGATCAAAGGCATTTTGTCTTCCTGCCTTAAGATCCATATCACAGGTGTGCACCCCCATTTCTGGATTGTAGCTCATTCCAGATATAGACAAGTTGATAACTGAGAATAGCCATCACAATTGATCCCATGTCAACTTGACACACAATCATGTCTCTTTATATCCAAATGAAAACAATAACCAGATCACAATAATGCTTAACCTGATATAACTATCCCTCATGCAACTGCAAACACATAATAAATTTAGAATGGGTGGCAATGTCCCTTTTAACATCTTTTTCACAAAATGGAAGCTTAGTTGAATGAGATTTTGCCCCAAGATCACCATTCCCTTGATCTGTTTACCTCCTTGAACACAGAATTTAGTTCCATTCCACTTCCTTATGCCTCTTTAATACTTGAACGATACATTTTGTATTTTTCCTTTCGAAACTTGCCAAGCTTGATCAAAATGCTTTTCATAAGAGTAAACTGTAGTTGTTAAAATCTCAAAAATTCAATTTTACCAGTAAAGACTCAGGAGCTAGGGGTAAACACCTGCTAGCTAAAAGATGCAGAGAAAGCCCTCATCTGACCTTCCTCCACAGCTGACATCCCCAAAGGAAGCTTTCCTTCTCCATGCCATCTCAAAAATCCCTCAAATTGAACATCCCTCCCTTCTATTTCTGTACATCTCTCTATTCATCCTCCTGACTTCCTCTTACTCTCTATGGTCTTATTCCTATGTTCACTCCTTGTCAACTGGTTGCTTGCTTTGCCTCTTGGCCAACAGTTGGCTCTATTTAATCCTGTTTCTGTTTACAAGGAACAGAAAGTTCTTAGAGTAAAGGTATGCTAATGCTGAGCCACACCATAACTAGAAACATATTTTTCCAGTAAATGACACAATCTTTGGGTTCACAGTGTGATCAAATATCCTGTAGCAGTAAACTATAGGACAGAGACTATACTATGCTACTTTGAGATTTCCTTCCTCAGTGCAATTAATCTAAATCTTTCCACTTGAGCCTCAAGTTGACTCTTCAGACAAGGGCAAAAAGCAGCCATGTTCTTCACCAAAATATTACAAGAACTGTTTCTCTAGGCAACATACTAAAATTCTTATCCTCTGAAATCTCTTAAGCCAGCCCCCAGAGTTCATACCACCCTAAGCACCAATGTCTTCCACATTCCTACTAATACGGCCCTTTAAGTCCCACTTAAAGCATTCCACTGCTTTCCAAACCCAAAGTCCCCAAAACCCACATTCCTCCAAATAAAAACATGCTCTAGCCTTTCACATCAATACCCCACTCCTGGTACCAACTTCTGTCTTAGGATTTCCATTGCTATGAAGAGACACCATGACCAAAGCAACTCTTATAAAGGCTAACATTCAATTGGGAGTGGCTTACTGTTTCCTAGGTTTAGTTCATTATCATCATGGTGGAAAACATGGCAGTTTGCAGGCAGACATGGTGCTGGAGGAGCTGAGAGTTCTACATCTTGATCCAAAGACAGTCAGGAGGACACTGGTTTCCACAAGCAGCCAGGAAGAGACTAGAATTTAACACTGAGCAGATATTGAGCATAGGAGACCTCAAAGCCCACCCCCACAGTAACACACTTCTTCCATCAAGACCACACCTCCTAATATTGCCACTACCAGTGGATCAAGCATTCCAACACATGAGTTTATAAGGACCAGACCTATTAAAACCACCACACACAGTAATTATGCTTGTAGGAGATGAGAATGAATGAGATAGTGCAGGAAAATGCTTACTATAATGCCTAAAACAGAGTTAGTGTGCAATATGCTTGCTGATATAAGAGGCATAGATCAGACTCCCTAGGAACCTGAGGAAGTACCCAGGCTCTTGTGTTCCACAAGAAAGAATTAGAACAGGAACATGTGGATGAAAATAGAAATCAATACTGGTAAGACATGGAAAGTACTCCCAAGAATAGAAGTGGACTAGCAAGCTGAGGGTAAAGCCCTGAAATCAGTGGTCCCTGAGGTGAGGCAGTATAGAAAGGCAGGGAAATCTCAGGAAGATATGAAGGGGGCAAGAGAAGAATGGGAAATTCCTCTTGCTCTGAGATCTGCCTAAAGCTCTTGGCAGCAGTGAAGCAAGAATTCCAGCACAATTAATAACTGCTGGAGGCTTTTCTCCATTCCCATCTATGGACCTAAAATTTTATAGGAACACTCACCAAAGCATCCATTTACAAGGACATATTAAATGCTTTGTGCAGTCTTATTGAGTCCTGGTTTTACCTTATCAGAATTTAATTCTACCTCACTGGATCCACCTCAAATATCTCTTTAATCAGGTGGGGGGGGAGTGTCGAGCCACTGAAATGCTACATTCGGATAATGCTAAGACTGTGACTTGCTTGCTCTTCTGTAGCAGCCATGCACACAGTTGGGGAAGCCTTATTTTCCCCTGCTCTCCCTTGAGAAGTTCAGACCCTCCTGTCACTGGGGCACATCTTATTTTGTCATAAATGCTGCTTAAGGAAGCCTGTGTTAGAATATCATTGATTGAAATTACCAGCTAGGCTTTGCTAACAACCTAGTGTTAGAATGCTCTTTTGCATTGAAGGTTTGGCCTGAATTGGGGAACTTCAGCCTGTGACTGGCAGTATGGACCTGTGTCGCTGCTCCCTCACAGCCCTCAGAGGGACATGAACATTTACGGACATTTATATGGTGCCTGCTGTTCCCACACATGCATACGACATGTTTTGTTGATCGTGACCTGTTCCTCTGATGACGCCCAAGCGAGGAAAGGCTCCCGCTCTTTACAAGCTGGCTTGTGCATGCTTCATTTGTTGTATGAAACCCTAGTGTAACACCATTAAGATGAGCTCATCTTTATGCTTAGAGACATGTGATGTCTTGTGTCTCCTATCTTTGGTGTCCCCCACCCCACAGGTAAATATGGCATGAAATGTCACCACCACCATGGCTGTTGGTGATCTGGGAACTGCTAGGAAGAAAATCTGAGTCACTCTCTGTCCCTGAAGCTTATTTAGGCAGTAAGTGTTCTCCACAAGATATTCTGGAAAATGCCTCAAGTAGGCCTATCTAGAAAAAATCTAAAAGTGATAGAAATACAGGAGTTACTCCCAATCTTTCATGTTGTGCCCTGGTCAGAATATCTGAAAAAGAAATACCTTTTTTTATTGGTTACTTTGAAATCTAAATTCATGCTAAATTTCATTCTTTTCAATTCTTTCATTCTGTCCTAAATCAACAGAAAAACATGGGTGGGGGAGGGGACTTATGAGCCTTTCTATAGACATGTCCATCAAATCCCACCAAAATAAGAAAAGCAAAATGAGATAACCATTCTCAGGCATACCTACGAAGTTTCTGTAGCCATACTTGACCAACCTTAGGTTGAAGATTAAAAAAAAAAAAAGTACTATCTCATTTTCTTTACCCCAAGTCAATGCTTTCTTATAAAATGAAACAGAAAGGCACTTCTTAGAAACTTGTTGACTAGCCTTAAACAACAAAGGTCTTTCCCCAAAAGCAATGGATATACATGAGAAAGGAAGAAGACGCGGCCTGTGTGCTATCTCATGCCCAGGCCCACCCTATCTAGCCAAACCGGAATCCAGATTTAGGACATTGTAAATGGGACATTGTAAAGAGCTGGGAAAGAACCCAGTAAACTGGCAACTTATGGTCAGCTAATTTGAAGAATATCCTTTTCTTCTACTGTTTTTTATTCCAAAACCTTTATTCTATGAGAAAACCTTTACATTCTAGTCTACAATCTTCTACATGACTGGAATTTCATATCAATAAAGTATCAGCCTGTAATTATATAAACCAGAACAGTTTGAATACTTTAGCAGCCTACCAAAAGACACCCCTGATAAACCAATTAACATTTTCATGTTGAGTTCTAATAATAAAATGTTTATTTATTAAAAAGCCAAAGAATGTTTTTGTAGTTTAGAATTTACAACTTCCTGCAGCTGCTGGGTCAGGTGTTTCAGCAGAATGTAGTGGAATTGGGTTGAGATAGGATCTTTCTTGCTTGTGCAAATAGTTGTCCTCTTGTGATAGATATTTGTGGCCATCCAAGATGTACTTCAAGGAAACACACTGGTTGTTGTTTTTAAAAATAAAGCAAAACATTGGACTGAGTAAATAACAGGAATGAGAATCCTCAAAACCATGATTGGGCAAGAATGGCAGTTCTAATCTTGTCCCAGGCCAAAAGTCAGAGGTTCCATTGGTCCTGTCCTGGCTGGAGGCAGAAGATCTCATTCTGACTGAACCTCTGCTCTCTTCTGGTTAACAGCTCTAGACTGGACCCATAGATTTTCATTGTTGAAATGGTCTATATATTAAATGATTTTAGGGTATCAATTCTTGAAGTGGGCTGTTACTGGGATTAGCAGGCTTGCAGATGGTTAATGGACCTTCCTTCGTGATCCTCTTTGGATTCTACCTCATGTTTCCCATATAATGCCAGAAAGCAATGCTTCACAAGTGCCTCTCCTTAGGACTTCCAGTCCCACATGAAGAGGTGCTGTCAGGGGTCTGTCTCCAGGTGGAGACATGACATTCTGATAAGCTGCAAAGATTAGAACATCATATAGTTTTGACTCCTCCCCATTTGGTTCTGTCAACCACCTTTCTAGGAGATCATCTCCCAGGAAGTCTGGTTTACCTCCAGCCATGCTAAGGAGATGGGAGGAATATTATCCCCTTAATGAGGTAATGCACTTACCCTTCCAGAATTGCCCTGAATTCAGTATAGTCATTTACAGACCCAACATGTATAGCCCTTCTAAGACTGTCCACTTTTCTGAGTTACTCAGAAAAACATAACTTTTTCTTCTCTGTCTCTTCCAAAGCCTGGGCTTTCTCGTTCTTTCTCTTAAGCTATACAAGTCCCTTTCTGCCATGTGACTGCTTAAAAATGGCATAGCTTTCTCTCTCCCTTCCTTTTCTCCATCTCCTTTTCAGTGGCAGTAAAGATTTTTCAGCTTGCCTGCCCTGAAATTCTATTAAAATTGCCCTTGAGATTCCTACTGAGTCCACTTAAAAATATTTTATTAATGAGAATAAGAACCCATGAAGTGGAATCCCAGATTTCTTGATAACACATAACATACATTGTAGAAGTTCCCCCTCAATTTTCATTAATAATTTTGTTATTTTTTATTGCCAACCAACCATCTAAAAAGATTTTAGAATTAGTATTCAAGATTTTATACAATGTAATATAATTAAATAAATCTCCTATTAGTTGAGAATATATCAGAAGGGAAGATTATCAGGAAATATAAACCCTAAAAGCCAGTGTCCTGGATAGCCACAAATTCTCCTCACTGGGGTAACTTCAGTCACTTGGACTTTGCCCATTTTATGTCTTTCAAAATATGGAAAACATTAGAAAGGCTTCCACCTCAGAAAAAAATGCTGAGAAGTCATAAGAATTCAGCATCTTCTTCTCCCTTTACCCAATAATATTCTCACCTTAGAGAGTCAAAGAACCTCAGTCCTCGTCAGTCAGATGGCGTGACGTTTACACCATTTGCAGAGTTGCAAGCTTTAGCAGGGGATTCGATAGAACAGAGAAAAGGCTATGAGGTTTTTAATTATAAGCATTTATTTTTTCATCTGTACAAAGATAGTGGGCCAAGATTGTGCTGTAAAATAATGAAAATTCTTCCATTTCCCACTCCACTCTACTCCTCTACCAGTTTCCTACAGACTTCAGAACTATTTCTCAGTCCATACACAGTGAATGTGCTGCTGTAAAGAAGGATATGGAGGAAGATGTTTGGAGGAAGTCAAAAAATAATTGTTATAATGATGCAGAGTTTCCATTTTCTGTAGAAATAGAAAAAATAACTCGAGTCTTGAAAGTTTTCAGTGATTTAAGTATACCCATGAAAACTGTTCAAATTTATAAAAGGTATTATTCTCAGATCTTTGTAACTCTTACAAAACCAAAATTCTTAAATTTCTGTTTTTATTAGTAAGATTACTTTTTTTGAAGCCTGGAAGTGCTTCTCATGTTGTTTTAGGTGGTTTTAGGTTTAGGTGTTTTGGGTTTGTTTGGCTGGTTTGGTTTTGTTTTGCATTGTTTTGTTGCCAAACAAATGCCCTACTGTATCTAACCCAAACCTATAGCCCAGGTTGTCCTTGAACTTGTGATCATCCTTGCTTAGCTTATTTGATTCTTTGGTACTTGTTTACCTGCATGGGGTATATCAGAACCCCCCAAATGAAAGGCCTCATATAGGTCAAGCTGGTCTTGAGCTCACTATACAGCCAAACATGACTTTAAATGCCTGACTCCCCTACCTCTACCCTCCCTTGTGCTGGTACTACAGGTGTGTACCACCATCCCTGGCCTGGCAGTTCTGATATTGAATTAAATGTTTATTATTAGTTGGTCTATGAGTGGTAAGAGGGCAGAGACACAGATTCACATGCTCACCCTCAGCATCTTGAGGAGATTCCTAAATCTTATAGGGACTTGAATGCATGCCAAGCCTGGGTCTGTGATTTCAAATCAAGAAAGAATTCCAAACCTGTTTGAAGAAGAATTGGACATTTTATTAAAGTTATTTAATATGGATTTAAAGCATGAGTACTGGGAGAAAGCAAGCAAGCCAGAAAGGAAGGAAGACAGAAAGACAGAGAAAGAAAGAAAGAAAGAGAGAGAGAGAGAGAGAAAAGAAAGGAGGGAGAGAGAAAAGAGGGAGGGAGGAAGGAAGGAAGACAGAAAGACAGACAGACAGACTGCAAGTATGGGTGTGTGCTCCTCAAAGGAGAGTCACAGGAAGTAAGACATACCAAATAAGGTGTGGTCTCCCCACTAGTTATCTTAGCCATAAATACCTTTTTCATGGTTCTCAAGTTCATTCAAAAGGTTGCTAAGAAATCTTTTCCCTGTTTTCTCTCTGCTGTGATAAGTGAGGCTATGGGGAGACTCTGGAGAGAACTCTTGGGGCTATAAGCTGATAAGATAAAACTAGAAGTTGCTAGCCTTGCACAAGGGATGGGGTGTGTGTCTTATCTCTACCATCAGGGTTTCTGCTGAGAAGTCTAGAAAAGTTTAGGTTTGTGGTTGGGAAAACAGAAAGGTCCCTAGGAATTGTTAATAGTGCTAAGAACTCTTGTTTCTATGTTGTCAAGAGCCTTCAACCAACCCCTGGGTGAAAGGTTCCTTTCTCTTCTCAGGTCTCCCAGGACTACCTCAAATCCACCCTAGTAAAATAAAAAGATATACAATCTTCAGACAATATTAGATGGCAAGTTTCTATTTCCAGGTATGTCAAACTAATTGCCGTAACTGGTGAATCCAGTGTGAACTCTAAATAACCACAAAAATAAATAAATAAATAAATAAATAAATAATAGTGAAGCCCATTTAAAAGAAATGAAAAGTATATAAAGGGTTAAAATACTCAATTTTATTTGTCTTTGTTTTGTGTAGACAACATCTTGCTATGTAGTCCTGGCTGGCCTGAAACTTGCTATATAGAGCAAGTAGACTTCAAACTTGTGTCCATCCTCCTGCCTCTGCCTCCAGAATACTGGAATAACAGGTGCATACTGCCACTCCTGGACAGTTTTTAGAGGAAGGATATGACACTGGATAATTGATCTTTTTGTTTTTTGAGGCACGATCTCACTATGTAGACCAGGCTGGCCTGGAACTCACAAAGATCTGCTTGCCTCTGCCTCCAGAGTGCTGGAGCTAAATGTACATGCCACCACACCCAGAAAATCCTTTTTATGAGACTGCTAGAATTGAAATATAAAATAGTTCCGGCAAGATAGCTGAGCAAATAAAGATACTTGTTATGCAAACCTGACAACCTGAGTTTGTGTAAGGGCCAAAGATAGCTTACAGTGATAATTAAGCCCAATTATGCTATGGAAATGTATTTTTGTTTTAATCCCAGGTGTGGGATATGGGGCTACTTCAGTTTGTCCACAGCCATTAACTATGATGGTCTCATCCTCTAAGAGGGTCATGATTTCTGCCTGTTGCAGATAGCCTAATTCTGGGGACTCTGGAGAGGGTACGAATGCTAGAAGTCCAAGAAAGCTGGAGGTTCTCCAAAGGAGAAAGCTGCTTCTGGTTGCTGCTGTTGCAGTTTGAGAAGAAGCTGGAGATATCCTGACAGCAAAGATTGGCCTGGCCCCAAGAAACATGATGTCCCTAATTAGCAGGAAGTAGTCTAAAGAGGACTATGCCCCCCCTTCCCTCTAACCTCCTTTCTTTCCTACTAGTTTTATAGGGTTAGAAGAAATTAGGGTGGAACAAGGGTTGGAAGGGAGATAGAGGTATAAGAACCCAATAAAACAGTAAAAACGAAACAAAACAAAAACACACCAACAGTAACCCATAACCCCCACTTGCCTGAGGATAGATAACTTCCTGGAATGCTGGGGGCTGCAACTCTTATGAGATAAGAAGCCAGGGGTCTTCACTCCCTGAACAAGTTTGTTTGACCCAACCACACAGGATGTCCTTGATTGGATATAGCGGGGAGGTACGCATGCAGGATTTTTGCTTGACCCTGATTGGGCCTAATGGAAAATAAGGTGGCCTTATGTTTTTGCCTTTTTAAATCTCTGAATAATGTGACTTGTTACTATTTTCTGGGAACCCTAGAGTGGTCCTGGCCAGAGTCATCATCCTGGCTGGTATTTAATTCAAGCTTGCTTCAGATTGGGTCAAAAATTGTGGAACTCTTCTTTCTCTTGGCATTCTCAGGTGTAACATTTGATCCTTATGAGACCTGGTAGAAGGAAATAGCTGGCTTCTGAAAGTTGTCCTCTGACCTCCATCTGTGGGCTGAGGCATGTACATGCCCACACTCACACGCACATTATACATATAAACGACTTTTTATAGTTTAGGATAAACTATCACAAGCTAGAGAGATGGTTCAGTGATTAAGCTCACTGGCTGCTTTTCAAGGAGACCCTGTGCTGTTCCTATGACACTGGCCCCATAAAGAAGCTGGAAGTGAGAGCACAGACAGCCAGTGTAAACCAAAGCTCTCTAATGGCCTTTCTTATGTGTAACTTCAACTGAGGAAAGCGCACAAATAGGAGTGCATAGCTTGATGAGTTTACTCATGTAAACACCACCAAAACCAAGACTGAAGGTGTCCTGGCTCCCCTAACCATTTCCTCTCCCTTTGAGGACATTCTCCTCATCTGTCACTACAGATGAGCTTACCTATGCTCCCCCATTTTCCTACATTTCCCTCTCCCTACCTCTCAGTCTTTTGTTCTGATCTTGTTAATTGAGGGCTGAATTGTCCTCTCTGTCAAGGACTCACTGGCAAAGTAAGGAGATTCAGGGCAAGGAGAACAAACTAATTGATTTATAAAACAGAGGCATAGGACTTAGGACAAAAAAAGCAGCATGAACAGAAGAACATAGTCCTTTCCTTAGCATGCCTTGGCCTCCAACCATAGAGAGAATATCTTATGCACTGTATAAAAGCATCACCTGTCCAAAAACAATAAATAAATAAAAGCCTATGGCCAACGAGGCAGGAAATAGAAGGATAGAAGGTGGGAGTTCCAGCAAAGAGAGAGAGAGAGAGAGAGAGAGAGAGAGAGAGAGAGAGAGAGAGAGAGAAATTCTGGGGAAAAGTCAAAAGCAAAAGATTCACCCTGAACTCTGGAGAGGAGATAGACACATAAATCTAAAAGGAGGTAACTCACCAGAGGAAGAACGTAGGCTAGAATAAGCTGGATTATTGAGATATGAACTAGTTGAGAAACAGAGCCAAACTTACAGCCTGAGCATTTTATTCATGAAATATTAAGTCTCATGTCATTATTTCTGGGAATAAAGTGACTGGGTTAAAAGACCATAGTAAGAACCAATTAGTCCTTTGTTTGTTTGTTTCACAGCATGGTCTCACTATGTCCTGGCTGTCCTGGAACACACTATATAGACCAGGCTGGCGGATGGCCTCAAACTCACATAAATTCATCTGCCTCTGCCTTCTGAGTGCTGGTATTGAAGTGTGTGCTGGTATTACGCCCAGCAACTACTAACTAGTTTTTATGGAATGATAGAACGTTCCACTAAAACTCCAGTTTGTCCAACAAGCATACTAGCAGCCCCAGAGTCGGCTTAGATAACCTCTAAGGGAACTCTGATTTCTGATCTTTTCTGGCTTTACAGACTCCTAAGCGGGCTTCAAAGTTCTTAGGGGAGGCCGGGGGTGGCATTTCCCAACAGCAGCACTAGAAGCCAGCTGCAGCCAATGGCTCTGTCCCTGCCAGCTGCAGAACTTAATGATGGTAGCATTGGCCTTGAGCACTGCGTCGATGATTAGGAGGCTGTGGGTGAGGAAACGCAGCAAGTTCTGCAGATAAGTTAATTAATTACTGTGGTTATGGTAACATCAAAAGCCAGCAGCATGAAGAGCTCTTTGATCTCCAGTTCAACACCCTTTCAAGTTTCTCCCTTTGGCCTGCCCAGAGAGTTCTTGCTTCTTTACTATCTTGAGTTTTAGAGAGAATCCTGATAAACTCAGCCTCCAAAGGCAGCCACCCATTCAGCGATGACTACAGAGTCACTGAAGTGTCATCCTGAGTACACAATCAACTCGCTGACTCTCGGCATCTCCTAAAGCCTCACACTCCCAGCTGTGCTAGCTGGAATCATCATGGCTTCGAGTTCGGATACCAAGCAACCTGAATAGGAGGCATTGTTAACCAGAGAGAGAGAGAGAGAGAGAGAGAGAGAGAGAGAGAGAGAGAAAGAGAGAGATCAAATGTTCTCTTTTTTTTAAGGTTTATTTATTTATTATATGTAAGTACACTGTAGCTGTCTTCAGACACTCCAGAAGAGGGCATCAGATCTCACTACAGATGGTTGTGAGCCACCATGTGGTTGCTGGGATTTGAACTCAGGACCTTTGGAAGAGCAGTCAGTGTTCTTAACCGCTGAGCCATCTCTCCAGCCCCTCAAATGTTCTGTAACCAGAGAATGAACACATTGCTAGGCATTCTAATCATGGAATCTGTGCTATAAATCCACAAAAAATGGGTACACCAGGGCTTCACATAACACTATACCAAACTACCCAGGAATAATGAAAGGAACCAGCAGAGTATGACCCAACAAAAGCCAGAGATAGAAACAATTATATTAAATGCAAGGAAAAGGCGAGCTGTAACCAGAATAGGACAAGAAAGAGGTTGTTCTGAGATTAAGAAATGTCATATTATTTAAGGGGGGTGATGACTACTAGGGTGTTCCTTTATACATTGCCTCTGAGCTTCTCACTAGATCATATTTCACAACTTTAAAAGAAAGAGAGAGAGAGAGAGAGAGCACTTTGAAGAAAAGACCAAAGGTTCTAACACTAACTAGGGAAAACCTGGGGGTTCCAAAAAGAATAAAGAAAAAGCAAGAGTCTGTTCAGTTGCTGAGCCTAAAAAAGCTTCAAATCTAGCCCAAGTCGGCAGACTGTCAGATAGAATGAGCATAACCAAAACCGAGGCAGTAGATTCATGCCTCGCAGAAAAGGAATCAGTCCTCGGACAGGACAGCCTAGGGACAGGACAGCCTACACTTCACCTACTCAACTCACTGGGTGTCCTGAGTGTGTTCTCAGCAGGAAACCGGAAAGCAGCTGTGGCTAAAACCATGTCAGAAGCAACAGTCTCACTGCCAGAGATGAATCGATGCAGGACCTGTGCTTCCGGCCAGGGGGTGGGCTGAACCACGAGGCCCTCCACTCTCCGTGTGTGGCGGCAGGGGATGCGTTCCAATTATTCTGTGGTTCAGGTTGTGGTTTGTACGTTCAGAACCTCCAGCTGAGCTCTGTGGTACTGCAGACGAAACAAATTCAATTAACACTGCTTGCCCCAAAGTCCTGGTTCCTGGATCCCAGGCAGTAGACATAGATGGGGAGCCGGGTGTGTTCTCCCAGGACAGGGGTGTGCTGGGTAATTTTGCCAGACTGCCCTCTGCTGTACAGAATCAACAAAGTACTTTGTGTGCCATTTTCTTTCAATGACCTAATTAAAGATCCCGAAATGCTCTAAAAGAATCTGAACGTGCTTTAATCTGCAAAGAGGCACCATCATAATGTGCATAATCCTCACAAATGGCCTGTGAGGTAACCGCTGCGCTCTCTCTCGCTCTCTCTCTCTCTCTCTCTCTCTCTCTCTCTCTGCACTTTCTAGATAAAAGAAACTTTCTAGAAGAAAAAAACTGAGGCAAAAATTTTAGATGCTTTGTCTAAGGTCACACAGCCAATTAGAATCGGAGTTTAATTTCAGTCTGGAACCTGTCACCTCTGCAACGCCCTACGCTTCTCTGCACTGGGTAAGTACGTGGGGTTGGTGATACAGGAGAGGACTCGTGCCTGCCACTGGGTGCTAACTAAAATTTCAGCCCTGGCCTGAGAGTCTTTTACAATCCATTGGCTGGCTCCTAATGTGTCTGAAATTCACATAATGACCACAGAAGACTGGCCTCGGCTGTTAAGGTCTGTTTACTCGATCCTTTCTCTGTCCGCACAATTCACCAGGCCTAAGGTGAATGTCATAGCTTTATAACCAGCATCTCCCAGTCCTTATTCAGGACCCAGCCCACGAGGGTTAAGCAGACTATGGGACGTTCTTGAGCCCGCTTCCTGGATGTCTCTTCCATCATCTGCCTAGCAAATATCGATAGTAAAGGAACCAGCTTGCTCCCTAGCTACCCCGGCAGAGACTCTCACTTTTCAGTTACTAAGGGCTGAGTAGGGACTAGGCTCTGTGGAATCCGAAACTATCCAAAGTCTTCTTTGAGAAACAAGTCAAAAAGGGGAAGACTAGAAAATTGACTGTGAGCTACAACATAAAGAGGTCACGCTGTCTCCTGGGCAGATGCTCACAAGCAAGCCGTGGTACACATGAGATGGACTGAGGACAACTACTCTGAAGGGCAGGAGTCCATTCTCTTCTTTTCATCATATAGGTCCCAGGGATTAAACTCAGGTCGTCAGGCTTAGCTGCAAGCACCTTTACCCATTAAGCCATTTTGCTGGCCCTCAATCAAATATTCTTAACCAAAAAAAAAAATCCTAATTAATCAAGCCTTTAAACCTGCCAATCTGTAGATAGATGGAGGCAACGAAAACATGTCACAAAGACTACAGAAATAGAATCAATGAGAAGCTGACTCCTGAAATTGAATAACTAAGATGACCTTAAAAGAAAAACACAAGCTGAAATGAAGGAAAAACTGTTAATTAATTTAAAACAAACAAACAAACAAAAACCTTAAACATATCAATCAAATGCAACCACAGACCTGACTTAGGAAAGAGATTTGTAAGGAGATACTTTGGGGACAACTGGACAAAATGCATGTGAACCAGGTATCCCTTGACATTAGAAATGTGTTGCTAACTTTGTTCATTATGACCATAACTTTGCTGTTATGCTTTTCACAAAGTTCTTACCAAATAGATGTAGATTACAAACTATGAATGAGTTGAATGATACTATATCTGCAACTTACCTTAAATTTCTCCTTCAGGAAAAACAGTTGGAGAGGTAGAAAATCAAGAATGGCAAACGGGGGAGGAGAGTTGCATTATACTTCACTCTATGTATGTTTGAAATTTTCTAGAAAATAGATTGCATGGTAAGTATGCTAATGGGTAAATGCAGAGGGGAACAAAAGAGCAAAGAAGAGGTTCCTAACTAGCCCGAGATGTCCTTGACATCTCAACAAACAGGCCTGAGACACCCGGCCTTCTATTGCTTCCCATGCTGAGCTGTGATCAGCATATGTGGAAGGTGGCTAATTGGTCTTAGAGCCCCTGGCTTTCAGCAAAGCATGACGGAGCTTCTAAGGGAGAGCTAATGACTGGATCGCTCTACCACCCATTGAAGGATTAATGACTTAAAAGCCTCGGGTGGGCAGAGAAACTCTGGACAAGAAAGTTGACTTCACTGAGGATACCTGTGGGCTGTTAGGTTCCAGACCCTTTTGACCGGAGGATCACCTGGAGTGGAAGCTTCCTCTCTGAGACTACACTGCACGAGGACTCTTCAATCCCAACCCTTACCACTCTGTAAATCCCCAAGCTCACCACACCATATCTGCAGAGAAACTGTGATCCCTCAGTCTGATTAAAGAAGCAATTCGGCCTCCGGAGGTGCCTGCTTCTCTTTTCTTTTCACACCATCTCCATCAATCCCAATCTGGCATCCATTCAAGTAGTAATGGCAGCTAGTGCTAAGTATCATAGTGGTCATGGAAGACACAGAGAAGTATAATATACTCCTTCCTCTCAGGGAAGACAAGTCATTGACACAGCAAAATAAGGGCTTTTAAAAATGAAATAGCATGCTGCTAAATGACTGGAACTGTGTGCTGAGCCCTGCATCCCTAGAGGAACGTCTGAGGATTTATGTGCAGAATGGCTTATGAGAGAAGGAGGCCAGCTGGAAACATGCATGTAAGCAAGGAGAAGCAAGGGCTTTAGCGGGTGAGGGTAGCTGAGGAGATGTAAAGGAAAGGGGGTATGGGTGCAGGGACTCATCACAGCAGAAGGAAATGTGTTGGCAGAAACAATGGGGTCCCTTAGATCCTCCCCTGGCCATCAAATCTCACCTGAATTCCACTGCCATACTGGTGTGATAAAGGGAAGGTTGGGAGAACATGTGTGTAGGCAAAGGAGCCCTGCACAGACAGTAGATTTTTACAAATACAGATAGAAAGGGACTAGAGAGGGGGCTCAAATACATCACTCTGTCTTTAGCCACCGTACAATCAGAATCCTAAAAAGCCCAACTCTCTAACAACGTGGCAATAGACCCAAACAGAAAGATTTGATCAAAATATGCTTTAGATTTTGTCCTTGTGATTAAAATAAGACTGAGAAGGGGCCACTATCGAATCCTTGCTCTCGATGACTGAGAGAAGTCACTCTGGCTCTGTCAGAGATTTCATAGAATCAGCCATCTTGTGTGGCACTCCTAACTCAGAAATGAACAGGGAAGCCTCAAGAAAGGCTTTCACTAAGCTAGTACGATATAAGCCCAAAGACAAAGTACCTTTGGTCTGCAGAAGAGGTTAAAGGCTAACTCTCGGCTGAGGCAAAGGGCATGAGTCTCTGAAATGACTATTGAGTCCCTTAAAGAGCAAACTCCTCGTTCTACACTCTCCCCTTCTCACTGCTGTGCTCATATAAAAACAACTTAAAATACTTTAAAGCTATCTCCTCTACTCCTGGACCACTTTGCCAAGAGTTTAGGAACATTGCATGCGCCCCCTTGAAGAAAGCTTTAGTAGAAAGCAAGTTTACACAGAAATCCCAGAACTTTCAACTTAGCAGCATGACCAGGCCTCAAGAACAGAACAGATAGAGAAATCATCAGGAACCACACCCCTTTCTTTCCCCCTCCCTCCCTTCTACCCTGCTCCTCTCCACCCTGCATCTCTGCCCCGCAATTGTCTCTTCCGTGTCATTCTCTAAATATCAATTTCCTATGTATATATGCACAAACATGAGGCAAACATGGTTGTTCAGCTTATTTTTGTTTAAAAAGTTGTAATGACTTTTTGAACATTTTTATAATGGATTGCTGCATACAATTAGATTTTTATATGTTGTTGCTTTTAATCTGTTATAGTTTGCTGTTTTAAAGTTTATGAAGAAAGTCCTCTAAGAAATCTTAGATCTCTAAAACAGGGTTTTTCTTTTATTTTAATAGGCTTTTTAAGGGAACGGTGGATAATTTTTGACACCCTATCAAAACTCAGTAGGTAGCTGCTTCTTAAAGCTGGCTTGCTCTGTGAATCTGAAATCATAGACTTTTTCATGCTGTTATAGTGAGATATACTACTCTACCTTATATTTCAAACACATCTTTCAACTATGTAATTGTCCTTCATGTTGGTTATGTATTGTATTTTCTTGTATAGTAGATTCTGTAAATTACACTTGTTAATGGGAGCACTGATGTCATCAGAAAAGGCTTTATGTGTTGCAGAGCCATCAGATTCACAGTTGAAAATACAAGTTTTTCAAACTTTTTAGCTTTCAGGGCAAGGGATAAAGCTCAATGGTAAGAAATCTTGCACATCGTGTCTGGGAGTGTGTGTCTGCAAAGACTGACTGCTTAGAACTAGGATACTGTAGAGGGACCAAAATGCTGCAGATACAGCATCCGATTACCCTGTCTTAGGCCAGTTCTTGCCCTCCAGAACAGTCATTCTTGACCCACCTGTGTGTCAGAACTAACACCCTGTGACTAATATATAAAAACCTTTAGAATCTGTTACCAGACTACTAGCTTCCACTAACCCAAAAGCCAAAACTGTCATCAGATGGCATCTTCAGCCTATAGCATCTTCAGCCTATAGAAAAGTTTCTGCCATCTCAGTATAACCGTCTTCTGATGTACCCACCAATGAATTTTAAACTTACCTTGATTGGTGGCTTTCTTTGTCCTGTCAGTCTATAAAACTGCTTCCATATTGGACCGTGGAAATTGGGTTAAATCTAAATCTATACTCCTGGGTCGTAGTCACTCAAAATGGCAGCAGAATAAACTATCTCTTATTCTCTTTCAGATGAGAGCTGTGAGGGTTTTTTTTGTTTGTTTTTTTTGTTTGTTTGTTTATGTCAACAGATTCCACCCTTGAGGAGACTTATAAAAGCTTTGTCCTGTGCTCTCTCTCTCTGGCTATACAGTCATGCACTCTTCCTTCTTTCAGGTCTACCACACATATGCACTATGCTCTCCATAGTGGCTCTCTCTCCCACTGTTTTGTTTTAAGCTAACTCTTAGCATTTTTATAATGTCTCTAATTCTCTCCCACTTCCCAGCCTTATCATGCTGTCTCTGGTGGTGATACTGTCCCATCTTATGTTCTTCCACCTCAACCCCTATGAGAACCGTGGTTCCTGTGGCCCCGAGGTGCCACGGAACAGTGATATCCTAACAAGGTGCTTCCCCTCAGCCCACAGCTCTGATTTCTAAGTGCTTTAACGTCCCCACACAGTGCACACTGGTCTCAAACTTGCTGTGTTACTGCTTCCTGCTCCTGAGTGATTACAGGAAGGCACCACCAAGCCTGGGAGGATGATAATTTGTAATGAAGTGTGATCTGGCATGGTGCCATATACCTGCATCTCAACATTTAGTAGGCTGGTGCATAAGAATCCTGAGGTCGATGCAAGCCTGAACTACATATTAAGACCATAAGGAGGAAGGAAGGAAAGAAGGAAGGAAGGAAGGAAGGAAGGAAGGAAGGAAGGAAGGAAGGAAGGAAGGAAGGATTCCTCACTTTGCACTAGAAATTAAAGTACAGACTTAGTTCAATTATAAACATCGTTTTTATGAAGCAACCAGCTAGAGGATCCCTAACTATAATTGCCTGGCATGAATGAAGAGCTGCTTAAAAGACACTATGTCCCTCCCTTTGACTATCAGACTATTACTATCAGGCTATTAAAAACAGTGGTCTCTAAGAAACTGAAATTTCCCTAGGTTTCTTATTCTGGGAGAAGGAAAAGACTGAAGCCTGGTGCCAGCCAGAGGAGGAACTTGCCTCCCAGGAAGATACGTCACACAGATCTGAAAACGTATCAGATCACTTTATAGCCCAGATAATGGTGATGGGCATCCTACACTGACCAGAAGTAACTTAGTAATGTATACTTTTTGCCTTTTCTTCAAACCTAAATCTCATGTTAAGACCCAAAGAGTAGACTTGTATTGCATTGTAGCACTGCTACCCATCCTTGTTCTTCTTTCCAATGTAGCTATCAACACTGAATACATAGTCTCTGTCCTTGACTATCAATCAGCTTGTCTGTTTAATTGACTTATGAGAGTAAATGGCTAAGCCTCACTTGTAGGACAACAGAACCCAGGCTCTGACCCTAAGACCTCTAACAAAAATAAAAATAAAAACAACAAAAAAAAAGAGGAAAAAAATAACATTTTTAGAAATCTTGCTATGGAGTCGGTAATGTGTCATGGCGTGTCCCAGGGTACGCCCATTTGCCTCAACCACTTTACTTGCAAATGTTCATTGCAATAGTCACTGGTGTGGTTCAAGACCTCCGACTCCTGCTGCATTATCAGTACTGGATCCTCTCCCATGTTCCTCTCAGGTAGCGGGTGCCTTGTGTCATGGAGATCCTACAACTTTGGCCCTACAAGACCAGCTGCTTTACAAACTCCAGCAGTTTATAGATAGGGTAGATGGTAGGGTGGACCAACTCAAGGCCTTGGATCTGAGCCTCAGTGGTGGCTCTGTTGTTCAACCCACCAGCTCTCCCACTTTGCCCAAGGGAGGAGCAGGAGCAGCTCTCTGACTTCTGGTAGCCAGCAAGACCTCACACCCTCCAGCCAGCTACATCACCAGGGCCGCTCTACTGCCCCGCCCAGGCAAGGAGATTCTTCATTTTTATTCTGCACCATATCAGTATCTCTTAAATTCTTTAGTTCCTTCTGTGTTTTAATACTTAAGAAAAAAAATTGTGAAGGACAACTCACTCAGACTGTGCCAGCAGGAAATAAGACAGAAATTCACAGTCTCCTGATGTATTTAGGGCATAAAACAAAACAAAACACAAAACCTACGCCTCTAGTTTCCTATCTTGATAGCAGGAGAGATAGACTTACATATGAAATGGATACCCTTCTAGAGACAAAAGAACAATGTAATAGTGATAGTTTAATTGCTACTTGGAATGCACTAAAAAATTAGTCTGTTGGGTTTGAGCTCTCCCACCACGAAACACTGGACTAAACCACCAACGAAATCTCTCATTTTTTGAAAATAAATCTAAATCGATTTAGAGAGTTAGATTGCCACTGGGGGCTGATGGAGGGCAGGCAGCAGGCCGTAGTGGGGCGTCACTTGCAAGAAGCAACTGAGCAACTAACTGTCGAGTCACAACCACATGTCTCAGAAAAGCTGGAGGACCCTGGGGAAAGCTAGAGGACTTACATATCTTTGCCTCTTTAAATAAACCTTTACCTCAATAGGACCCAGACTGAAGGTTAGATCAGAGGCTAACAAAGGATCGGGCTAGTAGTTTAGTGGCATTGGCCGGAATGCAAAGCAATACAATAGGAAAGCAAAGTCTCGGGTGGATGAGACTCACTCGCCAAGATGGAGATTCGGATATTGCGTTTCCTAGGTTCCCTACTGTCTCTCAGATGACCTCGCCACAGTTCCTTGCTTTCCAGTAGGCCCCTCTACACATGGATCAGAGACTTGTCAAACAAACCATACAGCCCATCAAACTCAGCAGTTGGGTGTCACTTCCTCCCATCCACCTCCCTTCCTATTGATTCCTGCTTACTGTCTCAACTACTGAAATACTTACTTATTGACCAAAGCAGCATGTAGGAAAAGAAACGAAAATCCAAGCAAGTACAAATCTATAAACCAGTGCTCTCAGCTTCGCCTCTACCTGGATAGTGTTCATTCAGGCTCTATGCTGTACCAGAGGGGATTCGATCCTCCTTCTACCTCCCTGTTCAGCCTCTATGCTGCACTGGAGATGATTCTTTGCTATCCTCTCTTGCCTGCTGGATTCGCATAAACCTTGTGAATTGCCATCGGGTTTCCAAGTTGTCTGTCTTAAGTAGCTTCCCACTGCCTAAAGTTATAATCCCAATGCTATCATCTGTCTCCGCCCAAACCTGGGTTACCATTCCAGTTGCCTGGGAAGGACCCTACTTTACAAGCCACCACATGTGAATGAACTAAGCTTTTCCTAGGATGTTTTGAGATGATGAAACTGACCCCTCCCCTACAGGGGCTGACTCAGTAAAGATCATACAAACGCCCTATATTTTAGTCATGGGAAAGGAAAAAGGGGTGAGATCAGTTTGAAGATACCACTTTTCAATATTATGCAACCGGTTCAGAAATATTTTTGGAGTGCTGAGAAAAATAAAAATGCTCTTTAGCTGAGGTGGTGGTAAAGAAAGACAAAGATCTTTGTAGACACAAAACAGCATTGCTGATACAAAAACATAGCTCCTACCTCAAGGGGGGAAAAGATTAACCCAAAGGGGATCTGATTAACCCAGCTTCCTTGTTTCAATCAGGCAGCAATCTCATGAAGTTTTTATAAAAATAGAACAAAGGAGTTCATGAATCAAGATGCTTTTTCAAATACATCCATGGAAATATCAGGCAGGTGGCTTGTAGCAAAACAGAAACCTATTTGTTGTAAGCCTCAAATGCTATCTGATGACACCACTAGCTTTTGAATTGGTGGAAGCTTGTGGTCTGCTATGTTAATGTATTTCAAGAGGTTTCACCCAATAGTCACAAGGGTGTTATAGCACATAGAGACTGGAAAGGGATAACTAATAAAGGGGTAAAAATAGACCACGATAAATTGTAATTAGGCTCTGGATCTGCAACATTCCAACATCTCAAAAATCATTGAAGTTCTAATCAGTCCTGGTATATGGGTCAGTGAAAGAGGAACCTTCTTTCTGGAAAACTTCAAAGTATGCTGTTTTTTAAATGCTCATAAATTTTAACCCATGTCCATATAAGGAATTAGCAATTCCCCCTATTTTCAAATGGAGAGAATTTCAATTTTTATCACAGTATGATTTTTTTTAAAAAAAATTATCCAAAGGCACGTAGAACCAATAGGAATGAATCAGTGTTGCTTGTTGAAGCTGAAAGTTGACCATAGGTTATAGAATGAAAAATAAGGAAACTCAAGATCTTCTCTGGACATGAATATAAGTCTACATATAGATCTTCCCATTAAATAATCAGTCTTTGTTTTGTTTTGTTTTGAGACAAGAATTCTCAGCGTAGCCCTGGGTATCCAGAAATTTTCTCTGAAGACCAGGTTGGCCTCCAACACAAAGAATCACCTGTCTCTGCCTCCTCAGTGATGAGATTAAAAGCACCACCACACCTGGCTGAAATACTCACAGATAAATAATTACAGATAAAATAAACAAGTGAATCACAGCCAGGTAAAGTAGAGGATACCTGTAATCCTGGAACTTGGGCTATTGAGGCAGGAGGATTGCTCTCTCTCTCTCTCTCTCTCTCTCTCTCTCTCTCTCTCTCTCTCTCTCTCTCTCTCTCTCTCCCTCCCTCCCTCCCTCCCTCCCTCCTTCCCTCTAACTCAAGGATCAATGATTTCTTTTGCTATGCCTTTGCTTCAGTGCTCCCTTTTATAAGCTGTCATGGTGTTTTATGACAGCAATAGAAAAGTAACTAAGACAGAAGGCACCAGAAGCAGGTTTCTGCTGTGATAGGCCTGACCATGATGTTGTTTGGAGGGAGGTGAAAGATTGGTAGTTTTTACCAGGAAAGCAGTTGAGCATTGTGAGCAGGGATTAATGGACCATTCAAGTATAAGTTTGGAAGATAATGGTGCTGAAGATACTGTGGTCCCAGCTCAAGAGGTTACAGAGGGGAACAATATTAACAACTGAACTAGAGACCATTCTTGTGATATTTTGGCAAAGAATGTGACTGGTTTCTGCCCTTGTCCTAAGAATCTGGCTGAGGCTAAATGGAAATGTGTTGGAATAATTTCCTTGATGGAGGAGATTTCAACAACAGGGTCAATATTGTGTGGTTGTGTGGTTACTAGTAATTGTTCGATCACTATATATATTGAAAAAGAGGAAATGGGAAAAGAAAAATACAAAAGAAAAAGAATTCAAAAGAAAAAGAGCACCAGAAAACTTAATATTAAAACAAATGCTTGCGCTGAAAGAGATAAAATGAAAGGCCCGATCTAAAATAGAATAAAGGGAGGGAGTCCTCAGGGTAAGACCCCACCCAGCAGAGCATCCAACTTGAAAAATGGAAAGGCCTGAGGAATTTTCTGCTTCTAAAAAGCATCAACTAAAGAAAGCTTCTGCAAATGTGGTTCAAGGGGACAGGGCTTCATCCCAAGTGAGCAGGTGTACTAGACAGTGTCATCCACATGCATGTGGCTTTAGGTCATGAAGGAAGGATACATGAGTTGGGAAATCTTCCTCCATAGGGAAGGTGAGCATCTGAGACCAGGAGGATGGTGGGGCATTCCCTGCATACAGGGAAGGAAACTTTGAAAGTGAAATTTGGATTGTGTTGAAGACCACAGATGTTGAAGATGCCAGAGCCCTGAGATACCTGCCAAGAAAAGCTGATTATATGGAGTGTAACCAGCCAAGAGAGAAATGTGTTGCAGTCATTAAGGCTGGAAAGGAAGAGACATAAGCCCTCTAACATCAGATATGGAGCTACAGGACTTGGGATTTGCCCCTCCTGCATTTCGGTCTTGTCCCATTCACTCCTTTGGGGTGGTAATGTACATTCTGTGCCTCGTGTGTTGAAACCATGTAATTCGCTTTTCTATTTTACCAGGAATTACAATTAACAGATCGCCTTGAGTCTTGGAAGAGATTTTGGACATTTAAGCTGTATTGAGACAGACTGTGAAAGACTATGGGGACTTTTGAAGTTGAACTTAACACATTTCTGTATTATGATATGACCAAGAGTCTACGTGGGGCAGGGAGTAGAATGTGGTGATCTGAATGAGAATGACCTCTATAGGTTCATATATTTCAATATTTGGTCACCAGTTGGTGGAACTGTTCAAGGATTAGGAGATGTAGCCTTGTTAGAGGAAGTGTGTCATAGGGGGCAGGTTTTGGGGTCTCAAAAGCCAAACACTCTCAGTCTGTATCTATCTACCTCTATCTCTATCTTTTCTTTGCTCCAACTTGAGGATCAAGATATAAGCTCTCAGCGATTTCTGCCACCATGCCTTTGTTCCACCATCATGAACCTATAACCTTCTGAAACTGTCAGCCCCAAATGAAATAGTTTCTTCTATAAGTTGTCTTGGTCATGCTGTTCTATCAAAATAATAAAAAGGCAACTAAGACAATTGGCATGCTCTTTCCTGGGGAAAAGTATTTCTCCCACTTTCATCACTCCTTAGTTGCCTGTAGCTCTTTGTCTACAAAGGATTGAGGCTCATGAGCTGTCTTAGTTAGGGTTACTATTGCTGTGAAGAGACACTGTCACTAAGGCAACTCTTATAAGGGAAAACATCAAATTGGGACTAGCTTACAGTTCAGAGATTCAGTTCATTGTCATCATGACTAGAAACATGACTGTATGCAGGCAGATGTGGTGCTGGAGAGTAGCTAAGAGTTCTAAATCCAGATCCATAGGCAGCAGAGGAGAGAGAGAATGGTGCTGGTCCTAGCTCCTGAGCTTCTGAAACTTTAAAGCCCACTCCCTGGGACATACTTCCTCCATCAAGGCCACACCGCCTAATAATGCCAATTCCTATGAGTCTGTGGGGCAATTTTCATTCAAACCATCACATGAACTATCCCTCTTCCACACTATCATGTCTATTGGTGTCTACTCTGTTCAGGTCTTGTTTAGGCACAGACTGGTGATTTTAGAAGATGGTATTATTGCCTGTGTGGTCCCATGCTCCCTCTTGCTCCTGGAGTGTGGGAATGCCACTTGGGCAGGAGAAACAGGAGACACTAGACTTTTACCCTGTGCATTTACCCTATGTCATCTGGTGCTGGGCTTGTGGGAAGCCAATGCACCATTCAGGGAGTGGGAAAATGCAGCCCGAGTGAGAAATAACATAGGCTGAGGCCAAAGCTGGGATTCCCTGATTCCTGAGTGTCTAGTAGCTGCTGGAAACCCTGTAGGGTCCGGAACAGAAGGGGCCCATGGGCCTGCGAGGAGGAGCCCAGGGTCAGGGGCTCCCAAATTCCTGAAAGTCACGGGGAGTTGGGAACCTGGGGCCAGAAGCTCTGTAGATGAAGGCTTTCTCCATGTTTCCCTCGGTGGTTCTTGATGAGAGAGACAATTCTTGTTCCTAAAATGTTTATTGTGTGGTCATCATAGAAAATGGATGCATACCACCTCCTCTGGGTGAACCAGAGATTAAATTCCTTTTGCAGGAAGGGATGTCTTGGAAGGGAAGCTTATTGGCTAAACCCTCAGGGGCTCTAGATGCCTCATTAGCATGGAGAACTCTGTTCTGGGCTATGTGACCATTGGTCACATCCCTTTGTGGGGAATGTGGTTATGTTTTCTGAACCAGGAATCTTGGTAGGGAGCAGGGAGACGACTACTGTCCTCAGATAGGTTGGCTGGTGCGAGTGTCTCTGAACCCACTCAACCTTACCAAATGTCCTGATACAGTCCACTGCCCCACATATTCTATATTCTATCATATATCTTTTGTTGGACTTGCTTTTCCTTTCTTAAAACCCTGTTCCCTCTCCTCCTTGCAGGTCTTTACTGAAGTGTCTGGCAGCTGCAATCAAACTGAACACTAGAATAAAATGAGTTTACAACCTGATTTCAGGGTTCACTTGAGATCTCAAATGTAAGAATACTTAGAAACTTCTAGAAATGCTTCTAAACAGAGTCAATAATATAATGCACATAAAATTTTTAACATAGTTCCTTAAATTTTTTATTTTATTTTATGTGTATGGGTGCTTTAATTACATATATGCATGCAGCATATATATACCTAGTACCTATGGAGGCCAGGAGAGGGTGTCAGATTCAGATCCCTTAAAACTGGAGCTACAGTTATAAGCTGCCAAATAGGAACGGAGGCCTCTGGAAGAGCAGCCATTTCTCCACCCCTTTAACATAGGCGTTCATTTGTTTTGTTTTGTTGTTTTAGTTTTTCAAGATAAGGTTTCTCTGTAAGCCTTGGCTGTCCTGGAACTCTGTGCTCTGTAGAGCAGACTGGCCTCCAACTCAGAGATCTTCCTATCTCTGCTTCCCAAGTGCTGGATTTAAAGGCGTGCACCACCACCCAACTAACATGGCTCTTAATATGAATGTTCTTTAGGTTGGCAATTATTGTAATTTTATTTTGAAGCATGAAATTCCAATGCTATTGTCAGTCTCTGTGTTGCTAAATTCCTTCCCTTAGGGAAACATAAACAATTTTTATCCCTCCTATTATGGTCTCAACAACAACCCAAGGTATAATTCCCCCAAAGTTCATTCTAGGAATCAGTGAGTTTATTAGGCTAACTTACAGGGTAACAGGCAGGAGCATGGGTAGTTTTAAAACAGCTGCACTGGAAGATCTGTGTCCAACACGGATGATAATTCCACCAGGACTGTGTAGATGGAGGCCCCTCCCCTAATCTTTCCCCACCTATATCCTCTAGTCATTCCTGGAGACCACAAGTCCACAAATAATTAAGGAGTAATTATATACAACTGTTGGGAGGAATGATTGGCTACCTCACTGAAGGTACCACAACTCGACACCCCCTCAACCCCTCTTCTAAAGAAAGAAGTCAACAAGCCCAGCTGTTATAATCTATGGCAAGCAGGCCCAACCAAACTCCTGACGACGGCAGTAGTTGACTCAGAGGACAGAAGTGTGATTTAATAACCACCTTACACACACACACACACACACACACACACACACACACACAAAGGTGTTAGAGCTTTGTGTGCTGATATTGGATGGTAATAAAACCTTTAAGAACCGAAGCTTGTAATTAAATTATTGAAAGAACTGACTTTAGAAAGACTTAATGCAGTTCTCAAGGGAATGGGTTAAATGAAAGAGCAAGCCTGAGCCCTAGCTGACACCCAGCCAACCCATGAAATGCTTACACACTGTGATGCTATATGCCACTTAAAAATAAAGGTGCTTGACATCAAGCCGGGTGACCTTACTTCAGTCCCTAGGATCCTCATGGTGGGAGGAAAGAATGGGCTCCTATGAGTTGTCCAGTGACCTCCACACATGCAATGAAGCATGTGGAAAACATTCATATAGAAAGATTTCTATCGGGCTGGAGAGATGGCTCAGGTGTTAAGAGCACTGACTGCTCCTCCGAAGGTCCTGAGTTTAAATCCCAGCAATCATATGGTGGCTCACAACCATCCATAGTGAGATCTGATGCCCTCTTCTGGTGTGTCTAAAGACAGTTACAGTGTACTTTGATATAATAATAAATAAATCTTTAGAAGAAGAAGAAGAAGAAGAAAGATTTCTATCCAAAAGAACTAAAATTAGAAATGCTTAATGGTTTAAGGAGCAAATTTATTTACAGTGGAAATTTAATCTGGACTACATTATATACAATTTACCAAATGAATTTGCAATTGATTTCTTTTCACTAATTTTTTATTTACTTTACATTTCAATCGCAACCACCCATTCTCCTTTCCTCCTAGTTCACCCTTACAAATCTCTTCCCCATTACTCCCTCCCCTTCTCTGAGGAGAAGGGGAAGCACCCCCTTGGGTACTACCCCACCCTGGGGCTTCTAATCCCAGCAGGACTAAGTATATTCTCTCCCTCTGAGCCCCAACCGGACAGTCCAGCTAGAGGAAGGGGATCCAATGGCAGGCAACAGAGTCAGAGACAGCCTCTGTTCCAATTGTTAGAGGACCCACATGAAGACCAAGCTGTACATCTGCTACAAATGTGTAGGGGGCCTAGGTCCAGCCCCTGCATGCTCTTTGGTTGGTGGTTCAGTCTCTATGAGCCCCTCCCCCTGGGCCCAGGTTAGTTGATGCTATAGGTTTTCTTGTGGTGTCCTTAATTCCTCCAGTTTGCTCAATGCTATCCCCAACTCTTCCACAAGACTCCCCAAGCTCCGCCTGATGCTTGACTATGGGTCTCTGCATCTGCCTCCATCTGCTGCTGGATGAAGCCTCTCAAAAACACAGTTACACTAGGCTCCTGTCTGCAAACACAGCACAGTATCATTAGTAGTGTCAGGGGTTGCCTCTCTCGCATGAAAAGGGTCTCAAGTTGGGACAGTCATTTGTTGGCCATTCCCTTAGTCTCTGTTCCATCTTTATCCCTGAACATCTTGTAGGTAGGACAAATTTTGGGTTGAAGTTTTTATAGGTGGTTGATGTCCTCTTCCCTCTACTGGAAGTCCTGCCTGGCTACAGATGGCAGCCACTTTACTCTCTATATCCTCCCAGCATAGAAATTTCAGCTAGGGCCAGCCCCATAGACTTCACGTAGACTCCCTTGTCCGAGGTATCCAGCTAGTCGCAGAGATGCCCCCAACTGATTTCCTTTCTCACCCCCAGTCCTGCCCCCCTTCCCTTCTCCACACACCTGATCACCATCCCTGTTCTCCTCCCAACCACTCTCCCACATCTATCCACCTCTGATGACTATTTTATTTCCACTTCTCAGTGAGATTCATGCATCTTCCCTTAAGACCTACTTATTACCCAGTTTCTTTGGGTCTATAGGTTGTAGCATTGTTATCCTGTACTTTATAGCTAATGTCCACTTACAAGTGAATACATATCATATGTGTTTTTCTGGCTCTGGATTACCTCACTCAGAATGATATTCTCAAGTTCCTTCCAATTGACTGCAAATTTCATGATATCTTTGTTTTTAATAGCTGAATAGTATTCCATTGTGTAGATGTACCACATTTTCCTTATCCATTCTTCAGTTGAGGGACATCTGGATTGCTTACAGTTTCTGGCTATTATGAATAAAGCTGCTATGAACATAGTTGAACAAGTGATCTTGTGGTATAGTGGGGCATATTTGGGGCATATGCCTAGGAGTGGTATAGCTGGGTCCTGGGGTAGAAATATCCCCAGTTTTCTAAGAAGACACCAAATTGATTTCCAAGTTAATTTGGACAATTTTACACTCCCACCAGCAATGGAAGAGTGTTCCTCTTACTCCACATCCTCACCAGCATGTGCTGTCTCTTAAGTTTTTGATCTTAGCCATTCTGAAGGGTTTAAGATGGAATCTCAGAGTTGTTTTGATTTGTATTTCCCTGATGAATAAGGACATTGAACATTTCTTTAAGTACTTCTCAGACAGTAGAGATTCCTCTATTGAGAATTCTTTGTTTGGCTCTATACCCTATGTTTTAATTGGGTTATTTGGTTTGTTGATGTCTAATTTCTTGAGTTCTTTATGTATTTTTGGATATTAGTCCTCTGTTGGATGTAAGATTAGTGAAGACCTTTTCCCAATCTGTAGGCTATCATTTTGTCCTGTTGAAAATGTCCTTAAAGAAGTTTCTCAGTTTCATGAGGTCTCATTTATTAATTTTTTTATCTCAGAGCCTGAGTCACTAGTGTTCTGTTTAGGAAGTTGTCTCCTGTGCCAATGTGTTCAAGGGTATTCTACACTTTCTCTATTAGGTTTAGTGTATCTGGTTTTATGTTGAGGTCTAAGATCCACTTGGATTTGAGTTTTGTGCAGGGTAAATATGGGTCTGTTTGCATTCTTTTACATGCAGACATCCAGTTAGGCTAACATCATTTGTGGAAGATGCTTTCATTTTTCTATGGCATGGTTTTTATTTCTTTGTCAAATATCAAGTGTTCATAGATGTGTAGGTTTATTTCTGGTCTTCACTTCCACTGACTCCATTGTCTGTTTTTATGCCAATACCACTCAGTTTTTATTCCTATTGCTCTGTGGTACAACTTGAAATCAGATATGCTGATACTTCCAGGAGTTCTTTTATTATACAGGATTGTTTTAGCTATTCTGGGTTTTATGCTTTTCCATATGAAGTTCAGAATTGGTCTTTCAAGGTCTGTAAAGAACTGTGTTGAAAATTTAATGGAAATTGCTTTGAATCTGTAGATTGCTTTTGGTAGGGTGGTCATTTTCACTAAGTTAATTTGACCAATTCATGAGCATGGAAGATCTTTCCAACTTCTGATATTTTCCTCAAATTCTTTCTCCAGAGGCTTAAAGTTCTTGTCATACAGATCTTTCACTTACTTAGCTAGAAGTACACCAAGATATTTTATATTATTCATGGCTATTGTAAAGGGTCTTGTTTCTCTAACTTCTTTCTCAACAGGTTTATTATTTGCATACAGGAAGGCTACTGATTTTTGGTTTTGGGGGGTTTTTTTGAGTTATTTTTTTTATTCAGTCATTTCACTGAAGGTGTTTATCAGCTGTAGGAATTCTCTGGGAGAATTTTTGGGGTCATTTATGTAAACCATCATATCATCCGCCAATAGTGATACTTTGACTTCTTCATTTCCAGTGTGTATCCCCTTGATCTCCTTTAGTTGTCTTATTGCTGTAGCTAGAACTCCAAGTGCTACGTTGAATAGACAGGGAGAGAATATGCAGCCTTGTCTTTTGCCTGATTTTAGTGAAATTGTTTTAAGTTTCTTTCCATTTAATTTGATGTTGACTATTGGCATGTGTTTTAGTTAATGTTTTACTACTATGAACAGACACCATGACCAAAATCATAGAAGAAAATTTCCCCAACAAAAAGAAAATAAAATGCCTATAAACATACAAGAAGCTTACAACACAGAGATTAGAATGTACCAGGAAAGAAAATCTTCCTGCCACATAATAATAAAAATACTAAATCTACAGAACAAAGAAAGAATATTTAAAAGGGAAAAGGCCAAGTAACATACAAAGTCAGGCCTATCAGAATTACACTCAAGTTCTCAACAAGACTCTAAAAGCCCTTGCCTCTGAGGTATAGATGTTCAGAATTGAGATGTCATAGAAGAAACTGATACATCAGTTAAATCTACAAAGATGACATCTTCTTAAATTTTTCCTTTTATGAGAATGAAGTGTCCTTCCCCATTTTTTTTATTAATTTTGGTTGAAAGTCTCTTTTATTAGATATTAGAATGATTTTGTTGAAAATATTTTCTGGTCCTTGGAGCTTGGGGTCTTTTTCTTCTACTCCTAATCCTTTGAGGTTAGGCCTCTTCTTAGTATCCCAGATTTTCTGAATGTTTGGGGTCCAAAATTTTTTAGATTTATCTGATGTATCGATTTCTTCTATGATATTTCCTATGCCTGAGCTTCTCTCTTTCATCTCCTGTATTCTGTTGGTGATGCTCATCGTGTCTGTTGTTCCTGTTCTCGTCCCTATGTTTTCAATCTCCAGAATTCCCTCCATTTGTGTTTTCTTTATTGCTTCTATTTTCACTTTCAGGTCTTGAACAGTTTTTATTCACTTCCTTCACCTTTTTGATTTTATTTTCCTGTATTTCTTTTTTTTTTTTTTTTTTTTGTTTTTCGAGACAGGGTTTCTCTGTGTAGCCTTGGCTGTCCTGGAACTCACTTTGTAGACCAGGCTGGCCTCGAACTCAGAAATCCTCCTGCCTCTGCCTCCCAAGTGCTGGGATTAAAGGCGTGCGCCACCACCGCCTGGCCCTGTATTTCTTTAAGGAATTTTATTCATGTCCTCTTTAAAGGCATCTGCCATCTTTATAAGATTGAATTTCAGACTGTTTTCTTTTGCCTGGGTTGTGTTAGGATATCCAGGGCTTGCTGTGGTAGGATAGCTGTGCTCTGAAGGTACCAGATTACCCTGACTTTTGTTGATTGTGTTCTTAAGCTGCCCTTTAGGCATCTGGCTGTCCCTGGATGTTCCTGGTGTATCAGGTATTTGGGAAGGCAGGCCTCCTAACCTGGTGTAGCAGTCCTCTCTGGTGGGCAACCTTGGGATGGACAATGGAGCTCAGGGGGCAGTATACAGCTCCCAGCAGGTAGGTGTGCCCCTGGGAACAAGGCAGGTAGGAGATTGGGGTGGGATGGGAGGAAGGGAGCTAACCTGTGTGTTCCCGGTGCTGCAGAGCTTGGGAATGCTCTGCAGAGGTGGCCAGACAATGGTGCTCCAGGTGAATAGCAAGCTGCTTAGGAAAGCTGAGAGTGCCCTAAAGGACTTGGTGGGCAGGGGAATGGGTGGAGGGAAGGGATCTAACTGTATGTTCCTGTTGTTGCAGGTCTAGTAAAGGCAGGCAGAGAGGTGACCAGACAATGGAACTCTGGGGGTACAACATGCTGCTCAGGGCATGTGGGTGTGCCCCAGAGGGTCACAACTGACTTCAAACATTTTTGAAAGTCAACTAATTTAGAGGTCAAACGAGTACTAAATATAAAAAGGAGCTTCACCTAAAACCTCTTAAAGTTGTCAAGGTAAAAGTTGTGGACTGCCCTCCCCCCTTCTTAGTTTAGGGGAGAGGTGTTCTCTCTGAACTTAATAATAAGGTCACTCTCTGTAAGTAAGCATATTAACACATAAGAGGTGAAATGAACCATGAATAGAAAGCCTTCAGGTTAGTGTGACAGCCCACTGACTAAGAACACTTCCTGCATCACCCCACCCCACATCCCCCACGTCCCACCCCCATCCCCACCCCCCGGGTCGACCAGAGTTAGATTCCAAGAACTCTTATCAGGTGGCTCACCGCTGCTTGTAACTCCAGCTTCAGAGAGGGATCTGGCGCCCTCCCCTGGCCACTGATGGAACCTGCACACATTTGTGCATACACACAGAAGCACATTGTTTGTTTGTTTGTTTGTTTTAATTGCCTGTGCTGTAATTGGTGTATATGTATGGACTTAAGAAGATTCTTCATCTCCAATTTTAGTGAGGCAAAGTCCCAGGGTGATAGGACCATTAGAAGTGAAGGAAAGGGGAAAAATCATTGCTGGGTTGCCCTTCTGACAGCCATCCCTTCCCCTTGTTTCCTGTTACTGTAAGGTACCTATGGAAAGGCCAGAGAGTACCTTTTCCAGCCTCCCTGCAGCTCAGGGTTAAAAGGCTTTGTTGTTCTAGCTGAGAGAATATAAGAAGAAATCCACTGAGAGACTTCTGGGAAAATGTTTCTCTGTGATACTCCTACTAATAATAACAATGTTGCTATCTAGAAGAAACAAGCTTACCTGTTCCCTGGGCAGAGGTTGAAAGGGGAAATTGAGAGGCCGCAAAGCAAGTGTAGGCTGAGGCCAGTGTAATTTGAACTTCAGAAGAGCTGATATTATAAATGTGTGTTTACTCTTAGAGGATGTCTTAGAGATCAAAGGGTTGCATCTAACACTTCAGACTGCCTCCAAACCAAACACCAAAGGAAATAAGAAACCAGGAGACAAGGTCTGGAAAAATAAAAATTCTGGGAGAAAACGGTCATATCCTTTGTGAAGAGAGTTTGATAGTTAACATTTTGCTGAGAGATGCATCCCAGAGAGCAAGATTAGAAGTCCTATTTACAGCAAATATTGTGACAGATTTCACAAGTGCAGTTAGTGAGCTCTGACAAAGAAAGTATAAGGTCAAAACAAAAAATAATAAAATTTTGATCACTTCTTCAGCTTTTTCCACATAAAAAGGAAGGCAAGAAGCCCCCTCCGAGGTGCTGCTTCGGCCTCGTAGACTTCCCTTTTCTGTGGCCTTCAGCATCCTGCTCTGCGTGCGCGCGCACATACACACACACACACACACACACACACACACACACAGAGAGAGAGAGAGAGAGAGAAACAGACAGGCAGGCAGGCAGGCAGGCAGACAGACACACAGACACACAGACACACAGAGACAGAGACAGAGACAGAGACAGAGACAGAAACAGAGGAGTTCTCCAAGATCAAAAAATCAGCTGCCCCTAATAAACACCCTCACACTGCATTCTCTTCCTGTCTAACTCCACCTTTGCCTTACTCCTGTTCAGTTGAAGAGTTACACTCTTAACAAAATAGGAGAACACAAGTTCTAGCCTCAGGCTCTGCTTTCTAAACAACACAGACTCAGAATATATTTGGTTGGTTTTGGTTTTGGTTTTGGTTTTGGTTTTTTTCTTATTTCTGTTTTGTTTTGTTTGTTTGCTGTGCAACAAATGATGGCAAACTTAAATGTACACTTATTCTTAGAGGTTGCCTTAGAGATGGAAGGGTTGTGTCTAAACCAAACACCAAAGAAAATATGAAATCAGGGGAACAAGTGTGGAATAATTAATTAAATAAATTAAAATAAAAAATAAAAATTCTATTTCCAAGTTCCTGGTTTTGTAGGTCAGAAACCCACCAGTAGTTGGGTTTATACCTCACGTTCTCACAAGACTAAAAGCCAGGTATGGACTGAGTTGGAGTCTCATGAGGAGCTGAGAATACCCTTCCAATCTGTGTGTTTTTGCCTGAACTCTGCTCCTTGTAGGACTGAGGTTCCCATTGTCTTCTGAATTCCAGTCAATGCCTATTCTCTGCTTACTAGAGGCTACCTGCATGTTTTCCCATGGGGGTCACTCCATCTTTAGAGCCAAAAACAGTTCATTGAATCATGTTCCTGTTTTGACAAGTCCCTCTGACCTCTCTGTTTCTGACTCTAGATCCAGTTATAACTGATATGTTTCATTAGCAAAGACCTATTCGCATGATCTCTCATCTAAAAGTCTATTAATTTAAAATATTAATTTCATTTACTGCTTTGCAATATAACATAGTCACAAATTCTACCCACATTCAAATGGAAATGTATTATAGAAAGACACAGAGCTTGAAAGATGGCTCCGTGTTTAAGGGCAATGACTCCTCTTCCAGAGAATCAGGGTTCAATTCCCAGCATCCACATGGTGTCTCACAACCATCAGCATCTCCACTCCAAAGCCCTCTTCTAAATCTGTGTGACCACTAAATGCACAGATATAAATGCAAGCAAAATACCCATATACATATAAAATAAAGTAAAGTAAAGCCAGGTGTGGTGGAATGCTGGTTTGAATAGATATAGTTCCATTAACTCCTGTACTTCCCTCATGAGAGTCGCACTATTAGGAGGTGTGGCCTTGCTGGGGTAGGTGTGGCCTTGTTGGAGGAAGTGTGTCACTGTGAGGATGAGCTTTAGGGTTTCTTAGTGCTCAAGATCCACCCAGTGTGAAATTTCAGATTCTCCTTCTAGTGCCTGTGGAAGACAGTCTCCTGGTTGCCTTCAGATCAAGATATAGAACTCTCAGCAACTCTAGCACTATGTCTGCCTGTACTACTACCAAGTTTTCTACCATGATGATAATGGACTAAACCTCTGTACTGAAAGCCAGTCCCAATTAAATGTTTTCCTTGAGAATAGTTGCCTTGGCCATAATGTCTCTTCACAGCAATGGAAACACTAAAATAGGTGGTGTATGCCTTTATTTCCAGGATTCAAGAGAGAGGAAGGCTGACTCTGTGAGTTTGAAGTCAGCTAGGTCTATATAGAGAGAAAGCAAGAAGAAGATCAGTCTGGATGCCTTCACCTGTAGATAGTTCTGGAGGTAACCTGATAGTCATGGCATCCATAGGCATGAAATAATTTGTTTTCCATGGTTGCTGCCATGGAAAAGCAATTGAGAGCTGATAATTAGCAGAGGGCTTTCAAAGCAGATTTTGAATAAGAAGGCTGTTGGCTTGGCTCACTTATTTTCTTTTGTAAGACTTCAAACTCCGTTATTAACAGGACTTTCTTACAAATGTTTTTTACATTTTAGTCATAATTGCTCCTGTGCTTTTGAGTCTGCAAATCCCATTTCCTTGTCTTCTATGCCTACTAATACCAATTAGTTCAAGTCCCTGTGGGTATGGGTTTTAAGACCCTCATCTTAGCTGCCTGGAAGCAGTATTCTGCTAGCAGCCTTCAGATGAAGATGTGGAACTCTCAGCTCCTCTTGCACCATGCTTGCCTTGATGCCACCATGCTCCCACCTTGATGATAATGGACTGAACCTCTGAACCTGTAAGCCAGCCCCAATTAAATATTGTCCTTATAAGACTTGTCTTGGTCATGGTATCTGTTCATAGCAGTAAACCCCTAAGACAGAGAGGATTAAATAGGAAAACAGATAGGGTTTCTTTGTGTAGCCCTGGCTGTCCTGGAACTCCATCTGTACACAATGCTAGCTTCAAACTCAAAAAGATCTGCCTGGCTCAGTCTCCAGAGTGCTGGGATTAAAGGTGTAAGCCACCACCACCTGGCTTATCCATTTTCTTTTCTTTCTTCTTCTTCTTCTTCTTCTTCTTCTTCTTCTTCTTCTTCTTCTTCTTCTTCTTCTTCTTCTTCTTCTTTTTCTTCTTCCTCCTCCTCTTCTTCTTCTTCTTCTTCTTCTTCTTCTTCTTCTTCTTCTTTTTCTTCCTCCTCCTCCTCCTCCTCCTCCTCCTCCTCCTCCTCCTCCTCCTCCTCTTCTTCTTCTTCTTCTTCTTCTTCTTCTTCTTCTTCTTCTTCTTCTTCTTCTTTCCCTGAGACAGGGTTTCTCTGTGTATCCCTGGCTGTCCTGGAACTCACTCTGTAGAGCAGGCTACTCTTGAACTCATAAATCTGACTGCCTCTGCCTCCCAAGTACTGGGATTAAAGGCGTGCGCCACCACTGCCCAGCTTTATAGATATTTTTTAATAGAGGGAAGATGGTCAGAGGGTGAATGTTCAGTTTCACTTGATCTTCAGATCCAGGAGTTCCCTCAGTGTTATGTCAAGGTGTGGGGAGCAGAAGGTTGTAAGGGTCAGTTTATCCAGTAGGAATCAGCTAAAACACAGACAACAATGGATATGGTGGTTTGAAGTAGATGTCTCCCACAGTCCCAGGTGTTTGGATTTTTGGTTCACAGTTGGTGGTGCTGTTTGAGGAGGATTGAAAAATGTGGCCTTTCAAGCTTCAAGTCAGTTCCAGTTCAATCTCCTGGTTTAGCTTGTGTTTTAAAATATGAGGGCTCAGCTTGCTACTCTAATCAGCCTGCTGTGATGGTAATAGACTTTTATCTCTCTGGAACCATGAACCCAAATAACCTCTTTCTTCTAAAAGTTGCCTTGGTTCTGGTGTTTAATTACAGCAGTAGAAAAGTAACTAAAACATTGGCCATCCAAGAAGCTGTGATTCAGCACAAAATGGCTTACATCAGATGTCCAGGGAACCTCAAAAGTAAATGGTAATGTAATTTATTATACAACTATTCCTGGCAGAGTGCCACTTTTGTGTGGGTTCTATATAAATATGATGTCTTAATTGGGTTTACTATTGCTTTGGTGATTTGCCATAACCAAAAAGCAAGTTGAGGAGGAAAGGATTTATTTGGCTTACATTTTTATATCACTATTCATTGTCAAAGAAAGTCAAGATAGAAGCTCAAACAGGCCAGAACATGGAGACAGAAACTGAAGCAGAGGCCATGGAGGAGTGTTGTTTACTGAGCTGCTTCTCATGGCTTACTCAGCCTGCTTTCTTCTAGAACCCAGGACACCAGCCCAGGAATGGTACCACCCACAATGGGCTGGGCCCTTCTCTATCAATAACTAACTAAGAAGATGCCTTACAACCAGATCTTATTGAGGAATTTCCTCAACTAAGGTTCCCTCCTTTCAGATAACTCTAGCTTGTATCATATTGATACAAAACTAGCCAGGACATATGACTTTGAGGTCAAGGGCCTGATCCTTGCCTTAGCCTTAATCTTAACCATCACCAGCCTACCTGTCTATGTTTGTGGATAGGCCTATAGTGGTTTGAATAAGAATGGCCTCCATACACTTATGTAGCTAAATGCTTAATCACTAGGGAGTAGTGCTATTTGAAAGGATTAGGAGTTGAGGCATTGTTGGAGTAGGTGTGCCCTTTAGAGGAAGTGTGGCACTGGGGATGGGCTTTGAGATTTCAAAAGCCCAAGCCATGTCCAGAGGCTCTCTTCTGACTGACTGCAAATATGGATGTAGAATTATCAACTCCTCTAGCACCATGCCTGCTGCCTACAGCCATTCTCCCCACCATGATGATAATGGACTATATACCTTTGAAACTGTAAGCAAGTCCCAATTAAATGCTTTCTTTTGTAAGAGTTGCCTTGATATGGTATCTCTTCACAACAATAGAACACTAAACAAGGCCTGAGTCTACCTTTGTGCTTCCTGTGTGTGCCATGATTCTAGGTGCCTACTACTGGGTGCCTACACAGCAGCCATGGTTTAGAGTAAACAAACCATGTTTGTGAGTCTTCAAATCTCACCAAAGCCCTGGCCTCCCAACCTCCTCCTTTCCTGAAATTGAAGTACATGTTTCACACAAGCTATTTAGAATCTGTACTTCACCATTGTACCCAACTTTGGTTCAAGCAGACATCATTTACATGATGGTACATGTTTATCATGTAACATTGAATTTCTAGGTTATAAGTCCCTTAGATAACTTAAGCCAGATTTATATTTTGTTTCTTGTCAAGAATGACTCCCTCACATATCTACCATGTAAAAAATGTAAACTTGGAAGTAGGGTGCTTTGAGTTTTATTTTTCTTTAAACATGTATTTTTTATTGGTTATTTTATTTATTTATGTTTCAAATGCTATCCATTTTCCCGATTTCCCCTCTGCAGACCCTCTATCGCATTCTCCTTTCCCCATGCTTCTATGAGGGTGCTCCTCCCACCCACCCACTCCCTCCTCACCAACCCCCCCTCCCCCCCTAGCATTCTCCTACACTGGGGCGTCAAGCCTTCACAAGACCAAGGGCCTCTCCTCCCATTGTTGCCAGATAAGACCATCCTCTACTACATATGCAGCTAGAGCCATGGGTCCCTCCAGGTGTACTCTTTGGTTGGTGGTTTAGTCCCTGGAAGCACTGGGGGGAGGGGTCTGGTTGATTGATATTATTGTTCTTCCTATGAGGTTGCAAACCCCTTCAGCTCCGTCTATCCTTCCCCTAATTTCTCCATTGGAGTCCCCATGCTCAGTTCAAAGGTTGGCTGCAAACATCCACATCTGTATTGATCAGGCTCTGGCAGAGCATCTCAGAAGACAGCTATATCAGGCTCCTGTTAGCAAGCATGTCTTGGCAACAGCAATAGTGTGTGTGTTTGGTGGCTGCATATGGGATGGATCCCCAGGTGGGTAAACATGTATTTTTTTTTTCGGGTTTTTTTTTTTTCGAGACAGGGTTTCTCTGTGTAGCCCTGGCTGTCCTGGAACTCACTTTGTAGACCAGGCTGGCCTCGAACTCAGAAATCCTCCTGCCTCTGCCTCCCAAGTGCTGGGATTAAAGGCGTGCGCCACCACCGCCCGGCTAACATGTATTTTTAATATGGCAATTCATCTAGATTCATCTTTTTTATACTCTGCAAGTAAAGACTCCTTTCCTCTTCTAAATATTATTTTTGCCTCTAGGCCTTCTTTCAACAACACCTATCAAGGACTGAGGTGTGGCTCAGCTGACAGAGAATTTGTCTAGCATGGAGAAAGTTCTGGATTCAATGCTAGGCACATAAACTAGACACTACAAAGAATGATGATACACTAGCACTTGAGAGAGTTGAAGGCAAGAGGATCATCCTCAGCAACATAGCAAGTTCCCGGCAAATATGAGCTATATCAGATCTTTCGGTTTGTATATGTTTGGCCAGAGAGTGGCACTATTAGAAGGTGTGGCCTTGTTGGAATGGTGGTAACTGTGGGTGTGGATTTTAAGACCCTCATCCAGCCGGGCGGTGGTGGCGCACGCCTTTAATCCCAGCACTTGGGAGGCAGAGGCAGGCGGATTTCTGAGTTCGAGGCCAGCCTGGTCTACAAAGTGAGTTCCAGGACAGCCAGGGCTATACAGAGAAACCCTGTCTCGAAAAACCAAAAAAAAAAAAAACCCTCATCCTAACTGCCTGGAAGCCAGCCTTCTCCTAGCAGCCTTCGGATGAAGATGTAGAACTCTCAGCTCCTCCTGCACCATGTCTGCCTGGACACTGCCATGCTCCCACCTTGATAATAATGGACCGAACCTCTGAACCTGTAAACCAGCCCCAGTTAAATGTTGTGCTTTATAAGACTTGCCTTGGTCATGGTGTCTGTTCACAGCAGTAAAACCCTGACTAAGACAAGCACTGACAACATATTATTCAGAAACATAGAAGTAAATGTCAGAAAACTACTAATTTTTAAACTATTTTTCAAAGCATTACAAAAAATTGAGTTGTTGAGTTTTCACTTTACAAAAAAAAGAAGATTAAGAGCTGAGTGTGATGACTTGAAATACCAGGACTTGCAAGACTAATACAGAAAGATTTGGGGTGAGCCTGGGAGTGCTAATAGTGAGTTCCAGGCCAGTCTGAGATACCTGGTAAGACTACTAAACCAACAAACCTAGGGATTTGGAGAATATAGCTCAGTGGTAGAGCACTTCTCCAGCATGTGTAGAATTCTGGATTTAAGTCCCAGAACAGACAGAGAAAGAGACAGAATTAGGAAATATCAAAATATTAGGTACAGTAATATTTTTAAAACACTGTACATATTATTTACTTTTTAAAAAAATAAAATTTCCAGGAAATCAGAGTAATAGGATTAAATGGGGAGGGAAATGGGAAAACAAGGCAGAGGGGGGAAAATGGGGAGGGACTATTAATAGGAAAAGCTTTTGAAAAGGTCTTTAGTTCTAGTACTGTAGAAGCTTCCTAAAATACATATTTGTGATGGTTTGAATGAGAATGGCCCTCATAGGCTGATATGTTTGAGTACTTAATCTCTAGTTAGTAGACCTGTTTGGAAAGGATTTAGAAGATGTGGCCTTGTTAGAGGAGATGTGTTACTGGGGGTGGGCTTTGAGGTATCAAACCCCATGACACTTTTAGTTCATTCTCTCTCTCTCTCTCTCTCTCTCTCTCTCTCTCTCTCTCTCTCTGCCTCATGTTTGTTGATAAGATGTAATCTATCTCTTTGCTACAGCTGCAGCGCCATGCCTGCCTGCCTCCTGTCATGCTTCCCACCATGATGGTTATGTGTGGGGCAGTGGACCATGCCACAAGACAGAAAACTTGGCAAAGTCAAGTGGATTCAGAAACCCTGGTACTCTCATATCTGAGAACGGTAGGTGTTACATCTACTCCGGTAGGTGTTACATCTACTCCCAACCAGCTTCCTGCCCTGGAATACATGATCACAACATCCCATGGAGAGGACTGTAACCTTCATGTGGGGGCAACCCCTGAAGCCCCTCCACATGCAGATGAGGCGTGCTTAACATCTCACATCAAGCCAATAGAAAACATTTGCCGGAAGTTGGGACAGCCAGGTTCTGAGACAGACAGGCATAATATCGCTTGGGTCTCGGGCAGCTTGTGTGTATGCGGCTCCCAAGTGCTGGGCTGATCTGCAGTAACCAGCGCGCCAGCTCTGCTGTGGGACTTCTGCCTGGCAGAGGGACACCCCTCCCCCCCAGGAGAGATCACACACCCCTGCACAGGGCAGGAGCCTACCAGCCTCCCTTTGGCGACCTCTGCTCCAGGAATCCACTAGGCTGAGCCTTTGGATGTGCAAGGCCTCCCCAATATAAGATCACTTGGGGCAAGGCACATTAGGGCTCCAAAGTCACTCAGGAGCAGGCAGGCCCCAGAAATCGGTGCCAGGGGAATCCTGGTAATCCAGGGGGGGCAGAAATAGCTTTGCAGGCTCACAGGAGGTCCAACCAACAGCCAGTGGCAACAGGACCAACTAACACCAGAGGTAACCAGATGGCAAAAGGCAAACGTAGGAATGTTACTAACAGAAATCAAAGTAATGTGGGACCATCCGAACCCAACTCTCCAACAGCAGCAAGTCCTGGATACCCCACCACACCCGAAAGACAAGATCTGGATTTAAAATCACTTCTCATGATCCTATTAGAGGATCACAAGAAGGACACAAATAAATCTCATAAAGAGTTAGAGGAGACCATGAATCAACGGTTAGAAGCCCTTACAAAGGAAACACAAAAATCGCTTAGAGAAATGCGGGAGAACATGGATCAAAAGATGGAGGCGCACAAAGAGACAACACAAAAATCGCTTAACGAGATGAATCAACGGGTAGATGCACTCACAAAGGAATCACAAAAATTGCATAAAGAAATGCAGAAGACTATGGGTCAACAGACAGATGCCCATAGGGAGGCAACACAAAAAGTGCTTAAAGAAATGAATCAAGGGATAGATGCCCTTACAAAGGAAACACGAGAACTGCTTAAAGAAATGCAGGAGACGATGGATCAACAGATGGAATCCCATGAGAAGGAAACACAAAAATCGCTCAGAGAAATGCAGGAGAACGTGGGTCAACAGGCAGAAATCCTGAAAGAGGTAATGCAAAAATACCTTAAAGAAATACAGGAAAATACAAACAAACAAGTGAAGGATCTCAGCAAATCCATCCAGGAACTAAAAAAGGAAGTAGAAACAACTAAGAAATCACAAAGGGAGACAACTTTGGAGATAGAAAACCTTGGGAAGAAATCAGGAGTCATAGATGCAAACATCAACAATAGAATACAAGAGATGAAAGAAAGAATCTCAGGTGCTGAAGATTCCATAGAAAGCATCGACTCAACAGTCAAAGAAAATGCAAAATGCAAAAAACGTGTAACCCAAAACATCCAGGAAATCCAGGACACAATGAGAAGACCAAACCTAAGGATTATAGGTATAGATGAGAGTGAAGATTTGCAACTTAAAGGGCCAATAAACATCTTCAACAAAATTATGGAGGAAAACTTCCCTAACCTAAAGAGAGAGATGCCAATGAACGTACAAGAAGCCTACAGAACTCCAAACAGACTGGACCAGAACAGAAATACCTCCCGTCACATAATAATCAAAACACCGAATGTTCTAAACAAAGAAAGAATACTAAAAGCAGTAAGAGAAAAGGGCCAAGTAACATACAAAGGAAGACCTATCCGAATCACATCAGACTTCTCACCAGAGACTATGAAAGCCAGAAGATCCTGGGCAGATCTCATGCATACACTAAGACAGCACAAATGCCAGCCTAGACTACTATACCCAGCAAAACTCTCAATCACCATAGATGGAGAGACCAAGATATTCCATGATAAAACCAAATTTTCACAATATCTTTCCACAAATCCAGCCCTGCAACGGATAATAGGTGGAAACCTCCAATACAGGGAGAGAAACAACACCCTGGAAAAAATGAGATAATAACCTTCTTGAATCAAACCCAAAAGTAGATAACCACTCAAACATAAAGATAGCGTCAAGAATGGCAGATGGCAATAATCACTATGCCTTAATCTCTCTTAATATCAATGGTCTCAATTCCCCAATTAAAAGACATAGACTAGCAGACTGGATACGGAAACAGGACCCAGCATTTTGCTGCATGCAGGAAACGCACCTCAGTGTCAAAGACAAACACTACCTCAGAGTAAAAGGCTGGAAAACAATTTTACAAGCAAATGGCCCCAAGAAACGAGGTGGAGTAGCCATCCTAATATCAGAGAAAATTGATTTTCAACCTAAAGTCATCAAAAAAGACACAGAAGACACTACATACTGATCAAGGGAAAAATCCACCATCAAGAACTCTCAATTCTGAATATCTATGCTCCAAATGCAAGGGCACCCTCATTCGTAAAAGAAACTTTACTAAAACTCAAAGCACACATCACACCGCACACAATAATAGTGGGTGACTTCAACACCCCGCTCTCTGAAATGGATCGTTCAGGAAAGCAGAAACTAAACAGGGACACAGTGAATCTAATTGAAGCCTTGGACCAAATGGAACTAACAGATATATATAGAACATTTCATCCTAGAGCTAAAGAATACACCTTCTTCTCAGCTCCTCATGGTACCTTCTCCAAAATTGACCATATAATTGGTCACAAATCAGACCTCAACAGATATAAGAAGATAGAAATAATTCCATGCCTCCTATCAGATCACTATGGAATAAGGGTGGTCTTCAATGGCAACAAAAACAAAAGAAAACCCACGTACACATGGAAGCTGAACAATGCTCTACTCAATGATAACTTGGTCAAGGTGGAAATAAAGAAAGAAATCAAAGACTTTTTGAAAGTTAACGAAAATGAAGGCACAACATACCCTAACTTATGGGACACAATGAAAGCAGTGCTAAGAGGAAAATTCATAGCCCTGAGTGCCGCCAAAAAGAAACGGGAGACAGCATACACTAACAGCTTAATGGCACACCTGAAAGCCCTGGAACAAAAAGAAGCAAATACACCAAAGAGGAGTAGAAGGCAGGAAATCATCAAACTCAGGGCTGAAATCAATCAAGTAGAAACAAATAAAACCATACAAAGAATCAACAAAATGAGGAGTTGGTTCTTTGAGAAAATCAACAAGATAGATAAGCCCTTAGCCAGACTAACCAGAGAGCACAGAGATAGCATCCAAATTAATAAAATCAGAAACAAAAAGAGAGAGATAACAACAGAAACTGAGGAAATTCAAAAAATCATCAGATCCTACTACAAAAACCTGTATTCAACACAACTAGAAAATCTTGAGGAAATGGACAATTTCCTTGACAGATACCAAGTACCAAAATTAAATCAGGATCAAATAGACCATCTAAACCGTCCTATAAGCCCTGAAGAAATAGAAGTTGTCATTGGAAGTCTTCCAACCAAAAAAAGCACAGGTCCAGATGGTTTTAGTGCAGAATTCTATCAGACCTTCAAAGAAGACCTAACACCAATACTCTTCAAACTGTTCCACAAAATAGAAACAGAAGGAACACTACCCAACTCGTTCTATGAAGCCACAATTACACTAATACCAAAAGCACACAAAGATCCGACAAAGAAAGAGAATCTCAGGCCAATCTCTCTTATGAATATCGATGCAAAAATACTCAATAAAATTTTTGCCAACCGAATCCAAGAACACATCAAAATGATCATTCACCATGATCAAGTAGGCTTCATCCCAGGGGTGCAGGGATGGTTCAATATAAGGAAATCCATCAATGTAATCCACTACATAAACAATCTCAAAGAAAAAAACCACATGGTCATCTCATTAGATGCTGAGAAAGCATTTGACAAAATTCAGCATCCTTTCATGCTAAAGGTCTTGGAAAGATCAGGAATTCAAGGCCCATATCTAAACATAGTAAAAGCAAATTACAGCAAACCGGTAGCCAGCATCAATCTAAATGGAGAGAAACTTGAAGCAATCCCACTAAAATCAGGGACTAGACAAGGCTGCCCTCTCTCTCCATATCTTTTCAATATAGTACTTGAAGTTCTAGCTAGAGCAATTAGACAACAAAAAGAGGTCAAAGGGATACAAATTGGAAAGGAAGAAGTCAAACTATCACTATTTGCAGACGATATGATAGTATACTTAAGCAACCCAAAGAACTCCACCAGAGAACTCCTACAGCTGATAAACGACTTCAGCAAAGTGGCCGGATATAAAATCAACTCAAGCAAGTCAGAAGCCTTCCTATACTCAAAGGATAAGCAGGCTGAGAAAGAAGTAAGAGAAATAATACCCTTCACAATAGCCACAAACCATATTAAGTATCTTGGCGTGACTCTAACCAAACAAGTGAAAGATCTGTATGACAAGAACTTCAAGTCTCTGAAGAGAGAAATTGAAGAAGACCTCAAAAGATGGAAAAATCTGCCATGCTCATGGATTGGCAGGATTAATATAGTAAAAATGAGCATCTTACCAAAAGTAATACACAGATTCAATGCAATCCCCATCAAAATCCCAACTCAATTCTTCATAGAGTTAGAAAGAGCAATTCAAAAATTCATCTGGAATAACAGAAAACCCAGAATAGCTAAAACTATTCTCAAGAGTAAAAGAACCTCTGGGGGAATCAGTATCCTGGACCTCAAGCTGTACTACAGAGCAATAGTGTTAAAAACTGCATGGTATTGGTACAGTGACAGACATGTAGATCAATGGAACAGAATTGAAGACCCAGAAATGAATCCATACTCCTATGGTCACTTGATCTTTGACAAAGGAGCTAAAATCATCCAGTGGAAAAAAGATAGCCTTTTCAACAAATGGTGCTGGCTCAGCTGGAGGTCAACATGCAGAAGAATGCAAATTGACCCATTCTTATCTCCTTGCACTAAGCTCAATTCTAAGTGGATCAAAGATCTCCACATAAAACCAGACACACTGAAACTAATAGAAGGGAAACTAGGGAAGAACCTTGAACTTATGGGCACAGGGGAGAATTTCCTGAACAGAACTCCAATAGCTTATGCTCTAAGATCAAGAATAGACAAATGGGACCTCATTAAATTACAAAGTTTTTGCAAGGCAAAAGACACTGTCAAAAAGACAAAGCGGCAACCAACTAACTGGGAAATGCTCTTTACCAACCTTACATTCGACAGAGGGCTAATATCCAATATATACAAAGAACTCAAGAAGTTAAACTCCAGAGAGGCAAGTAACCCTATTAAAAAATGGGGTACAGAGCTAAACAAAGTGTTGTCACCTGAAGAATATCTAATGGCTGAGAAGCACCTAAAGAGATGTTCATCATCCTTAGTCATTAGGGAAATGCAAATCAAAACTACCCTGAGATTCCATCTCACACCAGTCAGGATGGCTAAGATCAAAAACACAGGAGACAGCAGTTGTTGGCGAGGATGTGGAGAAAGAGGAACACTCCTCCACTGCTGGTGGAATTGCAGGCTGGTACAACCACTCTGGAAAGCAGTCTGGCGGTTCCTCAGAAAACTGGGCATGACACTTCCGGAGGATCCGGCTATACCACTCCTGGGCATATACCCAGAGGCTTTACCTGCATGCAATAAGGACACATGCTCCACTATGTTCATAGCAGCCTTATTTATAATAGCCAGAAGCTGGAAAGAACCCAGATGTCCCTCAATGGAGGAATGGATTCAGAAGATGTGGTATATCTACACAATGGAATACTACTCTGCAATTAAAAACAATGAATTCACGAAATTCCTAGGCAAATGGTCAGATCTTGAAAATATCATCCTTAGTGAGGTAACCCAATCACAAAAGAACACACATGATATGCAGTCACTGATAAGGGGATATTGACCCAGAATCTCAGAATACCCTAGATACAATCCGCATATCAATAGATTTCTAAGAAGATGGAAGGAGAGACCCCTGGTCCTGGAAAGACTGAATGTAGGGGAATGACAGGACAGAGAAACGAGAGGGGGTTGAATGGAGAAAAGAGGGAGGGAAGGGGGCTTATGGGACTTTCCGGGAGGGAGGAAACGGGAAAGGGGAAATGATTTGGAATGTAAATTTAAAAAAATAAAATAAAATAAATAATTAAAAAAAAAACATTTGCCTTTAGACCCCAACCCATCCCCAAAATGTATATAAGACCCTATCCACAAGGAATAAAGCATGCGAGTTATTTCCTCAAAAACTGTCTGACAGCAGCTGTCTTATAAAGCTGTAACTCTTTGAGGAAGAGAATTCACTCCTGAAGCTTTCATTTTTGAGAGCTGCTCGAGCCTACCACGGTTACTTCCCACTCAGTAGCCCCATCTTTGGCTCCTAGCCACCCACTGCACCCCACCGATTTGCCATGGCCTGCTGGAAGAGACCCAACAGCCCACCTTGATCCCACTCCCCCTCCCCTTCAGACTGTGCAACTCCAACTGGACCAGAGCCCCACAGATCTCCACAGATAGCATCTGGTACACAGACCAGCAAATATATGCTCTACAGCCTTCCGAATTATGAGCTCCAAATTAAATGCTTTTGGAATTATCATACAGTGGGTGAGATAATGCCCCAACTAGATGTCATACACTACCAAACAAAACCACCCAGTACCAGAAATGGGTTATACATTTTTTAGTCATTGGCCAAACATCACACAGACTATTTGCCAAGCCCTCTCAGTCAGTCAACAGGTTCTCCAGTGCAGGAGCAAGGATTAAAAAGAAAAAAAGATGATTAGACAATATTGTAGCATGACCCCAGTCAGTTCTGAGACTGAAGGAATGTTTAATAATTTCCAATCCACTTTTATAGCAATTTAATTACATAGAGGTATTAAGATCAATAGTAGTGCAATGAGGAACAAGCAAGACAGTAAACACAAAATAGTCAAGACAATAAGCAAAGTCCTGAGATTACTTCACAGTGACAGTTGTTTCCAAGGGTGTGTAAGAATAACCAAAATACCTGAGCCTACTTCCTTGTCCAAGCCCAAAATCTTGCCTGAAGTCTGCTTCTTTTGTTCCACTCTAAGATTAAAATTCCTGCCTTAACCTACTTCCCTATTATAGCCTAAGGTTAGTTTCTTGCCTGAAGTTAACTTCCCTATCATGCCCTAATGTCAGATTACTGCTTGAACTTACTTCCTTGTCATGGCCTAATGCCAGATTCCTTGTCCTTGCCAATGTCAAGCTCCTGCCAGGCAGCTTGGCACCCCAATAAGGCTCTCTACACTGACCCTTAGGTCACTGAACACAGAGAGATTGAGCTAGAAGCGTCACCCATCCTGACTAGCATTCATAGCGCTGGAAGATGCTACCCAAGCTCCTGGAGGAGACAACAGTCATTGATCTCACCCAGCTATGACTGCAACTGCAATATCAAACTGCCTGTGAGATATAGGCAGTAGTGACACAAATATCACTTAGTAAATAACCATCTTTTGCTTGCATTTAAAGCCTACTCCATGAGATAGAATACACATCTGACAATGCTAAAGTGGCCAAGAACCACTAGATAGGTCATGGGAAAACCTACTACTCTCATTCTGTTTAAGAAACATAGCAAGTAAAACGACTCATAATGACATAATGCTATACTCATGGACCAAAGCATCATTCATCCCTCATCAGAAAAGCTTCTTGTAGTTTAGTCACTAACCCAGAGACCACAACAGGACAATATTCAGAGAGTGCTCATCTCTAACTGAGATAGCTATATCAAAACCCACCCTCAAGGATCTATGTGGAAGAGGAGACAGAGTCTAAGAGTCAGAGGTGGGGACAATCCCAAAGAAATACTGTTTTCCAGATAAAGCAAGGCTGTACACACATAAAATCACAAAGACTGGGACAGCATGCAGAACTTCAAGCTAGACCAAATCCTATCACAGAGAAGAGGAAGTGAGCACAAAGTTCACCCCTGTCCAAGAAGCTATTTGCAATTGGCAGATGATGGCAGGAAGGAAAATCAGCCTCCTTCAATGGAGGAACACTGGATATATCAACCACAACCCAAAGTAGGCCCTATGGTCAGGAATGTCTAGTCAACACAAAGTAGACTCCTTTGGAATGGGGTAGTTTATAAATTTTTCATTATATTTTTGATGGGTTTGTGTGTCTGTGCTGTTTTGTTTTAAGAAAAAGAATATGAATTCGGGGTAAATGAGGAGGAAGATCTGGGAGGGATAAAGAGAGGGACAAGAATGTGATCAAAATGTATGTAAATGAAAGTTCAACTTTAAACAAAGGCAGGCCCAGAATAACAGTATAGAAAACATATCAACAGCAAACTCATCCTTTTACCCAATAGAAGAGAGGCAATGCCAAGCTATTCTCTAGAGTCCAGAGCCAGTTGAGACTTAGGAATGGGCCCACCTGCCAGTGTTCTCATTCCAGGATTACTGCCCAAAGCCTTGGCAACTGTGCTCAGCTAACTGAATGCTTTAACTCGGCATAGGATTCCACTTGGCTCCAAATGCGTGTTCCTCTTTGAAAGACTCTGGTATATATGAAACTAAACCCACAGGGCAGGTTTTTTTTTTCCTCCAACATTAGTACTTTGTTAAAAGAATGTATTAAATGACCACATTTTAACTTAATTCGAGGTAACCATGCAAACGTTTTGAAAAAAGTAAACATTAACTTGACCTCTGAAGCTATTAAGGAAAATTAACCTAAAAACATAAAGCCACATTTAGTTCTTTAAAGACAGTGTCTGTATAGTTGTGCTCTGGATATTCCAAATCTCAAATGTAAAATGTAGTCATATCTTACCCTAGAGTTAGTCAAATGGCAGAACACACAGAGTAAAGTAGTTAGAAACAAAGCCACTGTTGATCTCTTAGGAAGACATGTTGGAGACCATTATCTACTGTCCATAAATTGTAGAGGGACCAACGGAGGAATGGATTCAGAAGATGTGGTATATTTACACAATGGAATACTACTCTGCAATTAAAAACAATGAATTCACGAAATTCCTAGGCAAATGGTCAGAACTTGAAAATATCATCCTTAGTGAGGTAACCCAATCACAAAAGAACACACATGGTATGCAGTCACTGATAAGGGGATATTAACCCAGAATCTCGGAATACCCTAGACACAATTCGCATATCAATAGATTTCTAAGAAGATGGAAGGAGAGACCCCTGGTCCTGGAAAGACTGGATGTAGGGGAACGCCAGGACAGAGAAGCGAGAGGGGGTTGAATGGGGAAAAGAGGGAGGGAAGGGGGCTTATGGGACTTTTGGGGAGGGAGGAAACAGGAAAGGGGAAATGATTTTGAATGTAAATAAAAAATAATTTAGAAAATAAAATAAAAAAAATTGTAGAGGGACTTTGTGTTCCACTGCTGGAGTAGATTAGTGTGTTTTGAGTGAAGAACCAAGTGGACAGACTGGAGAGATGGCTCAGTGGTTAAGAGCACTGGCTGTCATTCCAGAAAACCCAGGTTCAATTCCCACATGGTGGCTCAAAATTGTCTGTAACTCCAGTTCCAGGGGATCTGACACCCTTCTCTGGCCTCTATAGCCTTCAGGTCACCAGACCCATCTTTGGTTCATAGACATAAATGCAGGGCAACATTGATATGCAAAATAGGTTAATAGTAATAATTTTTTTAAAAGGAGCCTACTGGAATAACTGACACCCACTTAGAATTGTAGAGATTTAGTGCCTTCATGACATGATACAATACCCAAAAGAGACCTTATCAGAAAGAGAAACGTGACCTGGGAAATAGCAGGGTGCAATGAGGAGAGAGGGATCCTTGTAATCTAAATATATTTTATGCATGTGTGAGATCATCGCAATGAAACCCATCATTACAGATACTAATAAAACTGAACAAAATGTCCTCAGCAACAGAAGCAAGCTCAGTTTTCCAAGGTGTTCACTTTGTCGGAAGCCCTTGGGTTCTGAGCAGAGCCGGGAAAGGCTTATCTGTACTTTAGCTTACACTTGCTCATGGATTGGAATAGTGGGTAGATCCTCTTAGGTACTCTAAAGTTACTTTTTTTGTTGTTCCAGAGAGCAATTCACCCAGTTACATGAAAATACGACGCAGAATAAATAATCTTGAATTAAAAAGCAATAATCTATATAAGCTTGGGAGGAATACATTTTCACAGTGTAATGGCAACATGTGCAGCGATGCAATTTCTGACGCTGGCTTGAAAAAATAATATCACTGTACCTTTGAGATTTCTTAAAGCAAAAAAAAAATGCAGAAATGATGATGTGGAAAAGAATTTAGGTTTTGATTGTTATTTATGTGAAAATTCTAATAAGGATACACATTCAAGATGAGAAACCAGCCAGGCAGTGGTGGCGCATGCCTTTAATCCCAGCACTTGGGAGGCAGAGGCAGGTGGATTTCTGAGTTCGAGGCCAGCCTGGTCTACAGAGTGAGTTCCAGGACAGCCAGGGCTACACAGAGAAACCCTGTCTCGGGGGAAAAAAAAAAAACAAGATGAGAAACCAGAGCTATTCTGAAAGACTGGAAAAGGCATCTTTAAAACCGAACGGCTCAGTGGTAGTGCGTGAGACCTTTGGTTCTACCCACAGTACCCAGGAGGAAAAATAAAAAGATGATACAAAAGGGCAGGGCAAGGTTATAGGGCTGCAGGCAGAGGGAACCATGGGAATGCTAGCAGCTCAGGAAGCATGTGGTTTATTTAAAAACTGGGGGCAGCTGAGCGCAGCTGTAAGGAGAAACCGAGAGTGACAGGCAGACACGGAGATAAAAGGGCATCCTTTTATCCTTTGCCCAGAACATTTGTTTAGATGCACAGAAGTCCCTAGAGAACAACACACTGTATTTTTATTTAAAAAAAATAAAAAAGCAAAAGAAAACAAAGTTTGACTAAAGGCAACACATGTAACAGAATTCTGGAAATTTTGTTTTTTTGGTTGGTTTTTGGTTTGGAGGGTTTTTTTTGTTTTGTTTTTGTTTGTTTGTTTTTTCCCCCCCTCTGCTAATAGCTTTTAGTCAAGAATTGTCTGCATTCGTCAGTGAAGCTAGTGTCTCTGTAAAGGTGGTACTGCTAGGGCAGAAATATACAAGGTTCATCAGTAAACGAGTAACAAACAACCAAACCAAAAAAAAAAAACTTGAAAGAGAGAAAAAAGATCAACAACGGGCTGGAGCTGAAGGTAACAGATCATTAGCTACTCCGGGCTCAGTAACCCGACTGTCTCCTTTGCTTGGGTGCCTCCATTGTCTTCATGATGACCTTCTGAGGCACGCAAGTCCTCTTTGTAATATGAAACAATCTAGGCTCAGAAAATTCAACGCATGCCAGCTACTCAATCTATGCCGAGTGCCCACCGTGTGCTGGTTTACCAGACAGCAGAAACTTGTGGAATTTACATTCCAGCAGAAGAGTGTGGTAGAGCTCATACAGTTGATAAAATAAAATCTTGATTTTTCTAATTAAAAAGACCAAACTCTCTCCTTCCATTGTACCATGTTGAATAAGAAAGAGCATGCTTGTTTGTTTGCTTTCTTTCTTTCCTTCTTTCTCTTTCTTTCTTCCTTGAATTGATAGCCAAGGTCCCTGAATGATTCACTAGCACTGAATTATATTTTAGTGTTGTTTCAACTATGCATCCTGGTAATGACAACAGATGATTATCAGTGAGATTATTATCCCGGGAAAGCTTTCTTTTTTTTAATTTTTCTTTTTTTTATTTTAATTTTTATTTTTTATTATATTCAAGACAATATATATTTTATGCCAATCATAACAACGATGGACATGTTATTAAATGAATATAAAAAGACAAAGTCTTTTTGTTTGTTTCTTTGTTTGTTTGTTTGTTTTTAGTAGAGCTTAAAATTTTGGCTCTTACTGTGGTACAAACCCAAAATAAGAACAATTTTTAGACATTGGAATTCATTGAAATAAGGCTGTACTTCAATGTCCTTCACATCACCAAAGGATTTTGCCTCCATAGTAACTAAGCTAAGAGTTGACAGTTCTGCTACACCAAGGAATGAATTATAGGCACGATTATTTGGATACAGATTTCCTGCTATGGTCAATGCTATTTGACTTGAGTGATTGTCATCATTCTCAGCCCACAGGGAGAAGGTTATATTCATATAAGAAATGGTGTGTGTATTAAGATGGTCTATCCATGAAGTCATTCATCAACTGTTTCAATGAACAATGGTTAAGCTTGAAGGGTGACACAGACATTAGGTGAGGTTAAGATTCTGGTTCATTGGCTGTGATGATTTTGAAAAGTATTTATCTAAGAAAAAGACTAACTTATAAGGTCATCTTCAAAATTGATACAATAATTATAAATATCAAGCAAAACATTCAGTCTCACTCTTTGTTGTTCTCTTACAAACCATCTCCCAAACTGTTTACATTTCTTTTGACTGTATAAATAATTTTGAAATATGTAAGCTGTTCTGAAAACCATAGTATAGTGTAAAAACATCAAATAAACAATCCTACTTATAGAGAGGCTGAGATAGGAGAAGCATGATTTCAAACCATTATTTGGTACACAGCAAGACACTGTCACATACAAACAAGCAGAAAGTGGATTTTACAATATTGGACATATTTCTCCAATTACCAAATTAGAGAAACCACTGAGTGACAGTCAACAAATTTCTAATTCCTCATATTTTTGAATTTCAATCGATTAGGATATGTTGGTAATATTAATTTTCATATTAAGAGATATTAAGGAAAAGTGATTGTTACTTCCTGCTATTTTTGTTGTTAGAGGTGAAATTATATTTGTGTGGCTTTGTTGAAAGATTACTTTCTTGCTTTTTCTAGGGTATAGTTTCCCTCCTTGTGTTGGTGTTTTCCATCTATTATCCTTTGTAGGGCTAAATTTGCAGAAACAAATTGTGTAAATTTGGTTTTGTCATGGAAAATCTTGGTTTCTACATCTATGGTAATTGAGAGTTTTGCTGGGTATAGTAGCCTGGGCTGGCATTTGTATTCTCTTAGAGTCTGTATGACATCTGCCCAGGATCTTCTAGCTTTTGTCTCTGGCAAGAAGTCTGGTATAATTCTGAAAGGCCTACCTTTATATGTTACTTGACCTTTTTCTCTTACTGCTTTTAATATTCTTTCTTTGTTTAATGCATTTGGTGTTTTGATTCTTATGTGATGGGAGGAATTTCTTTTCTGGTCCAGTCTATTTGGAGTTCTGCAGGCTTCTTGTACGTTCATGGGCATCTCGCTCTTTAGGTTAGGGAAGTTTTCTTCTATAATTTTGTTGAAGATATTTACTGGCTCTTTAAGTTGGCAATCTTCACTCTCTTCTATACCTATTATCTATAGGTTTGGTCTTCTTATTGTATTCTGGATTTCCTGGATATTTTGGGTTAGGAGCTTTGTGCTTATTGCATTTTCTTTGACTGTTATGTCAATGTTTTCTATGGGATCTTTTGTACCTGAGATTCTCTCTTCTATCTCTTGTATTCTGTTGGTGATGCTTGCATCTATGACTCCTGATCTCTTTCCTAGGTTTTCTAGCTCCAGGATTGTCTCCCTTTGTGATTTCTTTATTGTTTCTATTTCCATTTTTAGATCCTGGATAGTTTTGTTCATTTCCTTCACCTGTTTGATTGTGTTTTCCTGTAATTTTTTAAGGGATTTTTGTGTTTCCTTTTTAAGGGCTTCTAGCTGTTTACCTATATTATCCTGTATTTCTTTAAGGGAGTTATTTATGTCCTTCTTAAGGTCCTCTATCATCATGAGAAGGGATCTTAGATCCAAACCTTGCTTTTCCATTGTGATGGTGTATCCAGGACTTGCTGTGGTGGAAGAATTAGGTTCTGATGATGTCAAGTGACCTTGGTTTCTGTTGCTTATGTTCTTATGCTTGCCTCCCGCCATCTGGTTATCTCTAGTGCTGCCTGCCCTTGCTATATCTGATTGAAGCCTGTGCTTCCTGTGATCCTGGTTGTGTCAGAACTCCTCAGAGTCAAGCTGTTTCTGTGATCCTGTCATTCCAGGATCCTGTGATCCTGGGTGTGTCCGAGCTCCTGGGAGTCAAGCTGCCTCTGGAACCCTGAGATTCTGGTGTGACCAAGCTCCTGGGATCCTGGGTTTGTCAAAGCGCCTGGGAGTAGAGCTTCCTCTTGGTGTTGTCGTACTGGCTGTGGAGTTTGTGCCCAAGGGTTTGCTCAGGGCACCAGCCCAGACAGACCAGAAGGAACCAGTGCCACACTGGTCTGGTGGAGTTCCTGCGTGCCTGTGTTCTACTGGTCCCAGTTACTCCCAGTGGGACAAATGTTGTGTCCTGGGAAAGTTTTCTAATAAAAAGTCGGATTGACTTTTCATCACAGAGTTAGAACCACTCAGGAATAAAGAAAAGGCATGAACACCAGCTTTGAGTACTGACTTCCTTCTACTTGACTGGGCTTTCCAGTCACCTCCTCCCATCTCACTAGTCTTCTTTTATACGTAGAGCCCTCAGAAAGGAGACTCAGTCCCTGCCTCTAATATAGAGATACCACAAATTCCCACGGGCTTTGCTTGCAATTCGGGCTTTTGTGATGGTGTCATACAATGAGATCTTTAACTGTAGTCCCAAAAGAACAAAGCAAAGGTCTAAGGCTCTTTCTTAGTCTTAGAACTTCTCTAACCCCTGTCTGCTGCCTTCCCAACATTCAGAATTAGAGAAATAGAGAATTAGCACATGCTGCACATCCAAAAAGGATCAACTTAAAAACTTCCACAGAACAGTGCAGGGTGTCCCTCAGGTCTTCATTTTGACCTGTTTTCCTAGGTTGTAGCTGTGATGGAAGTGATTGGAAGAGGAAAAGGTAGGTTTGTTCCTTTGTTCTTCCACATTCTAAAAACACAGTCATAACACAACCCACTGAGAGTTTTATCTATAAGATTTCTCTAGTCGCAGTTAACAAGTTGGAATTCTTTTACTTTCCAATTCCTTTTCTACCTAAATTTTTTTCATACTCTGTACTTTGATCATGGTTTCCCCTCTCTCAACTCCTCCCAGGTCCTCCCTAGATCTCTATTCATCAAATTTCATGTTTGTTTTCACTCTTTGTTCCCCAAAACAAAACAAAACAAAGATACTGAACCAAACCAACATAAAAACAAACAAAAAACATACAGTTAAAAAATCATGGAGTTCATTTTGTGTTGGCCAACTCCTCCCAGGCACCGGGCCTGCCCTGGAATGTAGTTGATATACATACACAGTGACACTCCACTGGGAAACACTGATTTTTTTCCCCCCATCTCCTAGCATATATCAATTGCAAATCGATTCTTGGTTGGGGTGGGATGTTATAGTCATGTCTCCTTCTTGGTACTGGGATTTTTGTCTTGTTTGAACCTGTGCAGGTCTTGTGCATGCTGTCACAGGCTCTGTGAATTTGTATGTGTATCAGTCTTGTTGTGTCCAGAAGACACAGTCACCACAGAGTTATCTCCTAACTCTAGCTATTATAATCTTGCCACCTCCTCTTTGGCATGGATCCTTGAGCCTTGAAGGTCTGATGATGTAATGTGAGTAACCAACCACATTTTGATTGGATTTACGGCCCACTCCATGAGATAGAACCCATACCTGACACTGATAAAATGCCCAAGAACCATAAACTAGGTATGTCATAGGCCTAGGGGAAAATCTACTACTATTATTCTGCTAAAGCAGAATTTATTTATTGTTATAGCCATCAAATGACTACTAGTGACATATTGCTATGCCCATAGATCACCAGAGGAGCTTCTTCTTGCAGTAGATGGAAATTAACACAGAGACTAGCAACTGGACAATGTGCAGAAAGTAAGAGAGTTTGGAGCAAATTGTTGGAATTTTTAGAGGCCTTTTTATTTATTTTCAATTCTTCAGAGTCTAAGTTCATCCATATATTCATACTACTCTGACATTGTTTGCAAAACTTTCAGTGAGCTCCTTCGCCGGAAACGAAGACTTTTTTTGTAATAAGGAGACACTCTTCCAGAGACAGGTTTGGGCAACACCTAGCATCCCTCGTGGGCACAGCCTCAACCATGAGGGTGCTATGTGTGTTATGTTGATTTAAATTCACAGAACATCCCAGCACTGTCCTGGTGTGATCCTCTCATTAAGGACACTCAGATCTAGTGAAATTTTACCAGCTTGTTGTTTTACATTAACAGGTATAACCAGCACAGATAAAAGATTAATGATCACAACGAAGAGAATGCTCACTTCAGAACTGTAAAGGACACACTGTGACTGGTAAGCCAATGTGCCAGCTTGCTGGGACCATCAAGAGAAAACACGCAATGTGCTATCTTTCTTATTCAAGGCCTAGAGGTGGTACACATCCCGGCACTCAGGAGTCAGTGGCAGGGGGATATCTATGAATTTGATGCCATCCTGGTATACATAGTGGGCTCTGTGAAGGCCTAAGTGAAATGCCGGACCTAGGTTACTGTTACCTGAGTAGCCCGCCATTTTATGCTGTTACCAATGCCATAAGGAAACTTTATCATATGTTGTTACTGCTATGCTTTGGTGTTCTTGGAAACCAACCACAATAGAAGCCAATTAGAACTGTTTTGTATAGTTAGCCAAAATAAGCTGGGACCCAAACCAACCACCCAGTAACACTTTCTACACTTGTGTATGGGATTTTATGGTTTTTGCTTTTATAAGCTGCCCTTGAGATAGACCTTGCACCAATAGAAGAAGCCATTGGATTAAGACTTCCATTTGAGCAGAGGTCAAGTAAAGTTTAAGTTCCCAAGGCCTCCCTGGGAACTGACATCATGCTTGGTAGAAAGAGACATGTACATGGGTAGTGACATCCTGGTTGGCAAGTTAAGACATGAATGTAAGGCAAGGCAAGTCCTCTGCCACAGTTGAATACCCCAACCAATGGGAACAGGATAAGTATACCACAAAGACATGTTTCTAAGGAAATCCCCTGTCCCTAAATCTTGCTTGGTGAAATTACTCAGCACATATGTTTATAGATTTTAGGTTTAAAAGCCCTATAGGATCTTTACTCAAAGTTTCAGCCAGCTGCTGAATCTGGTCTATGGCCCTTATCAATAAGTCTTGGGGTGTGACATTCAATAAAACATCGCTGTTCGACTGAGATGGAGGTCTGAGTCGTTTATGCAGTGATCCCCAGACCCCAACAAGTTCCAGGACAGCCAGAACTCCATAGAGAGACCCTGTCTCAAAACACAATAAAGAAAAGGGAAATATTCAGCATCTTATTAAAAGGTTGGCATCAAAGCAGAAGTTAATAGTTACAGCTATACATTGCATATAATTTTAAAGAGTTTCTATTTCAGAGATCATAGTGTACTATGAGAGCTTTGGTGTTCTAATTTGACCTTGAAAATATAGTGTCAATCACCAGTCTATCTTCACGGGCATTTCACTGTCTGGATAAGTTCTTATCTTGCCTGGATTTCCATAGAAATCTCCTAACTAGTCTCTTCATCTCTACCTGTCCCATTCATTCTCCATACAGCAGCAGAGATAAAACAACCATTGCTTGTGACACTTCCCTGCATATCATGCTCTCGGCTTCCCTTTGAACACAAGTTAGAATAGAAAAATCCACCAGAGCCTGAGAAGCTACACCCTTGCCTGCATCTCTAGACTATATCTCCTTTGTTAGCTGATTATTTTATTTCTTTTTTTTCTTTTTTCCCTTCTTTTTTCCCCTTACTTCCTTTCTTCCTGACAAAGTCTTGCTAAGTGCCCAATTCTGGCCTTGATCCTCCTGCTTCAGCCACTCGAGAAAAACCCTCCTAACTATACTGTCCTTTGTATCTCTTGAATCTGCAATGTTTTTCCCACCTTAAGGATTTTGCATCTAGCATCCTGTGATCCTGGAGTGTTCCTTGATATGTTTATTCCCTGCTCAATTCTCCTTGTAACACAAGCTTTCCAGAGAGACCTGTTCCCTCTGCTCCGTCTAGATTATGTATTTCCATCCTCTCTTGCACTCATTTCAGAAATCAACCTTCATTTGTATGTTGGTTTGTTCTGTATCTATTGCCTCTACTAAAATAAATACTGTTTCTAGTATCTAGAGCAATACCTAGCACAGTGGTAGGTATAGAACAGCTGATTAATCAATGAAAGAGTAGATGGGTATTAATGAAAGAAAGGCAATCACAACCTTCAAAAAGTGCTGTAGGATATTTGATCATAGTGTAAACCCCAAGATTGTGTTATTTAATGAAAAAAGCTGTTTCTAGTTGGAGTATAGCTTAGCCTTAGCACACAACTTTAATCCCTTTGGCTGGAATATAGACATGACCTTAATACACACCTTTCATCCAAACAATGAAGGTAAAGTTAGTTTGTAGAAGGAAGCACCCATGTTTAAAAGTAATATCTAATTTAATGGCAGACAAAGTGATGAATCAGAGAAAGATCTGTCAGAATAGGATATGCTCAACTCTCACAAGAAGGGTGAAAATGTAAGCTATTTAAGAGTAGCACAGGGGGAAGGAGAAAGAGAAGGAAGCAGTTTTACTGGGAGAGTTTTACAGAGACAGTTTACAGAGAGAGAACAAGCTAGACATGGGTGATGATAGGACAAGCTAGAGAATGAGAAAGAGCCAGAAGATTAGAACAGATTACCAGAGTTAGTTTGAGGCCAATCCAACCAATTCAGTCAGAAGCTGAAAGAAGCCAGTTTGAATCAGTCAGCTTGGAGAGGAGTTTGAGTCAGAACAGCTGAGTTGACCAGAAAGCCAGAGTTCAGAAAGAGCTAGAAAGGGTGAGTTTATTCAGCAGCAAGTCTCAGAGGCTAAAAACATTCTAGGCCTAGATGAAATTGTATGGAGGCAAGAAGGTTCCAGAACTAAGCCTAGGTTAACAGACAGAGGCAATAAGCCTCTGAGATGACAATTATTCCAGTGAATAAAAGATACTTTTACCAAAACAAAACAAAAGAACCACTCTCAGTTGTCTGCAGGATCTCTCCATTGGACAGCCTTGTAACCTCTAGACCATCAAATGTGGTTCCTCCTGGACACACTATAGTCCACATTGAGATGTTGGGAGTAGAATGACAAAGAAAGCTTAGAAAATATGATCAAAAGCAGGCACATTGAGCAGCCGTGAGGTCCTGGGAAAGCACAACTGAAAAGACCAAAGGCACCAGGACAAGATCAACAAGAGAAAGCTTCAAAGATGGATAAGAGACACCTGGGAAGAAGACCAATGTGGAAGTCCCACTTCTTGCCTAACCTCCCCTGTTTGGATTTCCCTTTCTGTGTAAGTAAGGAAATTACCTTGGGCAGCTTTACCTCTAAGATTCTGTTTATTTGTAACTTGTTTAACCCAGCCTAAGAAAGGGCATAGCCCATACTACAAAGAACCTAATTGATGTTTGTAAAACCCAACTGTCTCCTATGATGATTGTGATGAGGGGCATTGCTGGAGATGTTATAAGTTCCTGGGTTTGGTGCTGAGCTGACAGAGAGGCAGTGACCTCCCATCTATGCTCTGACTTTGTACTACGTGGTGTCTTCCATACATGTTTACCAAAATAATGTGGAGAGTATTGAAATTATTGTCAATGACCCTAAATCTGAAAAAGTTTTGAAATGTTGGTTCATACATAAAGTGTCTGAGATACTTTCTCTCTCTCTCTCTCTCTCTCTCTCTCTCTCTCTCTCTCTCCTCTCTCACTGTGTGTGTCTGTCTGTCTGTGTCTCTTTGTGTGTGAGAGAAAGTGAATGTGTGACTCTTCTGTACTTATTAGTTCTCAGGATAATGACTTTACTAGAATATACAAAATGTCATTTTTCTTTATGTTGTGTATATGGGTGTTTTGCCTACATGTATATTTGTGCACCGTGTGAGTGCCTGGTGCCCAAAAAGGCCAGAAGGGGGCATCAAATTCTCTGGAATTAGAGTTACAGAGGGCTGTGAACCTTCATGTGGGTTCTAGGTATTGAACCCAGGTCCTCTGAAAGGGCATCTAGTGCTCTTAATCACTGAGCCATCTCTCCAGCCTCCAAACTCCACTAAAAAAAAAAACCGATAAAATCTTATTTTCTTCAAGTTCAGGATTCCTAAGAAAACAGAAATTAGCTAACTTCAATGACAAACCTACCATGACATATAAAGATTCTTTTAAATCATTGCATGAAACACTTGAGGTTTCATAAGTTTTCCTTAAATCTCAAGGAAATCCTTTGTGCTGCCCCATTCTTCTTCCTTAAACAGGAGACAATGGCATGAGGGAGCTAAAGTACAGGTAGCAACCACACTGTTTCTGCCAGAAACACAAGAGCGTCTGTGTCTTGCAGTTCTCTGTTTTATCTGTCTGGCTGATAAATTAGATTTTGATACAGTTAGTAACAACCTAGAAGAGGAAATCCAGGCGGGAGCCTTGAACGTCCTCTCCAAGCACTGATAACTACAGAACTACAACCATCGTTCTAGAGCGGTTTCCATCCAAGCCAATGGTTCCAAAGCATGCTCTAATGGAGGGCTCACATACAGAGACATACTCTGAACTACAGGAGACAGAAAGTTCTGTATGCTAAGGATAGTTAAGACTGGAGTAATAATAGAAATTCCATGTGGTTTGTATATGTTGAAAATAGTCTGAAAGTCTTCCTACAGTAGAGAACCAGAAGCCTTTCCCAGAACCAAAGCCAACAACTGGAAACTAAGCCACCTCACTTACCACTCTTTGTGGTGCTATTTTGTGGTTTTCATTTTTCCCTTGGCCTTTCAAACTTAGGTGACAGCTTATAAGCTCAGTCACTCAGAACCAAAGCCCTGCTATCAGAGAGCACTCTCTGGATCATGGAGAACATACCGCAACCCTCAGATGGTCATGCTTTTGGTGGTGTTATCTGTGATCTTGGAACAGCAGGAAGAGTTCATGTTTTTTCATCAACCAGAGCTGTCACCTAAGTTTGAAAGGCCAAGGGAAACATAAAAGAATAAATGTTGAGAAGTAGGTGGAAATAAGCAGCAGACAGACAGCAGGACACAATCAAACTGGCCAGTCTCAACACCCAGCAGGGATGACAGGTAGTGCCTGATTAAGAGAGAAAACAAAAATGGTATAATAAAACTAGCAGCTTAAAAACATCCTGCAGAAATTGGCTATGGAAGGGAAGGTGGTTTCTCTGAATGACTGACCTTCTATAGAAACTTCCACCTTCTCTTTCCACTGTAGCCTCTTTCCTACCATGAGATAAACAATGAATACCTCTGTTAGTTCACTATTTAGCTGTTCTCAGAGGTGTAACACTCTTACTCTTGGGCTATCAGATGTTCTTCTCTCTTCCTGTTCCAGAGTCAGAGGGCTAACCTGGCCTAAGACAGGAGGGTTTGGAGGAGACAGGACAATGCTTCATGCTTCCAGAATCTGATTTTAATAGACGTAAACAACACACGACTACTCACCAATATAGTGTATATTGCATCATGTTTGCATAAATATGGGGTTTTCAGGAATAAGAAGTAAGCCTTTGTAGTTACCTTTAGAGTTCATGGGTCATCTGATCTAACTCACTTATACTGAACACAGTCTGGTGGTACTGACTTTTATGTAATATGCTCTTGACAACACAAAATTAATGTCCTTTTCAGTACAGAGCCCAAAGTAAAAATTCATTAAATGGAATATCATGACTTTAGCAGGACTGCCATCTGTAACAGGTCAGATAGTGTGGAGTCTTTCCTTTTAAAAACTGAGATATATCCTTCATAGACAGGAAACTGTTCATCTGCTCTCTCACAATTTCATGGTGAAAAGTCACCATTCAAATAAATAACCATCAGAGTAGCAGCAGAAGGATGAACTGGCTCACTGCTATTTCCCGTTGTCTGACCTTATCATAATTTGGTTTTTATTTGGGTTTTTCCACTCCAACTTTCAGAGTTTAAGGCACACAGTAAGAACACACACACACACACACACACACACACACACAAAGGTAGAGTAAATGACTTCTTTGTTGTTAAGGCAAACATATTATAATGAATGTAACTAATAATAGATATAAATAATAATTTATCCAGTGAACAAGGCAAACAGAGAAACAGAACAAAACAAAATGAAAACCAGCCATGTGAGCAGCTGACTCCTAAAGGAAACCATGGCATCTCTGGGCTCCCGAGTTCTCTTTTCATCTCATTGTGGCTTGAACACCCTGTTCTTTAGCCAGCCCTTAGAATAGCCCTCTGAGGTAAGTGGGTGAAGATGATAACCTACATGTGGCAGATGGCAGACTAAACATGGGCATTTAAAAATTATTCTGGTTACCAGGAAGCCAAGGGAAATATCAATAGACTTCTGCTTTTACATGGCTATATTGTAAAGCTAAGCTTGCCCCCCACCCCTGCCCCAGTCATTGCTGAATCATATCCTTACCCTGGGTACAGAATGAAGACAGAAGACCTAAGCCACCTTCCTATTCCCTAAGAAAAGAAAAAGGCCTCATACTTTGTTAAATGTTGGTCTATATTGAGCTTCCATTCTCTGTAGGCAGATAAATTCAATAGTCAATTTAAAGAGACTGAGAATAAAGAAGAGATTAAAAGAGCAATTGTCTATCTTCTGGGCATGGCACAACCAATGCACTTATAACTTCAAGGCAGTCATGACCTACCAGCTATGGACCTACACAAGGCTATGCCCATCAGTGGTCAGTTATATACTGAGGATTCAACCCCTCCCTGATGAACTATTCTGGGAAGGGGCAGTTCCTGTTTTCAGTTGAGTAGTCATGGAGGAACCCACCAGGCGCCAATAAGTAGTTCCAAAGCCGTGTTCACACACCCTGGTTAAACTCGATGGGCCTCAAAAGCAACAACAGCTTATAAATGTGGAAATAAACTTTGTGGGGAAGTGGGTGGTTATAGAATGGGGAGGAACATTAAACAGGGTATATTATAATAATCAGAATGCACATTATACATCCATGAAACTGTCAAAGAACAAATTCAATCAATATTGGTTTTTTGTTTGTTTGTCAGGGCAAATGTGATGAGCTTTTTGGATATTAATAAGATCTAAGACATTTCCATTCAATAGTCTTGGGGAAAAAATTAAAATTCAGTTCATATACTCATCTGCAAATCCGTGTTCTTAATCTGCATAAAAACAACTGGTGCCAAAGGATGGCTTATTAACATAAGCAGTTTGATAAGCACAAGGCTGGAGGCATTATTCTCATCCCCAGAAAATCCGAGTGGGCTCCTCAAACATGCAAACAGGTAAGTGAACAAAGTCACAGTCGCCTCAAGCCCTCTGCTGTACTCTGCCCCAGCTCCCACCTCAGGACCTTGGCATTCCACATTCCTTTTTGCATTAGTTTTAGTGCCTTTTCTACTTCCTAAAATTGTCACTTGGAAAACCAGGTATGGTAGAGTAAGCCTGTAATCCCAGTGCTTGGGAGAAGGAGAATAGACCACAGTTCAAGGTTATCCTCAGCTACAAAGCAAATTTAAGGCTAGCCTGCTTCTAAACTTGATGACCTAAATTCAATCCTCAGAATCCACAGAGGGAAGAAAAGAATCAACTCCTGCAAGTTGTCCTCTGACCTTTGAGCTTTTCTTTCTTCTCTTCTCTATCCCAATAACTTGGATCCTAAAAGCATTAGATAGAGAGTGGTGAGGTAACATGTGGACCTATTAGTGAGAGCTATAACAGGCTAGTGTTGAACTGTAGTGAAATAAGGGGGTGTCCACACAGGAGGGCTTCTCAGTGTTGGGGTCAAAGCTGGAACGGAGTAGGACAGTGTACTTACAGGGCAGCCTGGCTTGAAATGGCAGAATCCAAGTGGACTGAGGATGGCATCCCCAAAAAGGGTGTCCAGGAGTGAAGAATCATGATCCAGGCAGAGTGGGAAGATACCCTCCAATGAGTCAGAGGCTGGCTGCAGATACAGAGGAGAATAACCAGATAAGTCACTTATTAAGGAGAATGAAGGGCAAGTGTCCACCTGTTATGGACAGGAATTGAAAGTATTGAAACAGATGTACAATGAATTGGAATCAGTGGTACCCAGGTAAACCAAGAATGTCAACATGTTTATAGATAAATAAATATGTGTGTACACTGATCCTGTGGAAAGTAGAATCATAAAATTCCAAGATTGTCCACATTTCTGAAAACTGTGAATATATAGCAAAAGAGAAGTTCAAGAGTCATTAATGACCTTGAAATTAGGAGTAGGTGGGCAAGTATTATCCAAATGACCCTAATACAATCATGTCAAAGGTTTTTGTGAATCAAGAGACAAGGATAGGGGGTGACAATGCTCTACAGCTGGCTCTGGAAATTAATTATTTTTCGTGGCTATAGTGAAATATTCAAGGAACGCTACTTTATAAAGAAAACAGGCTTATTTAGCTTATACTTCACACACCAATGACCTAGAGACACCCAGCTAAGCCTTAAAGGAAATGTTCTTAAAGTCCTAGCACTTCCCAACAGAACCTGGGAACCAAGCTTGTAATGCATTCTTTGGGAGACATTTTACATGGAAAATATAGCAGTCTATGCGTGTTCCCAATGGGATACGTTATCATTTGTATTTTAGTATCTATTTTTCATTATTTACTCATAATCCTGCTTTTAAAAAAGACTTTCTGGAGGCCGGGCACGCTGGCTCGTAATTGTCATTCCAGTGCTTCGGAAGCTGAGGCAGGAAGCCGAAGTTCAAGCTCAGACTGAGACAGTGGATTCCAGATCAATATGGACAAAGTCTCTAAACAACCTTTGGGAACTGTAGTTTTATACTATATATATCTGGGAGTAAATTTAGGGCCTAAATATAGTTTCTTTGAAGTCACTTAAAAAATTTGCAGCTGGGCGGTGGTGGTACACACCTCTAATCCCAGCACTTGGGAGGCAGAGGCAGGTGGATTTCTGAGTTCAAGGCCAGTCTGGTCTACAGAGTGAGTTTCAGGACAGCCAGGGCTACACAGAAAAACCCTGTCTTGAAAAAAAAAAACAAACAAACAAAAAAATTGCCTACTTTTCAGACTTAACATTTAAGTATCCTACAGAAATACTCTGTTTTCCACCAGTGTATCTCATTCTCTTTCCTGTAGGAAAATGAGAAGTTAGGTGGGGTTCTTCTGACTCTTAGTTGACACTTTAAAAAATAAGCTTATTTCCAAGAGATATAGACTGAGACTTCTAGAGCTCATCCTGCTCCCAAGGGCCTGTGCTATTGTCCCCATGAAGCCAGACAACACACAACCACACAGAAAGACCCTACCTGCCATTCCAGGCTCACCCCAGTTCTCACTCGCTAGCCCTTCTAGGCACAATTACTTGCTTGGTTAAGTAGGCTGTGGTGTTTTGTTTATGCCCTTGTAACTATGGCCACTGTGGGAATTTACACGTCTCCATTTGTCTTCTCCGCTGGTTCTGCCATACCTTATTAATCATGTGCTGTGACTAACTAATAGCAAGTGTACAATAAGTCTTATGAATGAAAGAATAAATGAGCGAATAGATAAATAAATACTTGGCTTGGGGTTTATGCAAGGCTTAACAGCGTGCAAAGCCAGGGCATCCTCAGCTAAGGTCCTGATGCCCAGTGCCACCCAGCAGCAACTGCCACTTAGATTAAACCCAAGAACTTGAGAGGTATTTAAAGCTTAAGGATTTTTCCCTAACGATTTTGACTTTTTTTTTCCACAGCCTGAAAAAATTTAGAATTCTAATAACCATCCAGAATATCTGCCAAATACTCAGATGTAGCAGTTTTTCTTCCTTCCCTTCCAGGTCTGTACGTCACTACCAAAAAGAACAAAGTGCATGGATCACTGAGGGTGAGTCAAGCAAAGAGAATTTTATTAACTTGGAGTGATAACTCAGTGATGAAAAGCTGTCTGCACGACATCAGTGAGAATGGATGGCAGGCCAGAGCAGTAACAAGAAGAGAGCAAACCACCGGAGAAAAGGCTCAAGAGCGCTCTGGTTGGCTGGGTATAAAAAGATAAGGTAATGTCCTAGTTAGGGTTTCTATTGCTGTGATAAACACCATGACCAAAGCAACTTAAGGAGGAAATGGTTTCTCTGGCTCATATGTCCCAGTCACAGTCTATCTTAGACGGAAGCTAAGGAAATTGGAGGCAGAAACAGAAGCAGAGACCAAAGAAGAATGCTGTCTAGAGGCTTACTCAGTTTGTTTGTTTTTTTTTAAATACAACCCAAAATTAACTGCCAGGGGTGGCCCCACTCACAGACCACTGGGCCCTCTCCCATCAGTCATTAATTGAGAAAATGCCCCATAGATTTGCCTATGGGCCAGATAGGTCTAAGTGGAAAGGTTGGATAAGAAGATGGAGCGTGCTGTGGTTTGTTAGGTACGTAGGGAAGACACCGCCCTAAGGCTAGAGCTCCTTTGCAGCGAAAGCAGGGAAAGCCAGATTAGGATAGTAGATTAGTTTTGAGGCCCAGACTAAGTGTGGTAGATTAAGAAAAAGGTGTGGATGAAGAGGTCAGGGGTATTCACCAAGCTAGGTTCTGGAGAAGGACGTTGGAAGTCTGGGTATCGAGTTGGGTGGTGAAGGGGAGGCAAAGGGTCCCATGGGTGGCTCCATTAGGGCATATCTTGGCAGAAGTCTGGATGATGGATATGGCCTAGGAAAGTGGGTAAGATGGCTAGGGTAAAAGATTTGGGATCCTGTGGAAGCCTAGAAGTTGGATGCTGCAAGGCACAGGTAACCAAGCTAGGCTGAGGCACGTGATCGTAGAATCTAGTCTAGATCTGGTAGGTTGTAGAAAAACAAGTATCAGGTATTGGGGTACTCAACACGCTAAAACCTTCAAGAAGGTTGTGTGAAATCTATGTATGCAGTCTATGTAAGCACTTTAAAATATGTACATGGACTGGCAACATATAGACAGATGTAGCAAGCATACTGTCACTGAGCAAATTTTCAGTCCAATTAACTTACGAACTTCACATTACTTTTGTAAGTGATTTGATGCCTGCTAATTTGGAAATATGGCTGACCGCCTTTTAAAAAATAATCCTCACATTTATAGTTTTTTTTTTTTTTGAGACGGGGTTTCTCTCTGTAGCCTTGGCTATCTGGCTATCCTGGAACTCACTCTTAAGTCAGGCTGGCCTCCAACCCAGAGATCCACCTGCCTCTGTCTCCAAGTGATGGGATTAAAAGTGCACACCACTACTTCCCTGCTCATTTGTAGGATTTCTAAGATTGATCTTTGATAAAGTTCCTGGGGACTGTAGCAGCATATTTTCCTACATTGAATTTCTAGGATTTGCATTTTTTTAGAGTTTCTAATGGCAGTTGGTTTCAAATTTTGTTAAAAGATTTTTGGCATTCATTACTTTTTCACTCTGATGTCAGATTTAGGTACATTTCCCATTCTATGCTTTTGTGCAATTCTTTTTTTTTTCTTTTTCTTTTCTTTTCTTTCTTTTCTTTTTTTTTTTGTTTGTTTTTTTGTTTTGATATGGTGTCTTCTGTTGCTCAAGCTGGCCTTAAATTCCTGAGTCTTAGTAAACCTATATGACCAGTATGTAAATGGGCTGAAGCCTTAAGCAAATGTTGCTGTACCTGACTAAAAGACCTCTGTGTGCGGTGTCTCATTTGGATGCGGTCACAGATATGGAGGGAGGCCTGACATCTGTTTCAGCGTTTTCCCAACTTACCACTTTTCATGTTGAAGTTTTTAAAGTAAATTAAAGACATAATATCCTGAGTATAATGCTTTGACATGCACCACTAATAAGTTGAAAAAAAAAACTTATTTTCTTTGTAACTAAAATAGAACTACCTCACTGACTATTAATGTGAACACTTTACTCACATATTTACCCCACATTTAAATATTCTCCCAATTGTCTCCTCCTTTATAGATGTCTGTCACAAACAAGTTTCGCAGCTAGAGAAAAGGATTGGGAGGTAGCAAGATACCGCCAAATAATATATTACCTTAGAAAAATAGTTGTCCTTCTAATTGAATATCTTTATGCACTAACTGAAAAGAAATGTTTTGAGGACTTTGCACACTGATTTCCACGGTGGTTGAACCAGCTTTCATTCCCACCAACAGTGAATAAGTGTTCACCCTTTCTTCACGTTCATGGAGTATTTGTTACCATTTGTTTTGGGTTTCACTTTATCTTAGCCAATCTGACTTCTGTAAGATAAAATCTCAAAGTTCTTTTAGTTTGTATTTCCTTGATGGTTAAGGATGTTGAAAGTTAAAAAAAAAAATCGCAGTCATTTGTTAGTTCCTCTTTTGAGAACACTTTAATTCCATGCTCCAATTTTTAATTTTCAATTTTCAATTTATTTCCTTGGTGATTGGTGTTTTTTAGTTCTTTGTATATTCTAGGTACTTACCCTCTGTCAGATATACAGCTGTCAAGGAATGCTCCCATTCTACAGACTGCCTCTTTACCATAATGTTGGTGCCTTTTCCTGTGCACAAGTGTTTTAGTATCATCAGGTCCCATTTATCAATTGATGGTCTTAATGCCTGCAATAACCAGGGTCCTATTCAGAAAGGCTTTCCTATGCCTGCAAGCTGAAGTGGATTCCTTACTTTTTCTTATATTAAATTCAGAGTATCAGGTCTATGCTAAGGTCGTTTGTCCATTTGGAGTTGAGTTATATGCAGGGTCAAAGATGAGGTTCTAGTTTCGTTCTTATTCATGTAGCTATCTAGTTTAATCAGCTCCATTTTTTGAAGACTCAATTTTCTTCTCCAGTGTATATTGTTGGCCTCTCTGTCAAAAATCAAGTAGCCATAGGAACCTTCGCTAGTCTCTAGGTCCTAAATTCTACTTAACTGATCGATGTACCTGCTTGTATGACAGTACCATGCTCTGAAGTATAGTTTGAAATCAAGGATGGTGATTTCTCCAGCAGTATTATTATTGTTCAGGGCTGGTTTGGCTATCCTGGGTCTTTTTATGTCCTGTAGCTTCCACCTCTGTGCAAATTCCTCTCTAGGCTAAGGGCAAGTGGGAATCAGGAGAATTTTGAGAGGGTTTTCACATGGCACCTGTTGTTTTGCTCTAGGGACTGGGTGCATCTATTAAAATCTTAAGGTTTTCCTTGAGCTTATAAACCTCAGGTTTTTCTACTGTAAATTAAGAATGTTGAAGCCGGGCAGTGGTGGCGCACGCCTTTAATCCCAGCACTTGGGAGGCAGAGGCAGGTGGATTTCTGAGTTCGAGGCCAGCCTGGTCTACAGAGTGAGTTCCAGGACAGCCAGGGCTACACAGAGAAACCCTGTCTTGAAAACCCCCCCCCCAAAAAAAAAAGAATGTTGATAGAGTCTCCCTCACGTACAAAGCACCCAGCTTATTGGCACATTTAAGTAATGTGAGCTACGTCTACCTTCACTGTTACTTCTTCCTTTGCTGAGTCTTAACTAGTGATACAAATACATAGGTTAAGGGAGAATCAGTCTTGGAGATTAAGAACTATAATCTGGCTCTGCAATGCCTTTTTTTTAAAAGCAATTCCCACTCTCATCAATCTCTACTGTCATGGTATTGGGATGAAAAGCTTCTGAAGAAACATATATTGAGATAGAGTTTGGAGTGAAAAAATATTCATTAGTGATCAATACCTGTGAAAGAAAGAAGGGAACAAGATGAAACTGAGGAAAGCAATCATCTTGTTTACCTGTGAAAGTTTCCTGAGGAGGGAAGCAGTCTCCACTAAAATCAAGAGTCCTGAGGAATCCCTAGGTGAGGGTGAAAGGCCAGGCAGGCTCATCAAAGATTCTACTAACAGGCAGGGAAGTCTGTGTGACTATGACTCATCAGAGCTGTCCTACGTTGGGCTAAGGTAGCTGACGATTTATGCTTTGCCTCTGTCCCTATCAGTCATGGGAAAACTGTGACCTTGGGCTAAACAGTTGAGACAAAGCCTGAAGGAGATGATAGATGAAGGGGTGGAGGTCGCTAACACAAAGCCCTTTGAAGGAGGATTGACATTCTATCTCTGTGTCTATTACAAGTACCATTAAGTGTCTGTTTTTTCATTTGAAAATTTGGAAAAAGAATGATTATGTCTAATAGTAATGTTTTGAGAGGTAAATAAGTTAACATATGTTAAATGATTAGAACAGAAAGGACCATGTAAGCTCTTATTAGCTACTGCACCAAGTCAAGTGTCAGACTTTCTGCTGGCAACTGACACATCCTGAAATGTTTGATCTTTGGTTGCCTTTGTCAAGCCATAATACTAGAATTCATCCTTACTTCACTGTGGTTGTCATATACAGCTCTGGCTGTTTAATCTGATTGAATTTAGTTAAGAGTTTGTTTCTTTTCATTTCTTCTTTAGTTTTATAGTCTAGGAATGGAGACCCAAAGCCTTTCACACGCTAGGTAACTGTTCTACTACTGTGTCCAGATATTGGGTTTCTTGATTACTGGGGTAGGTGGATCTTCCATTTCATACTTCATGTTTATTTTTGTTTGTTTCTTTGTTTTCCTTCTGAATTAGTAGCCTGCTCACTACCTTATGTGCACCCATTTTGACTAATAGAAAATGGGAAATATTAAATGAGAATAAAAGTGATACAAGCAGAAGGAAGAATGTTTTAGATAAAAGCAGCTTATGAATGTACACACACACACACACACACACACACACACACACACACATTTAAGGGTGACAATTTGGAAGAAAAGAGGAAAGTATAAATGGCAGAATTATTATAGATAATTTTGAACCAGAGCAGTTTCTGTGATTGTGAAGCTGATGAAATAAATAACTCTTGACCTGCCTTTGCTTTTCTGTAAAATAAGCAGTGATATGTGATTCTGCTCCATGACAACACACTTTGCTTATTGCTGTGTTCTGAAGAAGCTAGAGTTACTAAAAGTCATGTGAATTGTTGTGGGAAATATTAAAAAAGAACCCCCAAGTTCCTGAGCCCCAACCAGCTACTCTCTGCCTGCTGGCTCTCCAGCAGGGCTGGAGCACCCAAGTTCCCTTCGCTATCATGCCAGCCCCACGCAACAACCACAACACCCAGCAACCCAACAGAAACAAAACAAAAGTGGCTTATGATTAACCAATCAGATTTATGTACCAATAAATTCTCAATTCACAAGATGCCAATACAATAAATTCAGAACCAATTGATAATGATAAAAGCTGTCCATGTAGATTAGACAAATTTTCCCAATTATTTTATCCTTTATATCATAACTACCTGTGGTTATTTAAAAACACAAGGGATCAGAATCTTCTTCTTGTCCGTCTGCCTCCATCTTGGCCTTTTTCCACTCCTGAGACACTCTCTGTCTCTGCAACTCTTCGTGCCACCTCCCCTTTCCCTGTCCAATCACAGGCCTCCTTTTACACTAATATTTTAATGTAATTGGACAGGGAAAATCCTGCCTCAGTGAATTTCTTTATAAACAACATCAGGAAACAATGCTAGGCTATTCAAAACAATTTTGAATTTGACTTTGTCATCACGCAAATATTTCCCTGCCCCGTGAGCTAGACACAAATTACTTTTTATAGCAGTTCTTGACTTTCATCTACTCAAGAGGGAAGTATGAGGTAGCAAGTTCCAAATGCTATTTACCTGCATGATGGCCCTCTGTGTCATCTAAACAGATGCTGTTTAGAACACAAGACTTGGTTATTTACCTCTTCATCTCCTCAGCAGAGCTAAAACAAGTAAGCGCACAACTAAAGCAAAAAGACAAAATTAGATGCCATTTAAAAATACTTAGATCTGGCACTGAAGAGATGGCTCATCAGTTAAGAACACTTGGCTTTTCTTTCAGAGGCTCTAGGTTCAGTTTCTAGCATCCATATAACAGATCACAACTATTTCACAGGATCTAATGCTTTCCTCTGGACCCCACAGGCAACAGGCAACCACATGGTACACATAAATTCACAAAGGCAAAATACTCATACATATAAAGTAAAATAAAATAAACAAACTTTTTAATGCTTACAACTTATTCAGCTTGCCTTTCTGTTGAATTCCAGGTATCACCTGCTAGGTTCCCTTGCCTGAACTGTTGGCACACAGGGGCAATTTTATAATCCAAGTACAGTGTTCCTTGGACACTGGACCAATGCAGTTGCTTCATTTAGTTCACTGCAATGCTTCCCCTGACTTTTGCATGTCTGAAGATAGTTGTGCAACGATACAGAGATGGATACAAGCATAGCTCCTTCTCTGACACTGGCTCTCACTTCTCCAAAGAAGCAGCAAAGGTTGCTTTATCTCAGTTCCTTTATAATTTCATAATTATCATGGTAGAGATCTGAAGGAACAAGGACTTCCTTTTTCTACTGTGGAGAAAGTAACTAGAACTTTTCTGGTCTTTTGTCTTTTCTTTACAAGATAGAGTTTTAAGCAACCCGGGCTGGCCTGAAAGTTTCTCCTGGGTGCACCTCCTGAATACTGGATCACAGGCATTCATCATCATGCAGAAAGTCAAGCCCAGGGCTTCAAGCATGCTAGGCAAGCACCAACTGATCCACATCCCCAGCCACTGATTGAGATTTTGACAGCTCCACAGAGGAACTTGGTCTGGCTAGGGTTTGGGGGAGGGAAAACTCTAGAAAATCCCAGAGACCTTGGATTTAGGAGGCTCCCAGGACTCAATGTGGATAACCTTAGCCAAAATAACCAACAGTGGGGCAATGGAACCTGAAGAGACCACCTCCGCTAGTCAGACAGGACCCCCAATGGAGGGATGAGGAAATCAATCCACCTATAAAACTTTTGACCCAAAATTGTTCCTGTTAAAAAAAACCAAAACCAAAAACAAAAAAACATGCAGGGACAAAAATGGAGCAGAGACTGAAGGAACGGCCGTCCGGTGACAGGCCCGTTAGGAATCCATCCCATGGATGGGCACCATGGATGGGACGCTGCTATTTATGCCGTGTTGTCCTTGCAGACAGGAGCCTAGTGTGCCCCACTTGTAACTGTAACTCCAAATGGTCCTATGCTGCCTGTTCCAGAAATGGCAATCATGTCTTTGTTTCAAAAAGTTGTGTATGACTGTCTTGCAACCCTACCTTTGTTTCAAAAGATTATATGACCATCTGTGACTACCTGGCTATGACTTCCCATTTTTATAACCACCTTGCAATCATATCTTTGTCTCAGGAGGTCATCATGACTAACTTGGCATGCTTATGTCCTGCTCCTGTAACCCCCCTCCTAGTTTGCCCACCAAATCTCCCATTTGGAAACCCCCTACCCTTGAGCTATAAAAACCTTGTCTTCCTTACGTGCAATGATGACCTCTTAAACATACCTTAGGGGAGGCAGCCTGTGTACACAAATATAAAAAGCTTGCCTTAGTTAATTTAGCCATAATGATTTGGGTTGGTGGTCTTTCTCCTTCCATCCTTAGGATCAGTGCCTGGGCTTTGGAACTTCTTTCTTCTGTCCAGATAGCCTAATTAAGCCCTGACCTAAGGATAAGCACCCCCATGTGTCACTCCAGGAGGTGTGTGTCACAGCACCCCTTTCACCTACCTGCCTATTCCCCACCCACAAGAAACCACAGGACGTATTTCCTATTCTAAAATCTTATGAAATAGGCGCCTGACTCAAGTTACAGACACCCACTCTGCATCTTTTCTCTGAACTCACTCAGATGACCTTGATCTCAGATCCCAGCAAACTGTAGGCACCATTCCCTGGGGTCTTATCCATCACATAAAGACCCTGACCTAGTAGACCTGCCTATTCTTAAAGATATCTGTTTCCACTGGGGCTCAGGGCTGTGATCCCAGAAGTCATGGATTGATGGGGACAGTACTGGAAACCTGGCAGCAGAATCCAGATTGAGGACAGTCTGTGCAGAAAGCTGGGAGAAGGGCTGCAGAGAACTGGTGGTTCTGCCCTCCCCCTTCCATCATAAGACTTGAAGATCCTCTTACTAACTGGAGGCCTTGGCCCAGGCTTCTCATTTCAGGCTCACAGGAAACAAGATGACTAGGCTGGTATTTGAGCAAACTATTTATTCAACTTTTTATAGTCAGAGAACTCCAGAAACTGTTAGCTTTCTCATACATTTTGCACTCTGTCCTTCCACACTGCTCACAAAAAAAAAAAAGGAAAAAGAAAAAAATAAATATAAAGCATAAGACTTGGGGAAATCCATCAGTATGCCTAGACTCAAATTGTATTTTATACACTTTACCCAATATAATACATCATCTTAGATCTACTTAAACTGTGTAAGTAATGCATATTTAGTACATGCAAGATAAAATTTTTCATATCCCACAAAAAGAATTGGATGGGTTCAGTCTTTTCCCCTCATCCCCCCATTCTCTTCCCACTGTATTTGAAGTATAACCACTGTTAGAGTAATCTGATGGTCTGTTTCACATACATAAAAAATATGTTGCTTAGTGTATACATAATTAGGTATTTCAAATTGGAATCTGTATATCTCTCTGAATGATTTGTAGACCTAGTTATCAAACATATGAGAGGGGCAAGCACTGTACCACGGTGCTGTCAGCAGGCACTGACGAAGGGGCCATCTTCTCTCCCAAGGCAAACCATGCCTTGCACATGCCCCGGATCACATTTCTCCTCTGTCCCTGCTGCTTCCCTTTTCATGCAGCTCGTCTTCCCACCACATCCTCAAAAGGGCTCTCCATTCTGCCCTAGGATTCAGCAAACAAAGTAACTAAGATTCAGAGATACTTTCTCCTCCTCAAATATACCAAGAACACATCTTTGACCTGAAGTCAAACTTAAAGTGATTATTTATTTCTTGGAAGGTTTCTTCCTGTAAATCCTTTTGTGATGGTTTGGCAGCTTATGAAATGTCTTCCTCAGACCATTTCTGTATGTCTCTGTCACATTCGCCAGTGAGTCCTTTCTTTGGCTTTTGGTGAACTTAAACTAAGCTGCAGAAGTTTAGCCCATAGGAGCAAACTGTGCCTCCCCATGGAATCAAAATACACATCTTATTAGAAATCTTATTCCTGCAGAGCTCGGAAGCATTTTTGAATCATTTTTCTAGGGGAGAGATGTTGAGTGTTGTTTGCAGAACTCAATCTGTGGGCATAATATTGCTTTATGATCTTTGATGATCCATAAACTGGAATTGTTAAAATAATTACAAGTGGATGGATGCCAAATGGCAAAGCAAGGCTAAGGAGGAGCGCTTCCTGCTGAGAAAACCCATCCCACCATTTCTGCAGAGCAAGACTACAGTACTGTGAATCCTCTGTTGATCCCTAAAATCCCGGCTTCTGAGTATGGGTGACTAAAATGTCCTGATTAAAGTCATTAAAATAAATGCCAGTACTGGCGTCCGGGGAAAACTGGCAGTATCTGCCGAGGAATTCTCCGTTTCATTTTCCTAAGTCCTGGTGCTTCTTGATCACATTCTGGATCTCGGTGTCAAAGCCGCCTGGATTCTGTTAATAGGCAAATATCCTGGGGTGGAGGGAAAGAAGTCACCCAGAAGTAGGTATTCTTGCAAAGGCAGGCTGAGTTGGCATAAGTGTCATAGGACTACTGACTGTTTCAGGCCATACTGTGGAGGGAAGCCTATTAATAGGACATCAAGAAATGGAGCCTGTCCTCTGTTAGGGATCTTCACAGACACTCTCCAGGTATCTCAAAATCTAGCCCTATCCTGTAACCTGACACCACAGTTCTGCAGCCTCATGTGTGGTAACCCTGCCCTTTGACCAGACCTAAACTCCAGCAACCAGGATTGCCCTTATTTGCATGAGTCTGATTTGCATGGCTCCTATTTGCATGGCAGAGATTACACAACTGGAAGTTACCTGCAGTGTCTCTGGATAATCTCTTAGACTATACACCAGCCAAGCCTGAGTGTCTTTCTTCACATGTCATGAATTAACTTGCCAGGAAACTAAACACAAAGAACCTCACCCTCATAAAAAAAACTTCTCCCAAATGGAGGGGATTCATACCCATGTCTAATCTACATGACTGCCTTTAGCTACAGGCTGTATCCTAGTTGCTATCCAGCTCTTACATCGTGTGGATACTCAGATTCTTTCTTTCTTTCTTTCTTTTTTTTTTAACTCTGTTCTAAGGAAAGATCTCCTTAGTCATCCACCAACCTCTTTCCTACTACCTGGGTGGTGCTATGCTGATTTTCTAGTTGCTGATAGGAAGTACCAGAAAAAGAAATAGCTAGCTAGCTATTCACAAGGATGAATTCTAAGAGCCTGAACCTATTTGCATGAGGGGAATTAGAATGGAAAACATGTTGGAGAAGGAATCAAGACATGGAAAACATAGGCAGCACTCTCCATGATCCTTTAGCTCAGCTCCATATCTGAACTCTTTTTGCTGCCATTTTATAAGGGAGACCTGTAAGACCAGTTGGCCTTGGCCACAGTGCTGGGTCTCCAGGGATGACAGAGTGAAAGCACAGAGACGCAGCAGCACGTATTTGTCATGCTTGGCATGGACCTAGGTGCTGAGTAAACACCTACAAATGTTGTCTTAGGCAACTGCCAGTAAAAGGGAAGCAGCTGGTGATTCTGAGAGACTTTGACATTGTGCAGCTAGGAGCAAGAGCAGTACAAGTTAGGTTTGTCCTTTTATAGAGTTCTTCTTTTACTTAATTAAGTGTCTCTGTATGCCACCTCTGGGTGATAACTTTCAGGCATTGGTTCTGGTCTCCTACTCTGTGTTCTGGGAATCAAAGTCAGGTTATCGGGCTTTTGTGTCGAGTGCTTTTACCTGCTAAGGCATCTCCCTGACCTAATATTATCCTTTTTATATCAACAATCTGATGAAGAGAGCTAAATAAGAAAAATACATTCTCTGAACCCTTTAGCCTCACATTAAATAAGCCTATTATTCAAGTTTTTGTTGTTCTTGCACACAGCATAATCCATTCTTGCTAATGTAAAAGTGAAATGATGGTATTAAACAGTGTTAGCACGTACATTATCTATGAGGGACAGAGAATCATGTTTCAAAACTACATGACAAGAAATCATATCCAAACTACTACAGTACTGGGACGTTGCAACAAAAAGCACCTCAAGCACATACCCTATAACTGCACCAATAACCCCCTGCCAGAAAGTCAACCTAACAGCAGCTACCATTTCTGTGTCTCTGTCCCTGTGTGACACCTGCTTTTTCTTCTGTATTACAGTCTTGCAGGACCACATGTGATGATAAAAACCAGGTTACACACTTGTATCTTGGTTGCAAACGAGGCAGAGAAAGGAAGTCCTAACTGTATGCTGGAAGACAGAACTTCTAGTTTCCTTGACGAAAGCACTTGATGAAAGTGATGATGTGATATGTGTGCACTGGGAAGACATGAACTAATCAGACAATGGATCTCTTCCAAAGTAGGGAAAGGCCAGTAAGGAAACTTGTCATGATTCAGACCAACATTATAAAGGGTCTTTTCTCTTACCAAAGTCTTCCCAGTTGTTGCGTGGTTTTCCCCTTGTAAGTGCCAGAGATATGATGTCTTTTCATCTCAACTCAGTCTGGAAAGGTATTCTCCAGTCATTAGCACACTAGAGAAGAATCACATCTTCACCTGGTCACAAGCTTTAGAAACGCTAGACAAGGGGAAAAGTTGATAACAAACTAAATATATTGAAATTGTGTAGTACGAAACTAAAGCTCTCCAGATGAGATCTAAGCAAATGCAGACAGACTGCCTAAGTGCTGGAGTGCCATGACTCAGGCACAGAATCAGGCAAAGTCTGGACCTGAACTAACACAGCAAGTTTCCTTAAGCCAAAATCATCCAAGACAAAAATAGATTTTTGTCTTACGTATTTAGTCCTACACTCTGGTCATGACTACCTTACTTACCTTGTTAAGAACTACCAAGAAAAGCCAGGCGGTGGTGGCGCACGCCTTTAATCCCAGCACTTGGGAGGCAGAGGCAGGAGGATTTCTGAGTTCGAGGCCAGCCTGGTCTACAAAGTGAGTTCCAGGACAGCCAGGGCTACACAGAGAAACCCTGTCTCGAAAAACCAAAAAAAAAAAAAAGAACTACCAAGAAAAAAGATGTCCATATGGAAACATATTTCCAAGTAGATACTTCAAATTTTGTTTTATGGTTTTTTTTTCTTATTCTTTGAAACACAATTGTTTTTTCGTGCTATTTGCTATTCACATTTATCCTTTTTGATATTTATTTTGTGTTGAATATGTGGATAAAGCCTCATTTATTCAATCACTTTGCCATCATTTTATATGTTAGAAGACCAAGCCGGAAAGGACTGTATTATTCTAGAGAGCTTTTCATGAATATGGCCATGTTCCATCGATCCTATGCAGATTCTGTTACATGTAAAAGAAAAGCAGGCTATGAATCTGACACTGTCAGGGAGTTTGCCTACCATACGTGATGTCCTGGGGTTATCCCCTGATTCACAAACACTCAAAAAATAAACAGAATAAAACATAATGCATGAGAAACCAGGCTCAATCTGCTCTTAGAAACTTTATGTGGAAAGTCTCCAAAAGTTCTGAAATATGTTTCCGGGGACACATCACAACACAACCTCTGTCCCTAGAGGTAGACCCAAAGGAAGGCTGACTTACAGCTGCAGTTGTCTTGACACCTCAGTGCACAGAGCCTGGACATGTGGGAAGGATAAGCCAAAACCTGCTTATCCTCCTGTGAGATTTTAAAAAGATTTGTTCCTATCAATTTAATTATGTATCTGTTCTTATACATTTTTTTAATTTATTTTATGTATGAGTGCTCTATCTGCATGTACACCTTCATGCCAGGTGAGGGCATCAGATCTCATTACAGATGGTTGTGAGCCACCATGTGGTTGCTGGGAATTGAACTCAAGTCCCCTGGAAGAGCAGCCACTGCTCTTAACCTCTGAGCCATCTCTCCAGCCACCCTGTTCTTATAAATTTAAGAACACACTAAGTTTGTGCACACTAAGTACATATGAGGTGACTGAGGAGGCCAGGAGTGTGTCAGATGACCCGAAGCTGTATTAGAGGTGGTTCTGCATAGCCTGATGTGGGTGTTGGGAATCAAATTTAGGTCCTTTGCAAGAGTGTATATGCTCTTAACTTTTGAGCTCTCTCTCCAGCCCTCTTCTGTGGGTTATTTATTTATTATGAATTATTTTATTCATTATTATTATTTATCCATTATGTTTATTTATACATACTTATTCAATATTACTATCATAAAATTATTATTTGCTATTTATTATTTATTTATTATGTATATGAGCACATTGTAGCTGTCTTCAGACACACCAAAAGAGAGCATCAGATCCTATTACGGATGGTTATGAACCACCCTGTGGTTGCTGGGAATTGAACTCAGGACCTCTAGTCAGTTCTCTTAACCACTGAGCCATCACTCCAGCCATTTTCTGTGGGTTTTTAAAAACAGCATTTTTATTAATTCTGTGAGAATTTTATATAACAACTTTTCCAGGTCAACTCACATTTCTCTGCTTACGCAATGTAATGCTCTCCTTTCTAAAAAATACCTAACCACTGCTGCCAGAACATTCTGGTGTAGGCCATCCCTTGAGTGTGGTTAACATTTCAGGAGCCACACCCTTAAAGAGAACTGACTTTCTCTGTCCCAGCAGCCACCAATTGCCAATAGTTCTTCAGCTCATCGCCACTTCCTCCCTCCATGCTGGGATTTTGTCAAAACTGAACTCGCCCAGTTCATTACTTTCACAACCACTGTAAGTTCATTTATGCAACTTCCCTGTTGTGCTCAGAAAACACCCACTCCCTCTTACTCTTAAAATCGATCTTTCCTCCACTTCTTCCATGATGATCCCTGAGCCTTGTAGATGGGACTGTGATGTAGATGTCCCTCTCAGAGCTGAACATCCTGCTTATATCTTATTCTCTGCACACTGACTGGGAGTCTTTGTTAATCATTGTCTACTGCAAGAAGATATCATATCCACAGATTGTTGGTCCTCATAACAATGCCAAGTATGGGTTCCATCTTGTGAAACAGACCTTACAGCCAATCAGAAACTGTTTGATTATTATGATAACATCCATGCCACTAAAGCATCAGTGAGCATAGCCTGCCAGGCCAGTTGTAGTTTTCAGGGTTCAAAGCTGGGTAAGAGTGAGAACTGCTTTTCTCTGCTAATATGCATAGCACATTCCAGCACTATGAAAACTATCTAGTAGGGTGAGGCTTCCCAAAGATTTATTTATTTTATGTAAGGACACTGTAGCTGTCTTCAGACGCGCCAGAAGAGGGCGTCAGATCACTTTACAGATGGTTGTGAGCCACCATGTGGGTGCTGGAATTTGAACTCAGGACCTTTGGAAGAGCAGTCTGGTGCTCTTACCCACTGAGCCATCTCTCCAGCCCCTGGGTGAGGCTTCTGGACCAGTAACAAATTGGTTTCTCCATGTTCTTCGATGCAAGTATACGGTGTCTTCAAATGTAGAGTCTTTGAATCAACTATTATAAATGGAACCCAATAAGCCAACAATTCCAAAAGAAATAATCCACTTCTGACAGTGAGTGCTTTATTTGCTAGTCTGTAGAATCTAGAAGAAGCATTGTCTCCCTGCCCCTCACTATAGAGTAACCTCATTTAGACTTCTTTTCTATACATGTACATATTTTAGGAAACTTCTAAAGTAGTAGGTTTCTATGTGATCTTTTCAAAAAGCCTTTGGTGTTAGACCTACCTTCCCATAGCCCCTCCTCTACCCTGTTCTCCCATCTTCTACCTCATTTAACCCCTTCTTCTCCATTAATTGACTCTCTTACCATATATTACTTAATTACATCTCCCCTCCCTTAAGTCAATTCCACATTGCTCCTTCCTAGTTTCCTGACCTCTATGTGTATTTCAGATGAAACAGACTTATCTAAAGATCTTAGCATCTTCATGTGAAAGAAAATGTGTGATGTTTATATTTGCGAGTCTAAACAGTGAGTGAGTGTTTCTGGCCCCATCCAATTACATGCAAATTTCATAATTTGTTTTTTCTTAACAGCTGAATAATACTTCACTATGTACATGTATTACATCTTCAATATTCATCGGTTGATAGACATCCAGATTGCTTCAATTTCCTGGCTGTTGTGAATAGAGCAGTAATGAATATGAATGATCAAATATCTCTATAGAATCCTTTGGGTACATCCTCGAGTAATATAACTGAATCATATATAGCTCTTGGTGCTCTATTGCTAGCTTTTTGAGGAAATGCCACACTGATTTCCATAGTGTCTGCATCAGTTTACACGCCTAAATGTTCCCATATCTAAGATAACATTTGGTGTCATTTGGTTTTTATGCTATTCATTCTGGTTGGAGTAAGACAAACTCTCAGAAGATGCTAAAGTCGTTAAAAATCATTTCCCAGCCATTTACATTTTGTCTCTTACAACTCTCTGTTTAGTTCCTTATCCAAATTTTAAATTGGCTTGTTTTCATAATATTTTGCTTTTTTTTTTAGTTCTTTGTATAATCTAGATACTAATCCTCTTTCAGATATTTAGAGAGTAAAGTTTTTCCCCCATTGTTCACAGCTTTTTAGTTTTAGGAGGTTTTTGTATGGAATTTGAGGTTACTTATTCAATTTCTGTAAAGAATTTTGTTGGAATTTTGATAGGGATTTTGTTCGACTTTGATTTCTTTCCTTTTTATTTGTATCCCCTTTATCATTTTACTACTCTTGTTCTAGTTGAGACTTCAAGCACTACATTGAATAGGTATAGAGAGAATGGACATCCTTGACTTTTTCCTGATTTTATTGAACATCCTCTGACTTTTCCTATGCTTAGCATGATTTAGATATGGGCTTGTTGTATATTACCTTTGTTTATTTATTTTTAGATATGTCTCCTGTATCCTTGGATTCCCCAAGGACTTTTATCATGAAGAAATGTTAGATTTTTGATAAATAATTTGTCTGCATCTAATGAAATGATAATGTGGTTTCTGCCATTGAGTTTATTTATATTATGGATTATGTTAATTGATTTACATATGTTGAACAATCCCTTCACCTCTGGGAAAAAGCTAACCTGATCATGGTGGAAAATCTTTTTGTTGTGTTTCTGAATTTGGTTTGCAAGTATTTTTTTTTTGAGAACTTTTAGATGTATATTCTTTAGAGACACTGGCCTATGATTTTAGTTTTTGTTTGAGCTTTATCTGGTTTGGTATTAGGCTTTGTAGCACTGAAGAATTTGAAAAAGTTCTTTCTATTCTAGTTTAGAGAATAATTTGAGGAGTATTGATGATCTTCTTTGAAGGTTCAGCAGAATTCTATATTGTATTTATTTGATCCTGGGCTCTTATTAGTTGGAAATTTTTTATTTAGTGTTTCTTTATCATTAGCAGTTAAGGGTATATTTAAATTATTTACTTCATCTTGATTTCTCACATATATCATGTACATATACATGCATTTCTTTCAGATTTTCCACTGTAGTGGAATATAGACTTTTTTTTATTCTCCTCTCATACTATACATCCCAAACACAGCCCCTCCTCCCTCCACCCTTCCAGCCTCCCACCCCACCCACCCAAATCCACTGCTCCTATGTTTCTCTTCAGAAAAGAACAGGTCTCCCTGGGATATCAACCAAACACAGCATAAGAAGTTACAATAAGACTAGGCACAAACACCTGCATATCAAGGCTGGATGAGGCAACCCAGGAGGTGGAAAAAAAAGTCTCAAAAGCAGGCAAAGTAGTCAGCAACACCCACAGTCCCACAGTTAGGAGTCCAACAAGAACACAAAGCCATACAGAAATATAAACTTTTAAAGTATGTCCTTATGAGTCTTTGAATTTTCTCGGTGTCTGTTGTTGTGTCTCACTTTTCATATATCATAAACATATACATCCATTTCTTTTAGATTTTCCACTGTAGTGGAATATAGATGTTTTCTATTCTTCTCTCATACAATACATCCCAAACACAGCCTCTCCTCCCTCCACCCTTTCAGCCCCCACCCCGCACCCAAATCCACTGCTCCTTGTTTTTCCAATTATATACATCACTATTTTATTAATAAAAGGCCTTTCAAAAATTTTATGTGGGCACTTAGTGATATAAATTTTCTACAACTACCTCCACAGATTTTTGTATGTTGTGTTCTCATTTTCATTCAATTCTAGAAAAATTTTAAATTTTCCTCTTGATTTCTTCCTTGACCCAATTTTTATTCATTAGTGTGTTGTTTGGTTTCCTTTTCCATACTTTCTGTAGTTTCTATTGTTGTCAAATGCAGCTCTGCTCTTTTGTGGCCAAATTGAATAGAGGATGTTATTTCAATTTTCCTACATTTGTTGAGACCTGCTTTATGTTTTCATATTGCTCCATTTTGGAGAAAGTTCCGTGGGCCACTGAGAAGAAAGTATATTTTGATGTTTGGGTGGAATGTTCTTTAAATGTCTGTTAGATCTATTTGACTTATGATGTCACTTAACTCCAGTGTTTCTCTATTTAGTGTTTGTCTGGATAAACTGTCTCTTGGTCAAAGTGGGATTTTGAAGTCATTTACTATTACTGTGTTGGGGTCATTCTATGATTTTAAATAGATCTAGTAATATTTATTTTATAAAATACTATGTTTAGTATGTTTACCCTGTGTTTAATGCATAAATGTTTAGAATTGTATCCTTTTGATAGATTCTTTCCTTTAATGGTATGAATTATCTCTCTTTAGTCTTCTGAGTAGTTTTGGCTTAAATCAGATACTGGAATATTTATGTCTATTGTTTATTAGTTCTATTTTTCTTAGACTACATTCCCCGTCCTTTTACCCTAAAGTGGTGTCTATTGTTGGTGGTGAGGTGTGTTTCTTGGAGGTAGCAAAAAGATGGATCCTGTTTCCTAGTCCAGTCTGTTAGTGTGTGCTTCTTTATTAGGGAATTGAAACTGTTGATATTTAAAGTTATTACTTAGCAATTCTTGCTATTTTCTTATGAATGTATTTTCTTAGACGTCTGTTGATTAAACTTTATGGAATTCTCTGTTTATTCCCTGTGTCACTTTTGATATGTTTAACCTTCCCTTCAGATGAAAGTATTTTGTCTAATACCCTTTATAGAGCTATCATAGTAGTTATAAATCCCCTAGATCTGTTTTATTATGGAGAAATTTCCCCTTTGATTATAACCTATAGTTTGGGGGTGATATAGTAGTCTTTGCTGGTATCTGTGTTCTTTCAGACTTGTAGAATATCAGGCAAGACTCTTCTGGTTCCCAAAGTCTCCAATGAGAAGTCAGGTGATTTTCTCTGATTGCCCTGCCTTTATATGTGACTTAGCCACTAAGACATCTTTCCAGCCCTTCCATTGAATTTTTTCACTGATTAAATTTTTCACTAAGTTTTACTTCAGTTTGGCATTTTTCTGAAATTCTATCTTTATTTAATTTCATTTTCGTACTTTGAATTGTTCTCTTTGTTTTATCCAACTATGTTTTCACAGTCTTCATTCTAGGATTAATGCATATCTTTGAGTTGCTTGAACACATTACATATGTACATATTATATTATATTTATTATATTAATTTCTAACTGTATTGTGCATACAATAAGTCACTTTTCTCAAGTAACTTTTCAGTGGAGGTACTAATTTTTGGAAGAGACTTATCACCTTGATTCTTCATACCTGGGGTTGCAGGACACATCATAGTCCCCAGGGGTGTGTTGGATAAGGTGTTTGGTGGGTTAGTGGGCTCTCCTCTAGGTTTTGAGATAAGACTTCAGCACTCAAAGTAACAATGAGAGTAGCCTGTCTTTACATCAAAATGTGTGTGTGTGTGTACATGTTTTCAAGGTCATTTGTTTTGCTTTGCTTTGGCAAAAAGGTCTCCTTTTGTGCCATTTGTCCTACCACTTGCTCTGTAGACCAGCCTGTTACTGGTTTTATACCAGTTCTACCTCTGCCTCCTAAAAGGGCTGAAATTTCACACATGAGCTGCCATGCAAAGCTTCTGTAGGAATTGTGAAGTGTCTCAGGAAGAAGTAGACGAATGCTATAGAAGTCCACAGAGCTTGAATAAAAGAATGTTAGTCGGAAGCAGAGGTTGTGATGTGGTTATGATAACCCAACGTAGAAAACACAGTTTCTGGTTATTATAGAAGCAAGATAAATTTAACATGGCTTTCTCCTGCTCCTCCTCCTTGAGGTAAATTGCTTTCCTATTTGTCTCTGGGACTTGTCTGACACATCTTTGTGCCTCTTTCTTTGAAGATCTTGCTGACTCATGGTTTCTCAGTTTCTTCTGGCTCTGAGAATCATGAAGATCTGGCACACTGTAGCAAGCCAGCTGGGCACAACCTTGCAGTTTGGCTCCTCACAGGCAAAATGACTCAGGCTTTTTGTCTCTATTCCAGATTCCTAGGAGAAAGTCTGATCGACCCAACTTAGATCATATGTTCACCCTTGAGTTGGAGATGCTGAGACTGGTGGAGCACAATCACATGACATGAAATCCATCCGTCCCGGAGTTATGAGCAGGGTAGAGTCTCCAAAGAGGAATGTGAGAAGGAAGGAGGGAGGGAATGTTTGGCATCTCTGAAGATGTGGAGCTGGAGGCTAAAAGACACAAGCCTAGCTGTGGTTAAAAATAAATAAATGAAAATATAAGTCATAGGTTTAGAAAGAACAAAAGAGTCTGCCATTTCTTAGTCATAGAGCAATATTCCTGCTCTTTCAGACTCCCAATTCGTATGTAACCATGGGTCTATGATTGCTGTTTGTATCTTAATAATGTCATAAGGAATGACCAATTTTAACATCAGGCATTTGGCAGGTTTCATATGAAAAAAATCATTCAGCAACTCTCTTTGCTATGAGTGTTGTATTATCCCCAACCTTACTATAAATATTTTTGGAAGGGAATGACATGAGCTGGCAGTGCTAAAGTCCCTAGGGTGTTGCTTGTTGCAGGGGATGACATTCTAAAAGGAGAAGAAATCTGACATTGCACCCAAAGAGTTTGCCTGTCCAGGTGTCTGAGGCTTGAAAAAGTAAAATTGTGAATAAATGCTTCCTTTCTAACAGAATATCCACTAGATGCTCACACTACTCCAAACTCAGTATTGGTAAACTGTCTGCTGCAAATGACAAAGACTCTTTACTGAAATTGTCCTCTCTCTCTCTGTGCCAAATGAACATGACTAACCAACAGGGTGTGAAAGAGAGGCTTCTATAAAGTTGCCTGCACAGACAAATTTCTCCTCCTTGAAACCCACTGTGGTGCTGAGCACTTAACAGTTTCCTGTCAAGAAAAGAACCATTCAAAGAGAATTTTTTTTTTAATTTTGTTGTTGGGAGTTTTAGTTTCCCAATACATTCAAGTTCTTCTAAATAGGTCCTTAAGCACCTACACAAACCTATGATTTATTGCAAGCATGCGTGTTTCTGGAAGTAACATAGACCACCTCCTGCTCTCCAAGGTTAACCTCCAAATCTTACTGTAACTCCTCTCTCTCCCTTCCCATGGTGACTTCGCTGGCAGAGGCTGGGCTGCCCTTCCCCCAGAGACTCTTCCTTATATAATTCAGACATTTGGTCCTCCTCCTTCTCTTCCTCTTCCTCCTCCTCTTCTTCTCTCTCTATGAATGCTCTTTTTCCCCTCCCCTCTTGGTGACTTCCCTGACCTAGATCCCTGAAGCCAGTGAACTTGCCCAAAAGCAGCTTCCAATAAACCTGCATTTAATATAATCTACTCTGGCTTGAATTGGCTCATTTCACTGGTGGAGGAATCATTTATTGCCTTCATTCAGCCATATCCCTTGACTCCCATCATTCAATTGCCTCCTCTTTTCATATGTAAATATAACTATTATTTCTAGACTTTTACAAAGAATTCAGTTCAAGTTTATAAATTCCTATGTAAAAGACAAGAAGGCATTTGGTTATAGGTAAGCCAAATTCTCCAACTAAAGGAGCAGCAATGTATTTACAGGGCTGGAAGGACCTGACTTTCTTGTGTCTACCCTACAGAACTTCTAACAAACCAGGTTCTGGGCAGGACATCTATTCTTGCCATATTGTGTCTATATACCACTGGGAAAATACTTGTTATTTTTGGTAGAGTTGGTTTTGTTTGTTTTTAAGATTGGAATATAGTATATATACTATGAATAGTTTACATCATATACTTCATATGTATAAAAAATAAGATTCTTGTCTATTCTTTCTGTTTGTTTTTGGTTGCGGCTCTAGGGCTTCTATATAGGAAACACATCTTAGAATAAGCATTGGAGAAACCAGAATTGTTAATCATGGGGGCCCATTTTCTTCAGTGGAAGAAAACAAATGATGCCTGATCCCCTGGCATGCTGGAGTGACCTGGTCAAACAACCTGGTGATCCTTTGCTTGTTTATGAGAAATCGGCCTCCACCTGAATCCCTCAATATGCTGAGCATCCTTTAGGCCCTAACCCCAAGTGAGTAGAACACATTGCTATGAGAGAAGCCCCAGGTACTTTGCCTTCTTCACCAATAGAATCTAACCTTACACTTATCACAGATCCTCTCTCTAGGCCCTAGCCCTGAGCTCTACTTAGCAGCCAATAGAATTCATTCTTAATTGTAACCATCATTGGCCACAAGTTCTACTCTGTTTAAATGTGTAAGAAAAGTAAACCACGAGGTCAGTCTCTGGAAAGCTATGGCCCAGTGTCTACAAAGATGGCGTTGTTCTGAGTTTCATTCTTCATCTCCCAAGGATCATTCCCTGCAGGCCACAAGGCCTGACACTATTATACACATCTTACATAAGGATGTATCTCATCCTTTGTAATTATTCCTGAGTGTTCCTTGGTACCACAATCCCTCTTTCCATTGAAGGGCATTTGTGAAATTTTTTTTTTTTGGTTTTTCGAGACAGGGTTTCTCTGTGTAGCCTTGGCTGTCCTGGAACTCACTTTGTAGACCAGGCTGGCCTCGAACTCAGAAATCCTCCTGCCTCTGCCTCCCAAGTGCTGGGATTAAAGGCGTGCGCCACCACCGCCCGGCTGCATTTGTGAAATTTTAACAAGTCTATGCATACTCTGTGTCTTAGTCAATGTCTCAATAGCTGCGATAAAACACCATGACCAAAACTGTCACACACTGTATGAAGCCACAGAGGTGAAGGAGAGAAGTGGCTGTGTGGACAGGAATTGCTTTGCATGGTTTCATCTGAGATGGTTGCATTCAAACTGTTGTATGAATTGTAAGAATCTTGACTTTCTTTTTTACATTTGGAAACATCAAATAAAAATGGAAACATAAAAAAAAAAGCAAGTTGGGAAGGAAAGGGTTTCTTCTATGGCTTACCCTCTATCATTGGAGGAAGTCAGGACAGGAACTCAAGCAGGGCTGGAAACTGGAGGCAGAAGGTGATGCAGAAGCCATGGAGAGTGTTACTTACTGGCTTTGCTTCCCATGGCTTACTCAGCCTGCATTTTTATAGAACCCAGAACCATTCTTCTGTGCTGTAATGCTTCCATTGATCACTAATTGACAAAATGCATTTCCTCAGCTGAGGCTCCTTCCTCTCTAATGTTGACAGCTTATGTCAAGTTGACTCACAAAACCAGTCAATACACTCTTATGGTAAATTCTTTTTTTTTTATTATTTTATTTTATTTTTTTAATTTACATTCCAAAATTCTTACAAGTTAACTCCTTGGGTTGATGTTATACACATTTTAAATCTCAAAATGTAATGCTCAATAGCATACCAACAAGATATTTTCTACTCTTCAACTTTGCAACCAGCTTTATATGAACTTATTGATTGATTGATTTTGTGTAGTGTGTGTGTGTGTGTGTGTGTGAGAGAGAGAGAGAGAGAGAATGTGTATATCTGTGTATGTGTATGTGTATGCCATGGCACTCTGTGGAGGTCAGAGGTCAACATGTAAAGTCAGTTCTCTTTAACCATGTGTTTTCTCAGGATCCAACATGGGGTATCAGGTTTGGCAAGTGCCTTTACCTGCTGAGATATCTTGACGGACCTACCTATATTTTTTATTATTGCCAAACTGATAGCCCAAAAAGTATTAGGTTTGCATTGTTATTCTAATTTGCATTTATTTGAATATTAATAAGGACATGTGACTTTTAAAGGTTCGTTGAGCATTTATTTCATGCTCTCCTTTTATTATCTGATGCTTGTTTCTCCATGCTCCCACTTTGCTTCCTGTCTCGAACTTTGAGTTGTGTATGATTAATACACAGAACTTTAATCGGGAACACCAGAGCCAGGGATAAAGCAGAAGCCAGGGTGGGAAATTACCTCTTCTGAGTCTTTGGATTTAAGAATATAGAACCTCTTTTGGTTGGTTGGTTGGTTGGTTGATCAGTTGGTTGGTTGGTTGGTTGATCAGTTGGTTGGTTGGTTGGTTGGTTGGTTGGTTGGTTGGTTGGTTGGTTATTGAATATATTGTCTTATTTGTCTACAGCCTGGGCTAGCTTGAGATTCATTCAGTCTCCTGAGTACTTGGATTTCAGGTATGTACCACCATACCCCAGTTGTCTGTTGTACTTAGATGAGATTTCTTTCCTTTTTTTGTTTTTTCTATTCCTCAAAATTGAACACAGGGCCCTGGGTATATTAAGCAAGCAATCTACCACTGGTCTACTATATTTAAAAACTAGAAACAAAACAAAAGTTAATGTGAAACTGGCTGAGTCAACTGCTTTCAGTTCCACACATAAACAAGAGAAAGTAGGTATGTAGAAAGAAAAATAGTGGTAGATCTTGGAAGCAGAAGAGTCCAGGTACTGTGACTTTGGTACATTCACATCCTGTAGGCTTTTGAGAATTCTCTACATCTTTTAGTTTGACTACATTTTTGTTAGGATAAGCAGTGTCACACATTGTCCTTTATGATATGAGGAACTAGGGGATAGATAGAGACAGTTTAGGAAGACTGTTTTGGTTTTAATTTCCCAGTCTTGAAGGTGAGTGTAGTGATTTGAATGAGAATGACCTTTGTACGCTCTCATGATTGACTGAATACTTATTCCCCTCTTGGTGGAACTGTTTGGGAAGGGATTAGAAGGTGTGGCCTTGTTAGAGGAGACTAGCACTGGGTATGCTTTGGGTTTTCAAAGGACTACACCATTCCCAGTGTTTCTCTCTCTCTCTTCTCTCTCTCTCTGCCTTGGGCTTGTGGCTCCAATATAAGCTCTCAGTTGTTCTTGCAACCATGTCTTTGCCTGCCATCATGGATTCTAATTGTATGAAATCATAAGCCCAATTAAACTTTTTTATAAGTTGCTTTGGTCATGATGTTTCATCAAAGCAATAGTAATGAATATAGGACATGAAAGCAACACTTGCCCAATGGGTCAACTATGTTGCATTAGGGTTTCTGTTGCTGCAATGACCAAAGAGCAAGTTGAGAAAGAAAGGGTTTACTTGGCTTCTGCTTCCACATTGTAGTCCATCATTGAAGGACTCCAGGACAGGGACTCATACAGAGTAGGAACCTGGAGGCAGAGGCTGATGCAGAGGCCATGGGGGTGTGCTACTTACTGTCTTGCTCCCATGACTTGCTGAGCCTACTCTCTTATAGAAGCCATGACCACCTGTTTAGGGTGGCACCACCCACAATGGGTTCAGCTTATTGTCCTAGTTAGGGTTTCCATTGCTGTGAAGAGACACCATAACCAAAGCAACTCTTTAAAAAATAAAACATTTAATTGAGGCTGGCTTACAGTTTCAGAGGTTTAGTCTATTATCATTATAGTAGGAAGCATGACAGCATGCAAGCAGACATGGTGCTGGAGAAGGAGCTGAGAGTTCTACATCTTGATTCAACGGCAACCAGGAGAAACTGGCATCAGCAGGCAGCTAGGCAGAAGCTCTCTTCCTTAGTGCACTGGGTAGAGCCTGAGCATAGAAGGAGACCTCCAAAGCCCACTCCCACTATGACAAACTTCCTCTGACAAGGCCACACATCCTAACAGTGCCATACCCTATAGGTCAAGCATAGTCAAACCATTACAGGTATAAACCATTAATTAAGAATATGCCCTATAGCTAGATCTTATGGAGGCATTTTTCTCAGTTGACGTTCCCTCCTGTAGGATGACTTAGCTCGTGTCGAATTGATGTAAAACTAGCTGGGAGGTATGTCTTTATTGCATTAGTCCTTTGATTTCGTTTTCTTTCAGGATTCTTCATCCAATCATATATGTAGACCTATGCCCCACTCAACTCTTTGAAAGTCCCATCTCAGAACTTCTGGCTTCTCCCTCTAGAGAAACTCTCTACTGAGTATTTCCTATGTGCTTTGCATACATCTACTTATTGAACCCGGGTAGGGATGTCATTGTTCAATAGCAAATGAATCTAAAGAGGAAATGATAGCCTAGTAAATTGTTCAAGAGCACTCAGCTAGAATGTGATAAAGCAGGGGTCTGGTGTCTGCGGACTGACTGTTACATCCCTGTTTCCTAGCTGGCCCAGCCAGGCTTAGAAAGTCTAGAGCTAAGAGGATATTGGTCCTGGGACAGAAGTGTAGTCTTTTACTTTCAGGGCCCCTCTAATCACCACCTTCAGATCCTTATCTTTCTCAGAACAAGAGAATACTTGTATACTTACATTCCAGCAGCTGGCAGCTCTTTGACTATCCTTCCCTCACGAAGTTTATGCCAAAACTTGGTGCTGATTTACTGAGCACTGAAGGATCACAGGATGTATGTAAACCATGGGTTTCTATCATTGAAGATGCCTCACTCACCTCTTAACACAAGGCAGTTCCTGAAAGAGGTTTCTCACTCCTTCGGGGTCTACTCCCTTTATAATCTTAGTAAATACCCATTTGCTTCTCGTATCAGCCCTTATATGGGTTAGGCACTATAAAAATCCCATTCACACGTAAGTCAATAGAGGCTAGTTTTGTGACATGCTCAAGATTATAAAGCAAAAAAAAAAAAAAAATGGCAGCCCAGATTCCAGTTCAAATGTCAGTGACTCCTTTGAGAAGCTAGGGAAGGCTAACATACCTCACAAAAATGTGCACCCTTGGGTTGGAGAGATGGCTCAGGGGATAAGAGCACTGACTGCTCTTCCAAAGGTCCTGAGTTCAAATCCCAGCAACCACATGTTGGCTCACAACCATCTGTAATGAGATCTGATGCCCTCTTCTGGTGTGTCTGAAGACAGCTACAGTGTACTCACATATAATAATAAATAAACCTAAAAAAAATGTGCACCCTTATGATTCCTTCAACCTCTGTCTGGGGTTCATCTCAAGGACTCTGCCTACAGTCAGTCAAGCACTTTGCAAAGCTCAGCAAACTCATTTGTCCTCCAGGTTAAGGTAAGGAAGGTTGAAGAGGGAAACAGTAAAATGGAAAAAAGATAGTGGCAGAGAGAGAGAGAGAGAGAGAGAGAGAGAGAGAGAGAGAGAGCACTTCCTGTCTCTGTCTCTGTCCCTGTCCCAGTCTGCTTCTTTGTGGCTATGATAAACCCCATGACCAAAAGCAATTTGGAGAGGAAAGGGTCTATTTCACTTACATGCTCCAGTAAAATTCCATCATTGATGGAAGCCAAGGCCAGCACTCAAGCAGGGAAGGCATCTGGAAGTAGGAACTGACGAAGGGATAATGGAGGTCACTAGCTCACTCTGTGGCTTTCTCAGCTTGCTTTCTTTTACAAGCCAGGATCCCACGCACAGGGACAGCATTGCTCACAGTGGTGAGCAGAAACCCAGCCCCCCCCCCACATCAATCATAAATCAACAAATAGGCTTGCCTACAAATCATTATAATGGAGGTGATTCCTCAACTGAAGTTCCTTCTTCCCAGGCGACTCTACTTTGTGTCAAATTTGACAAAAACATGCTATCAGAGTTCCCTCAATGAATTAAGATGAAAATACCCAGCCGGGCGGTGGTGGCGCACGCCTTTAATTCCAGCACTTGGGAGGCAGAGGCAGGAGGATTTCTGAGTTCGAGGCCAGCCTGGTCTACAAAGTGAGCTCCAGGACAGCCAGGGCTACACAGAGAAACCCTGTCTCGAAAAACCAAAAAAAAAAAAAGAAAAGAAAAGAAAATATCCCATTGTCCAACTCCTCTCCTAAACTAAGGAAACTCTTTTATGGGCTGACCTGGCATCAGGACAATTAGTTATAGCTTCTGTGGACTATGACAGTGCCACTTCTTTGCACTAGGGACTATAAGTTGGTCCTAAGCTCCAAATATTCTAGTACAGATTAGTTGAGCTGCTTTCCCACTTAATGAGGATCTGCATCTGATTCCAAACAGACTCTTATTGAGTCCAGACCTGTTCCCTGCTGGGTGTCTATCATCTTTCCAAATATCCAGGATCCCAGTGTCCCTCCTTTGAGCATTCTGATGAATGATGGGGAATTAAGCTTTTCATAAATACAAAATCAAGCAGCATTTCAGCCTTGCACTTGGCAATGTCCCTCCTCTGAGACAAGTGAAGCTCAGGGGTTATCCACCTGAATAGATAAGGGTGGGACAAGAGAGGGTAGAAATAGTAGGGGACAAGTTACTAATAAATATTACCAAGCTACATATTTGCCAAACTCAGTTCGTCTTAAAAGTTTTTACCTTTTTTTAAGGTAGAAAATGGTATCTAATATTTTTAATAAATTATATGTAATTATGAGATATATGCAAACAGTGTGGTTGATAGAATTAAGCCAATTAATATAACAGTCATCTTAAATACTTCTCATTTATTTCTCATGCTAAATGTAGCACATACCTAGGACCTCTTTTTTTTTTTTTAAGATTTATTTATTCTTTTATGAAGCAACAGTATACTGTTGCTGTCTTCAGACACACCAGAAGAGGGCATCAGGTCCTGTTACAGATGGTTGTGAACCACCAATATGGTTGCTGGGAATTGAACTCAGGACCTTTGGAAGAGCAGCCAGTGCTCTTAACCACTGAGCCATCTCTCCAGTCCACCTAGGACCTCTTTATACTCTCATTAATACCATGGAAATTACTTAAATGAGAGGAGATGGACGGACGGACGGACAGACAGACAGACAGACAGACAAGAGCTAGGTAGGTAGGTAGGTAGACAGACAGACAGACAGACAGACAGACAGACAGACAGACAGACAGTTGATATTTTACTGTTTTAAAGATTAGATGTTTTAAATTTTCACAAAATCCTTTGAGGGGTCCAGAGAAATGGCATAAACACCAAGGCTGCTTTCCCTAAGAATTCAGCGTTGATTCCTAGCACCCATGAGGTGGCTCATAGCCATCTGTAACTCCAGTTCTGGGAGATCCTATGCCCTTTTCTGGCTTTCTTGAGAACCAGGCACATGATGCACAGTTATATATTCAGGCAAAACATTTATCTATAGAGAAAAATTTTTAAAAATGTAAATCATTTAAGCATAAAAAACTCACTATCTTAATAAACATTACATGATTTATTTATTATTAAAAGCTATAGTTTCAAAACCCAAAAAGAGTCAGTGAGAAAAATGGCTGTTTCCATAAGTTTTTTTTAATATCTGGCAGAAGAGAAGTGAGTTGGCAGCCGGGCGGTGGTGGCGCACGCCTTAAATCCCAGCACTTGGGAGGCAGAGGCAGGCGGATTTCTGAGTTCGAGGCCAGCCTGGTCTACAGAGCGAGTTCCAGGACAGCCAGGGCTATACAGAGAAACCCTGTCTCGAAAAACCAAAAAAAAAAAAAAAAAGAAGTGAGTTGGCATCTCTGTCTGCTTCTGTATTTAATGTGTTCCCTTGGAACACAGAATACAAGAGACAATAGAGTCTTGGTATTTGATGAAGCTTCCTTTATCTGGAAGACTGTCTGAAAAGAACACACGTTGAGGACTGCTATGTTAGATCATGAAGTACAATCAAGAATCCAGTGTTCTAGCCCTAGTAGGAAAAATCTATGGTCATTGTGTAAAGGAGACAATATATTCAGTGTACCTATTTTAGAGATAGATACTTCTAGGTTTGAATCCTAGCTTCTCAGCTTCTTATACAACAGCCTTGGGAGGGACTACTGAACTATAAAACTCAGATCTATCCTTATATAGGGAATAGTTGCTGCCTTCCTGGGCTGTTGAAAGATGAAGAATTTTTCCACACTTCATTTAGACATAACTTTTGCCAAGGCTATGTAAGATATGTTCTGTTGTCCTACGCTTTTGTTAATTTTGTTGCTGTTGTTTTCTCAGAGACCTCCTGCCTCTGCCTCCCAAGTGCTGGGATTAAAAGCAAGCACCCCATGCCCAGCTTCCTCTCTGTGTGTTCTATAGCTCGCTTTTTAAACTTAAATAGATATTTCAGAAGGAAAATTTATATCCCTATTATAACAGCAAGCCACTCGTCCTAAACTGAAGATGCAACGAAAAAATATTAAAAAGCTGATTGCAGGGACTGAAGTGATAAGTAGTTAAGAGTACCTGCTGCTTTTCCAAAGGATACATGTTCAACTTCCAGCACTCACAGTGTTGTTCACAGCCGTTTGTGCCTCCCTCTTCTAGCCTCCCACAGCATGGCATGCACATGGTGCCCAAACAGACATGAAGATGAAACACCCACCTGCCTCTACCTCCTTCACACCTGGCTCACTTTTTTCTCCCCTTAAGCCTATGGCAAAGGGAAGCGAGTTGATTTTGTTACTGTATGACCTGACAAAGCCAACTTAACCAAAGGGTTATTCAATTCGGCCAGAGTTTCAGAGGCTGTGGCCCACAGCTACTTGGTCCCATGGTTCTAGATTTATTATGAGGCAGAACATCACAGCAACAGGAGAATGTGGCAAAGAGGTCTTGTCATAGCAGGTAGAAAGTAGGAAGAAAAGGCAAACAGGAAAAAAAAAACTGGTTAAGATAGCCTACAAGGAGCCGGGCGGTGGTGGCGCACGCCTTTAATCCCAGCACTTGGGAGGCAGAGGCAGGAGGATTTCTGAGTTCGAGGCCAGCCTGGTCTACAGAGTGAGTTCCAGGACAGCCAAGGCTACCCAGAGAAACCCTGTCTCTAAAAACCACAAAAAAAAAAAAAAAAAAGATAGCCTACAAGGAACACATCTTAGGTGACTCGTTTCCTTTTATCAAGCTCCACGTCCCTTCATGGTCACCCAATAAGAAACTTATCAAGGCAGTAATGCACTCCTTGTTAGAATCCTCTAGTTACCCCCAGAGATGCTCATAGGCACACACAGAGGCGTGCCTCACTAATCTCCTGGGGTTTCTTAATCCAATAACGCACAACATCATGCTTTACTCTCACAAGAAGCTGTTAGAAAATCTTTCGTAGCTGGTTGGTATTGTATGGGCGGTGATGGCACATGCCTTTAATCCCAGTACTCAGGAAGACTGAGTCTCTGAGCTTGAGGCCAGTTTGGTCTAGAGTTTCCAGGACAGCTAAGGCTACATAGTTAAATTTTGTCTTATAAACAGAAACAACAATAACAACAGCAAAATGTCTTTTGTGACCAGCACTGTACCAGATGTAACCAGAAGAGGTCAGGGATTAAAAGAAAAAATAACTTTCCCATTGATATTCAAGCTAAAAACTTGCTTAAAGGTGGTGGTGGCTCACGCCTTTAATCCCAGCACTTGGGAGGCAGAGGCAGGAGGATTTCTGAGTTCAAGGCCAGCCTGGTCTACAAAGTGAGTTCCAGGACAGCCAAGGCTACACAGAGAAACCCTGTCTCGAAAAACAAAACAAAACAAGCTAAAAACTTATTTGTGTATAGTAGGCACACATGTGTGCCTTTGTCTGCACCAATCCCAGAGCTCACCCCTTTGTCTAGACCGGATGGTCACCGTGCCCACAGGACCAGCTTTTCTCTCCCCACAATGCTGGAGTTCCAGGCATGTGTAGCCACACTCCACTTTTCACATGGATGCTAGTGTTTGGAAACCATGTCTTTCTGCTTTCACAGCAAGAACTTTTATCTTTTAAGCCACCTCCCTTTCTATTATACAAATGAACTTTGTACTGTGAAGTCATTTTTCTTAAAAAAGAAAATAAGGGCTGGAGAGAAGATGGCTCAGCGGTTAAGAGCACTGGCTGCTCTTCCAAAGGTCTTGAGTTCAAATCCCAGCAACTACATGGTGACTCACAACCATCCATAATGAGATGCCCTCTTCTGGTGTGTCTGAAGACAGCTACAGTGTACTTATATATAATAATAAATAAATCTTAAAAAAGAAAAGAAAAGAAGTTATCTAATTTACTACCTGCATCTTCAGAGTTAAAGATTCTTAAAAGGAACATCCTTGCTATGAAGTTTACATATGGAGTTCAAGGCCAGTCTGGTTTCCATAGTGAGTTCCAGGAGAGCAGGGCTTTGTAGAGAGACCCACCATGTGAAATAAAACAAAACAAAACACATATAGGTTTTTGCCTACATATATATTTGTGCACCACATGCATGGCCACAAGTGTGCCATGCTGGAAGAGGTCTTCATGTCACAAGGTTTACAAAAGAATGAACACTGGGGACTTAGGCCCTTCCTCTTGACCTGCAAGCCACAGTTTTTAATTCATGCCCACAGACTTGGTTGTATTCGCCTGTGAGCACCAAGAAGACTGTGCCCTGATTGTGTTTAGCTGTAATGGAAGCATGAAGGATGAAGATGAGTTATGCCACAAAATGCTGAGTGAATTTTTAGAAACTTATTTTTCGCATATGAAAATACATGCCTGTGAACGTGAAGGTTAGAGCTCCACCTAAGGCGTCTTTGTCTACTGCTCTCTACCTTATATTTTAGGCACTTCAAACTCATGGATTGGCTAAACTGGCTAGCCCCAGAGACCCAGGATTCTGCCTCTCTCAACAGCCTGCGGGTTCCAAGTGTATACTGCATATCTCGATTTTCTTGTGAATGTTGAAGGGATTAGAGGCCAGACCTTAAGACTACACAGCAAGCACTTTTCTGACTGAGCCATCTCCTAGTTCCTTAAGTTTATCTTCTCTCACAGTGCTGTTGGAGCACTGTAGAAGGATACAACAAAATGGGAGTGTGAGTGATCCTTCCCCACTTGGTACTACTTTTCTGTAGGAAAAAGTACAAAGCAAAGACAAAGACAGCTTTCTCTGGTGTGCAAGTTCAGAAATTGTGTGTGTGTGTGTGTGTGTGTGTGTGTGTGTGTGTGTGTGTGTGTGTGTTTGTGTGTATCATACCATTCTCAAGTAGACTCTTTGCCAGGGCTGGACATTTGTGCACGGATTTTCTTTATATTGGCCCAGCCTTTTTTTAAATTTTATTTTACTGTCTAGCACAAGAGCCATGTCTTAGCTATCTTAATATCACTGAGGACTCGAAGAGGTATTATGCACACCTGAGGACCATGACAGATTGCCATCAGCACATTGGCCAGGAAGAAGATAGCCAAGTTAACCTCAGCAGAACTTCTCAGATTTCATATGCTACCAATCAGAGCCTGGGTACCAGACACTCTTGTTAGAGTGCAGGTTTTGATGAAGTAGGACCAGACATATGCACAGGTATGGCAAATGCTTTAGGTTTATGGGCCACATTTTGAGGGTCAAGAAATTAAGAGAAATGAAAAGAATCTGTAATCAGACATCTTTTAAAACTTGACACTCAAAAGGTGTGGTCCAAGGAGAAATAGGGCACAGTGCAGCAGTCATAGGTAATATTCTAGAGAATATAGACACACTCTTCAAAAATATTTACTGCTGACCACTTGCTACATATGTGTTATGTTTTCTAACATTTAAATGAATGTTTCTCTTCTCTTAAAGTTGTGTTTGAGGCCTAAGTCCAGAGTGCTGAGCATACCTTTTTGGCTTTATGAGTTTGGGTAATGGCTTTAACTCTTAACTCATGGTTAGACTATTTGACTTACCATGAGCATCACACCAGTAAGATGTGATTAAAAGACTTCTGCTTTGTAGAATTTTATTAGGATGGACTGGGAACACCCCTGAGTGCTCTGTGAGCACTGTTTACACCCCTCAGATGTTACCAAGAAAGGTTCTAAGTCATATATTTAAGGAGGGTAGAGAAGCACACACTGCTCCCCAGCCTCAGTGATTTAAAGCTACAAACTTCCTTGAATGGAGAACAGTGACTTTTCATCTTACCAGCCTTGGTGTTTGCAAATAGTGTTTAAGACACTGGCTATCCCTGCATAATTAAAACAAAGAAGATTATTCTGCATTTAAAATAGTTTTTAGGTGCACCCACACTTCACATCCCAAAATAAGTTGCCATGGCAGCCATTTAATTAATCTGATCATGAACATCTCTTGAGCCCCAAAAGGCAGGATGGATCTTAGGAGCCAGAAATCAGTTAATACTCCTGACACTCATTATCCCTGAAATACTCAGAGAACCTTCAGGCCAGACTGCTTGATATTCTTTTCAATAAATAACTGTGGCCTTTATTTTAAAAAGTGTTTTAAGTTCTGGATTGACAATTGTGAATTATCAAAACAAACAAACAAAAAAGGAGGAAGAAGCTCCATTTTTAATTGGAATATAGTAGCTGGTGAATGTTTTCGAGGTGGAGAAAAAGAAAATTTGGGGACCTAAGTTTCATCTATCATTTTTTGGGTACACCATAATGCCTTAGCCCTAACAAAGACTCCAAAGGCCAGAGACAATTCTTTTTAGTGAGTATTTGTTAAACAGCTGCCTCTGGGAGCAAGGATAAACCCTTTTGTCTCCACACCACTGGATGGCCTTATGATCTGAAGCCTGGAACTTACGAGAAATGAAAGGACCATCTTACTGTTGAAAAGTCTCATCAAGTGGCATCATGGAATCACAGGACCAAAGAGACAAGAGAGAAAGGGAACTGGGATGCAGTGACTCAGTGGATATCAGTGGGAAATGGAAATAACATCTGCAGTGGCTGTGAGGTGGAGGTCTGAACAGGGGGTGGGGGTGGGGAGGAATGGGGGTGGGGTGGGGTGGAGGTGCCCACCAAGGTAAAAGCTTAAGCTTTGCATTTGTCACAAATTTTTTGCTGTTTTTTACTGTCTGGTCCACTGATGTTAACAGAAGAACATCCATGGCCCAAACTACTTTGTGCAAATTAACTTTCAGAACAACCGAAATTTTTAATTTTTTTTAGTCATAAATAGTATCATTGGGATATTTTCTAATATATTTTTATATACCTCTTGAATTGAATACAATACCTAGTTTGTGCTTTTCTTGGTGACTCATGGGTTCACCATCTTTTGCTTTTTATCTAGGGCTGACAGATAAAATACAAACATTAAGTAAAATCTGACTTTCAGCTAAATACATAAATACATATTCAGCTTAATACATTAGTATAACTGTATTATTCCTTAGTTGTCTGAAATTCAAATTGAACTGGCCTTTTTTTTTTAAATTTCTATGTCTATGACATGATGCTGTTATAATTCAGCAATGTTTCCAATGCAATTGAGCTATAGCAGGACTAATTGTCCTGACAGGTAGGCGTCTCAAGGCTAATGTGATTCTTGAAACTGCAGTTATTTTTGCAGTCTCTTTCTATGGTGCCCAGTGATTGTATTCTTGTAACAAGTGTGTTATGCTTTCAGTTTCTCTTTCCTATTTAATTCTGTTGATCCATTTAGGCAAAGAGTGAATACAGTTTCTGAGCAATGAGAAAGATGTTTGTGAATACACACTTGACAGAAGTGTGCAAATTTTAAGACAAGATCTCCACAAAAATCTTAGTTTGACTTCTCAGAGAATAGCCAGTGGATAAGAGTCCCATTAGCTAAAAATCACAGCTTATACCGTGTGTGTGTGTGTGTGTGTGTGTGTGTGTGTGTGTGTGTGTGTGTGTATGTGTGTGTGTGTGTGTGTGTGTATGTGTGTGTGTGTGTGTGTGTGTGTGTGTGTGTGTGTGTGTGTGTGTGTGTGTTTTAGGACATTGTACAAAGAGAAATCAGTCTTTGATGGAGATATTAATGCAGGAAGAAGAGAGTCTGTGACTGTGAACAACATTCTTGACAATTTTTAGAAAGATGTATGGATGTATGGATGTAGCCTATGGATCTAGCCTGACAGATGATTTTGTCTTAGGGGCTGGAGACTGCACGGGGTTCATCTTCTTGAAATTATTGTCAGAAGTGAATGTTCAACATATGAGTCTTTGATTTTAGGATGGTGGGGCGAAAATGTTATACTTTTAAAGAAATTTTAAAGCCTTTTAAACTTGCCTGTACTCACAACCCAGAGCCAGCCTGGCTGTGAGGTCACAAGAACCTTTAATTGCACTGTATACTTAGATTCATGTAACCCAATTTAACCTACTATGTCAGTTTTCTTTTTCTTTTTGATGCACCAACTCAAAATTCATTTCAAAATTATGTTAAAACTGAAATTTTTTTTTTTTTTGGTTTTTTGAGACAGGGTTTCTCTGTGTAGCTCTGGCTGTCCTGGAACTCACTTTGTAGACCAGGCTGACCTCGAACTCAGAAATCCACCTGCCTCTGCCTCCCAAGTGCTGGATTAAAGGCGTGCACCACCACTGCCAGGCAAAACAATTTTTAAAGGTTTATTTATTTATTATATATAAATACACTGTAGTTGTCTTCAGACACCAGAAAAGGGCACCGGATCTCATTATGAATGCTTGTGAGTCACCATGTGGTTGCTGGAATTTTGAACTCAGGGCCTCTGGAAGAACAGTCAGTGCTCTTATCCACTGAGCCATCTCTCCAGTCCTTTTGGTTTTTTCGAGACAGGGTTTCTCTGTGTAGCCCTGGCTGTCCTGGAACTTACTTTGTAGACCAAGCTGGCCTCGAACTCAGAAATCCTCCTGCCTCTGCCTCCCAAGTGCTGGGATTAAAGGCGTGCGCCACCACCGCCTGGCTTAAAACTGAATATTTTTTAAGAGTTGTATTTATTCTCATTTTTTGCCTTAGAATTATTTTTGTAGGTTTTTCTTTGAAAGCTTTTTGTTACTCTGAAAGACTCATTAAACATGTTAGAAGGTATCTTTAAAGGATAATGTGGGCTATTAACAGGACAGAGGGGTAAAAAGAAAAACTAAAAAGTAATCAATGGACATTTTTTAAGTATGGGAGCAAAAGATCCTTTGACAGACTGTTTTTTTTTTTTCAGTGTGGTGAGGATAATGTGAAGGTTTATAGACAAGAATCTCAGGCTTGAGGCACTGAGGAAGGGTTATTGTCTTAGTCACTATGCTTTTGCTGTGAAGAGACACCATGACCAAGGCAACTCTTATAAAAGAAAGCATTTAATTAGCAGCTTGCTTACAGTTTCAGAGGTTTAGTCCATCATCATCATGGCAGGAGTGTAGCAGGCATAATGCTGGAGTAGTAGTGGAGAGCTACATCCTGACTGACAGGCAGAGAGAAAGAAACACTGTGCTGGATGTCTTCTTTTGAAAACCTCAAGGCCTTCCTCCAGTGACAAGAAGGTCTCACCTTATAATCCTTTCAAAGAGTTCTACTTCTGGTGAGAACCAGTCTCATTCTCCTTGCCACAAAGTTGCTATTGAGTCAAGGATGACCTTGAACTCCTGATCCTGTAGGTCACATAAGCCTAGAGCAGAGACATAAAAGAAGAGAGAATTACTGTTGCTGATAAGAGTTCCCAACTTTTCAATGGAAACTGCCCCAGGCATGTTTAAATTTAAAGTAGAGACTACAAAGAATTAAGGGAAACCCAGATTTACTATAAACACACGGATTAAAAATATAGAAAGAAAAACTTACTGTACAAGCTATGTCAAAACTGAATGTCGCCCTATAGGGAACCCTGGTACCAGGAAAGGGAAATACCTAATGCACACAGGGGACCATTAGTGCTGCAAAAACAAAACAAAACCCCAAATTAAAGTAATTAATGTGGTGGTTTGAATAAGAATTGGCACTCAGGCTCATAGGTTGAATATTTGTTTTTCAGATGGTGGACTATTAGGAAGGTAGGATGTATGGTCTTGTTGGAGGAGATGTATCACAAGAGGCCCACTTTCCCCTCCCCCCCCTTTCTTCCTTCCTGCCTCCGCATCAGGATGTAAGCTCTCAGCTACTACTCCATCCATGCCATGTTTCCCTCCGTGATGATCATGGACCAACCCCTCCGAAGCTATATGCAAGCCTCCAGTTAAATGCTTCATCTTATATGTATCCTTGATCATGGTGCCTCTTCACAGTCATAGAACAGTTAGGAAAAACAACTAACAAATACCAAAATAACAAACAACAAAGAACAAAAGACAGAAGCATAAATGAGCAAACTATGCTAGCTATATTGACACTCCCAGACAATTAGAGTGTCTAACGCTGGTAATCCTTACTACTGCTCTTTTTCTGACTTCTACACAATTGCTTTTATTTATCCTACTGAATTTCTTGTTTATTTTTAACATTAGCCCACAAAGCAATTTGCGTTATGGCATGTTCATACCTAATTTGTTTCTGTTCATTCCTCCAGGCTGTGTACCCTTCTTTCTACTCCTGGCAGTTGTCCTTCTGATTTAATGTCACAAATATTCTATTACCCTTCCCCTCTTCCACACAACCTCAACGTCCTGACTCTTGGTTCCCTTTTTACTTCTGTGCCACCTATGGTCAAATCTTAATGGACAAAAGGATTCTGTCAAGCAAAGGATATAGCTTAGTTGCTAGAGTTAAGGATATAGCTTAGTTGCTTAGATCCCTGGCAATGTATAAACAGAATATGATAGCACATGCCTATAATCTTAATCTTAGTTCTCTGGAGGTAGATGTGGGAGGTTCAGAAGTTCAAGGTCACCTTCAGCTACACAGTGAATTTGACACCAGACCCTTATCTCAAAAAGAAAAAAAATGTCAAGAATCTTTCTTATTCTCCTCTTTCACATAAAATATGGTCAGTCAGTTTCAGCATAACAGATTTTTCTGGAGTGTTTAGAATTTAATAAACACTTCCTTAGTACATGTCTTAGTTAAGAGATTGTTTCATAGAATGCTGTCCTTTTTCAAGATACTTTCTAAAAACTATATTCTAAATTAAAATAAATGCAGCATAGTTGCTTACACAGTGTGATCAAGAAGGCTGATCTTTGTGGTGTCAAACAATTCTAAGCAAATGGATATATAGCAAGTTATTGTCCAAAACCACTACAAAGTAGCTACATGTTGATTTCTGAGTAAACAGAAAAAAGTAACCATAGACACATAATTAATACTTATAATTGTATGATAGTCATAAAATGTTGGTGGAGAGCTAAGCATCCACAGGCAGAAGATAAAAGTATCTACATAAATTACTTTACCAATGCTGCAATCAATCTCTATTTTAGATATTTGATTGAAAAACAAATTTTAGAAACATTTCTTCCCACTTTGCTTATAAAAATGGGTGCTGCTCCCTAGGCATTTATTTGCTTGCCTTTTTCTAGACCCCACCCAACCTTCCAAACTCAACAAAATTCTGGTGTTGATCGCTCTTTGCTCATAGTGAAATAATTGACTTTGTGCTCATTTTTCAGCTTTGCAGAATTTAATAAGCATAAACAAGTAGATATCTGGGAAGCACAAACCATAGACTTCAAAGATCCTGTAATCTGATATTATTACTGTTGTTCTGTCTCAAGGTCCCAAATTGGTGTTTTCATTATTTCCTATCCCCTCCATGTGACAAATTTGTTTTTCGGCGCTCTTGACAGCTAAATTAATCTCTCTCCAACTATTAGATTGGTTCTTTGTTATATCCCGTTTAAGTCACTATGCCAAATCTTAACAGGGTCTCTAAATTGCTTAGCTTGCTTTTCCTATGGGTTCGCTTCCTCTTCCCCACTGTCTCAGAGGCTCGTCTTTCTCTTCCTTACGTCTTTTTTTTTTTTTTTTTAAACTCTCGTACTTATGAGGGGGCATTTAAATTCCAACCCGGAACTTGGGATCGCGCGCCTTGGATGACGGGAATCGTAGTTTCTGTGACTTCTGGGTAACCGCCTTTCAGGCCGATTCCTGCCCTTAGCGAAACCCCACAAATCCCAGAATGCACTCTGGCGGGCCCGCCCCCCCGTGCGCAGGCGCCCTGGGGCCGCAGGATTTGAATCGGCGGCGTTGTTATTGACGCCATATTGGGGCCGGCGGCGGGTGGCAGAGTTAGTCCGTGGAGAAGAGAGGGTCGAGTGCATTGCTTAGCTCTGTGCGGCCGAGCTACCTCGCAGCTCCAGCCCTTTGCCGCCGCTCACGAGCTTCTGTCTGCACCGGCGTGTTGGAGATCGCGTTTCGGTCACGCCACTGGCCGGGTCCACTTCCGAAGGGAGCCGGTCTCCGAGCAGGAGCCTCGGCGCGCTCAGCCCGAGCGCACGGCGGGGGCGGCCCGGCCTCTCGGGAGCGGCCCCGAGCCGGCAGCGCGACCCTCGCGCCTCGCCCGCCTGCCCTGTCGCGGCTCCGCTGTCCCGGGCCCCACACCCACCGGGCACCTCGGAGGGCCCGTTTGCCCCCGTCCTTCCCGGCCCCGCCCGAGCCGGGCCTCGGCTGCCCGCCACCATGGCGTGCGGAGCCACTCTGAAAAGGACTCTGGATTTCGACCCACTGCTGAGCCCCGCATCTCCGAAGCGGAGGCGGTGCGCGCCTTTGTCGGCACCGGCTTCGGCTGCCGCCTCCCCTGCCGCCGCCACCGCCGCCGCCGCTGCCTCGGCCGCGGCCGCCTCGCCGCAGAAGTATCTCCGGATGGAGCCTTCCCCCTTCGGCGACGTCTCCTCCCGTCTCACCACAGGTGGGCCTCGGCCCCGGGGCTGCCGGGGTGGGCTGCGGCTGGGAGCTTGGGTGCGGACACAAAGGGAAGGGCCCGAACCAAGGTGGGGGTGGTGTCGGCAGGCAGGGTGGGTACGAGTCGGGTTGGCCGGCATTGTGGGGTACCTCATTGTGAGGCAGACCATTTGGGGCAGGATCCCTGGAATCGTTTCCTTATGTAGAGACCCAGCGGAAATGATCAGAGAGGGTGATATTATTCATAAGTCAGGGGAAAGAAGGGTCACATTTCACCCGAATCTCCGGGTCTCTTGGGCTGAATCGATTGGTTGCAGCTATTAACTCAGTGACTGAGTGGTTTGAGGCGAGAAGGCAGCCCCTCCTCCATTTTAGACTTGGCTGATTTTAGTATAGAAGGGGTGGGGTTTAGAGGGGGATGGATGTCACTGAGGCGAGTTGTAGGCCTGTCATTAATCACCCACAAGAACGCCACTTTGGCTGAGTCAAGACCTGTTTCCCTAGCAGGGTCAACAACAAAGCAAATGTTCTTCCCGAGTACTGTAATGTGATCTCACTATGCGTCTAGTCCTTAAGAAATCTTGAACTTTTAATGAAAAGGAAGATGTACTTGAAATTTTATTTGTAAATGCCTAAGTTATCCCAACGAAGTATGTTGGGAGAAAACAACCTAGCCTCGAGAGTAACGAATAAATCAAGATTCCAGTGGACTTCAGACCTGAAGTCTTGAAACATTTTCTGAAAGTGTATGTACCCTTGATAGCTTTTGTACACTAAATGTGTACCTTAGGGATTTTTCCCCTCTGCATTTGGAAATCTTTGTGTGCTACTGGCACAATCTTAGGGTAGACTTTAATGGACTTGAAGTGTAAGTCTGTTTCCTTTGTGTGTGACATCAAGGGTTTGAGAGAGAGAGAGAGAGAGAGAGAGAGAGAGTTTGTGCACGCACAAGCCCTTAGTGATATCATCCTTAAAGCCTTTGATTAGATTAATTTTTTTTCTCAGTAACTCATTTTAAAAGATGGGAACTATAGAGTTCTGTATTTGGTAAAATACATATGAAATTGACTGCACCATGTGGTTTTTAATGTCACATTTAAATATTCATACCCAAATCCATGGTGAACCTCAGTTACCTATTCTTGCTATTAAATTTTTGACCTAACATAGCTGTTTTAAGAGTTGCAGTCACTTTTCATAGGAATTCCAAGAAGTTTATTTAAGGATCATACCTAAACTGTATAAAGGCACTCATGACTATTTCAGTCTGTGGGTCTCGACCCCTAGGGAGACTATCAGATACTTACGTTATGACTTATAACAGTAGCAAAATTACAGTTATGACGTAGCAACAATAATTTTATGGTTGGGGTTACCACAGCATAAAGTACTGTGTTAAAGGGTGGGCTCATTAGGAGGGTTGAGAACCCACTGCTTTAGACATTACTGAAAAACAAGGGAACAAAGTGAAGAATGAATTCCTTGGGGCAGACATTTTTGTCTTTAATGAAATGTTATCTTTGAACATTGAAATGGTGTCTGATCTACTAATGAGGCCATTTCAAAATAGCTGTAACTAGCAATAATTTCATTGGAGCTAGTGTTAGGTTTGAGAGTTACAATATATCCCTACGCAATTAAAATAATCTTGAACACTAAAACAGCAGGGAGCTGTGACACCTTCCTTTCCTTAAAGGGATCTTGTTCAGAAAGTAATGATCGTCTTCCAGTTTGTTGTGTCAGTGCTATATTAGAGTGGTTAATATTCTTCACTCATTCTCTCACATCTCAGTCAGTATATTGTAAAATAATTAGGATTATTGCTAGTCTTTTAGCCAGCTGATAGTTTGATCACATCTTGAAACCTAAGATCACATGCTAATTGATATTTTTAGAGTTTGCTAAATATTAAGTTGGCATTTCAGTTAATGACACAGTAAATGTGTGGCTGAACCTTTTTAGGCTAAAACTAAAGACCTGGAAGTTTATGCAGAGTATGTACTGTATGCAATTTGTCTTTATCATTATTCTATTTCAGGTACTTCATGTTTTCTTCTGATAGTGCCCTTGCAGTGGCATGTTAGTAGCTTCAAAAACTTGGAAGCACTGTTCTAAACGCTTTTACTTTAGACGTTCCAGGAAGGTGATTCCAAACTTTGATGTGACTACTTTTATTTAGATCAATATTTTTCAAACTGGAAACAATACTAAAGAAAAGGGCTAGTTGAAGGAAGTCTAGCTTGCTTTCTTACCCTCAAGACTTGAAACTCTTTGTTTTGTTTTGGTTTTGGTTTTTTGAGAAAGGGTTTCTCTGTAGAGTCCTGGCCGTCCTGGAACTGAAGACCAGGTTGGCCTCGAACTCAGAAATCCGCCTGCCTCTGCCTCCCAAGTGCTGGGATTAAAGGCGTACACCGCCACTTCTCTTGTTAATTAACAGTGGCTTCTGTTCTTGCCCCTCTTCATATATCTTATCTCAAGCATGATGTTTAGTGTGCCTGAGTTACTAATTCAGAACTATACTCTAAGATAGGTTTGACAACCTATGGCCATGTGTTTGTACAGTTTGTGGGGTAATTTTTTTTTTTTTTTTTTTTTTTTTTTGGTTTTTCGAGACAGGGTTTCTCTGTGTAGCCTTGGCTGTCCTGGAACTCACTTTGTAGACCAGGCTGGCCTCGAACTCAGAAATCCTCCTGCCTCTGCCTCCCAAGTGCTGGGATTAAAGGCGTGCGCCACCACCGCCCGGCTGGGTAATTTTTTAAAACGACATTTTTAAATGTTTGAAAAAGAATAAAAATGATCATTTCATCATGTTGAGAATTCAAAAACTTCAAGTGTCAGTGCCATGAAAAACAATCAGTTGGATACAGTTGTGCCTGTCCTCCTTTAAAGTCCACTGAAGGTTAGCTTGGTGAGCAAGTGGGAGAGTGTGTTCCCAGAATTTATATTTATTACCTGGTCTTTTACAAAAAAAAAAAAAGTGTGTGTGCACTGGTTTAGTTTAGTATTTTAATTCAATGATGCTTAAAATACTTAGCGTATCAAAGGATGGTGGGTGGTGGTAAGTGAGGGTGGGTCGGGAGAGAAGCATTTAAATGAGGTTGGCAGATGAATGTGTCAAGGAAGGGTGTGTGTGGGGGGGGGGGTCTTAATCACAGATCCTTGGTTAGCCAGGAACTCCCTGGGGCTTGGCCTGCTTTTGCCTTTGAAGTGCTAGGTGTGTACCACCCTGCCCTGCCTTAAGTACGATTTTAAGGATGTGTTTTTTTCTAAGTATCTAACTCTTCCCAGATCGACCTCACTCACCTTTTCCTGCTTCTCAATTTAATGTTCTCTCCCTCCCTCCCTCCTAAACTAACATTAACTCCCAATTTGTGTTGCCTATATATCCTCATAGATTTGGGGTCATCCATTAGTGTGGCTGACTTACTAAGAGCTTTAAGAAAATTGACTGTTACTCCCTCAGATGCCATCACCTGTCCTCAGCTAAGGATGGGCTCATGTTGTATAAATGCGATGGGCAACCACTATTGCTGTAAATTCATGAGTGCTTCAGCATGTCACATCCAGAAGACACTGGCCCTGACACCTGGCTCTTACACTTTTTCTGCCTCAAAGTAGCCTCTAAATTTGTATCTCTGTACTTATTTATTTAGAGGGTAGTTCGATACCGTGTCCATAGAAGAAATAGTAGTAGTGAGCTCACCCCTGGAGCCCATGAGTGCTCCAGCTATGGGTTGTTGGCTAGGTTTACAGTGTCAAGCATGTATTTCTGCCTTGGAGCAGGCAGAAATCATAAACCCAACCAGAAAGCAGGACATTTACCTCGTGACATTTGTGCCACTACTGCACTCATGGCCTGTCGTGGCAAACCGATCATGTTTGTAGCTCAAGAGAGGTCACAATTGGGTAAGGCTTGTTGGGTGACTTCTTTTTCTTTCATAGTAGCCTGCAAAACACCTGGGGCTGTGGAAGCTAGCTAAAAGAGGGGAGTTTGTCAGTACCAGACTATGTGATGTCCTCAGCAATAGAATCCTGACCATCAAGTTTTGGAGGGCAACCTAAAGTATCATTTTGGAGGGCTCTAGGACACCCCTGACCAACAGCTTGAGGGGCTGTATCCCAGTACTGACACTGGGCTTTTTATTTGGCAACTAAGTTATTTTTTAGCTGTCTGTCTGTCTGTCTGTTATTATTTATGTAGCCAAAAGATTGTCCTGGCATTTTCAAGAAAGAAGTTGTTTTGATATTATGTACCATTGTTAAGAGGTTGCCAGAACTGTCAGTCAAAAACACATTGTTTTCATAATTATACTGTGAATCAGTGGTCTTGTGAATGGCCTTCTGTGGATGCTGACTTCTCTGTGAGTTGGCTAGTTAACATTAATGTTGTTTGCTTGGTACCTTTGCTGTAGTTTGTTTTAGGAACTGAGTTGGATGAAGAGTTAAATTCCATTGTAAGAACTCATTGTATTTGTTGGAAAGTTTCCATTAAAAAATGGAAACTACAGCTTGTGAATGGAGAATAGATTGTTCACTAGACATTGATACATGCCTCCAAATGGAGACACCAGCTGGTTTAAAGGAAATACAAATGGTTCTAGGCAAACAAATGATATGTCTGTTGGAGAAGGCAGTATCTAACGTCAGATGTCATTTTATTGAACCGGAAGTGTCTTTTAATATTTGTGGTTATTTAGACAGCTGTTAAATTACTTCTAGTTTCTCAGTGGATTTGGCAAATAAATGCTTTTAGTAGTGGTCTTTGTGCTATGTATAGATTGTAAACCTGATATTTAGAAATGTGTAACTCCAGTTAAAATTGTGCATTTAAGAATCCTATTAGTTGGAACTGGCATGTTGGCTCAGTGGTAGTAGAATGCTTGTCTAAGTATAAATCTCCCTAAATTTGATCCTAATACTTGAAAAAAAAGGCAAGAAAAAAGCCTTAGGTTTATGGCCATTAAAGGACACCCCAGTGCATTATTCATTTTAACTTTTCAAGGTTGGATGGGGGAAATCCCTGAAGCCTAACTGGTACAGAAACACAAGCTAACCTCATGTAGAGATGCTTCTAGCAGTCATTTACCACAGAGATGGTCTTCAGCTTTTGAATGGCTTTGTTCTTTTGTTACTTGGGTATGTTTTTCCTGTTGTTAAGATAAGCCAGGAAAAAAAGGAGTAGTAATACCTTTGAAAGGTTGAAACTAACAGATTCAGAGCTGACTAGATGGCTCAGTCAGTAAAAGTGCTTACTGCCAAGCCTGAGGGTCCTTGAGTTTGATCAATGGGACCTAGGTGGTGGGAAGAGAAAACAACTCCAGAAGGCTGTTCTGTGACATTCACCTGTGGACTGTGGCAAATGTCTAACTGGATGTGTGAGCAAATGCACAAACAGAAGACAAACAATGATGAAGTATAAAAGAAAAATTCAAAGTCTAGTATTGACAATATTTTACTATTTGAAAAGAAACATTACAAATATAAACTGATAGTATGAGTAGAGTGTGGGCTCCTTGTAGAATTGTTTGATGACGCTTGATTGGGGATGGGTATGTTAACTAAATTAATCAGAGTTCGGTGGTCCCTGTAGTCCTTGTGTTTAACAGTGTCCAATACTGTTGACCTTAATACCGTCCAGTGCTATTGCCCTACAAAAGTTTCTCTGTGCAAATGTGAAAATTTGATAAAATTTGATTTGATATCTTTGATAAGACTATCAACTTTAAAAAGATAAAGAGAAGGGAAATACTTCAGCCTATTTGAACATGTCTGGCATCTGCAGAAGACTGCTCTATACTTTGATTGCTGAATATAGCAATTCTAGAACTCAATTTATCCTAACTTTCTATACATCTCTGAGAGATCCACTACAAGTCTAAAATAGGTCCCTGAATTTTTAGGGCAGATGTGGGTCAAATGAGACTGATACCAACTTTGAAAACCGGCTTCAGGGTTAATAAAGTTAATTGGTTATGTCTTACCACAAAGCTCTAAAATGTTGAATTTATTTGTTGGGTTATTCACTTGGCTTTTCCCAGGTTTCTTAGAAGTGCTGCAACTAGGGAAACAATGGGATTGCAGTTGTTTCTTTTTTTTAGACTGTTGTGTGACCCTGTAGTTACAATATTTTATGAGCAAAGTATTAATTCAATTGATTGTAACAACTACTGCAATGGAAAATTTAAATAATGTTTCTGAGTACTTAACCTTTTAAAAAAAAGTATTTTATGTGTATGAGTGTTTAATGTGTACTACACATGTCCATGGAAGTTAAGAGGGCATCACACACCCTAGAACTGGAGTTGGGGTGTTTGGGAGTAGGTGCTGGGAATGGAACCTCAGTGCTCTGTAGGAGCATCAGTGCTCTTAACTGCAGGGCCCCAGGGTATTACTTCATAATGCTCCCTCCTACTCCTCCTGGGTGATAAATAAGGGCTTCTAGCATTATAATATTTTAGATAGTCTCATTTGGGGGAACTTTGCTATTGTCAGAGATTTGCTCACTTGTCAAATTATTTTGATATGTGTGCATTGGCTTTTAGCATTCATTTTTGTTAATACAACTCCTCAAGAAAATAAGAATGAGAATAGATTAGGGATGAGGAGAACTGTCATTCTCTTTTTATTTGTTAATTTATTTATTTATTGAGACAGGGTCTCTACATAGCTCTTACTGTCCTGGAACTCACTATGTAGATCCAGTTGTGCTAGGTGTGATGGCACTCTGGTTGAAGCAGGATGATCACCTGAGTTTGAAGCTAGCTTGGGATGCATATTGAGATCCTGCTTCAAGAGTACTGTGAGCAGCATAGAACTACCTTAGCAACTGAATAAAGTGTAGTTGACTTTGTCAACTATTATTATCCCTAAGAGACTACCTAGTGCTAAAATGTTGCTACCTGGAAGAACTTTCCTAAGTGGTGTAATTGAAAGTATAGCTAACAGTGCTATGATAGGACAGAGTAAATGGATGTTGACTGAACCAGCCTTCTGTGGCTTAGTGTGAAGTAGTACATTACTGATATTGTGATGTGCAGCAGTGCTTTCATACTGGTTTAGATTAATACCTTAAAAGAGCAGCAGAGCACTCCCTTGAACTTAGATGCCTAGCCTAAGAGGAGAGGCAGTTCTTAGACACACACATACACACAGCGCTGGTGTAATGGGAGCTTAAGTCAGTCAAGTATCTGGATAGAAGTAATGAGCATAGTAGAGTGTGGGAAATTTGGGAGGAGGTCTTTATCAGCTTCAAAACTGTTTAACTCATGAACTGAAATATATCAGACCAATTTAGTGATTTTTCAACTTGTGCTGCCAGGATCTTGTGTAAGTTAGATCAGACTGCATAACTTTGTTGATCATGTGCTATCGTTATTAGAGCATTTGAGGACAAGTAGAGCTTAGGTGACTTAGTTGCATCCTAGCAGATATTCAAAACAGTACAGGCAATGACGTTAGGAATTCTTGAACTCTTTAGTTGACAGTATCAAGTGTTGGCAAGACTTAGGAGTAGTTGGTTATAGTGTGAAATGGTAAAGAACACTCTGGAAAACGTTGGTAGTTTCTTTACAAAATAAAATCACTTGCCATGGGTTAGGTAGTCGGATACCACTCCTAGGTATTTACCAAAAAGGTGAAAACGTCCTCAGACCAGAACTTGAATTTAGTAGTTTAATTGGAAACAGTTTGAAAGGCCAATGACAGGAAACTGGATAAACGAATTATTACCAGTCAACAATAGGAAGAAAATGATTGATGCAGTGTGCATGAATTCCAAGCAAGTACAGTGAAGACAAAAAGGCACTATACTATACTGCTTAGGAATTATGACAGGAAAAATGTTTTTGTCATAGCATGGGTGCAATTAAAAAATGTTTGTACTGTTTGTGGTTGTGAAATCCACTTATACAGGAGGCTAAAAATGTAGTGATACCATGTGAGTTATTGGCTTATTGAAGACTGGAGAGAGAGGTGGGGGCAGTGTGTGATATAGAGTAGTGAAAGTTGTGCTTTTGTTACATTTAATTGATAAATCATAATTTAAAAATTATACCTCAACATCTTTTTGTTTGCCTTTTGAGACTGGCTCACTGTGTAGCCTGGAACTCACTAGGTAGACTGCCTTTTTCATACAAGTGCTGGGGTGAAAGGTTCTGTACTACTGAGCTGTGTTAGTTAGAGTGGGACTTAAAATAAATAGTTTTACTGAATTTTAGTCTTGACTTTGTTTCAAGCATTCTCTTTATGGTACAATTTAGTTTGGCCTTCATTAATTTGGTAGTAGAGTTTAGAACTAGATGCAGTGATTCTCAACCTGTGGGTGGTGACCCATTGGGGGGTCACATACCAGATATACGTATCAGGTATTTACATTCTAATTAATGACAGGAGCAGAATTACAGTTATGTAGTAGTAACAAAATAATTTTATGGCAGCAGGTTACCAGGCCATGAAGCACTCTATGAAAGTGTCACAACATTAGGAAGGTTGAGAACCACTCATAGAGGAAGACAGATTGATTTGAGGAACAATGGCTTTGTGCTGATGATGTAAGTCACAAGGAGGAGGTAGATGTTAAAATCAAGCTACTCCAAGCTGGTGTAGGACATTTTGAAGCTTCTGGCTGTAAATAAACTCTACCATGTTTTGAGTGACATTTATCATTCATATCAGAGATCAAAATATCATTAGCTTAAAGCCTTTTAGAATATTATTGTAAGAAGAGTTATTTCTTTTTTTAAATGAAGATACTGTGCTTGTTGGTAACAGGATAGTCCATAGTAGGAAACTATTCATATCAAGACAAACCTACATGACCATAATTTTATTTCATACTGACAATTGTGTACTTAAGTGGAAAAAGACAAATTGACCATCAACTGTATTAAAAAAAAAAGTTAGCATTTTGGAAAAGGTTAAACACTTAAAACCCACACAGCTATCCTTAAGTTAATCATATGTAATTTTGTATTTGAACTATACATTCACATGCATTGTGTGTGTGTATGTATGTACACACAAACTTCTTTAAATGACAGAATGATATCTTGACTGAATTCATTCATCATTTGAGTTCTTTTTCCTTTAGTTACAATGGAATTGGGCATCTAAAGTGTTTAAAGTCAAGCAAAGGAGGGGCAGATGGTTAAAAGCATCTGTTATTCTTGCAGGGGTACCAGGGTTCTAATCTTTTTGAAGGTTGGCTAGTAATTGTCCTTAATACCAGTTCCAAGAGGTCAGATGCCCTCTTCTGGCTTCCACAAGCACTGCATACATATGATGCAGTTACATACATGTAGGCAAAAGACTCATACACATATTAAACATAAAAATCTAAAAACAATGATTCTTTCTTTAAAATTTTGAATAGTTAGAGAAAGAAAAGAGACTACTGAATAAACTTCTTGAAATTTATAGTTCCACACTGAGCTAAAGGAGTTACTAAGAAAATCTGGAGGTGGGTGCCAAGGGCAGTGGAAACCTCAGGGAGGCATTTCCTACAGATCAGATGGTGCCTGTTTTAGTTAGAAATTGTGATAAAGTAAGTTCCAGTGGCTCAAAAATGATATGCTGGGTATAATTTTATGTTCCAGTGGCTATGCAAAAGATAACTGCATTGTAGTACAGTGGTTCTTATGTATTGCTGTATTACCCTTTGCTGTATCATATTATTTCATATGGCCTTTTCTCTCCAAGATTCAGAATGCTTTGTTGTTAATGCTAGAATGGTTTTGAGTTTCATCGTGCTTCATATTGACAGTTTGATTCATGATGAAATTTTAATTCTCTTGTACTTTGTCATTGTAGACTTATGCTTTAATATACATAATCTTCCTTTCTCATTACTGGAAATACTGGTTAACTTTAGTAGTTCTATGTGTAATAGATACATGAGCTCTGAGTTTACTCTGAGTAAAATGATTGAAGAAAGTTAGATTACCTGACCACTGTTTTTGAGTAAAAAGCTTAAATTTAGTTTTTACAAATAGAATTTGACCTTGTTGAATTCCAGATGGCATGTATGTTTTTGTTTTTGCTTTTTTAGATTTATTTCATTTTACGTGTATATGTGTATCTGGGAGTATATGTCACGTGCTGTGCCTGGAGAGGCCAGAAGAGGGTTGGATATACTACTTCTGAAAAAGCCCCTGCTTGTGCTCCTCAACAACGTGGTTCATAGGGAAAAACAGCACTTTGTTATTTGGAAGGAATATTTCTGATAGATAGTTTTTTTTCTTTAGTATGAAAGTTTTGATTTTGCCAAATTTTTATTTTTTTTCCTTTTAGAACAAATTCTGTACAACATAAAACAGGAGTATAAACGTATGCAAAAGAGAAGACATTTAGAAGCTAGTTTTCAGCAGACAGATCCAGGTTGTAGTTCTGATTCACAGTCCCATGCATTTCTCATCAGTGGACCAGCATCACCAGGTAATGAACCTTACTAAGTATAAGATGTATTGCGTTAGAAATGATGGGGAGAATGCAAAATGCCCACAATGACTTAAAGCACCTGTTTTCCAAGATTAAAGAAGGTACACTAATGTATAATATTTTAAATGTATTCACTACCTGTATTCCTACCAATCACAGACAGCCACCTTTAGTACCCTTAAAGTGGACACTATCTATAACTTGCATTTAAAAAATCACTAGTGTTTACTATATGCTTTAAAAATACCAATTTATTTTTATGCTTTTATTTGCATGTATGTACATCATATACCGCTTACATGTCTGGTGCTCATGGAGGCCAAAAGATGTTAGATCCTCTGAAACTACAGTTAGAGAAGGTTATGAGCTCTGTCATGTAGTGCTGAGAACCAAACCTGAGTTCTCTGCAGAAACAGTGCCCAGAGGCACTGTCTATCCAGCCCCACCATGCGCTTTTCTGTTAGATAATAGTGCCCTAACACTGCCATTTTTGTGAATTTCCTGTAATTGTTGATTTAGCAGTTATATTCAAAAATTCTTCTTAGAGAACTATTATACAAATGTCTGTGTACTCGCAGACATTGGTCACATTGGGCTAGATTCCTTAAAGTGTGGGTTTCTTTTTTCTTTTTTTTTTTAATTATATATCGGTTTAAAATCCATATTTACCCTTTAGAAAGAATGGTCTACTTTTTTTTTTCTTTTTTACAACAGGAAAGGGCTAACTTAGTAATCCTGAAGTTACTTTGCCAAAAAAGAACCATCTTACCTTTAGTTAATACCCTGTCAAAATAGTTTTTATTTCGGAAGCACTTGCTTTTCCTTAGCAGGTATAAGAAAGCATGGTACAAGCCGGGTGGTGGTGGCGCACGCCTTTAATCCCAGCACTTGGGAGGCAGAGGCAGGAGGATTTCTGAGTTCGAGGCCAGCCTGGTCTACAAAGTGAGTTCCAGGATAGCCAGGGCTACACAGAGAAACCCTGTCTCGAAAAACAAAAAAAAAAAAACAAAAAAAGAAAGCATGGTACAATTCAAAACATAAAATCAAAGATGTAAGGTGATCAATTAAATTTTGATAGGGAAATTGTTCAATGCTAAATATTGGAATGCTGCCAATTGGGGGTGGGGAGCTAGGTGTACCAAAGGAATGATTCTTACTAAATTATAATAATGATCTTAAGTTTTCTACTAATATTAGTTTAATTCTTAGGGATTTGCCAGTCTTAAAACAAGACTTGGAATTTCAAAGTAAGTTAGGATAGCCTTGGTAGTTGGGTTAATTTGGCTGAGTCCGTGCAGATAGATAAAGTAAGTTAGGATAGCCTTGGTAGTTGGGTTAATTTGGCTGAGTCCGTGCAGATAGATAAAGTAAGTTAGGATAGCCTTGGTAGTTGGGTTAATTTGGCTGAGTCCGTGCAGATAGATAAAGTAAGTTAGGATAGCCTTGGTAGTTGGGTTAATTTGGCTGAGTCCGTGCAGATAGATAAAGTTAGGATAGCCTTGGTAGTTGGGTTAATTTGGCTGAGTCCGTGCAGATAGATAAAGTAAGTTAGGATAGCCTTGGTAGTTGGGTTAATTTGGCTGAGTCCGTGCAGATAGATAAAGGCCACAGAGCAAGATGAGAAAACAACTGTGACATGTGACAGTTCTTGAATCTGTATCTAACACTTGACGGCAGGGATGCAGGGAATAGCGACCTATCATATCCTTGGTCATCAGAAAGATAATGATAAACCAAGAACGTTTTAGGATCAAAGTACCTTAAATAGAAGATGAATGTCTAAGGAAGTCTTTTTCTATGAAGTATGTCACTACTTGATAAAACCAGTGACTGTTAATTAATAATCTTTCAGAACTCAAAACCATAAAGTACAGGTGAATTTTTTTCCCTCTGCACACTGCCCTAGAAGTTATCATTACCAAAAATCAAACTGTTTGAGAAAAAAAAAAAAAGCATACAATTCAAATAAACATGATTAGAGCTCTTTCCTTTAAGAGGTCCCAGAAATGAATGTTTCTGAAATTTGGTTTGTGAGTCAACTTGTTACTGTCCTAAAGGTTTAAATACAGACCCATGCTTGCTTACTAACAGTTAAGAGAGTTTTCTTTTTTTTAATTTTAATATATTTATTTATTATTATATGTAAGTACACTGGAAGAGGGAATCAGATCCCATTACAGATGGTTGTGAGCCACCATGTGGTTTCTGGATTTGAATTCAGGACCTTCGGAAGAGCAGTCTAACCCCCTGAGCCATCTCACCAGCCCCAAGAATTTTCTCTTAAAAACCTTTTAGTTATGGAAACACAGAAGGAATATTCTTGCTAATTTGAAACTGACAAACACTGGTGTTGGGGCTGTTTTTGGAACTTCGGTTTTCTTGCAGTTTTGAGTGTATACACTTAGGTGAATTAAATTATATTAGCAAAAGTGGGGATTATGGTTACTATTCAAAATTAGAATCAATTATGTTCCTTCAGTAAGGGATAAGTATCTGCATTATAGATTTCTCCCTGCAGCAACTCTTTTTAAAAGTATAATTCTCTATTTTTCTTTTTTTGATATAATTCTCTTTTAAAAGGAAACTAAGGGGTTTGGAAAATGAAGAATATTGAAGTGGTAGAACAACTGGATGTGATTTACTGTGTGGCCTTAAAATATAAACAATAAGCATTAACGATAAAATAAGTGCCTTTATTGTATAATCATGTTACTCTAATAATAAACTAAGCTTTAGACCAGTGGTAGATTTGTTTTTGTAGCACATTTTAAAAATCAGCCACTAAATGTTTTGAACTGGCATGTACTGGAATGGAGACTGTTTTGTGATGGGCACCGTCATTGCAAGGGTTTTGTTTTGAAGTTTTTCCACTCATCTTTAGATTTTTCCTCTAGATAACATCCCTTTTCCCAGAGTCTAATGATATAATTAATAGCTGGACCTGTTTATCATAGATAATAAGTTTTAAATGACATGGGGAAGTTCTCAATGAAACCTTCATTCAGGAAGTATTCTGTTGTGGTTCTAAATCAGGTGATCTTTTATTCATGTTGTACATAGGGACTTCATCTGCAACATCCTCACCATTAAAAAAAGAACAGCCCTTATTTACTCTAAGGCAGGTTGGGATGATCTGTGAACGTTTGTTGAAAGAGCGGGAAGAGAAGGTTCGAGAAGAATATGAAGAAATACTGAACACAAAACTTGCAGGTAACAAATGAGTCTCTTTTAGAATATCCCAGTGTTCTAGTCACTGTTCTATTGCTGTGAAGAGACACCATGACCAAGGCAGCTCCTGAAAGAAAGCATTTAATTGGGAGCTTGCTTAGAGCATGGTAGCATACAGATAGATACTAGTGCAATACCTGAGAGCTACATCGTAATCTCACTTCTCCCCTGCCTCGCCCCCAGTGACACACTTCTACCAAAGAGGCCACACCTCATAATCTTTATAATTCTTTTAGAGTTCTACTCCCTGGTGACTTGCCTTCAAATAAATGTATGAAACTCTGGGGTCCATTCTTACTCAGATCACACACCTAGAAACTCAGTGTAAGAAGTTTTTCCCACAGGTGTTTTTACATTGATATATTCTTTCTATACAGTGGTATGGTCTTGTCTATAGACCAGAGAATTTCAGTAAAAAAGGGAATTAACATTCTTAAAGCCCATATCTGACCTTCATGGCCCCAGGGATTTTAGCTAGCTGTATAGACCAACTACAGTATTAATTAAATTTTTTATATTGTGTCCTATGGAAAACACATTTTCTGATACATTAGATAGGATATTTTGCAAGTCGTGTAATTTACACATACCTTTATTTATAGAACAATATGATGCATTTGTGAAGTTTACGCATGATCAGATAATGCGGCGATACGGAGAACAGCCTGCTAGTTGTAAGTATTTGATCTTTGAACTATAAACTGAAAAGACCATGTTGTCATATTTAAGAAGAGAGTTGATAACAAGTATGGAGGAAAAGTTAGTTTAAAACAGAAGTAAAAGCCGGGTGGTGGTGGTGCACGCCTTTAATCCCAGCACTTGGGAGGCAGAGGCAGGAGGATTTCTGAGTTCAAGGCCAGCCTGGTCTACAAAGTGAGTTCCAGGACAGCCAGGGCTACACAGAGAAACCCTGTCTCGAAAAACAAAAAAAAACAAAAAAAAGAAGTAAAATGTTGCAAATTAAATATCTAGGAGTGGTGTTGGGAAACAATGATCTTGTCTGTTGTAATTTTGCCCCATTCTCTATACTAATACTCCTTTTCTCCTCCAGATGTTTCATGAATCGCGAGTTTTGCATTTGTGGGCTGCCTTGTTCATTTTGAGTTGTTGCAGGAGGTCCCAACTATGACATGCAGCAGTGCCAGTACCCATCTGTGAATACAGGTTATCTCAAGCTTTCGTCAGTGGCAACCACTCTTAGGCAGCAGCGATTGGTTTTGGAAATTTCCGTGATGTCATTACCACCCGGATGTGGACCTTTGCTACTTGTATTAATACCAGTGGCCTCGTTTTGCTGTATCATTACAATTTGGCTTCTTTATATTAATGTTTGAAAGGGATTAAAGCTGGCATTCTAGAACATGCCCTTCACTGGTTATGTAAATAAAACTGTAGAATGGCACGTCAGATGAATTTAGTGTGGTTTTAATTGTGCACTACAACCAAGCTGTAACCAGTTCCTAATGACTTAGAGTGTGATCCCAGGACATGTACGCAGTTAGTCTACAGTGCTTCTGTGAGATAGTGGAGGAGGAGGAGGAGGGCATTTCTGTATTTCAGGACTTTTCTTGGGGTTTCAGAATGGGTTTATATGATTTTCTTTATTATTATTTTTTGGTAGTTTTATTTATTCTATCAGTCTTTTTAACAAATGTTTATTGCTCCGCCCCTCCCCAGTGTATTATTGGTTTACTGCCCTTGTAGCACTGGAGTTTAGTTGGAAAAATAAAACATTTACTTCTATTCTGCCTGTTTTCGAATTGTACACATGGGTAGTATTGGAATAAAGTAGTGTTTTTAAACTAAGTATTTTCTAGAAATCAATGAAGTTTCTGGTAATATTTATCTTTTAAATGCTGTTTTCAGAAATTATGTTCTGACTCAAAACTGCTTCTGTAACTTGCTATATATAACAGCATGTTATATAACAAGTTCTAAAACAGCTGTGGAACTTTCCTTTGAATCCAGTTTTGATGTTTTTCAATGATGTGATATATGAAAACATGGTTGCTCTGGTTGGTGTGATAAAATAATCCTGCAAAAAAGCAGTTCAGGGCATTAATTTTAGCTCAAAATTCCAGGTTGCAGTCTATCACTGTGGGGAAATCAAAACAGCAGGAACTTGTAGCCACAAGTAAGAGCAGAGAGCAGAAAGTGTAGTAATGGGTTTAGTGGATGGCTCCACCCACTTTCTGGTTGGCTCTCTTCCTAATTGGTTAAGGCAATTCAGTCACCCACAGACATGCCCACAGGCTAACCAGACCTAGACAAGCCCTGTTGAGATTTAGAAAATCCTAGGTACTGTTGAGATGACAAAATTAACATCATAAGGGCTAAAGAGAGCTCTGGTTGCCTTTTCAGGAGATTCTGGTTTGGTTCCCAGAACTTATGTAACAGCTCACCAACTGATGCCTTTTCTGAACTCAATGGCCTCCAGGATGCACATAGTACACACATATATACTCAGGCAAACACATATACATAAAACATTTTCAAAACACTAATATCACAGTGAATGAATGAATTCAATGTAACACACTTTCCACACATGGTTTCCAAACAAAGCTTTCTTACAAAGTAGTAAGAAAGCTGAAAGTGCTAGACACACGCGTGTATACTTGTTAGTCAGGGCAGGATTATGGGTTAAAGGCCACCCCTTCAATATTGCTCAGTGAATTATTTTCAACTTTTTAAAAAAAGTTTTCTTTTTTTAAGATTTATTTTATTTACATGAGTACACTGCAGATGTCTTCACACACACCAGAAGAGGGCATCGAATCCCATTACAGATGGTTGTGAGCCACCATGTGGTTGCTGGGAATTGAACTCAGGACCTCTGCAAGAGCAGCCAGTGCTCTTAACAGCTGAGCCATCTCTCCAGCCCTTAAAGTAGATTTTATCTGTATATGTTTATGTGCCTGAGGCCATAAGACAGCCAGTTGTTGAGCTGCCCATGTGGGGGCTAGGAACCAAATGCCCATAAGTTCTCTGCAAGAGCAGCAAACATTCTTAACTGCTGAGCTATCTCTCTGGTCCCCTTTGAATTTTATTAGCATACTTCCTTGTCATTAGACTAATCTTAAAATACGTATTTTATTTAATCTCATTTAAAAATAAGCCCCCAAAGTGTGTTGTATGGCTTTCACAAGATCCCAGGCAGTTCAGAAGTCCATTAGTGCACAAGAAACACAAGCTATAAAACTGGGCAGCTGGCTATAAAGTGAACAGATCTCACACTTAGATTTTCAGTCTCAATACTATTGGTACTTTGGAATGTATCTGTGCATTCTAGAGTGTTAATAGGATCTCTCCCCTTTCCCCATTATGTCAACCAAAATCTCCGCATTATCTTTCAAATTTAGCCCTCAACTTGTTAGGAAAACATTCTCAGAAGTTGAAAGAATAGTGTCATTACCTACTTGAATTTTTCAAGTATAAACTGCTAAACTGTGTTCAGAAGTTAACACTTGTTAATGTCAAAATATGTATGCTTCTCTCTAACCTCAGTGCTGGCCACCTGGAGTAGATGCTGTCTACATTTATATCTCTCCATTTTCCAAGTGCTTTTAGCACTCCAACCCCTCCTTTCTTTCCCTACAAGGATTCAATCAAGAGTCCAACTTTCTGGAAAGACTAAGCTGTATTTTGAGTATTTCTTTGTGCTATTATTAACATGACCTGTCCTTTTAAAGTTATAAACAGAAGGCAGATCTAAAAGTTTTAACACTTAGATATGTCCACATGGGTGTGCAAGTGCCCACAGAGGCCAAAGAGAAGGTGGTAGATCCCTTGGAGCTAGAGTTCAGGTAGTTTTGAACAGCCTGATGTGGTTACTACAAACCAAATTCTGGTCTTTTAGAAGAACAGCAAGTTTTTCTCTTGTGAACTGTATTAGTGTTTAGTTTTAGTGTTTAGGGGTAAGCCTTTTGTGTTAAGAACGTAAGGTGATGCTATGGAGTCCATATTATAAAGTAAAAACCCCGTGCTTTTTCCTGGGTTGCTGTTCAGTTTGATACTTGGTTAGGTCACCTGGTAAGTTTATCTTCAATTAACCAAGTTACCTAAAATCACTACATTGATTAATCTATGAATATATGAACATCAAAAGTCTTCACTTAGCTTCTAAGATACTTGCTGGATTTCTTTCACTTTTAATGTTCTCTTGAATTTTTAACTATAAATAAGCATAAACCTCAAAGCTGGAGTTTGATCTCCTTGCCTCTCTTTTCAGTGCTGACTTTGGTGATCTCTTCTCTAATAACAAGATTCTGTTCACTTTACTGTATAGCATTTCACTGGAATGTTTCTAACAGGTATCTCCTGATTTTTATATCCAAAGCCAAACTCGTTTTTGCTGCTGTTTCTTTCAATGAATTAGCCTTCCATAACTACAATAAAATACTCAGGTTGATCTATAAAGTCAGAAAGTTTATTTTAATTCCATTTTGAAGGTTTCAGTATATGATCAGTTGTCCTTGTTGCTTTGGTCTGTAATGAGGCAGCAGACATGGCTGGAGTCCAGATTAGAGCTAAACTGTTAACTCATCAGCCAGGAAGCAAAAGAACAAAGAGGACTGTTGGACCCTACTCTTTTCCTTGGGGCCACACTCCCAGAGACTTGGGAAATTCCCCTTAAACCTAAAGATTCCACCACCAAGCAGTAGTGCCACTGTAGGGGCCATAGCAATCCCACTGATGGCAATGCATCTAGTTTATAAGTAGAAAGGATCTTTAGGTTCTAAATGTGCATCTAATTGTAGTTTATCTACAGTGTCACCAACCCTGCTGCTCTTAGCTGCCTTGGTCAGCTAACTAGTAACTGCTTTGATGCATCAGCCCTCTTACCCTGTTCTCACAACAAGTGTTGATCATTGAAAGGCTTAACTCTTTTGCTTCTGACCTAAGAAAACAAGCTTCATTACCTCACTCTTGCCCTACTCTTTAATTCCTATTGTTTGAACCCCCTTACCCGTTTTAGCTGTCTCTATCCTTTTATATGCTTGGGTTACTCCCACCCTAGAATATTGGTTACTGCTGTTCCCTGCCTAGTGGGTTCACCTATAAATCCTCCTGGGTAGTTTTTTCCACTCCTGTACTTTTGCTCAAGTGAGGTCTGCTTTGACCACTCTTTAAAACCATAATGGCAATCCTACTTCTTACCCTGATGTTGTATGTGTAATAGTGTTCTGCTTTGCTAAATAGAGGACAAGGAAAACACTGAACTTGTTTTTTTCAAATGCCAGGCACATCTAAGGACTGAATTTTTATAGGATACCAAGTAATATTACACAAATCAGGTCCTTTTGAAAGTATGAGAACAATTTCCATTGTGTTAGTCTTAGGTGGTAGAGGGAAAAGTCAACATGCATACATGCACAAATGCAGGTAAAATACCTAGGGAAAAAAAAAATACAAGCAAGACAACATGCCTCAGACAGAATGGATAAAAATACTCAGTATATATATGCATAAAATGTGTTGTTTAAAGACGTGTTTTCTCATCTAGGCATAATGTAAATTCCTTATAATAATGGGGGCATGGAAGAAGGATCATAATCTTGAACATACCCTGCAATACAAGTCAAAGTAAAGGCTTTTAAAAAAGTTTTTTCTGGACATGGGCTCTCTGAATCATTTGTGAACAATTTTGGTATAATTCTCCTGGGTGTTGAACATTAAATAATGAGTTTTAGGGATCTAATCCTTAAGTTCTTATCATGAAAGAGATGAGGATATTATTTCATTGGACCTTTCCATTTCTGAGTTTTGTAAGTTAGGGAGCAGTTTGTAAAGGCCCTTACTGGGTGTCAGTCTTCATGACTCTTCATGTGAATATTTTTTTTTCTTTATTTTTGAGTATAAAACCAAATAGCTTTGGGCCTGGTAAGTTGCCAAGAGTACAAAAAAATGGGGAGGCAGAGATGATTTTAGAGCCTTTCTAGCAAGGAAAACACCCGTAAGATTTGACATTACAGTGTACTGGTTTGTGAGTGCTGCTGAGAGGTAACTGAATAAGAAGTTTGAGCATTTACACACTAGACAAGCAAGAATGAACTAATGTATACTGATAATGTGTAAAGGCTTTATGCATTTGTTAGATTTTGAAGTATTCCAAAAATGTTTTGATACAAATATGCAATATGCCAGATTTGCTTTTCGTCTTAAGTTGGATGTGGAACTCTTGTCTTCACTCATTTGCTTTTTAGCAGCCTCCCCATGTGAGCCTTGCAACATGGTCAGTCTTCTGTTTCGTAGGTTTTATAAAGCCTAAAAGTTCTAATTCAGAAACAGCTCTAATAAATCGAGCACTGGAGGCTCTAGCTAAGGAAAATTAGGATTTTTGTTTTAGTTTGACTAAAATGAGATTTCAAAGTTTAAATAGTAACTGGTAAATTTAAATAAATGGTTGAAATAAATATTACTAAATTATATAACCCTATTGGAAACCGTTAAATGCAATCAGAATACAAGGTTCAAATGGAGCTGTGTGTCTTGGTGCACACCTAGAGTAACCCCAGCACTTGAGATAGGCAGTTTGGGGCCAGTTAGGTGAGGCTGTGTCTCACAAAAATGTCAAATGAACCAACAACAAATGGAAAAGTGTTGAACACTATTTGTGTAAGAATTGTCCCCTTCCCAAACTTTTAGAAGTATATTTAAAAGTTGATAATTCAATAATAATTTCATTAGTAAAAACTGGAATATAAATTGAGAAGAATTTTAGGTTTGATCTCAGACTAAAATCAGGATTCTTAGAAATTAAGGTTGTTTTAGGATGGTATGGTTGAGAAGCAATACATATTTATGAATTTTTAGATGTGAGTTTTTGTTCAGTGTGTGTGTGTGCGCGCGCGCGCACGCTGGGGTTTGAATACAAGGCCCTTTGTTTAAGCAAATGACCTAGCCAGTTCAAGAAATAGGCAACTTAAAATACTGTTCCTGGAACACTGTAGATCTGGTTTTAAAAGGATACTGAATAACTTCACTCATTTCTTCTGAGACTGCAGAATCTGCATCCACCTTCTCAGCAGCTGTCACAACTGTTGCAAAAGCCTTTTGAGAATGCAAGACAGAAGAAAGTACAACTTATTGCTAGGCGTCTTTTCTGTACCCTTGAGATAGTTCTAGAACTAGTCAGGTTTTAGGACTTGCTGTAGATATTGGCACATCTATCACAACAGATTTCAAATTGAAGATGACTAATAACAATAAGTTTTGCCAGTTATTCATTAAAAATAATAAACCTGACTATACATTTGTATTAGAGGATTAAAGCGTAACTTCAAAATTTTAAAAGCCGAGAAATCCGTTTCATCTACTGTCAATCTCTTACTCCAGGAAAACGCATATTTTCTTGTGAAGAGTCTAATCTAGCATGTTCTTTAATGTTGAGAAGATGTCAGCTAGGACTTTTGACAGCTATGCACTTGTCCCCTGCCTTGCCATATGTTCTAGAGTAGAATTTCTTCTGTTGTGTGAGGGGCTCCACCACACCCTGTATTCTGGAGTGCACAGAGCCGATCTGAATTCTTCATTTGGCATTTGCTTTTGCTTTTAAAAAAACACAGGATCAGAATAGGAGCCTGTTAATACAGACTGCTAAGGACTCTGCTTCCTTAGGAACTTCTGAAGCATAACAACATTTATGCTTTACAAACAAATTTTAGGATAAAAGTTGAATTCAAAACACTTGAAAAAAAGAACAAAACTCTAAGAAAGCTTTAAACAGCTAACTTGGTCTTTGTGACCTACCTCTGACCAGTCGACAAGGTTAATCAGCCGGCTACACTCCAGGTGCAGTTTGTATGCTATGCAGATGTCAGGGGCAACATTTGGAATGCACCCTTCCTCACTTTTCAGTGCTTCATTCTAAAAACAGCACATTAAAAGTTACTACCTTTTAGAAATTATTAAAAACAAAATGATTAGTAGATTTAGTAAATCAGAAAGTAGAATCTTGTCGATTCCTTCATACTTCAAGTCCTAGCTATATCCCTCTAGCTCTAAGCCACTCTCCCCATAGGACTTTTTTTTTTTAAATCTTACTTGCAAATTATTATTTGTGGAGACTCTCATAATACATGCTTCCATTTACTGTAAAAGTTTAGAAATCTCAGGGAATGATTACCCAAGAAAATGCTACTTCCAGCATTTGTTATAAACGCAGTCCTAGCAGTTATTATGTGGCATCAGTGAACACTTCTCATAGGTAATAGAGTAAATGTGCTCTTCCACGACCAGACTGCTCTCAGCACTGCACTTTCTATTGTTCTGCACAGTCTCCACATGGCCCGGCCTAGCCATCAGAACCTAACCAACACTGCAAAGCTTTGTGTTTTCTCCACATTTATTTTTGTTTCTGGGCATGAGTGTGTCCATGTGAACAGATGCTGCCCCTTAAATACAGTCATCTGCACAGACCAGGAGAGGGCACCAGCAAAGAACTGGAGACAATCAGCCCTCACACCACAAGCCCTATACAAACTCTCAGTATGGTTTAAGTTACTTGAAATCCAAGTTTTATTAAGAAACAAAGTCTCATACACAAAATGCATATAAGACCACATCAGTGTGTTTCTGTAGCTCTACCACTAAATGTTTTAATTTGTAGCTTATACATTAAAAGTTGTTTTTCTTTACAAAAAAACCAATTCATTTGTTGTGCATAGGGGATGGAGCATGTGGGTATTAGAGACTGTTGTAGGAGGCAGGCCTCCTTCCCTCTATGGTTTGAGTCTCAGAGATTAAACTCAGGCTTAACGACAAATGCTCTTACCTACTGACTGAGCTATCTGACTAGACACTGCTGTTATTTAACTATGAAGTTGTTAAGGAAGGAGAGATGGCTCAGGAGTTAAGAGCCCCACTGTATGCAGCTCACAGCACCTTTCATTTCAACTACTTTTTCTGGACTCAAATAACTAGTCTTTAAATATGAAACTGTCAAATTCCTGGCTGCCACCATCACTGAACAACACTGACCAGTTGGAATCAATTCACTCTTCCTTATTTACAGAGGTTCAAGCTCAGGCTGTTAAGCTTCTTACTAGGTAATCACTAGCCCCTTCATCCACTGAGCTATACTGATAGCTCACTTTTTCCAATCGGTAAGTTCCTACTGGCCCTGAACTCTGTGATGTTGCCTGAATCTCTGTAGAGCTAGAATTACAAATGTGCTACCACACCCATCCAAAAGTGCCTTCTAAAGCATCTTTTCTGGAAAGAAAACTTCCAACTTCCTGAGCACACACATTTGCCTGTGTTCAAAAATCCTATCCACCTACTTAATAATACTCAGTGTTCATTTTACCTGTCAAAACAAAAGTATTGAACATTTGAAACTGAAATTAGTAACTTCCTGGATTTTCGGCAGCTGTTTCCCCGTATGCTGTCTCCGGAGTTTCTGCAGCAGTACCCTACAGATCCTCCCAGAATAGATTGCTGTTGAGTTTAAAAATCCATGATGAAATCCAAGGGTAGTTTTTTTCCATTAAAAATATGCACTTGGAATCTTATATACTTTCATTAAGCCTTATTATCTGACCACTGACCTACTGTTGTTACTACATAAGAATCCTTTTCTGCTGGGCAGTGGTGCACACCTTTAATCCCAGAACTCAGGGAGCAAAAGCAGTTGGATCTCTGTCAGTTTGAGGCCAGTCTGGTCTATAGAGCAAGTTTCAGGACAGCCAAAGATATTTAAACCACGTTTGGGGGAAAAATCATTTTTTACAAGAATAAGACACTAGGGCTTTCTACCTATGATTTATTCAAATTTTTCTTCTGTGTGTGGTCATGAATGTGTAGATCATAAGACAACTTTTTGGAGTCAGTTGTCTCCTTATACCAAACTCAGGTCATGAGGCTTAGTGACAAATGCTATCTCACTGGTTTTATCACATGAAAGGCAGTTTCCATACAAGCAAATGCACACAGCCTCAGCTGATTACTGACTGCTATTATCACTAAGTCAGTTTATCTAAAAGCTAGGAACTTTTTTTTTTTTTTAAGGAAAATGTGAGGGGCTGCACCCAGAGCTGCCAAGGGTGGTTGTGCTCATTAAAACAGAACTTAGCATGTCATCTAGGGCTTGAGCATGACTCAGAGGAGAGTCGCACTGCCTTCTTACCTTCAGGTAATAATAAGGGTTGTTGAGTGCAGTGTGGAGGGCAATTCTTGGAGCAGCGTTTAAGTGCTCACGGAGTGTGTTGGCAGCACTGAAGTACACTACCTCATGCAGAGGCTGGCTCTCAGGAGGCAGAAGGTAGTCTCTGAAACAGTGAAATCATGCCTTTAGGATATGTACACGTACAGGTTGGTTTCAATTCCACAGTTTTGTCAGTCTTCTGTGAGTATTTGCTACTTAATAAACAGTAATATCAGCAACCAAACAAAAACCAAGTAATGGATCCCATATAGTTTCACCCAGTTTTACATGTCATTACTACTTTTAAAACTTCCTCTGGAATTAATGTTTTACCCAGGCAGCAGGGCACATCTGTGAGGCATTTTTCTTAATTGGATCATTTGAGGTGGGAAGGCCCATCCTAAATCTGGGCCACACCTTCTCAAGGCAGCCTGTACAAAGGACTGGGGAAAAAAGCGTTTGTTTTTGCCTCATTCTCACTGACAAGTTCATACATCCCTTTGCTGAGATTCCTTCACTGGTTATTAGTTTACCTCTTCAGGACATGTGCTGAAGACAAGAGAGAGCCAGCGTTGTGAACTTAATGACCACTGGACTGGGTTCTTGTTTCTGTCAGGAAACAACTATTGTGGGGCTAGGTAGACTAGGTAGTAGCCTGTAAGCCACTCTAATTCCCTTTATATACATGAAAGCTGTACCTCAGTGTAGCCACCAAAAACATTACTGCTACTCCCGAGTTTGCTTTTTCACCTCCTAGAGAGGATGCTACTCTTAAGAAAGCCCCATGCATTTCTGTCCTGAAGGCTCAGTGACTTTGAAGAGAGGGCACTCAGCATGAACGTCGTTCTTCCTCCAAGAGTCCCTGAGCCTACTCATTCTGCCTCTTGTAAACTGGCATAGATTTTGAATTGGCATTTTGCTTGTATTATTTCTAAATGTCTTCTGTTCAGACCTAGAAGCTCTGTCAGACATCTCTACTCTAGGCCCTGTGGAAAACGGGGTCAGAGGTTATGACAGAGGGGTGTGACACAGGAGTCCCACTTTCTCTTTGGGTTTTCACCTCATTTCTCTTGTTTCCTTCCCCTTTCCCTTTAACAAACTATAATTTTAACCTCTTTCCTCCTGGAAGAGACAATCTTGGTAACAACACCAAGTCTCACTGTGGAAAGTTTTGTGATTTCACAGCAAATGCCAATCATTCTCAGTGTTATTTCAGCAGCCCGTGAAAGGTTAAAGAGCCAGACATAAGAGACAAGACAGAAGGGTGCCCACTGGGGTTCGTTGGAGCTCATGGGCCTGGTATTGGGCTTGGAAACATGTTGAACTGATGCCGAGGTCCACAGCTTGATGAAAGGAAGCCTCAGGGATAGGAAAGGCTCATAGTGCTGTGCAGCAAGGGCTGTGACTGTCAGCTGACCTGTCTCTCCTTAACAGGCCTTCAACCCAATTTTGAATGATTTATTTTTAACTTACTTTTTGATATTCTTTGTTACTCATTTACCTCTTAGCAGTACTTTCTTTCTTCAATAACTAAAAAGAACTCTACCCTCAACATTGTCCTGGGAAATGAAAATTTTCACTTTCAGGGTGGTCACGATCATGATATTCACCAAAAAACTATTCCGTCCCCCACCCCCCACCCCCCAACCATTCCTATTCACAGCCTCATCTGCTGACCAGTTTGAACTACCTTCATCTAAAAACACTTTTCCTACTTTCCTTTTTAGGCAGGGTCTCAGTAGTCTAACTGATGTAAAACTTAAGGTCACATTAGCCTGGGATGTCCAGTGACTTTTCTTGTCCTAGCCTCTCAAGTGCTGGGGTTACAGGATGGACCTTTGCATTCCGCACTGCCTGTAGCTCGCTACGTCCTTTTCTTTGGTATACTTAACATGTTTTAAATCTGTCCATGTTTCCATAAGGTCACCTGGATGGTTGGTTTCATGTACACACATAAAGCGGACTTTTGGGAAATACCCAGAAATACCCAGGCTCCCCAAGAAAGACCCATAAACTAGATAGGAGACTTTGATAGTTGCTGAGTAGATACTGCAATATAGATTTGGTGCTAATATTTAGTTGTCCTGATAAAATATTCAGAACAAAACAGTGGTATGGCTAGTATACAATGTCTGTTTCTGGGCTGACCCAGACCCTACTACAGGCAGAAAAAATGGTAAGAACAATGCAAAATTGAGAAAATACTCTGAAGTGTCCTGTATGTCCTCACCAGGCCTAACTGGCTAGATGAGGTTTAAACCTGCCTTCCTGAACCGACAGTAAAAACTAAATTAAGACATTTGATTAGATAACAAGGACAGAAGATCAAGAAAAGCACTAAGTCATTAGGTGGAAGAAACACCCTGGACTGGCTGTAGGCAGGGAGTTTACTGGTGTCATTTGGAAAAGCAGGATTACTGTCAGCGCATCGCAGCATTAGACTCACCTCACCAAGTTGTCGATGAAGTTCATAACATTTTCTCTGAGCAATTCAAACTTGGTTGGCTTCTTAGTTCTCCTTAGCTCTTTCATTTCCAGTAAGGACTGAAGGGCAGAGTGGGGAATGGGTAAAAAAATATACCATCTCTGACTTTGGAAGAGAAACACTTTGAGAGCTGTCACTCATATGACACTCTACTTAGACAGAGTGCAAACAAAGAACCAGATCAAAATGTGCTTTATTTTCTGCTAAGAATCTGGGAAGACTCTGTCCCTCTATGTGTTTTGCTTTAAACATAAACCAAGTAAATGTTCAAGGGAAGAAGAGAGCAGTTTACTTCACTGCCCAGTTATACAAGAGTGCTCACTGTTTAGAAACCGTTAATTTTCATTTAGGAACATGAGAAGAAAACACCTATCCATTCCCACCATAGCTTTGGCCCACAGGAACAATACCAGACTGAAATTGTGTGGTACATTTTAACTTGGTAAAATGGGCTAGGAAGGGTCATCTGATTATCAAGTGCTTTTTTTTTTACCCTATGAGTGTTCAGTAAAAAGAAAAAGGCTGAGATCTGTAGTTTAGTGGTACAGCTCTAGCTAGTGGTGAGATAACCTAGGTTTGCTTCTCAGCACTACAGGGGTGGGGGAGAGGTCAAAAAACTTTGACTTAAACTCTCTTGAATTTCTGATTGAAAAGAAAAATAAGTACATTATATTCATATTCTTTTTGTAAGCCATACTCCCATTTTTCCTTTACAATTAATTGTTTTCTTCCTTAAGGCTTCAGAATTGTTGCTGTGTTGTCTGGTACACTATAAGATTGTGTGCATGTACATATAATCTAGTATGACAGTAAGACAAAGAACAGAAGTATAGTACAGAATGGAGCCTACCTCTAGGTGGAGACATGCTACTGTCTTCTCCCTTGAGAACTGATTCAGTGGAGGGCCTGGCTCCCCTAGTAAGGCTGTTCTTTACCTTACGACACAGTGCTTTCTCCTCCAGAAGTTCAACACTGTACAGTTAGTAAAGAACCTGCATGAAGTGTGCCTTGGGTTTGCAAGTCTTGCTGAGTACTGACTCTGGCATAACTCCTTTTTATTCTTTTTTCTTTTACATACTGACCAGAGCCTAAGTGTGCTCTTTAACTGTCCCAATCCTTTGGGCTTCCATAGTCTCTAAAGCCATCCTCCCTGCGACACAGCCTGTTGCTATGCCCGCCTATCTTCCTTCCTCTAGGCAGCTTCCACAGTTAGAGCTTGCCTGCTTTGTTTGGAGGGAGGCTTTAAAATAAACACCACCACCACCTAATAAATTGCTGCCCTGCTTATTTGGGCACATAGTTAATTTTTTTCATTAATGAGACTAAGGACAAGAAAAAGGGACTTTGATTTCCCTGGTATTAACATAATGTCTCCACAAGAGTTACCTGAGATTTCCTGTAACAGTTCTTTCCTGCCTTCTAATTCTTTAATTAGCAGAGAAAACCAATCCCTTCCTGCAGTTTAGATAGCATCAGTATGTCTGAGTTATTAGCTTCAGTCTGTCTGTATTGTTCCTGGTTGTGATGTAAGATATGAAAGTGATGTCATTCTGGCAGAACGAGTGGAGAGCACAAATTAAAACAAGGGAACTACCTCCCATGCAGCTGGAAGGAAGGGAAAGATACGTACCTTCTGAAGGTGATAGAGGTCTGTCTTCTGCAGCCCCTTTGGCTGTGATCCACAAGCATCCTCTTCCTCTTTGCTATCTGCTTTGAATACAAAACCAATATACAACAGAGAATAGACAATGGAAGTAGAATTTATACTTATTTTAAGTATAAGCAAGACTGCCAAATGATGCTCCTTCCAGAAACTGAAGGCAATACATATTACATCATTTATATAGTGAGATCTTCAACCACTAGCTACTGAACTCTTAAGAGCATTTCTAGCCAACAGAACAAAAGTCTATATAAAAAAAATCATTCAGGCTTGAAACTATTTCCCTTTGACCTAAGATTGTAAGCATGATCAGCTACATTCCGGTACACCTGCGCTCAACCTGCCAGTGTACTGCTTTTGATTCATTACTGTTTAGCATAAGGAAGGTGATGCATAAAAGCTGTAAAAGCAATTCATGGGAGAGAAATTCCTAGCTGATATGAATGCATGGCAATGCTTCCGGAGGGTGTGATACTCTCTTTGACTTGGGAACCTGACTGGTTTGGTTCAAATATGATATAAAAATTAGCTAAAGAATATATACTATTCTTAAAGAACCACAGAAAATTCCTGATTTTAGAAAGTTATAACACTCAGCCTGATTTAACCCTTTCCAATTTAATTCTAAATTAAATATGTCAACAGTGTAAAGAGACCATAAGTGGCAAATAACCAAATATTTCTTCTTGTGAGAATTTTAAGTATACTTTGTTATTAATAACAATTGTTTTTGTAAACCAAGAAATAAAGACAAATCAGCAGGATGGTGGTTTTGTTTTAATTCATAAAACACTCTATTCTTTATACTGTTGTCAAACATTTTAATTTTCAGCTTTCCATTTGAAAAGTGATAATCACTTAGTGCTAATTTATCACAAGATTTGTTCACTAGATCACATTATATAAACTGTAATTAAAATTATGGTACCTGCAGTTTATTTTTTATAGAAAAAAGCTATTTTATATTCTATATGTCCTTAAGAGTTGCTTCTCATTGGTGAGACGACAACTATGAACTGATTTTATATACACTTACACAAACACACTCACTCACTGAGCTGGAAGCCAAGAGAGAGATAGTCTGGGTGCTGTATCGATAGCTATGAAGTATAAAGCAGTTTACTTTTCTTCCCAGATTTCAGTTTTTCGTAGCTGGAATGATCTCAACTTGTAGTCTTTAACATTTTTACTTTTGTGAAATGGTTCGGGGTCATTGCTGTGGTGCTCAAGGCTAACTCTCACACATAATTTGGAGGAAGCAAATTAGCACTGCTCACGGCCTTCATCTTCTGTAACTGAGCACTTGTCAGAGACCCCTGAGTCGGAGCTACAGGGGTATGAGGAGAGATTCCCACAAAGACAGTTTTCTCTAACTAATGGAGTGTAAAGACAAAGGACTATCTGTCACAGGAGGGATTCAAACAAACATTCCAAAGAAGGTGTTTCCATGATGCCATGTCTAACTGCTGCTCGTGAGTCATCACAGCACCCCTAGAGAAGGGAAGAGTACAGAATGGTCTGTCCAGACATGAGAACTGTCTATCGCCCATTTACATCTGAAGAATGAAAATGTTCTTCTTCCATTTGATTTTCTACATTGTTTAAAACAAATCCAGAGGTGAAATGCTTTGACTATTTGCACTTGTTAAGATGTTACATTGGAGACTGGTCTGCTGACTGATATTGAAGAGTTTTGATGCCATTCTGGTTAAAGGACTGTCAATGGGCAGGATATTACACTTACCATCAAGGGTCTGAAACTGGGTGAGGAAATCCTTTATTTTCTGTGTTGTGTTGCCAAGCTGGTTTTCAGTAGAGGAATTCAAAACCTCAATACATTGCTGAAGTATGCTCATCAGTTCATCTTTTGCTAGCATTCTAGAAAAACAGTGACAGGAGATCTAGCATAACTAGAAAACTAGCACACCTAACACTTCAACATATTTAATGTTTTTGTGCAGAAGATGAAATAAAATCCTCATTAGTAATTTCATCTTTTTAAGAGATTTTAGTCAATATTTGTGACATTTAAAAGTATAGATTTTTCAACAACATGCTTAGCTGAGCAAGCATCCAAAGGTTTGTGTTCACAGCCTGGTTCTGATAGTGTAAGACAGAATGAGCTCATTACCCATTTCTGGTCCTTAGCATCCTTATCTCTAAGAGGAAACAAAACTTCATGTTAATAGTTTTAAGAAAAAATAAAATTACTAGTCATATTTTCAAAAGACTATTCTGACTGCTGCTTTGTAACGGAACATGCATGAAGTCAGAAAAACCAAGCTGACTATTGCAATAACCAAGGAAAGAAATGGCAATGACTTAATCTATACCAGATAAGAGAGAGGTTATCTGGTTCTTGATAAAGCCCAAAGACCATCCAAGTTCCTTTTGATTGGACAATAAGGATACAGAAGCTACAGAAAGGGGGCAAGATCAAGATTTCAGTTTCATCAACTGTAAGATCTGTACTGTATATCCCACAAGACCTCAAAAGCATCAGAGAAACTTGGAGGGAGTGTGCACTGATGAAGCAGAAAACCACAGAAGTCTTAGAAGCCATTAAAGAAGTAATAAACTGTCAAAGGCTGGGACCATAAAAAGAAACACAGAACCAACAGTCAAGTTTAGGAACATACGGGTCATGAGTAACTTAGATAACACCAATCTAGATGGTAAGATACAAAAGTCTGCCTCATTGTAAATGTGCTTAAAACAGAATTCCATTCTTATATGTTCCTTTCACTAGCAAAAAAAAAAAAGTGACAAAAACACAAACTCCTATCTTTTTATGTTTATAGTGATAAAAGTCATCATTCACCATTAGTGAAATGGATGATTTCGGTCCAGTTTTGGAATTGAGATCAATGTCTAAAGCCATCCATCTTTTCCACAAATAAAATTCTCTCAAAAACTTATTCCTTTTATTTTCTAAAATAGTATTTCTTATCATATGATTTCTTGTTATTTGATTATGCTATTCTTGTGAGTACCATAATCTTTTACTACAACAAAATACCAAAGCAAGGTACTTTCTAAAGCAAATAGTAGTTTTGAAGGATAAACGTCCAAAATAGAAATGGATAGTTCCATAATTAGGTATCTGATAAAGGTACCCTTGGATGTGGCATCAGAAAGGAGTATACTGGGAGGGGGTAGTTGTACTTGGTAACAACTTATTTTCACAACAACTAACTTATCCCATGAGACTAACAGTAATTCTAAGAATGGTACCCTACTGGTTTAATTACTTGGTATATCTTAACTAACTTACATCTTAACAGTTTCATAGCTTAATAAGTCCATAGTGAAGACCAAGTTTCTTTGAACAAAATCCAATATAAACTTCTATTGCATTTGGCTGATCAATTGTCTTATTCACAGTTTTTGAGGAGATGGCAGAAATCTATGGCTGATATATCTCAGATGGTGCCTGAAACCACTATTCAAGAAATAGTGAGTCTCAAAATCTTTTAAATACAGCTTTCTGTCTGGTTTCATGCTAAGCCTATAAATGCCTATAGAGAATTTAACACGATGCACATTCAGGACTCGCAATCTCTATATTAAAACAAATGCCAGCCGGGCGGTGGTGGCGCACGCCTTTAATCCCAGCACTTGGGAGGCAGAGGCAGGAGGATTTCTGAGTTCGAGGCCAGCCTGGTCTACAAAGTGAGTTCCAGGACAGCCAGGGCTACACAGAGAAACCCTGTCTCGAAAAACCAAAAAAAAAAAAAAAAACCAAATGCCACTTTGATAATAATAAATAGTCTCAGCTCCTATATCAAGAAATCTAACATACAGTAGGTAGCTTATTCTTTTTTTTGTTTTGTTTTGTTTTGTTTTTTTGTTTTGTTTTTTGAGACAGGGTTTCTCTGTGTAGCCCTGGCTGTCCTGGAACTCACTCTGTAGACCAGGCTGGCCTCGAACTCAGAAATCCTCCTGCCTCTGCCTCCCAAGTGCTGGGATTAAAGGCGTGCGCCACCACTGCCCGGCAGCTTATTCTTTAGAAAGTGTTCCACTATCATCTGAAATTTAAATGTAGAATTAAGAAACTACATTTAGATTTCAAAATTCTACTCTAGGAACTAACAAGGTGATTAAAATACTGATCAGGTTATTTTTTAGAACTCAATGAAAGCTGAGCTTATGTGCTGGCTAGTTTTTATGTCAACTTGAAACAAGTTATCTACAATGAGGAAACCTCAATTAAGAAATGCCTCACTAAGATCTGGGGGTAGGCAGGCCTGTAGACCATTTTCTTAATCAGTGATTGATGTGGGAGGACCCGGTCCTCTGTAGGTGTTACCACCCTAGCCTTATGGTCCTTCCTTGGTTTTACAAGAAAGCAGGTTGAGCATGTCATGAGGAATAAATCCGTAAGCATTCTTGGCTAAGACATCAGCTTCTGTTTCTAGACTCCTGCCCAGTTTTTCTTGCCTTGTCTTCCCGCAGTAGACTGTGACTTGGAATATGTAAGCCAAACAAACTCTTTCCTCCCGAAGTTACTTTTGGTAACAGTGTTTCATCCCAGCAATAGCAACCTTAACTAAGATACTAGTTAAGTCAATAGCCTCCATCAGAGCCAGTGAAATGGCTCCACAGGTAAGGCACTTTATAACCTGAGTTTGATCCCTGGAAACTCACACGGTAGAAGGAGAAAACTACCCAGAAAGTCATCCTCTGACTTCTACACACATGCCTCCCACCCCTAGGTGCTCACTCTTGAAGTAAATAAATGCAAACAAGAAATTAGACACCAAATTCAGAACTAGAATTCCACATTGAGAGTAGAATCCATGACAGCTTCAATGTTTAAGTTTGTTTTTGCAGTAAGCTCAGAACAATGCACTTAGGACATGCAGATTAAACAATGTTTCATTTTCCTGTCTGTACTGTGCTGAGATAGTCAGGGTGAGGGAGGTGCTGGAGTAACAGAAGCTGTTACTCCTGGCTCATTTTGAAACCCTTTAGAACCTCTGAACTGGAAGACATACCCAAACAAGATACATTTCTTTTCTGTTCAGGATGCGAAAGAAAATGTGCTAGATTTACATTTATGCTCCTATTCTGCCAACTCGGAAAGACTGTTTTTCAGACTTTATGCGAACAACAAAAACAGTCTCTGATGTTTTGTACATGCCTAATGTGTCTACAGGAGAGACATTCACTGCGAAGCTGTAAGCTTCTCCATCACTTCTCTTTGGTGGTGGCCGCACTTTGACCGATCCTTGTCAGAACTGCTATGTCTGATCCTCAGTACTGTTGAGTTCAACTTAATAAAAAGATGGAAATTATACTTGGTATTTATTGGTTTTGCTTTATTTATAACCTCTGACTCCCACTTTAGATCTTGGCAAATCAAAGCTGAAGGTACAAACAGCTTTTAGTCAGATCTGAATTATGACCCTATTAGCAGTGAAGCAATCTCATGCAGGTCACGTAGGCCCTCTCTATGCTTCAGATTCCCCAGGAAAACATGGCTAACTGACCTATCAGAAAGGTGTACTGCACTGGACTGCAATGTGCTCAGGGTGCCTAAGGTAGTACTGACCCACAACAAGCCTCCAATAAAAGGTAGTTACTATTATCAACATTACTGCTGTAATCTAAGGTACTATACCCCACCGGACTGACATTTATGGGCCCTAACCAGATTCTGAGTTTAGTAAACCCAGGAATTTTATGAGTAAGTTCTTTCCAGATAAATGAATTTGGGAATACCTAAGAAGAGAGGGATGACAGATTCTAATAATAAAGTTATAACACAAGGAATCAATCGGCTGGGGTGCTGGAGAGATGACTCCTGGGATAAAGGTGCTTACTCCGTGACAATACAAGCTTACCTGAGTGCTATCCTGGACTAGTAAAGTTTCAGAAATCTATTTTAAAGTCTATAAACACAGAAAAACAACTTAATGACATTTTAAAAAATGGAAAAAAGAAGTATTGCTGAGCATGGTGTCATACACCTTTAATCACAGCACTCAAGAGAGTGGAATCACAGTGTTTCATGGCTAGCCTTGTCTACCTAGCTAGAACAGCCAGGAATACAAAGTAAGACCCTGTCTCAAAAACAAAAACTTTTCAGTGAAAATCAAATTTTGGGGGGGATTTATTTTTCCATATACTAAGAAATTTCAGTTTCATAGTTACACTTGACCTAAATCACTAATAATGGTATTAGTTTTTAGACTTTGGGTCAGCTTGAATAAGAATGTCCCCTGTATGTTCATGTATTTGCACACTTGGGTATCAGGGGGTGGTGCTGTCGGGGAGGCAGAGGAAGTGCAGCCTTGCTGGAGAGAACACAGCACTGGAAGCTGGATGTCATCTCTGTAATCCTTTTGGTTCCAGAAGTCTGCCACCTGCTGCCATGTTGCCTGCTACCACCACAAAGTAAACCCCTACAACCCGAAGCCAAAGGAACTCTTCTATACATTGCCTTGGTCATGGTGATTTATCACAGCTACAAAAAGTAATAAACTTCCTACGGTGCCCATCTCTTCTTCTGGGCATTGAGGGGATGAGAGCTAAAAATAAATCCAGTTAACAGACTTCTTTCCAATGTGTTTGGGTTGCTAGGTGTGGCATGCACACTGCCAGAGGCATGAGGATTCTGAGTTCAAGACTGGCCTTGGCAATACAGGGAGGCATTATCTCAAAAGAAAGGAAAAGAAACAACAAAAATACTGTGTTCACATTCACATTTATACCTACTGAAGAAAGTTTAAGCCTTGATAGAAACCTATCTCCCACTGTGGTTCCCTTTCTCACTATGGAAGTGACCACGATATATCTGCATGTGTGAGGGGAATGCATGTGGTGGCTTTACTGACAATGGCCCCCAATGGCTCATATGTTTGTCCTCTTGAACCGAGACCATGAAATCTCCAAAGATTGGGCTCCAGCCAGTATATGTCCCCTAGGGAGGAGAGTCAGTGGAAATGGACAAGTCCTAGATGCTTCCATAGGTAGCTGGCTACATGGTCAACAGGTATTTACATGGCAGTGACCCATACCTACAGGAAGAACTAAAGAAGACTAATGACTTTAAAAATAAAGGATACATATGTGGATACCTACAGGGTCTTGAAATGCAATAGGAAAGTACAACCAAAACCATTAAACAATTTTGCAAGGTTTATTGCATATGTGATTGCATATGTGAAGTTTAGAATGTTACTGAGTTCACTTGTCGAAGACTAATCTCTATTTTCCAGGAAATACTGAAAATGTGAACCAGGAGAGACCTACTGAAACAGTAAACCAGTTGTGTACTTACACTTTTCTCTTCACAAGATACCCAAAAATTAAATTCAGCTAGGAATCTATGCCAAACAATGAAAGCCTTTCTCGAACACTCCCTAAATCTCTTTCATCCTGTTCATTCATGATTGATGTCTTCCAGATTCCAATCCCTAAAACTTTATAAAGCTAACTAAGGGGTGCCAACCCTTGACCCCATGACCCCATGGCCTCTTTCCACCACAGACAGTTGAATTACCTCAAGAAACACTATGTATCCCCACTTTCCCTTACTGTGAACCCTAAAGTCTTTTCATTGTCTCTATTTGGCCCCAAAGCAGTTAAAATCAGGTGTTACCCTATAAAAAAAAAAAAGGGTCCTAGATCCCTAAGAAGAAAATGTTAAAAAACAAGAGTGCAAATCATAAACATTCAAGTGATAAAGGTAAACAAAAGGTCTCAGAGTTCGGTATGCACTAAACAGCCAAATTAAAAGGAAAGAAACAGAGAGAGAGAGAGAGAGAGAGAGAGAGAGAGAGAGACAGAGACAGAGACAGAGAGAGACAGAGACAGAGAGAGCGCAAGAGAGCACAAAAGCAAAAGCAGGGCTCTAAAATAAAATGAAGTCTTTACAAAGAACTAGTTTTGGTAACATTTGGCCCAAAATCAATAGATTAAAATGTTTTCTAATAACATCATATGAGCAACTTCAGGGTCAAATGTAATTCACACTGTGCTGGTCAGCAGTCAGGTGCTTTGTGAGCTGAGAAGGTGCACCGGAAGCACAGACTGCAGTAAGAAATAGATGGCTGCTACAGTAACACCACTAGAAACTGCACATATCAATTCAAAAGGTGTTTAAATATTCTTACATGCAGGCTGCATAGGAAGCTTTTGGGCAGACAGGAGTTCTAAAGGAAGATGTTACTGGCAGGCTTAAAACAGACACAAAAAAAAAGAACAAAAAGTACCTCAGCAGCTGCAAGGCTGATGTGTACTCCTCTGAATCCCATATCTTCTTTTCTAAACATGTGCAATACAGCTCCCTAATCTAGAAATGTAGGATATGATTTATGAGGAATAAAAACCACATACCAAGTTGATAGCCTACTAGTTATGCAAAATCATCATGTTGATGCTATTAATAAAAAAATCATTAAATTACAAGAGGCTTCTTGACATATATTGGGTCAGACATTACAGAAATATAATTTACATAAAAGTCAAATTATATTGGGAGTGGCCTATACCAATAAGCCATAAAGTATCATTAGAGATGGAATAAATGGCTGATTGGTTTAATAGCTAAGTTAGCAGACCCTCACACGGGCCACTGTTCTAGTCAATCTCTACATCTGCATCTAAAGATCTGGAGATTAATTATTATTCCATTCTCATGCATCCTACACAGGGCTCATAGGTTTGGGTCTAATAAAAAGATCACCTCAGCATAATTTTGCAAAGAGCAGAAGTACTATGTTTTGACTCTAGGTACAATGCAAAGTTAACCACCAAATACTTTGAGTTTCCATCTCCCAGTTCCCCAGGGGTGGAGAACTATCTCTCCATGTGCACAGAACAGTGTCAAATTAGCAAGGCTATACACTACAGCACAAGTACAGAGGACAATCCACTGGCATTCACGTGGCTATTTCCAGCTCTACCTTTCAGAACAAAACCATTTTCTATTATTAGTAATGTGAACAGCTGGACTAGACTGTTTTCTTATTATAAGAGCTGGCTTCATTTTAAAGTCTGATGCCTGAGTAATAGAGAAATCAAAATAAGAAAGTACTATTATTCTTACTTTGTTGACTCCCAGTGAGGAAATTTTACTTACCTGTCGACCTAGTGGATACTTGGGAAGAGAAGAGGTGAAATTATGAAGACATCTCAAGACAAGGAAGTAATTGATATGGTAAACATGCAGGTCTTCCAACAATGATTGAGTTTTCTCCTAAAAATCGCAGAATAATAGTATGCACAGTAGTAAAATAAAATTTAAAAATTACTTTATGGATACATACTGTATAGAAAACTGATGAGTATTTAGAACTACAAGTTACTTTTCTTAATTCATGAAAACTTGACACATCAAATTTAGGACACAGTCCAAACAATTGTTTAGTATCAAATCTGGTTGTATTTTACACACATCAGAACTGACACTGTAATTTAATATTGGTGCTAGATTAGTAATAAATAATAAATCTTCAAATAAAATCAGTTCTATCCACTCAGCAATAAATGGTTATGCTACTTGGCTTCTATATGCTTTTATTTATAACAATCTTATATTAAAAAAAATCAATACAGCTCTCGGTTGATATAAAAGTGCTTCCAAAATAGAACATCAGAGAATTTTTTTTCTTGATTAATAAAAAAAGCGTTACCTTTTAAACAAGCTTTAGCCATGTTAGTTATCATGGAGGAGTAGCCCATCCTCCAAATATTGACATACAGATATTTTTTTATAAAATTAATAAATGCTTTATTAATACATATTCTTTTGCATGGAGTTAAGAACAAGCCAGTTAGACACACACATTCCTACCTTTAAAAAGGTCTCATTTGTCAACAGTGCAACTTGCTTTTCCAAGGGTTGATTTTCCACGTACCTAAAATTTTTAGTATCCCATAAAGAATAGAGGAATGTTATCAATTTATATAGTTGAATGGCATGTTAGAAAAATTAACTAGCTAGATTGTTTCCATATTTTTTTCATTTCTTTTCAAAAAAAATTTTTTTTTTTTTTTGGTTTTTCGAGACAGGGTTTCTCTGTATAGCCCTGGCTGTCCTGGAACTTGCTCTGTAGACCAGGCTGGCCTCGAACTCAGAAATCCGCCTGCCTCTGCCTCCCAAGTGCTGGGATTAAAGGCGTGCGCCACCACCGCCCGGCTTCTTTTCAAAAATTAATTCAAGACATCAGTTCTTATTACCTTAATGATAGCTAGTGAAGTCATTAAGGTCATATACCCCAGAAATAGGAAGAGTTATTTCTCAATGATAACTCTGGAGAACTTGCAAATTATATAAAATATTAGTAAAAATATTTATGTCAAAAATTTGAATCCAGCAAAGAAATTCTATCCTTAAAAGCAGCATGGTTCTATATTGGAAAATGAAAGGTTTATTATTTCATTCCTAACTTCAAAAACAACTGAAGTCAGAAGTTTTTATTTCATTCTAGTCTCTAGTACAAGACACATTAAATATACTTATCTTTTACCTCCTAAATGAAGGAAGGCGCCGGATGTTTTCACATTGATTAACTGAGAAAACATTTATTCTTTTTTTGGCTTCTGAGAGATCGCAGCACAGAACACTTAGGGGCTGGGAATAAAAATGTTCTAGTAGAGAAAGCTGAAAGAAATATGAAGGTATTTATGATAGTGTGGCAGTGAATGTTTTACCCTTGAATTTTAGGCCTTTGTTGTTTTGTTGTTGTTCGGTTGGTTTTGTTGTGGTTTGTTTTGGTTTTTCAAGATAGGGCTTCAGCTCTGGCTGTCCTGGCACTCACAGTATAGCAGGCTGGCCTCGAACTCAAGAGATCTGACTGCCACTACCTCCTGGGTGCTGGGAGTAAAGGTGTGTGCCACCATCGCCTGTCCTTAAAACTACTTTTTGAAGGTTAAAGTATGTATGGCTGGGGCTGAAGAGATGGTTCAGCAATGAGGAGCACTTGTTACTTTTGAAGATGACCAGGTTTGGTTCTCAGCAACCAAAGGCCGCTACCAACCATTGGTAACTTCGGTTCCACAGAACCCAGTACTCTCTTCTGGCCTTTAAGGCACTGCACATGTGGGGAACAAGCATACCCACAGGGAATATACCCATACACAGAAAACAAAAATAAATATTTAACTAATTATGTCACAATAACATTGCAGCAGTACTTATACAACTTTAATATTTTCAAGGCTACAATTCTATGGACCATGTCAGAAAAAGTAATCCTAGGAATATATACTAAAAGGAAACAACAGATCTATCTGATCAAATAAAAATAATGCTGCAGCCGTAGGAACTGTACCCATTGATAAGAGTAACAAAAATCTGTACCTTCAAATTCAGTTTCATCCCATTCGAGAAAAAAATAGTACACTGAAGTACTCACACACTAGATTACTGTTGTTTCCTAAGGTAATTTATTTAAAAATTCTAGTATAATTTATGAGATGAAATATAAGATTATCAAACTTTTTTTCCTAATACTAAGCAAGTTTCTCAAAACATTGTTTTTTCAGATAACTTGTATCCCTCATTTCTCTAATAAATATGATAATCAAAAGCAACTAGAAAAGAAAGGATTTATTTGGCTTACATATCCCAACCCCAGACCATCACCTTGAGAAGACAGGGCAGTAACCCTGATGAGCAGATGTGGGGATGGTGGAGAAATGGGGCTTACTGTTTGCTTTTAGGCTCATATTCAGCCTACTTTTCTTATACAATTATACTACCCCCGCCCCCCGCAAAAAGGTGCTACTACCCATAGAAGGTTGGACTTTCCCACAACAATCAGCTATCAAGAAAAAGTCATAGAAACATACCCAATGTGATGAAGGAATTTCCTCAATTAAAGTTTTCTTCCTAGGTAACTTTATATCAAATTGACAAAAACTAACTAGCACATAGTGTTACTGGACAGTTAGTTCCTTAAGTAATGGAGAAAACATATTATATTCAGTAGAAAATAACATTTCCCACAGGATTATAATTCAACATGCTCTTCTATAAACACATTTTAAAATATTTGGGAGGCTACAGGGTTACTGTGATATTTTTTGTCTATTCCTAGACTCTGGATCTTTTACACAAAATGATTTCAACTTGTCCAAGGCCCCTTTTGTGTCTATTAAAACAGTCACATGGTTTCTGCCTGAGTCCTCGGATGTGCTACATTGCATGCATTAAATTGTATAGTATCAACCAGTCTTGTGTCCTTGAAATCTAGCCAGTTTTGTCACAGGGTGTGATCCCAGTTTTGATCGATTTGGTTTGCGAGTATTTTACTGATAATCTTTGAGTCTATACTAACCACAGAAATTAATATGTAGGTTTTTTGATGTTGTAAATGAGTACCTGGTACCAGTGTCAAGGTAATACTACCTTTGCTAAATAATTCTTGTATTTTATGAAGTAGTCTGAGGAACAGCAGTATTAGTTATTCTTAAAACCCACAGTATATCTGGCAGGAGAACTACCTGGTCTGGGCCTTTCCTTCATTGATAATTTCTAATTCATAGCTTACTTTTGCTAATTCATATGGTTTTAGAAATGTATCCATCTCTTTCTATTTTCTAGTTCACTGGAATTAAGATCTGACACTTTTTTTCTTAACTATTTCAGTGGTATGAGTTAGAGTATTTCCCTTTCATCTCAAATTCACTCGGGTCTTTTTTGGGGTGGTTAGTTGGGGTATGAGCTTATTGAGCTTACATTTTCAAAGAAACAACTTTTGCCTCTTCCTGGAGTCTCTAATCTCCATTTCATTTGTTTCTGCTCTGACTTGTATTACCTTTAAGTATACTAACTTGAAACTTGCCTTAGTCTTGCTTTTTCTTTCATAACCCTCTGAGGATGTTTTTTCTGACATGGCTTACTCAGAATTTTAACTGTGGGTTTACTTTTTTGCCACCTTTGCTGGACAATGAACACTTTGAAGAGAGATTTTTTTCCCTCTGTACATCTAGGGCTCAGAACCGTGCCTTAATATAAGTGCCTAATATTTCATAAATTAACAAAATGAATGGCAGGACAAATTTTAGAGGCTATTCTGTCATTTAATTTCATAAATTGCTAAGGTAAATTCTGTCTTGATTTAAAATCCTTTTTTAAAACAAGTCAGTGAATCAAAGCACTATGACTATGTGCAGGAAGAATACATATGGAAGGGTATCTTGGGTCAGGAGGTGGTAACTCACAACTTTGATCCCAGTACACCAGAGGAAAAGGCAGGTGGGTCTCTAAGTTCAAGGACAGCCTAGTTCACAAAGAGAGTTCCAGGACAGCCAGGGCTATACAGATAAACCCTATCTCAAAAAGCAAAACAAAACAAAATAAAACAAAATCTTATGAGTTTCAAAACACTATAATATGCATAAAGGTTACAGCACATAGGTCTTTTTTTTTTCTTTTTTTTTTTTTATATTTTTTTGTTCTTTTTTTTTTTTGGTTTTTCGAGACAGGGTTTCTCTGTGTAGCCCTGGCTGTCCTGGAACTCACTTTGTAGACCAGGCTGGCCTCGAACTCAGAAATCCTCCTGCCTCTGCCTCCCAAGTGCTGGGATTAAAGGCGTGCGCCACCACCGCCCAGCACAGCACATAGGTCTTAATGAAACTGACAACTGGCATGTACTTAAAATGACTACACTTTTTGACAACTTAGGGAGTTGACAAGAGAATTAATATTATCGTTTAACCAACTCAAAAACACATCAAGGAACAAAGCTAAAGAGTTAACTCTCTGGCCCATCAAAGAAAGTTAATGACATTTCTCAGGTAAAAAGTCACCAAGATTTCATCAAGTCCTAAACAAAAATTAGTCCTTCCTCTCCAGGCCAACTCTCAATGGTTAAGACTAGCTAGAATGCATCCATCACTGATAGCTTAGTTCTGTCTCCTGTAGGTGATTCCAGCATCAGACAGGAAAGGTAAAACCTAGAAAAAAAATGACATTTCCCTAATCAGAATTAGACAGCGAACTTTCAAACACATCAGATTTTCTTACCTTAATTCCTTTGATGAAGTTTTGGATTGAGAAATCGTGATACAAAAAGATGTTGGTCAGAACCTGCAACGCCTTTTTACTTAATTTAAAGGGAAACTGAGGTGTAAGAAGCAGCTGAAAGAGACAGGGATGGAAGTCAGAGTTCTTGGTTGCCCGTCCTCATCAACATGAAGTAAATAACTAGACACAGAATTATACTGTGACACAACAAATAGGAACACCATCGGAGCTATCTTTTTTTCTATAGTCAAATGCCAACCAAATCATAAACCTTATTTATTAAAGGTAGAAATGTATTTAATATGCATTATTTGAAGATTAGGAATTTAATGGAAGTTTTGTAGACAACTTTGGTTCAGAATGTAGTTTGAGAATGAGAGTAGTGGTTCTTGGGAGAGAAAGGCAGGCAGATCTCTGATTTTTTTTATTTTTATTTTTTGGTTAGATAGCCAGTCAGGGATAGCTGATGAAACCCTGTCTCAAACAAACAGAGATTATAATAGGAATTGAAATAGGATTATAATAGGAATTGAAATAGGATTATAATAGGAATAAAGGTTGAACCCTTTGTCTTCCACCAGAAGATACAAAAAAAAAAGTACCATTTTCTTACCAAATAAAATTTCTTTTCTCCCTACTAATCCAAATTAGTAAAGAGTAGCAAGCTACATACTATTAAATGATAATACAAAATGAAAATTTTTCTTTTTGAAAATAGAGAAATTTTGTATTATTTAGTTAGTGTTCAGTGGTCTACAGTAAAGCTTATATCTGAAAATCAAACTTTATACTAGCACTTTTTTTAGCCATAAGTATAGCTACACAAGGACAACTGCATTTAACTACAATTAATTTCAAAAGGAAAAACTAACATGTCCATAAATCAGATTGCTATCTGTTGTGTAGTGATGTGTAGAAGCAGTTCATAGGTGAACACATAGGTTGTCATTGTTAAGCAATACAACCATCACAAACACATCTTAATGGAACTGAGAATGGATTTGCGTGGCAGTCACTAGTACCCATGCTGCTATTACACAGAAACATTATAGCAGTTGTAGGCTAAGCTTAGCAGTTGTTGTCAAGAGCAACATGACAATTGTCAACATCCATCCACAAAAACCTTTGGGGCTGGAGAAATGGTTCAGAAGTTAATAGCACTAGCTGCTTTTCCAGAGGCCTGTGGGTCATTGTCAGAACCCACACCACGGCTCACAACCATCTGTAACTCCAGCTCTAGAGTTCCAACACCCTCTTCTGACCTCCACAGTACTGCATACATGTGGTGCACATACATATATGTGGGCAAACACTCATACATATCAAATCAAAATAAACCTTAAAGCTTTAAATCATTTTATACAAGATATAAGATCAAAACATACTGGTAATACTCTGAAGTATATAAATTCTGTAAAGTGGTATTTATTACTGTCAGTGCCTTATTACTTATAATATGTACTTATGACTTTCCAGGGCCTCCCTTTACATTGCAGACACGTGCTCTATTGGTGAGCTGTATTTTGATCCCTGATTCATTTTAAAAGCCTAATTTCTTCAACTAAGTAAAAAGAACAAGAATGAATATATGCAAATGATTGTTTCTTTTATAAAGCTTATTTTTTATCTGAGAAGGCAACTATATGCAAAAAGAAAATATAATTCTAGCCATAATTGAGTAAGAACATTAAAATATGCAAATAAGTTGGAGATACATAGAAATGGTATCATTTATTATACATAATATATGTCTTGTAGCTTTGGTTTTACACTCTGCCACTGGTAAACATTTTTTCGTTTTACCTTATCAAGAACTACTGTCAGGTGTTCCTTGCAAGACAGAGACTGGAACAGTTCTATACACAACAGAGATGAGACTGAATGAGGAAGCAGTCGGTGAATAATAACAGGAGATGTGGCGATCCCAAAAACGAGAATTAGAGGAAACTCGTGCAGATGCTGACTAGTTTTTAAAGAAAAATACAAAAGAAGCTTCTTCAGTAAATGTATTTCAATATATTACATTCAAAATGCTTATTTTAAGATATTAAGTTTTCTAGGTCATTCATTTTCTTTTTAAAATTAATAATAATAATTAAAAAATAGCACTTCCCAGAGTCTAATCCTGAAATCAAACCATTAACGGATGCTTTTCTTTTATAAATAAGAACAGAGATCCAGAAAGACCAAATGCCCCCCCTGAGATTAGACTACCAAAGTTCTACTCAGTGCGTCAACTAGCATTTGATATAACCTCACCAACTTTTAGCCTCATGGAGTCTTCCTTACGGTTTTCCACCAAATCTCTGCTTTCCTTTTCACACATACTTATGTATAAAGGTACATATGTAAGTCATCTTTTTAATGAACATCATTCAAAAGCATTATATTCCTTCCTTACATTATTATCCTATACATACTGAACATGATGTCACATCAACACAACCAAACAGAAACGAATGGCTTCTACTTCTAGAGTGGAATGGCATCATTTGTGAGGGAGGGCTTCTGCAAGTCACACTTCTCTGTATCGTGGCTGACCAGTTTACCTGCTTGCTCCCATTTTTTACTGTTTTCCAGAATTGACTGTATGAAGCTGTTTCTATAGTCACAGACATAAAGCGCTCTTACAGCTATTCTAAGTTCTTTACTTTTGAGGACCATAGTACTACAAAATCTAAGTTAAATAAATAACAAACATCATGTAGCACATTATCACAGGATGGTAAGAAGTTCACAAAGTCTTAGGACAGTATCCTGAGGATACACTTCAATGGTAGAGAATTTGCTCAGGCAATCATGCAATCCTGGGTTCTATCCCCAGGACTGGGGTATATATGGTAGTGAATGTATCTACAACTCATAAATCAATGAGGCAAAATTTCTCATACAACCCCACTCAAGATAAGGATGTTTAATATGTTAGTATGCATACAGACTATGCAAAAGAAAGTTAGGGCTGGAAAGATGGCTCAGCAGTTAAGAGCACTGACTGCTCTCCTAAAGGTCCTGAGTTCAAATCCCAGCAACCATATGGTGGCTCACAACCATCCGTAATGAGATCCAATGCCCTCTTCTGGTGTGTCTGAAGACAGCATATAATAAATAAATAAATCTTTGGGTTGAAGCAAGCGGGGCCAACCGGAGTGAGCAGAGGTCCTGAATTCAAATTCCCACCAACCACATACATGATGGCTCACAACCATCAGCACAGCTACAGTGTACTCATATACTTTAAATAAATAAATAAATAAATAAAGTTAACTATATCCTAACAAATATACATTGAAAACAAATGTCACAGGGATGTAACATAGGCCTAGTTACTTCAATTTTAAGTCTCATAAGATTGCTTTAAAAACGCTTACATTAAAATAATACTCACTAGAAATATTATATAAAAATAAGATAGCTTCATACAGAAAACATCTTTAGCCAGTAAACCTATATGGAACACAGAGCCTCTAAAGATAAAAATCAGAAAGAAAAAAAGGCATGACAGAATATTATAACTTAGAGGAATATCAATTTAACAGTCAGGTAAGGAGGCAATTCTTTTTTTTGTTTGTTTGTTTTTCGAGACAGGTTTTTCTCTGTGTAGCTCTGGCTGTCCTGGAACTCACTCTGTAGACCAGGCTGGCCTTGAACTCAGAAATCCTCCTGCCTCTGCCTCCTGAGTGCTGGGATTAAAGGCGTGCACCACCACTGCCCGGCTAGGAGACAATTCTTATAAATGACATTTATACCTATTTACCTAAGTTACATATGTTAACTAAAAACAGAATGAACCTGTCTTAGCTTTTCAACATTATATCAAAAACCAAGAAAATAATTTGCTAGGAGATCTTTGAAGATTCAGTTACAAAAATAATTTTGAATTTCATTAAGTTGGTCTTAAAATGAATACTACTTTTTTTCTAAGATAAAAGTAATGTCTTAAGAAAAGGGAAACTTTGCATAAAAGCAAAGTCACATGTTATGAAGACTTTAAGCAGGGATGGAGACAGGGAGGTGAGAGAGGGAAAGGTCAAGCAAAACCAAATGTATGAAATGCCTTACAGGTATCTGCTCCTAAATATGACTGGAGGAGATAACCCATTCTACAGAGCTGACCTCTAACCTCCACACATACCAAAACATACACATCTATTTACACATCATCATCATCATCATCAATGAAAATGAAAAAGAAAACAATTTCATTAAAACTGTAGCGGTCAAAGTACCTGCTGATAGTGATGACGTCCTGGAGCACTTTGGTGCTGAAGCTCTCCATGCTCTTTAAGATAAGCACCACAGGAGGCGACTGCCAGTGGCTACAAGCTGTCCTCTTTTTGCTTGTCATTTTTGGGCCTGTGTTCTTTTAAACCAATGTGAAATGGAGGAGTTAAAAGTAAGCCTTACCAGTCAAACAATACTACAATGCCACTTGTTAATATATTTCTTTATATTTTACAGTAACTTATTTTTCCCAAATAAATATAGTATCTCATTCTAACAGTTACTTAACAAAATGTGTTTCTAGACATGGTTAACACTAAGAAAAAGGTTCAGAAGGATCTATAGCAAATATCAAATGGATTTTTTTTTACTGAAAAACATAGGAAAAAAGACACTTTTCTATACATCTGACTTTTTTTCAGTTGATACAGATTTATGCACTAACATAAGTTAGTAATGTCAATGTAAAAACACACTGAATGCACTATTACAAACTTTAGATCTTGAAATGGACCTTAAACATTTGGTCAAACCAAACTTAAAGATAATGGACTTATATTGCAAAGACTTTGATTCCTAAAACAATTTAGATCAAATTATGGTATTATTATAAACATCCTTACATAAAGCAAGATAAAACCATATGTATGATTTCAACAAAAATACTGAATAGAAAATGTCACCCAGATACTCATGCTGTCTGGTGACTATGGTAATACCAGAGAGTCCAGGGATTTCTGTGTCATTCATTTGTAAGAGAGATGGTCATAGTAGAAGGAAATGTATTATTTTCTGGAATATACTTTACCTATAGAATATAGAATATTGTTTTGTTCAATATACTTTATTTATACAGTAATGTTTCCCCAAGATTTCTGAGCATGGATCAAACTAAATTTTAAAAAGTATAGAATTAATCAACAGCAGGAATAGGTGGTATGTGTTTACTGAACAAAAACAAATACTAAAGACTACCAGAGGTAAGATAAGGAAGCCATTATTGCTACCGCCATTATTACCAAAATATAACCTATAACAGAATCAACTGCAGATGTTTTCTTTTTGTCACTACATGGAATTCTCCCACAAATACAACGTCCTCGTAAGAATCCAAGCACTTACTATGAATTAGTCTACATATTAGAATATTTTCAAATTCTAGTAGCTTCAGAAACAACAGCTACCATCAAACTGCTGTTATTGCTTCACAAACACACGCTTATTAGAAGAATGATATAAGTAAAGTAATTCTGAGTCAACTAACTGAATATTTAGTTTCCTTTTACCTGTGTGACCGTTGAATACCAACTAGAAAGGGAATCCATTGAATAATTTGTCTTGTTTGGGATCTTATCACTTTTTACCTCCTTGGAATTTCTATCTACACAGCAGTGCATCAACTGTGAGGTAAACTTTTGTAAAAAGTGTTTCACATCTGTAGAATATAAAAAGCAAGGAAACTTACTTCCATCTTTAAAACAAAAATAAAGTCATTGAAACTTTTGATTAGCAGATTATAATACAGAATATATTTTTCTATATTTCATCAATATAGTTAAAAATACAATAAGTATACTACTATTACACATTAGTACTCTGTCCTTACTACTCAATTTTGTTAGGGTTGGACACATTCAATCAATAGTGTACTTGCCTAGCATTCACAAAATCCTAAAGTTGACACCCAGTACTAAATAAACACAAATGTGGTCAAGTTTGCCTAAAATCCCTGAAGACAGGAGGATCTGAAGTTCAAGGTCATCTGCTATATGGTACACTCAATGCCTGCATGGATTACAGGAGACCCTTTCTAAATAAGATGTAATAAATGAGTATATTTCACTAGTTCATACTAAGACCAGATCAAAATGTATGTATATTATCTACAAGTATTATCTAAGACTATATATATGCAGAAAATTATAAATTAGTTTTAGAATATCATGTAGTTCCATTATTTTGAACAACAAAAGAATGTCATGGTCCTTAAAAATAAAACTTATATGTATTATTTTACTGAGTATAAATCTTCATTTGCAATTATTTTTAAAAGACATCCTTGAGATCTTAATTGTAATTCATTACAACAAAAGTACAATAACTCTATTATCAGTCCAGCTGGCAGCAAAGGTGAGTATGACCGTGTGCACAGCTTATAATATGATGACTCTACATGTACACACACAAGTCTGAGTCCGATGCTGTATGTGCTTCATGATTTAACCATTTTATACACTCAAGTCTGACTGTGCATATGGACTTTTCAAATGGGGAAAAAATAGATTTAAGAGAATGAGTAAAAATGAGTGAGACATGCATAGAGGATGGGGGAAGGGGTTAGAGGTGAGCATTTCTACTTTACCTGGACAATCCTTAGCTTCCAGTGAGACTACATATGGTGTGACATCATTCTGAAGGGTCTCTGTTAGACTTCTGAATATCACATCATGATCCGTGACATTCACACCTATGAGATAATAAACAACATCATGTCATCATCATTAACGATTTAACAATGAGTACTTTAAAGAACAAGTAAAGCACCAGGTAAGAACAATTTAAAAACAGGATTTGCAATAGAAATCAAGACAGCTGCAGCACAGTTGGCTCTCCTCTCGGTCTGTGATCTAAAGGAATGTGACACAATTTACTTCCTCATTAGCCCACAGCCCATTCTCAAGCTGAGAATGATGAGGGAAGGTGATAATCGTGATATCGACAGGAAAGGAAAAAGCCAAAATATTGTTATTGATGGTATGATTCTATACATATAAAACCCTAAGGACCCTAACAGGAAATTCCAGCAGCTGAAAAACACATTCAGCAAAGAAGCAGGATACAAATTTAACACACACAAATCAGTACCCTTCCTATATATGAATAACAATCATACTGGGAAAAGACAGATAAAACAACACTATTCACAGTTGCCTCAAAATAACTAAATAAATAACAATCTTAGTATTAATTTAATCAAAGAAGTAAAAAACTTGAACAATGAAAATTTTGGGAAACTGAAGAAGATACCAAAAGACAGAAAGACAGCTCCTATATTTGATTTACCTTCAGTAATACTGTGAAAATGGCCACCCTTCGAAAAGCAATCTATTGATAGTAAAACTAGATTCTTATCTTTCATCCCGTACAAAACTCAACTCCAAATGGTTCAAGGATCTAAACATAGACCTGACAGGAGAGGAAGTAAGGAATGTACTTATAACATGGAAAGGACTTTCTGAAAAAGACCCTACTACCAATACTAAGACCAACACTTGAGAAATTGGACCTCAAGATACTAAAAAGTTGGGCTGGAGAGATGGGTCAGCAGTTAAGAGCACTGACTGCTCTTCCAGAGGTCCTGAGCTCAATTCTCAGCAACCACATGGTGGCTCACAACCATCTGTAATGGGATCTGATGCCCTCTTCTGGTGTGTCTGAATATAGCAACGGTGTACTCACATACATGAAATAAATAAATAAATAAATCATTTAAAAAAGATGCTAAAAGTTTGTACATAGTAAGAACACCATCATTCAAGTGAAGAGGCAGCCTACAGAATGGAAAAAAAATCTTCATCAGCTATAAATCTAACAGAGGGTTAGTAATGAGGATATATAAGAACTAAGCATTAAAACAATCAACCTAAACTAAAAATTGGGGAACAGAACTAAATATTGACTTCTCAAAGTAAATATCAATAGCCAAGAAGTATTTTTTAAAATGTTCAACACTTTTAGCTATTGGAAAAATGCAAATTAAAATGATTTTGAAATTTAATTTTGCCCCTGTCACAGGATCACTAAGATCAGAAATGCAAATGGATGTGGGAAAGAGAAGTGTTATGCCCTGCTGGTGGAGGAGCAAACTGGAGCCACAGTGCAAATCAACACTGGAGGCTCCTCAACAGGCTATAAATAGATTTAGCACACAATCTGGTTATATTCCTCCCGAGGGACTGTCTGTATCATACTACAAAGAAACCTGTTCGTCAATGTTCATTGTTGCTCCACTCACAAAAGCAACAAAAAGAGCCCAAATACCCATTAATGATGAATGAATAATGGCAGTGTGGTTCACGTACACAGTGTAGTATTATTCAGTACTTCAAAATGAAATATGAAATCTATAGGTACATGGATGAAGCTGTAAGTAATAATTCTGAGTGAGGTCACCCAGACCCTGAGAGACACCCAGACCCTGACAGACAAGTGTTTCGTGTTCTCTCCCATGTGATGCAGCTTTGCATCTTTAGATATGTACATTTAAACTGGAGTAACCACAGATGACAGAAAACTAGTAAGAGGGCAGGAAGAGAGACACGGGATGCTATGAATGGGGGAGGAGAATAATGGAGAAGCGTTAAATGGTATGTGGATGGAAGGAAGGAGAATGGGGATAGGTAACACAAGGACCACGGTGAAAGGCCATGGTTTCTACTACTGCAAAAACTTCCTAAAACTTATCTATATTCAGATATAAAAAGAGTTTTAATGGAGTTACCCTATACTGGGATAGGAGAGAGGACAATGCCACCCTAAGTCACTAGATGCTACAAATAAAAAGTCAAGTGCCAGCCATGAATTAACCACTTTTTGAGTTGTTAGACAGTGGAATCCTATACATCCCTACCCCAAAACATTACACGCTATTGTCAAGTACAATTTAAAATATGTCCTAAATATCAGTAATAGGATTAGGGTATTAAAAATAGAATTTAAATGGCATTAAAATGTTAAATACCAGAGCCCAGTGTTAACAAACTCTAAAGATGTAACAAGTTGGGGGGCAAGTAATCTCAGCACTCAGAAGGCAGAAGTAGGCAGATCTCTATGAATCTGAGGCCAGTATGGTCTACATAGAAGATTCTGAGCTAACCAAGGCTACACAGTGAGATCTTGTCAAAAACAAAACAAACATACAAACAAACAAACAAAAATAACACATTGGAAGCAAAATCAATGGAACATATTTGGAGCCCTAATTAATTCTATTTTGTTTTCAGATTGAAAAAATACTTAAAACAGGTGTAGTTCAATGGAAAGGTAGATGCTGAGTATGCATAAAGCTCCAACACCAAACATCATTTAAAAACCATTTGTATTTTTAAAAAAATGAAAAAAGGACTCCCGTCCTGACCTTAATTACAGCCTTGCCTGCAGCCCTGTAGCAGCCTCCTTGCAGATGCCTCTCCTCACACTTTACCTCCATTCCCTAGGGACTCCACCAAACCCTGATGCATGCACCCTCTAAGCTCTTCCTTCTAGCCCATCCCCACCCATTCTTTTGAGTCAGTCTCCAAGGAAAGAGAGACAGAATGAAGACTTAGGGGGAGACGTGGGAGTGACTGCAGGCAGAGTTAGATGTGGAATGAAGGGAGAAGGATGAAGAAGGGAATATTGGGAGGGTCAGACAACTAACGCTAAGGGCCATTTGCACAGTCATCTGGAAACCCACTACTGTAGAAGCTTCTTTAAAATATATACATATCTGAAAGATGTCTAAATGGAATCACCAAACAATGAGAAAGACAGAGTCCCAACCACATGTCTCTTGCCACCAGGTGAAACATCCAGTGCCAGGAATAGGGTAAATCGACTTGAGTCATTGGCCAAAGAGGCCCCACGGAAACTGTAATAGTTTGAAGAAAAATGGCCCACCAAACCACATGTTTCCATGTTTGATTCCCAGTTGGCAGATTGTTTAGGAAGGATTTGGGGGTATGGCCTTGTAGAGTAGATTTGTCACTGGTTACTGGGGGTGGGGAGGTGTACTTTGACACTTCAAAATCCAACACCAGACCCAAGCTCGCTCGCTTGCATGCATGCATGCGCTCTCTCTCTCTCTCTCTCTCTCTCTCTCTCTCTCTCTCTCTCTCTCTCTGCTGCTTCCTTGGATCAGAATTTAAGCTCTCAGCTAGTTACTGTTCCAGCAAGATGTCTGCCTGCCTGCCTGCCACTATGCTCCCTGCCATGATCCTCTGAAACTGTAAGGAAGCTCTCAATTAAATGCTTTCTTTTATAAGTTGCTTTGGTCATGATGCTTTTTCACCAAAATAAAACAAACAGTAACTAAGATAGAGACTCTCAAACATCTCAGGCTACTGCCAAGGCTATTTATTATTGCTCTCTACAGACTGACACTAAGGCTCTATTGCTGAACAAAACACTTACATACCTCATTAATCATGGAGAAGTCAAGCTGATGTCTAACTAGAGACATCACCCTCCTGATTAGTGTTCATGGTACTTGAAGGTACTTCGTATACTCCCAGAGAAAGGTCCAGCCTCAAATCCTGCTACCTACATTGGTTACCTTACTTGCAAGATATGCTGTTGCAATGGTGGCACAAACATGAGAGTAACCAACTACTATCTAACTGGAGTGAAGGCCCACTCTCTGAGATGGAACCTGTGCTGGACACTGCTTCAGTAGCCAAGACCCTGAAAACAGATAGGCCATTAGGTCAAAAGGAAAACCAAATACAAATACTACTGCTCTGCTAAAAGCAATGATACATTGACTCCTCTCAGCGCCTTGCTCACTCACCATCAAAGAAGCTCCCTCTTGCTATAGAGGGGACCTAGTACAGAGACCCAGACCCACAAGTAGACAATGTGCACTGTGGGAGAGTGTGGAACACTCAATACTAAATGGCTCAGGCAGTAGGCAGAAGAGGAGGCAAAGAGACTGTGAGGGTCAGAGCGGATAGATGACACCAAGGAAACAAAGTCTTTCTAACACGACTGACACATGCACCTCCCAGAGACTGTGGGAGTAGACACAGGACATGCACAGGCTCAAACCAGGCAGGGCCCCATGCAAAGAGGTGGAGGCCGACATGAGCCGTAAGCTTCCAGCCTAGCTAAGCAACTATGTGCAAGTAGTACCCACAGTCTTCTCCAATGGCGACTCACTGGCCAAATTAACCACGCTTGCGGGCAGGTCACAGCCAGCAGTACATGGCCTCCACAAAATGGGATTTCTGAGACGTTTTGTCTCATACTGCTGTGTTTGGGCGTTTTTTGGTCTTATTGGTCTTTTGATTGTTTGTTTGTTTGTTTTTGTTTTTTTGAGACAGGGTTTCTCTGTATAGCCCTGGCTGTCCTGGAACTCACTGTGTAGACCAGGCTGGCCTCGAACTCAGAAATCCTCCTGCCTCTGCCTCCCAAGTGCTGGGATTAAAGGCGTGCGCCACCACCGCCCGGCCTTATTGGTCTTTTGAATGTATATTTTGGTCTTTGATTTTATGTTTGAGTTTTGCTTTGTACATTTGTGTCTAGATGTTGTGCTTTTTCTTTGTCTTATTTATTCTGGTTTGCTTGGTAACCTGAAAGAACTACTGTTAATAAATCAGATATTTTATATTATTCTGAAATACAAATGTTTGTTCTAAATTAGATATTATTGATGAATATTTTAAAAATTATAACTTATAATCTAGAAGCAATTTATATACACTCTATACAAATTCATCTCTATGCAATTAATATTAAAATAGAATCTGAATTAAGATTTCAAGTGCAAGAAATAAATTAAGTACTATAGTTAGATTTCATTGAAGATATGATTTTTTTAAAAAAGGTAGAAATAATTAAATCCACTACCACACTGGTGTTTTATTATTGAATTCAAATGTCATTACCCTAAAAATACACAGAAAGAAGAATAAAACAAAAATAGTTCTCCTCAGTTATCCTACTAGTGCAGTAGCTAGATCAATTTCTTTTCATCTACAGATATCTGAATATATAATAAACCTTTACAAAGAATGTAAGTCAAATCATAGTTGTTTTAATTTGTAGGAGTTTTATCAGAACAAAATATTTTCCACTAGTTATCAGTAACAAAACAAATTAAAAAATAGACATAGCTATGCATACGTACCAAGGATAAGAGCAGCTGTTGGAATTTCTCTGAGTTTCATTTGAGAGCCCCAATTTCTTGAATCTTTCTGGAATTCAGAATGGGACTTCTGCAGAAAGTCAACTAGGCTATCAAACAGATTTTCATTTAATTCCGCCTGTAATTGCTACAAAGAAAACAAAATTTCATGAATTATTAGCAGTTGTATTTCTTTACTTTCTTGGTGTTGGAGAGTTTCAATTTTCTTGTCCCTTTGAACGTTCCGTAATTTTAGTTGATGAGCTAAAGCAGCAATAGACCAACAGGGTGAAACCCACAGATATCAGCACACAATGCACAGCACAAACCACATTAAGAGGGAACATATATTAACCCACAATATATTTTTAATATAATTAAAATATATTAGCACACGATAAGCAGAAACAATGTATTGGAAGGGGACAGAAAGGGAAACACACACACACACACACACACACTCATGTATCTTAACACACAGTGAGTAAGCATACAGTGTATTGAGAGGGAATAGAAGGGCAAGATGGCTGAAACTGAAATTGCATTTTGATATGCAGAAAAAAACTGTGAGTAGAGTTAGTGGAACTGGTGGAAGTTTGGGGAGTAAGGTAGGGAGGGATAAGGACACCAAGTTACAGAACTGTGAGAGTGAAGGAAACCCAAGCTAGCAAAGACAGTCTCGTTATGCAGATAAAGTCTCCCAGATAACCATCATTACAATGCCAACGTTATCTCTGGCAGGGCTAGGAAACAGCCCCTCAAGCTTTTCTTCCTAAGAAATGATCTTTCCTTAGATAAAGGGATACTGAATAAAGAAGCCTCTTCCTGAACCTACTGTTTCCTAATGTCAATAAATCTAAATTACATTTTATAAATGATAGCTTCTCAGAGCCATTTCTGTATCTACAACTTCTCATTATATTTGGAAATATACTTAAATATATGGTCTGGAGGCATGACTTGGCCATTGAGATCATGTACTGCGCTCTTGCAGAGGACCTGAGTTCAGTCCTCAGCATCTACATAGTAGCTTATACTCCTCTTTCACCCCAATTCTAGGGGTCTGACACATTTAGCCTCTTTGAAACACCTACATACATATGCACATACCCCCACACACTCACACCTATACACATAATTAAAAATTGAAAAATAATTCTAAAGAGAAATATATTTTATGATGTTCTATTTTGACTCTTGCAGATTTTAGAAAGAAAAGTATTACAGATTCAGTTGAAGATTATATATAAAATGAGTAACAGCTTCAAGAAATAAAAAAAAAGGTTTTCCTTAACTTTCTGGAGATTAATGCTTTGGATTACTTAATTTAAAATCTCTCCATTACTCATTCCATAACCACTCACTAATCATGGTGCGAATATCAAACACAGTCTTTTTTAGGGAAAAGGGTGAAGAGACAAAAGTGGAGCCATCCACTCTAAGCGGAAGAGGAAACTCATCTGAACCAAGGCACTGTCTGCTGATGCCGAGGGTGACAGGAGACAAAGGGAAGTGAGAAGAACACACTGTAGAAACAAAGAAGAAAGCATTTGGAGGGAGGACCGTGACACAGCTTAGCATGAAAGATCCAATGTGAGGAAAAGACACTGAGTGGGGGTAAAGGTCTCGACTGAAGCAAACCACGAGATGAAGGGATTGGAACTGTAAAGAGGACACCCAGAGAGCCATGGAGTGACGGGACAAGCTAACACCAGCACTGTGAAGGCAGAGGATAGAGGAGGTGGTACTGGTAAGGGGCTGTGTGAAACCCACTCCAAAGTCTGGGAGAGAGAGAGCTGCATTTGCCTGAAAGGGAGGCATGTTCCTAATATGACTCAGAAACCAACAAAGCTGTGGCAGGTTCGAAGATGGATGTCAGGAATGCAGCTCAGGGAGTGTAAGTGTAATCTAGGTTAAGAAACGTAGACAAGACCTTGTGCAGTGTTTCAGAGTCAAAAGTCCTCTGGCAGAGGACTGGGGCTCAGTTCCCACAGGGTGGCTTCCTCCCTTGTTAACCCCAGTCACAGTGAATTCAATACCCTCTCCTGTGAAGTGTAAAGTAGTAAAGATAGATGGGAAACAGTAGGTGTGCTAGGAAAATGCCTCAGTGGGTAAACGTGCATGTGTGCAAGCAGAGGACCTAAGTTGGAATTCCTAGACCCACATAAAAACTGCGTGTAAATCTCATTCAAAACCAAAACACTATAGCAATGTGTTGATTAAGCAGAATGAGCCGTTGGCACCGGAACGACTGCCTTTCCTACATGCTCTAGGCCAACCTGAGCTAGTGTTAAGACTATGTATGTCTCAAGAAGAAACCAAAACAAAACACAGCAAAAACTGGATGCCAGCACCAATTTCAAAATGGCTTCATTTCAGACTTGTGTAATCTCTTAACTGAATTTAAGAGTTCACCATAGTAATTTTCTTTTTCTTAGAAACGATCGTGTTACAGTAATGGAGGCCATGCACAATATTTAGAACATGACACTTTGCCGGGCGTTGGTGGCGCACACTTTTAATCCCAGCACTTGGGAGGCAGAGGCAGGAGGATTTCTGAGTTCGAGGCCAGCCTGGTCTACAAAGTGAGTTCCAGGACAGCCAGGGCTACACAGAGAAACCCTGTCTCGAAAAAACCAAAAAAAAAAAAAAAAAAGAACATGACACCTATTTTACTTGCATTACACAGGCTGTGCTTGTCTGTACTTTCTCATTTTCTATGCATGCTCTTATACATCAGTAGATACGAGAAGTAATAAATACAAGACATACTATTTTATTACAGAAATGTAAAAAGGAAATTATTCACCTCTGTTTCAGATTTCATCCGTTGCCACAGCAAGCGATATGTTTCAAATCGAAGTTTACTGTCCTCAGAGTCAAGTTCCTCATTATTAAAATAGTCCTCTAAAAAAAAACCCAGAAAGTGAAATTTTTTAACACAATAAAATTAAGAGGCTGTACACAGAGACACACAGCATTGGGGAGGGGATCAAAACATTTTCTATGCATCCAAAAACCATGTATCTACATATATATCTGTCTCTATTATATTTGGAGAAAACCAATATACTTCATCATTTGTATTTAATTTTACATCTCAATTTTTACCATATTATAAAGGGCATTTAAATTTTTAAAGTTCCATTTCTTACTAAAGAATCTCTAAGGTTACTGATTTACAGTTCAAGGTTTATATACACATTAATGTTTTCATCCACATCATCTTTAACTTTCTCTATTAAATACTTTTCACACTGGGGCTGGAGAAATGGCTCAGCGGTTAAGAGAACTGGCTGCTCTTCCAGAGGTCCTGAGTTCAAATCCCAGCAACCACATGGTGGCTCACAACCATCCGTAATAAGATCTGATGCCCTCTTCTGGTGTGTCTGAAGACAGCTACAGTGTACTTACATATAATAATAAATAAATCTTTAAAAAAAAATTTTCGGGCTGGTGAGATGGCTCAGCAGATAAGAGCATTGACTGCTCTTCCGAAGGTCCTGAGTTCAAATCCCAGCAACCACATGGTGGCTCACAACCATCCGTAAAGAGATCTGACGCCCTCTTCTGGTGTGTCTGAAGACAGCGACAGTGTACTTACGTATAGTAATAAATAAATCTTTAAAAAAAAAATTTCACACTGTTTTTTGTTCTATTCACATAGTTTAGTCCAGCCTTTAATTTAATATTACTTTCTTTTTTGTCTTTTCTTCCCTCTTCTCCTCTCCTCCCCTTCCCCCTTTCTCTAGCAGTTTCAAGACAGGATTTCTCTGTATACATAGTCCCGGCTATCCTGGAACTCATTATATAGAAAAGGCTGGTCTCAAACTCAGAGATCTGTCTACCTCTGTTTCCCAAATATTGGGATTAAAGGTTATGAGCGACCACCATCCGCCCTTTTTTTCTATTTAAATTTTTATGTATGAGTGCTCTGTCTGCATGAACACCTGCATGCCAGAAGAGGACATCAGATCCCTTTATAGATGGTCACGAGCCACCATGTGGATTCTGGGAATTGAACTCAGGACCTCCAGAAGAGAAGCCAGTGCTCTTAACCACTGAACCATCTCACCAGACCCTTCTTTTCTTTTTTCTAATTCAATTCTACTAAAAGGCACGTATATTGCCAAGAAAGGCAGAAGAGAATATTGAATCCCTTTGACTGGAGCTAACAGCAGATGGTTGTTAGCTGCCATGTAAGGGCTAGGAATCAACCCCAGTTCCTCTAGAAGAACAGCCAATGCTCCTAACAGTTGAGTATTATCTCTGCCCTAATGTGTATTACTTTATATATTTTTAAAACTGTTCTCTCCAGACAGCCTTTCTGTCAAAATAATTTTATTGCAATAGTTTTAAAAAATGTGTATCAAGGGATATATTATCTTGAAAATTTAACAAATATATTTCCAATTGACACAAAAACAAAGGTCCCATAAAACAACTTTTACTCTTCTCCTCTCACAGCAAGTGTTTTTTTTTTTTTTTTTTTGGTTTTTCGAGACAGGGTTTCTCTGTGTAGCCCTGGCTGTCCTGGAACTCACTTTGTAGACCAGGCTGGCCTCGAACTCAGAAATCCACCTGCCTCTGCCTCCCAAGTGCTGGGATTAAAGGCGTGCGCCACCACCACCCGGCAAGTGTTTTATTTCATGGCTCACTAAAGTGACTTCCTAACTTGCACTGGGTTGTGACCTCCAATTTGGACACAGCAGAAATTTACTCATATGTTGACTACCCCACCTCCTGCTCATCTCATGCTCTTTTAGTTGAACATCATCAGTTTGTGGACTTTGTTCTATTGCGACTTCCATACCAATTCTCATCCTATAGCCACCAAAGAATTTTACTCTCTGATTCAAACACGAACATGGGCTAGAGGAGTGGCGCAGCAGTTAAAACCCCTGCTTCTCTTGCAGAGGGTCTTGGTTTGAGTCCCACCCAGCATGCACACCGTGGCTCTACCACCTGCAGCTACACTTCCAGGGTATCTAATACATTCTTTAGGCCTCTGCAGCAGCCACTAGGCATGTACATAATGGATGTACAAACGCAGAGGTAAAAATACAGACATAAAACCAACAAAAACAACCAAAAAAAAAAACACATGCTATGAAATTAATAGTGATCTTGTCACTTCTCAAAAATAATTAATACTGGTATACTAGCTGTATAAAGTCAAACTTATAGACTGAGCTGATACAAAGGAAAAAACTTTAAAGGTTATAAAAATTCATATCCAGGCCAAAGAGAAATGTAAAAGCTAGCACTCAACAAAAGTATTCCAAGTCTGAAGATAGCTTAGGTCCTAAATAACTAAGTATATTTATTTTAAAATCATACTTTAAAACAGAAGAGGCTTGTTCCTTCACTCAAACACCTTATGCTCCTCACCATTTCCTCTTCCCCTCTGATCAGTATTTTACGCCAGAGCTTCTTTCCATAGGACAAAACTTTCACTCTAGCATCCCACTGGCAGCCTTAGTCTCTAGTTGGTAATTTGAATATTTGTTCCTCCTTATAACAGCTGACTTAGTTTTTGCAAGTATGTTAATTTTGCCAAGCATTTTACATCACAATAAAGGCATTTAAATATCAAGATGGCAGTTATTGTATTAAGAGGCAAAAAACAAAGAGAAATTGTACGGCACTCTATTAAGAGATAAAGCAATATGTAGCCTTAAACAGAAAAGAAAGTCATTGTATTCAATTGCTGGGTAGGATGGTGAGAAAACGTTATGTAGCAAACTAAGGCATGAGTTCACGTGCTGAGTTGCTACCAAAGTACAGAGTGAAGATGATCTTAGACGCTGGGAAAGCACCAGTCGGACCCCAGTCTATGAAGAACACTTCTCTCAGTCCTTGAAGTCAGGTTACACAGTGAGCAACAAGGGGAGGAGCTGCAGATGGATGCTACCCAGGCTTCCCCCTCACCTCAGCTTCTAATCAGGGGTCAGCTTGTATGTGCAGCCCTGCCACGCAGCTGCCAGTTCCTCTTCTCAATCCTTTGCCCATTCTACCAACTCATTTGTTACATGTGCAGTCTTTGATAATATACTATCAGGTGGGAGAATTTACCAGTGTTTGCCTAGGGATATATCTAAATGTCTTCAAGTCAGGGGATATATGGTGGGCAACATATAAACCATGCCCCTTCTCCAATCAATCAGCTTCAACTAATAAAGCCAGTGAAGGTAACTGCTAAAAAGTGGAATTTATTTCCCTCATACCATATCTCTTGCAATCAGTCAATTCCTTAAACACTTCTATGGTGTAACAAAACATTAGTCTTAAGCCAGCACAATAAAAGAAAAATTAATAATTCTAAAACAATGCTCAAATTATAGTGCTGTACACATGACATGTTGGTATTATAAACTGTTAATAAATCTAATGTTATAACTGCAATCCAACATAAAGTTCTATGCAAACATTTGCCTCACATTAAAAGAGGGTATCACAAAGCACTGGTTAGAGCATGGGGTCTAAAGTCACAGAGAGTGGGTTCAAATCCCAGCTCTATGATACTTACAGCATTGAAGACTGAAAGAGTTCTATTGTCAGGAATACTCATATATGGTAATGGAGATAATACAACACTACACAATGTTAGCTGAGATTAAACAAACTAAAATGCTTAGAACAGTTCAGCACATAATAAATTCTTTAATATACTACCAAATGTATTTGTTATTATTATATTGCTGGTGGTTTCAGATGTCACTGTATGGTATGTGTCTTTCATATATAATGAGGGAATAAACTTCATTTTCTTTAAACAATTTCTGGTACACTGAATCATCTCCAACATTAAGGAAATCTCTTTGTAATCACATTTAAGAAGATGATATTACGATACTTTACCTATTGGCACAGAGGTCTTTCTTTTTTTGAAGTCTGGTTTAAACACAAAACAGCCCTGTTTAGAAAAGAGAGGAGGGAGGAGGAAAAAAGCATGAAGTCAAATCAGGCACGGAGCAGGCAAACCTAACTACCCAGTACTCTATCAACTAAGTTCTTTAAAGGGAAACTGGCGCGAGAGATACAGCTTTCAGTTCCTAAGAAATCATATCCCTTTTCTTTGAAATACAGAAGGGGAAAAGTCTTGAAAAATTCATCCATTTCCTCTTCCTCAATCCAATAAGTTCTCACACTTTTTAGGACCTGTTCTAAGAGACAGACCAAATTTTTTAAGTTCAAGTTTCATAAAACCTAGAAGGGATGTAGCATTAATGATGTACACTAAACTAGACTGAGCTAAAAGCACTCGTTCCCAGAAGATGTTTTGCTTGATTACTCTGATTGTCTACACCAGGATGTAAGCAGACAATGCTGGATCTTGTTTCAGCCCACACCTTCCTCAATTAATAAACTACTTCCCATTATGTACTGCAGTTTAGCTCACAACTCATGGCGTGCATCTGTAATCCACTCCAAACAAGACAACTGTTAGGGCTGAGGCTAGCCTGGTATACACACTTCAAAAAACAAGAGGGAAACCTAGCCATGGCTTACACACTTCAATCTTAATACCTGTGGAGACAGGAAATTTAAAAAGTTCAAAGTTGTCTTCTCTTATATGAGTTTGTGGCTAGTCTAGCTATGCAAACAAACCAAATCAAATAAACAAAGCCCTAGTCTGCAGCAGGACATGCTCCTAGACTCTCTTGCCAGAAATGCTTCTCCTGAGATCTCAGAACTCAAAACATCTCTGCTTTGCCTCCCTGATAAATTGTGAGCACGTTTACAGCACAGATGTATTTTATTTATAACCCCCTCCTTAATGTTTCTAACAGTACTAACAAATACATTAGGTGATCAGTACACAGAATGAATAGCTACTTGCTGATTAATTTTCCTGGTAATTTTCTAGCTACATTAAGTTTCCTATTATTACCTGTGACCACTGAAACTTAGCTCCTAAGTTTCTAGTTGTGGTGTATTCTGCCAAAATGAAAATTACATTTCATGGATAATCTCCATGAAATAGAAATGAAAATGAAAGATTAAGAGAAGTAAAATATGAAAAAAAAGTCATCTCAGACTGTTGTCTTAGCAAAATATAATGTAGCTATGTGGAATACATGTTCCAAATGTCTTATATTTGCAACTAAAATATAAAAGTAATACTTGTATACTTGTAAAAGTATATGAATTACTTGTACATATTTTTAAGAAGTGTGCCTTTCTGAAACTCAGCAAGCATGAGTGTTTCTGTGTGATATGTTCAAAGTGTCTCCACTGAGTGCTGTGAGAATAGCTCACACAAGCTCAGATCTCCAGACATGGTACCTTTCTTGTGTTGGAGTTTTCCTTCTAGGATCCTCTTCTGTAGGGCTGGATTGATAGATAACTGTTTGAATTTGGTTTTGTCCTGGAATATTTTTATTTTTTGATCACATTTACAGAGAGAGCACTAGAGCATGGGGCCTCTCTGTTTGGAAGACATATCAGTAGTATCTGAAGTGTTAGAAATATAACAGTTTGGAATGCACCAGAAGCTGATCCTGTGCCACAGGATACCCAAATACTGCAGGAAGAGAACTGGTCTCCTAGGAGTGCTGACACACCGGAGAGCACAAATTCCTGGTCCATGAGGGACCTGCCCAGAGCCATCAGGACACAGGAACCAAAGAACAGTCAGGGAAAGGATCCCTCCGGTTTCCATCTGCACCATGGAGCTGACCCTGTGCCACAGCTCTCCATACCCAAATTCCTCCAGGAGAGAACTGGTCTCTCAGGAGTACTGACACACAGGCTTGCAGGAGGAAGAAGCCACAGTCAGAGACAGCAAGACCAGCTAACACCAGAGATAACCAGATGGTGAGAGGCAAAGGCAAAAACATAAGCAACAGAAACCAAGTCTACATGGAATCATTAGAACCCAGTTCTCCCAGCACAGCAAGCCCCAGATACCCCAACACACCAAAAAAGCAAAAATCTGGTTTAAAATCACATCTCATCGTTATGATAGAGGACTTTAAGAAGGACATAAATAAAACTACAGGAGAACATAGGTAAACAGATAGAAGCCTTTAAAGAGGAAACACAAAAATCCCTTAAAGAATTACAGAAAAACACAACCAAACAGGTGAAGGAATTGAACAAAACCATCCAGGACCTAAAAATGGAAATAGAAAAATAAAGAAATCACAAAGGGAAACCCTGGAGATAGAAAACCTAGGAAAGAGATCAGAAGCCATAGATGGAAGCATCAGCAACAGAATACAAGAGATAGAAGAGAGAATCTCAGGTGCAGAAGATACCATAGAAAACACTGACACAACAGTCAAAGAAAATGCAAAATGCAAAAAGCTTCTAACCTAAAACATGCAGGAAATCCAGGACACAATGAAAAGACCAAACCTAAAGATAATAGCTATAGAAGAGAGTGAAGATTCCCAACTTAAAGGGCCAGTAAATATCTTCAACAAAATTATAGAAGAAAACTTCTCTAACCTCAAGAATGATACCCATAAACATACAAGAGGCCTACAGAACTCCAAATAGATTGGACCAGAAAAGAAATTTCTCCTGTCACATAATAGTCAAAACACCAAATGCACAAAACAAAGAAAGAATATTAAAAGCAGTAAGGAAAAAGGTCAAGTAACATATTAAGGCAGATCTATCAGAATTACACCAGACTTCTCACCAGAGACTATGAAATCTAGAAGATCCTGGGCAGATGTTATACAGATCCTAAGAGAACACAAATGCCAGCCCAGGCTACTATACCCAACAAAACTCTCAATTACCATAGATGGAAAAAACAAGATATTCTATGACAAAACCAAATTTACATAATATCTTTCCACAAATCCAGCTCTACAAAGGATAATAGATGGAAAACTCCAATACAGGAGGGAAACTACACCCTAGAAAAAAATCAATAAAGTAATCTTCTTTCAACAAACCCAAAAGAAGATATCCACGCAAACATAAAAATAACATCAAAAATAACAGGAAGCAACAATATCTATTCCTTAATATTTCTTAACATCAATGGATTCAATTAGCCAATAAAAAAGACACAGACTAACAGACTGGCTACATAAATAGGACCCAGCATTTTGCTACATATAGGAAACACACCTCTGTGTCAAATACAGGCACTACCTCAGTGAAAAAGGCTGGAAAACAATTTTCCAAGCAAATGGTCCCAAGAAACAAGCTGGAGTAGCCATTCTAACATCAAATAAAATCAACTTTCCACCAAAAGTTACCAAAAAGGATAAGGAAGGACACTTCATACTCATCAAAGGAAAAAAATCTACCAAGAAGAACTCTCAATTCTGAACATCTATGCTCCAAATGCAAGGGCATCCACATTCATAAAAGAAACTTTACTGAAGCTCAAAGTACACATTGCACCTCACAAAATAGTAGTGGGAGACTTCAACACCCCACTCTCATCAATGGACAGGTCAGGGAAACACAAACTAAACAGAGACACAATGAACTAACAGAAGTTATGGACTAAATGGATTTAACAGATATCTATAGAACATTTCATCTTAAAACAAAAGAATATACCTTCTTCTCAGTACCTCATGGTACCTTCTCCAAAACTGACCATATAATCGGTCACAAAACAAGCCTCAGCAGATACAAGAAGATTGAAATGATCCCATGCATCCTAGCAGATCATCACGGACTAAGGCTGGTCTTCAATAGCAACAAAAACAACAGAAAGCCCACATATACATGGAAGCTGAACAACACCTTACTCAATGATAACTTGGTCAAGGAAGAAATAAAAAGAAATTAAAGACTTTTTAGAATTTAATGAAAATGAAGGCACAACATACCCAAACTTATGGGACACAATGAAAGCAGTGGTAAGAGGGAAACACAGCTCTCAGTGCCTCCAAAAAGAAACGAGAGAGCACACACTACCAGCTTAACAGCACACCTGAAAGCTCTAGAACAAAAAGAAGCAAATATACCCAAGAGGAGCAGATGACAGGAAATAATCAAACTCAGGGCTGGAATCAACCAAGTAGAAACAAAATGAACTATACAAAACAGCAACAACAACAAAAAAAAAAACCAACATAAACAACAACAAAAAAAAACAAAACAAAACCAGGAGCTGGTTCTTGAGAAAATCAACAAGATAGATAAACCTTTAGCCAGACTAACCAGAGGGCACAGAGACAGTATCCAAATTAACAAAATCAGAAATGAAAAGGGAGATAGAACAACAGAAACTGAGGAAATTAAAAAAAATCATTAGATCCTACTACAAAAGTCTATATTCACAAAACTGGAAAATGTGGATAAAATGGACAATTTTCTAGACAGATACCAAATACCAAAGTCAAATCAGGATCAGACAAACAATCTAAACAGTCCCATAACCCCTAAAGAAATAGAAGTAGTTATTAAAAGTTTCCCAATCAGCCGGGCGGTGGTGGCGCACGCCTTTAGTTCCAGCACTTGGGAGGCAGAGGCAGGAGGATTTCTGAGTTCGAGGCCAGCCTGGTATACAGAGTGAGTTCCAGGACAGCCAGGGCTACACAGAGAAACCCTGTCTTGAAAAAAAGGAAAAAAAAAAAAACTGGTTGAGTGCATATTACTTTTAGCTTCAAAAGATATCATGCATATTTAAGAGGCATTTAACTATTATAAATATTTTGATGACTTAAAAATGTCAATACTGAGTTGTATATTTTAAAATAAATTTTATTAGTTTAATTAAAAAAAAGAAATAAAAAAATGTGCATGGTAACCATGACAAGCTTATTACTGCATCCTTTCCATACAGACCTGCTGTAGCCAAACAGAGTTACAGAATAGTATAATAATATAATATTAGCACAAGGATATGAATAGAAGCAACGAACAATAATATAAACATATGAACAGTGATATGGTTAACAATGTTAGACCAGAAAGCCATCAGCCAAAAAATATGACAATACTTGATAGGTTTAAGAAGAAAAATAAATAAAAACATTGGCAATTCTGTGAATTCTAGAAATTGTCCTTAAAGATTCTTATTTATATAATATTTCTTTCATGATCATTTGTCTGTTAGGGCAAAAAAAGTGCTTTTCTGAAAAAAAAATCATCTCCAAGTTTTACAGAAATAATGGGTTTCTGAAAAAAAAAAATCTCATTTTTTGGAAGGGCTGGAGAAGCAGCTCTGTAGTAAAGCATTTGCTTAGTGTGCACAAAGTCTACAGTGTTATATTCACCACCAGAAAAGAAAAGGAAATGAAGTTTTAAGCAACAGGATTAGGAGTTAGGGCACTTAAAACATCTGGAACTCTGTAGCAAAGGAAAATTAAAAATAGGAATAGAGCTAACAAAAACACAAAACTCTCTAGCTAGGGACCGGTTAGGGCGGTGCGCACCCTCAGTCCTAGCACTTGGCAGGCTCAGGAAGTCAGATGAGTTCGAGGACAAGCTGGTCTACATATAGAGCTGCAAACCAGTAAAGGAGCATAGAGAGAACATGTCTCCAAAAGATTAAATAAACCATAGTGTTTGTTCTCTTTGAAATGTAGTCTTTGAGGGTACTGCTTGTCATAGACCATTTTAATCAAAACTAAATATTTGGTGCACCGTTAACACACTTCTCACATGTCTTAACCCTCAGCCAGAGCCATACCATGTGTAAAGTGTCTCCATTTCTGTTGAACTGTGACAGTTTCTTTAAGTGGCAGTTGGGTTTCATGAACTAAAGTGACTTGCTTTTATATTCTTGGCTTCCCTGTTTCATCTCCCCTCAGGGATCCCCAACTAGAGTGTTTCTCCATCACCTAAACTTCATGAACTGAACATTCACTGGATACCTCTAGCAACCTAATGGACTGTGGGCTAAAAAAGAGAACATTTCAATGTCCCGCAGAGTAGACAAAGTGCTGACGGGGCTCCCTCTGCCCTGTGGCCCGGAACTCTCCTCACTAGCTCCCCTGTGCTGCTACCTGCGTGCCTACTTCTGATGTTAATATCACCTCTAACAGACCTCTTATAAAAACGACAGCACCCTTCAGTGTTCCCCTGGAGCCCCAAATACGAAACCTTTCAGAACTTTGTGTTTTCAGCTTCATTCAAGAGTGTCCTTCTGTTTCTAGAATAGAAATAAAGTCTTACTCTACACGGCACAGCAGCACAGTCCAGTAGAACTTCCTTTTCAAATGGCTGCACTGTTTGGTATCTTTGAAATATGGTTGATGCTAATGGTAAATTTAAGTTATCTTAATTCAAATGTAGCCGCAGGCTGCTAGGGGGCAATAGAGGCCTAGGATTTCTCTTCTTACAAACTACAATTTGACTAGCACTCCCTTGCCATCGAGTAGTCCACAATCCCTCAAAACACTCTTCTGAATGATATTTTTGTTCTGGTTTTTCCTAATGCTCTTTTCTCCACTCACGGTTTAAACTGCTCTTTCTATTTAATAAGCTATTTTATTTCTACATTCCAAGGCAAACAGCATCTTATCCTGCTCTCCCAAACTAATGCTTTATATTCTTGCTAAGATCCTTATTTTTCAGATCTTAACCAAACTGTCAGTTTCTCCAAGCGCTTCTTCCCGGGTCTCCTAGCAATCTTGGTTCGTCCCTCTTCTCTTAGAACTTTTCTCCTTGCTAATACGCCAATTCAAGATCAGCTGCTTATTAATATTTCTGGGTACAGAAATCTATTTTTGTTTACGTCTGTATTTCGCACAGTGTGTTCTTATGGAGGGAAGAATGGGGAAAGCGGCAGAACGCAGCACATTCTGGGGGCAGCGGGTCTCCTAGCCTTGGCGCCATGGCCTAGTTGCCCAAAGCAAAGCTGGCCTCGAACCCGGATCTGGGCAAAGTCGCCTGAGTCCTGTTCTTCCCGGAGCCAGAGCTGATGCCCATCGAACCTCGTCGAACTCGCTAAACAGGCACCGTAAATGCGAGGCGTGCGCCACCCCCACGTACCTTGGACACGGAGGAGGTGGCCATAGTCCGCGGCCCCGTGTGCCGGCGCACTATACACTTCCGCGCGCCCTTGCGGAAGCAGAGGCGATTTCCGGCGCGGAGGCGGGGCGTGCGTGAAAGGGAGGCATGGCGTGCGGCTTTCGTAGGTCGATCGCCTGTCAGGTACTGTCCCGAGCGGCGAGCCGGCGGGAGCCAGGGCCCGAGGGTGCAGCCTAGGCCGGCTCTGCCTCCTCCCTGAGCTGCGAAGTGGGAAGACCCTCGCGAGCACTGGGTGCTCCCTGTCTTCTCATTTCCCGTTCTTCATGCTTTAACCTGGGCGGACTGTCCGTGGGCCATGATTAGAGCCTGTAGAAATTAATGTTCCTCGTCCGTTTATCCTCTTTATTTGCTCTCATGAATAACCTGGAAGTATATACCTCGAATAAGAAACTTTGTAGATTAGTAAACCTATAGACCATGTTCTCCTGTGAAAAAGCTCTAAATCCAGACTTGGAGACCATTGAATAAAATAGATGATTTAAAATTCATGCTAAGGGCTGCGGAGATGGCTCCGTGGGTAGAGTGCCTGCTATACAAGCATCAGTGCCAAAGTTTGAATTTCCAGAACCTATGTAGAAGAACCTGCATGGCTAAGGAAGTCTGGAAACACGCTTCTGGGAGGTGGAAACAGAAACAGGTGGATCCGGCTCCTGGTTCAATGAGAATCTGTCTCAAAGTGGATAGACACTTGACCTGTACCCACATGTTCACCGCAGCCCATCCTGCCTGGAGTTTGCTAGTGCTAGCCCAGACTTAGGCCGGGTGTGGCTGAGTTGTTTTGGACAATTCTAAAGATGGTGCATATGCTTCTTAGGTAGTACAGTAGGAATTAAGCTCCAGCCTACAGTGATGACTTTAATGTGATCGGTGTGTCTGTGTCTGCGTTTGTGTGTTCCCTCATGAGGAGAGGCCACAGGTTGCCTGTGTTTCCTGTAGTCACTGTCTATCTTTTTTTTCTTAGACAGATTTTTCTCCCTGAACCTGGAGTTTACCCATTTAGCCAGGTTGGCTAGCCAGGGAGCTCCAGGTGTCATGGTGGTTCTGGTGTTAGCTGAGTTCATTGCATAGGACAAGCAAAAAACAAACAACTGACTGTCTGGGAAAGGCCAAATACAAGAAATAGAGAAGACTTAAGAGGCAGAGAGAATGAAACAGTGCTTTTATTACGGCAGGCTTATCCTCCAGAATGAGGGAAGGACAATCCAGAGTTGGGGAGTCTGTGGCTGGTTGGGGGTGGTAGGGTGCAGGTGTCTCAGGTTTTCTCCATTGGCTGTGCATGCCCCATTGGCTCACCAAGGAGATGATCACAGGCTTTTATGCACAGCTTGCTCAATTAAGGAAGTGATCATGCTTTGAAGACCCTTCTGTATCTTTATCCATAAAAGTCAAGGTCCATCCTTAGACCTTGCAGAGGTTAATGTTCTTAAACTCTTGGCAGGTTCTGTAAGCCATTCATTAGCCTATGTTCTCTTTGTTCTTGTGTTTATGTGACCAGCTTTTAGTTTTACCATGGCAGAAGATTAACACCTGTCATAACTACTGTCCACACTGATCTACAGTTCTCGACTCAAAGGGAATAAAGGATGGCATATGCTGGAGCCAGATTTGAGTTTATGTTTCCCCAGTTTCCATAGTTCCAGTATGGAAGCAGTCTCATGGCGTAACAGAACAAAGAGTGATAATAATAAAACAAAGCATTTAGAAAATAGATTGACAGACCCATCAGAGAGGTTGGTTACAGCAAGATGGAGGTAACTCTTCTGTAGACCCTGGCTGCCATCTGACAACAGTCTGGGCCCTCTGCTTGGTGGAAAACTAGGGGGCTTTTTGTTAATACACCCCCAAAAGGTTATCTGTTTGTCCAGGATGTTAGCTCTAGCTAGTAGTAGCAGGATATTAGGTCCAAAGATGGGAGATGTCCAAGATGAGATTGGGTTCCAGATCTGCCACATACGTACTCTCCACAATCGTTGAAGTTGTAGTCAGTCAGCTACTGCAGACACAGACTCTTTGAAGGACTTCTCACTCATTACCACGATGTAGCTGCAGTTTTTCTTGGTTACCTATACCAGAACTCCTTGTCTGTGGGGCAGTCCGGAGCCATCTCCTCCTTAAAATAGGAACAACCCTTCTTTATTTACAACTAAGTTCCTGTAACTGGGCGACATTGTCTTAAGTATGGTCCTCAAGAAAGCCAGCTGGCCTGCTGAAATTGGCTCAGCCCTGTCCTTTTTTATGTAAAAAAAAAAAACCAAAAATCACGCAGTGTATTTTTATCATGTACCGCCCCGCCCCACCCCCACCCCACCATCCTCCTCCTTATCTGGTCATCTCATACCCAGGTTTAGGCCCTTTTCTTTCTCATCCCTAATACCCCATCTCTCTGTAGCACCAGCGCTGGAAAGTCACAAACACTTGTCCCCATGCTCAGCTCTTTCAGGAGTGCTAGGGTTCTGAACCCAGGTCCTCCTGTTTTATGGCAAGCACTTTACCCATTGAGCCCTGTTCCAGCTCCGGTGGTACAATCTCCTGTAAACTTCTTCCCTCTCCCTCTCTCAGTGCATCACCTTAGTCCCCAGGAGTCATCTCTCAAATAAATTGCTTGCACCAAAGTTCTCCGACTGGGCTTCACAACTCTGCATCTCAACTAGTTGTGGTCTGTAAGGATCTCTGGCTGCTTACCAGAGTTCTTTTGTCTTTCTTGTGTCACATGTCTAAGGAATAACCAAATCCTACAATGTGTGCCCCTCACAAAAAATTACTCAAAACATGGAAATGTCTGTACCACCAAATTTAGCACAGTCATGAAAGAAGCTTCCTGAAAGTACAAATGCACCCATTTCTATTTACTTATTATTTGTGTGCTAAGGACCAAGCCTTGCACCTCATACATACCAAACCCAGTGCAAGTGACTAGTGCTTTACCACTGAGTTATCCAGAGGCTTTTGCTTGCTTTTTTCCTTAATTTTGTTTTGTTTCTTTACTGCTTTTCTGATAACTAAACCTTTAATAGGGTTTGGGCCTGGGGATTAGATTTTTTTTTCTTAATATTTACTTGTTTCTATTAAATGCCATAATTTTTAAATCTGTTTTGTTTGTTGTTATAGCCACAATGCTTAGAATACTACCTGGTACAGACTAGCTACTCAATAAATATTCTTTTAATGAATTTTTGGATTCTCAGTGATTCATATCTTCTTTTTGGTTTTTTGGGGTTTTTTTTTTTTTTTTTGTTTTTTCAAGACAGGGTTTCTCTGTATAGCCCTGGCTGTCCTGGAACTTGCTCTGTAGACCAGGCTGGCCTCGAACTCAGAAATCCACCTGCCTCTGCCTCCCAAGTGCTAGGATTAAAGGCGTGCGCCACCACCGCCCGGCCATATCTTCTTTTTTTAATGTATGTGATTTAAATCGACAAATATAAAATCCATTGAAGGACAAGAAGTCCTGCTTGCTGCTTTATAATCAAACTATTATATCATATTCAAGCCCTGGTAGCCACATATCCTTACTTCAGTCTGATAGTTTTGTGTTTTCTAGAATATCAGATAAGTTGAATCATACTAAATGCCTTCTTTAATATGGGTTTTACTTCTGATGTGTTTGAGGTTCACTCCTATTTAAGTGTGTTAATGGCGTTTCTCTATTGCTAGTGGTATTCCATTCACTCTGGAATAGATAGATCAACAATTTTATCCCGTTTTATTCTTTTTTTACTTTTAGCTTTCAAGAGTATTGGCTCTTCCACCAGAAAGCTTGATCAAGTCAATATCTGCTGTTCCAGTTTCAAAAAAAGAGTTAAGTATGCTTGTAGTGATCTCAAATTATTGAATTTGTTGGCAATCCACTTTTATTCAACTCTTCAATTTACAGAGTAGTCCTTAAAATTTAGGATTCATTATATTCAACTTATTATAATTATAAAATTCCAATTCTATTTAAGTATTTAATTTCTATTTTTAAGTTCTGTTGTGAATGTCAATTGTTTTCATATTTGTTCATGCTACAATAATTATGTCAGTCTAATCTGACTGGAATATTAGTGTATAACTATCTGATGCTTGTATGCTATTGTACCATACTTACTGTACCTTTTTGGTTGGTTGTTTTGTTTGACTTTTCATTTGAAGACTCCCAAGTGATAGAGAATTATTGTTTAGGGCTATATAAAATCCATATTGTTTTCTTAAGTACAGGGAAAATATCTTTTTCTATATTAGTCTCATCATCTTAACTGTTAATTTATCATTTTGGCAAAATATTTTAGTGCTTAAACAAAATGTAGTCTACCCATGGATGTATTACCTTTGGCCACAGGGTCAAAATGTTCAAAGAAAAGAAATTGCATCTGCACTAAACATAAACAAAGGTATTTTTTTCATATTATCTCTGAAACAATCCACTAATAACAATTACTTAGAACGCATTTGCATTGTAGCAGGAATTACAGCAATTTAGAGATGATTTACTATATGGGGTGCATGGAGGGTGAATGGTCATAGCACGCCACCATATGCAACAGTTGAGCTTCTACAGATTGTAGATCTCAAAGATGTCCTACAGAAGTCCTCTATCAGTTATTAGTAAGAAACTTGCCGCATGGTAGATTCTTAGCTCTAAGGTTTTTAACGATGGAATATAAAATTCTCAGTATAAGTGTATCCTTTGTTCCCTGCATTTTATTAGAACTTTCAGGTGAGATGGGGGGGGTGAGTATTCCTCTTTTCAGGATAAAGAACAGTAATAAATAAAAAGAAAAGGCGCAGACTAGAGACCACTGATAATCTTACTATTTTTAGTTTTGAAAATAGTGAAAATGGGACTGGGTGTGGTGGTGAATGCCTTTAATCTCAGCATTTGGAAGTCAGAGGCAGACTGATCTCTGTGAGTTCAAGACTAGCCTGGCCTATATAATGAACTCCAGGACAGCCAGGGCTGTGTAAAGGCCTGTCTCATAAAACAAAACAAAACAAAAATAAAAGAAGGAAAAGAAAAAAAGAAAAAGAGAAAGTAGAAGACCTACTTTAAAGAAGTCTGTATGTCAGTCACTGTGTGCACAGGACCAGTATTCAGCACTGGATTATGTTCATAGCTGCTAGATTTCAAAGTATAGCTACTACATCTTTTAAAAGGCTTGTTTGTCCCACTAACTTACTGTTTTGAAACAAAAGTATTACAGGCAATCTAGTTAAAAATTTCCCCTTGATTTTGAAATAACCCACACAAGGTAGTTATTGACAAATTAAAAGTTATGTCTTTTTTAATAGATGGCCAGACCAAGAATGGCTTGTGACTGAAAAGGCTCTTGGTGCTTAAGCTCAACTGTGTATCATCTTTAAAAACAAAACCATCATTGCTCAAGAGGAGTGTGTGTGTGTGTGTGTTTTACTAGCCATATCTGATTTCTTTGCAATACTCAGCAGTATTTTCCAGGCACTACATAATAGGCTTGGACCATAGCCACTGTCATGGTTGGTCTCAGAAACGGCAGCAGGATGAATGTGGCTGTCGGGGGTGGAAGACTGAGAAGTGACCAGGCAGGCACAAAATATCATTGGGACAGGATGGCTTCACCTTAGTCATTGCAATTGAAATTGCTGTTGAAAATAAAACAACTCATGTCTATTTCTATTCCTTTTTGTTGTTGTTTGAAGCAGGGTTTCTCTATAGCCTTCGCTGTCCTGGAACTTGGTCTGTAGATCAGGATGGTCTCAAACGTAGAGATCCACCTGCCTCTGCCTGCATAGCACTGGGGTTAAAGGCACACACCACCACTCCCAGCTCTGTTGATAATTTTTAAAAAGACTTTTTATTAGCAGCTTATGATTCTTACTTCGAGTCTTCCTGGATGTTTGAGAGCCATGCTTGTAAGACTGAAGTCCTATTAAATCATTTATAAAGAACCCTAGGTCTATAACAAGACAGTGTAATTCAGTCCTGGTAATGGTCATTTGAGTTCTGTAATATGATGTTGGCCAGAAGCCATACAGGACTTTAGGTGTGCCCCTTCCGTGTGTATTCTTTTACAACAATGGCACAAGGGCTAGACAAGCAATGACATAACTTGCTTAGCTCTCTTCACTAGCTCTCTGTTTAATACCAGAGTGTCAGTATATGTAGTTGTGCAGTTATTAATTAAAAACCTGAATTGTCACACCCACAGAAACTCTGTAAAGATATGATAAGCCATTCTCAGGTACCTGTCTAAACTGTGAAGTCTTTTTGCCAAATTTCAGTCTTCTTTTCCTTGTATGGTAAGGTTAACTTGATTTTTTTTTGTTTTGTTTTTCTCAATGAGACTAGAAATACTGTTCTAAGGACCTGATACTTGTCTTTGTGTCTGTTTCCCTCCTTCCTTGCAGACAGCTTTTCTTATCATGCAAATGATTGTTCCATTGGTTGGTTTCATTGTAGTTCTTAATAGTTTAACCATGATTTAGTGAAAAGTACAAATAGCTGTGTCTATATCTCTAGGGAATAACTAAGTGTTATGAATAACATTCTTTTTTTCCCTCATGTTGAAACGTAAAAACTATTTAAAAACATTTTGTAGCTGGGCTGTGGTGGCACATGTCTTTAATCCCAGCACTCTGGAGGAAGAGGCAGGCGAATCTCTAGTCTGTGTGAGTTCTAGGACAGCCAGAGCTATACAGAGAAACCCTGACTTGAAAAACCAAACCAAACAAACAAACAAAAAGACACAAACAAAAAACCCATTTTGCTCTTGTTATTTGGACAGTTATATACAAACATTTAGAATGGGAGAAACAGCTTCAAGGTAGATGTTGAAGGACTTGGGCTTTTATGACTCTGCTTACTAGTTGCGTTTAACTTGCCAAATATCTTTGTTTCAAAGATATACATCTACACTTAGGTAATAGGGAAGAATTTTATAAAATAACCAGAAACTTAAAAGTTATAAATAAATAAAAAGTTTTATATTTCTTGGCTTTTAATTTCAAAGGTTTTCATAAAGTACAGGTAATGTTTCTATAATAACTCTTTCCCATTTCAATGTTTATCTTTAGAGAAGTGGCAGATTTTCAGCTTTCTGTGGATTCCTTAATAGAAGACAACAATCACAAGTCACAACTAGACACTCAAGATCAAGCCAGGAGACTGGCAGAGAAGGTATTTATCTCTAAATTATAATAAGCTTAGCATTTAAAGAAGAGCAGAGCTCTACAGGCGACCTCAGCTATAACGAACTAAATACAGTTTCTTTGTTCAAGACATCTTGAAAAATGTTTCAGTTCATTTTAACTGTATGCTATGAGGTTTAATGGTTTTCAAAGTAGTTGTAAAGAATTCCCTTTGTTGTAGTGTACTTTCTGTTGCTGTGGTAAATATGACCAAAAGTGACTTAGAGAGGAAAGGGTTTATTTGCCTAGGTAACAGTCCATCACTGAGGGAAGACAGGGGCTTAAGCAGCTCCCCTGAAGGAGTGCTTGCTGTTTGGCCCTTGGGCTCCTGCTTAGCTTGCCTGTTTATACAGCTCAGGCCCATTTACCTAGGGATGGTGCCACCTACCGTGGGCTGGGCCCTCCCACATCAGCCATCAAACTTTCTCACACACAGGGTCATGGGACAGTCTGGACAGTGAGGTTCCTTTCCTAAGGTTCATGTCAGGTGGACAATAAAAAATAATTAGCACACTTCATGTACTAACATTGGTATTATTTTTTTAAAAGATTTATTTATTTATGTGAGTACACTGTAGCTGTCTTCAGACACCCCAGAAGAGGGCATCAGATCCCATTACAGATGGTTGTGAGCCGCCACGTGGTTGCTGGAAATTGAACTCGGGACCTCTGGAAGAACAGTCAGTGCTTTTAACTCCTGAGCCATCTCTCCAGCCCATGGTGTTATCTTTTTTATTAGCCACGGGACTGAAATGTTAATTACATTTTATAGGTTGAAATTGTATAAATTTTTGTTTGTTTGCTTGGTTGGTTTGGTTTGGTTTGGTTTTGGTTTTCCAAGACAAGATTTCTCTGTGTAGCTCTGACTGTTGCTCTGTAGACCAGACTGGCCTCGAACTCAGAGATCCACCTGCCTCTGCCTCCCAAGTGCTGGAATTAAAGGCATGCATGACCATCACCCAGCAAAACTGTATAAGCTTTTAAAAAGAGATTTACTTACTTCCCTGCAACTGGAGTTACAGACAGTTGTGAGTGCTAGCAGTAGAGCCCAGGTCAGTGAATGAATGCTCTTAAGATCTGAGCCATCTCCCCAGCCCCCTGGATAAAGGCTTGAATCTAGGAAAATAAGCATGATATATTAGAACTGTGGGTTACAACTTTTTAAAGGAAGTTTTTGAGAAGAGCATTAAAAATATGAGGAGAAATAATGTATATGGAAGGATCACAGAGAAGTTGTAGTTAGAAAACTCAGTAAACTTTCTTGTATTTCTTAAGTTCTTACTCATAGGTCGAGTAGATTGAGTGAATGACCAAATCTAAATTGTTTGCTTCAGACTCTGACATAAAGCATGTTGGAAAAGTTTTTTGTTTTTTTTTTATGAATAAGGTTATATGTTGCTCAAAGAACTCTAAAAAATTGGAACAGTGAAAATCACTATTAGAAAAATATGTGCATTTAAAAATAACTACTAAAGGAGCTTTGATAACAGAGTGATAGTGATTTCATTATAAGATCCCCTGTTTGGAGTTTTTGTTTTTTTTTTTTCTAAATCAGGTGTATACCAGGAGTAAAATTAATCTAATTGCAACACTTAACCACTCCATGTCTTTTAAGTTCTCAGAAATCGATTGGTTGCTCTTCAGTGACAGCAGGCATCTCGAGTTGCATAGACTATCAAAGGGTTCGAGTGAACACTCGAAGGGCCGACAGACTCTGTAAGGCTTCACTCTGTGTTTCGGTGCATGCGCTTTTTAGCAGCAGGTCCCGACACGATGGCCTATTTGTGGCTTTCATGAAAGGTGAAAGAGATAAAGTGTTCACTGTGTGATAGATGGAGAAATTTGAGGTGAAGGGACAGTAAAAGGGAGGGAGAGACTGAACGGCATTTTAGTGAGGAAAAAAGAAAAGAAAATGTGTTTGTGTGAGAATGGCGGAACAGAGAACACTGGCTAAGCCCCTGGTCCAGCTGTAATGCCTGAGAACTCAGTCACCTGCTGACTTGTGAGCCAGCTCCTGCTGTTAGAACTTTGTGTCTCATGAGGTCGGTTCTAGAATGTCACCTGCTTTCCGTGGTTTTTCAGCTTACGTGTGATAGAGTGGTGACAGCCATCAGTGTCGGTCCAAGGACTCTACATTTCAAAATAAACAGAGAATTATTAACAAAGGTAAGCCTGGCACACAGTCTATTCTGTGCTCCCTCACTGTGTGAGCCGCACTGATCTCCAGCTCCAGAACTTGTTACTCCTCAAAACTCGTGCACATGCGATCGATTCCTTAGTCTGACTGCAGCCTTAAGTTAATAGGCTTCAAGGTTTATATAATTTTCTTGGTGCCTGACTGTCAGCTGCTGACCTGTGGGTTGTTGCAGTTCTGTTGGGCTCTTCCTTACAGCCTTCTGTTTATGCTTACTTGACCAATGGCACTTGTGCTCTCATCTCTAATTCACTTCAGGGTTTATAGCGTCTGTCTTTCCCACTGTTCTGTCTCCATGTTTTCACATAGTGGCTGATGCATCATAGATGCCAGATGAATAACTGTTAGCTGAATGAATAAATGAATGAATGAATGAATGAATGAATGTGCTCCGTGTTAAGAGAAATATATTGGTTTCTACTCCCTGGTAATCTATAATTTATTGGAAGCATAAGGCATCAACTGGAGAGACCATGAGGTAGCTTTTTCGTTTACTAAAACAGTGAATATTAAAGTTAAAAGGTTAAGTCAAGTTCATTTTGTTCAATGTTTTAAAGTTATAATGCATAATTTGACCTATTTTTGGCATACTTTTGGCTATATTTTTTTAAAGAAATATAGCTCACTGGTAGGTTGTTGAGGCTTAGTAAATGTGGCAGTCTTGAATTGAAAAATAATTATAAAGTCAAAAGTTCTCTGTGAGTGTTCTAAGTTACCAGGGACATTTGGAGAAAGAGACACTACAGGATGTAATAGGCTTAGCAAAAGCAGCAGGGTGATCTGCTAGACTCTGCTAGACTGACTGCAGAGCAGCTTCCCAGAAGTTCACACACACCAAAATCTCTTATCTGATCTACGAGTTGTCTTAAGCAACTACCTAAGCAAACACAGACATTATAAGAATTCCAGGTTTGCCAGGAATGTCTTATGACTGAGGTCATACAAAGGCTCTAAAATTCCCAAGGAAGAATTTCCCATAAATCTGAGATAACAATCACTGCTTATTTACAAGAGATCACTTTCAAGGCTAAGTGGTCATCCCTCCAGAGTAAATGCCAGGTGCCATGGCTCTTGTAAAATTCTGCTACATCTCTGAATGTGGACTCTTTCAAGGGTTTTTTTTTTTAGATTTATGTATATGAGTACACTGTCACTGTTTTCAGACACACCAGAAGAAGTCATTGAATCCCGTTATAGATGGTTGTGAGCCACCATATGGTTGCTGGGAATTGAACTCAGGACCTCTGGAAGAACAGTCAGTGTTCCTAACCTCTGAGCCATCTCTCCAGCTCTCAAGGATTATTTTAAATCTCACACCTTTGCTCCTCAGTCCTTAATGCTTCTGAATAGAGTTAGAGTTTTTTCAGATCATTGGGATTTTATTTTTTCAGTCATCTTTCATTCTGAAGTAAGTCAGCTAGTCAAAATCCACCCCACAGATGAGGACATTTATTTTGAGTTTGTTAAAGCAGTACCTACAACCTGTTAGTGTACTTATCTCCCAGGGCCTACTACTCTTCCCTGCAGGGTCTCAACATATAGCCAAAGCCAACCTCAAGCACAGAATTCTTTTGAAATCATTCCATGGCAATTCACTGAGTATATCATTTATCACTTTTAAATAGTTATTTTATAGTTATTTTCTGATTTGTGGAAGTGGAAATGAATCTTGCCAAATATGCCTTCCATACTTTTAGCCCTTGATAGCAATATTGTCCTTCTTTTGTTTTCCCTTATGTTGGAGGGGGAGGGGTAGAATTTTACCTTTAAAGCTACTTTAGCTGAAAGACATAAGGTGTATATTTCCAGGAAAATGCATGTTTATGTAATAATTTAAAATTTCAGTGACCATGGACTTTATACTTCATTTCAGTTAAGAAACTGTAGAATTTTATCAGTTGTATTAGTTACTACAAATATTTCCATAGCTAGGTGAGGTGGAAAATCCGTGATGATGTAAAGAACTCTTATTTGGGTACCACACTTAACACTTGCCAATGACTTGAAGTCATTTGTAGGAGAGTCTGTAACATCTACTGATGCTTAATTCAATTAATAGGGAGAAAAGAAAAAGATTTAAGTCAAGTTCTATTTGCATTTTTTAAAATATAGACAAAACCTTATTTTCTTAGATTTATCTCAAAAATCCATGGTGAATAAAATCACATTTTTTTTATTTGCAAATACAACTTTGCATGCTCTACCAAGAGGAAGAGAAACTGTTTGTACCTATGGGTAGGGGATACATTCAAGCTGCATTTATTTTATGAACTCATAGAAATAGTGATTTTACTACTAAAGAATTGACCAGGCAAGTTGGCAAATTCCTAAGAGTCCTGCTGACAGGCCAAAGAGAACAGTCAAGCAATAGATTTAGAAAAGAGAAAAGACGTATGCCATGCATAGGAAGGAGAGTGACAGCAGAGTAGCAGCCGATCAGAGTATCCATCGAGTTCCTTCAGCTCCAATATCGGAAAGCTCAGACTTCATTCTGAGTATTTACATGAGTACAGCTTACACTCACACATGCGTGTTGGTAAATAAGATTTACCAACTAAATAAATCTAATAAGATTTTAGTGCTTTTATCTATTAGAGCACAATGGAACAATAGTACCTCCTAGACATTTTGAAGTTAAAAAAAAGTTCATTTGTAATTGATAGCTTCTAGAAAAGAGAAAGTTAGTTTTCTTCAAAGGTGTGGCCCTGATAGGTTGGACATGCTCCACTGGAGGCCCACACACCAGAGAGTGTACAGGCAGCATTATGTAGAATCATGGGTTAAAAACCAAAATGAGAGGCAGAGCCCTTCTGTGTAGCCTAGCCTAGCCAATAACTCAGTTCATCCTGTCTTGGCCTTCCTTCTGAGTTGCCTCATTTCTTGACTATATTAAGTAATTCTTGATAATAAAATTTTTGCCATACACTACATTTTTAAAGCCCCAGATGAAGTTGGCAATGCAAATCCAACAAGAGTAAAAACAATACTTTATAACAGTACTTTCAAATCAAATAATTGGGAGGCTGGAAAGATGGCACCAAGGTTAAGAGTACTTGCTCTTTCAGTGGATCCAGATCAATTCCTAGCACCATCTGTGCCATTAGCTCCCAGGGACCCTGCCTACTCTTTTAGCCTCTGCAGGCAACAGGCACCGTGTGGTCCTCTAGCATACATGTAAACACTCATACAAATAAAAATAAATAAAATTACACATAAGAGAATCTTTTAAAAACAAATAGAAACCCGCATAAAACCATGCATTGTAACCTATACAAAAATGAACTCTGAACTATGCTGTAGTTCTGTGTTACTAAATAAAAGTTAACTTAGACTATGTCATGGAAGTTTCTGTCAGGTTTTATCTTCCATCTGTAGAGCCAACAGGCATTTAACTACATATTCTTATATAATTACATATTCACTAACTCTACTTGCAGTCTTGAGTTAGCACAGAAGCACCAACAGCAGGCATGCAGTAACTAGCACATTCTCTTGACTGGAAGAATTTTTGCTATTTGACTTCTTATCTCCTATGTCTCAGGCTGGCCTTGAACTAGAGGTGAGGCCAATGATGACCTTGAATTTCTGATCATCTGTGCAGTGCTAGAGTTGGAACACACAGATCTGTACATTCAAGGAAAGCGCTCTTATCAACAGAGCTATTATGACCTTAGGAAAATTAACATCTGCTCCTCATTTGTGAGCACAGCGCTCACCTCTGAAGCTGTGAGGATTAAATCAGTTAATAATATAAAACCCTCTTCACTGTCTCTGTAACATAGTCTTTACTCAGTAACTGGTTTGATCCTGCTTTTGGCTCTTGGATTACTCTTTCCATGGAACTTTTGGCAGTTAGCCTAACCTCACAAAGCTTCAAGTTCCTGATCCCTAAGTGCCACCAGTGGCTACTGTACTGTTGAGTGGACTAAATCCGTAGTCCTGGAGTAGCCCATCACACTTACCTTACACATTGTGGTGCTCTAAGAGGAGCTAGCAGCAAGTGATGTTGGTACTAGAGCCGCTGCAGCTGCTGACAGTTCTATACAATTCTAAGAAGGAACGAGTTAACACCATTTAGTTTTCAGTAATACAGTAGTTAGGAATGTTTGTTTGTTTGTTTATAAATAAATAAATCCCACTAAATTCCACTCCTGTTTTTTCAGGCAGTGTTGCAACAGGTAACTGAAGATGGTTCAAAATATGGGTTAAAAAGTGAACTTTTCTCAGATCTTCCCCAGAAGAGGATTGTGGTTGAATTCAGGTGAGTGACTCTAGATCTTATGTGCTGATTGACCCAGCTGATAGGACGGAGAAGAACATACCTTGGTGATTGAGTTTTCACTGAATTACGCATGGAAAGTTGAAGATGTGTGACATTATGTTATCTTGTTAGGATCATGGTGGATCGATCACTAAACCGTGAATAAAAATGACAAAAATCAATATTTTATGAATCTAGTATGGGTTTGCCTTTTCCTTTTTTTGGACAGGATCCCCAGAGTTCCAGGCTGGCCTTGAACTGGAGTTGTAGCCAGTGGTGACCTTGAACTTCTGAGCTTGCACCTCCTGAGTGCTAGGTTTATAGGCACGCACCACCACACCACATTTATGCAGAGCTGGGGTTGAAACACAAAGACTTGTTCATGCAAGAGAGGTGCATGCATGTCAGGGAAATACTTTGTTAAGTCAGTTCTCTCCCTTGTCTTTTATTTGGGTGCTGAGAATTGAACACAGATTGCCAGTCCATTTACTATGGTTTGTTTGGTTTTTTTTAAGAACTCATTTTTCACTTTAGTTAATTTGTAAGGCAGTTCACTACTATATTAAGATAAATGTAGTGTTATGCATGCGGAAGTCAGAGGACACCATGGGTGTATGTATGCTTAGCCTACCTTGTCTGAGAAAGGGTTTCTTGTTTGCCTCTGTGTATGTCAGACTGTGTGCTTTCAGGGATTCTCCCTTATCTACCTCCTGTCCAGAGAGGAGCACTGGGATTACACCTGATAGCACACCCAGTTTTTGCCAGGGCTCTGGGAGTACAAATACAGATTCCTGTCATTATGTGCCAAGGATACTTAGTCCGATCCGTTATCAGTAGCATCTGAGGGTTTTGGTTTGGGGTTTGGGTTTTTTTGTCTTTTTTGTTTGTTTGTTTGTTTTTCAAGACAGGGTTTCTCTGTGTAGCTCTGGCTGTCCTAGAACTCACTCTGTAGACCAAGCTGGCCTCGAACTCAGAAATCTGCCTGTCTCTGCCTCCCAAGTGCTGGGATTAAAGGTGTGTATCACCATGCCCCAAGTTTTTAATTTGTTTCTACATAGTCTTCAGATAAATTTCTTATATATTATAAAAAACATCCAATACTTAAACTGTCACAAAATAATCAAAACTGTAAAGGAAACATTAATAACTAACATCTTCACAGTGTAGCTGACTAGTTGACAGTTCAAGAAAATTACCAAAAATATTTATCTTCCAAAAGATGAAGAATCCTAACGAACTACTTCCTCACTTAGAAAGGCAGGACTCCCTAGAGTGCTCTTTGTTCCTCTGCATTTACTTCTGGGGACAGTGTGGTGCACATGCATGTACACATGTCCTGTGAAGACCAGATGTCCACTCTGGGTGCTTCCTCAGGTGGTGGTGTTCCTCAAGTGCATCCTCTTCCATTCTGAGACAGGTTCCCTCACTCCGCCTAGAGCTCACCGATTAGGCCGCCATGGCTGTCTGCCAGTGAGCTGCCAGGAATACACTTTCCTCTTTCTCTTCACACTGATATTATAGCAGCATACCATCAAGCCTGGCCTTTGTACATGGGTTCTGGAGATCAAAGACAGGGCCACATGCTTCTCGGGCAAGCAGCTTTACTGACTGAACTATCTCCCCAGCCCTCTCTGACATTTTAAAAAAAGCTATGGGAAATGTCTCGTGTTTACTACTTCGTTTTTGTTCCTCAAGTAATTTTTAAAAATTTAGTTATGATTACAAATTGGACAGTCAGATAATGGGTTTTCCAAATTGCACACGTACTCAGATTCTAAGGGCAGACACTGGAAGACGTAAAACCCTTTATAACTGAGGCCATCTGCTGAGGTGATTGCCCTGCCCATAGGGCAGCACGCATCTTTGTATCGTAGCATTTAAAACTGAGTTTAGAGATTTGTGCGTATGACAAAGAGAAAGAGGACTTCAAGCAACCCTTCATGCTGGAGGACAAAGACCGTAAGAAGCAGTCCTCGTCCTGGTAGGCATGCTGTGTGGTGCAGAGCTCAGTGTGTCCAGAACCCAGGCTGCAGTGAAGTTCTGCAGGGCAGCAAGGCAAGCATTGCTGGAAACCCTGCAGACCCATTATGTGTTTGATCCTGAACAGGCCTTCTGAAACGTGTACTCCAACCTCTTTTGCCCAAAAAATTCAAGATTTTTAACTTACACGTATTTGTTTGTACATGTGTGAGAGAGCATTTGTATGGGGGTCAGAGGACAAATGTGGGAGTCACTGCTCTCCTCTGAACATGTGGGGACTCAGGTGATCAGGCTTGTGGGCCGGCATCTTCACTGAACCATCTTACCGGCCCCGCCTAAGGATTTTTATAAACCCTTGGGGATATAGGTAGATAAGATATAAAACAGGAGTATAAATTAGCATTTAGTGACAACATATCGTAATTTATTTTAAAAATAGTAATTTACATAAAAATTTAATACCATTTGCTAATTTGCGTACTAATGTGACAGATATGTTTATTTTTATACAAAGAATTAAACCTTAATGTTTGGTACTATAGAACATAGAGTTTCTCTCCAGCACTTTTATCTCCTTAATCTTAAAATAATTTGTTTTGTACGTGTGCCATTTCTGAATATCAGACTACATTATAGATCACACAATCCATAATTGTTGATCAGAAATAAGGTGATTCTTCTCAAATTCTAATTCATTCTTACAGTTATGGAATTGTCAAAAGCCCTGCTCCTTAATTATGCCAATCCACAGACATTGTCTATGCATTATCTCGTTCATTCTCAAAATTTTTGTTATTAAAATAAAATATTCTTGCAATTTTTGCAGTTCACCTAATATTGCCAAAAAATTTCATGTTGGACATTTGCGCTCCACCATCATAGGTAAGTGTTTCCTTCAACAGGAAATACTAAACAAGGCTTTGGTGATTCAAATAAGAATGGAGTATAATGGTCTTGAGTTTAAATAAAAAGGAAGGGAAAGGAAGGCTCCCCAAAATGTTAATTTATATGACCATAATGCTAAGTAAATGTTGCAGTAAATTGGAAAATGGGTTTATAGATTAAAAACCAAAATTTATTTCAACAGAAAAAGACTCAGAAATTAGTTTTCAATGGTATGTGTGTTGTGATTTTTAACTGTTATCCTTATGGAAAACTAAAAGAGACAAAAAATAAAAATCATCACAAATTATTTCTGTGGGATTGGCAGAAATATTTCAGGTTTTTTTTATTCACATATTTTTTTTTGTTTTAAATAAATTCACTCTCAGCACTTAACGGTAATTTTCAAGACTAAAAATTTCTCTAAGAAATTTTAGGAATACTAAAACTACTTCATAGTTGTAAAGCTTCAGTGTATTGTATGCTTTTTAAAATGTGTGTGTGTGTGTGTGAGAGAGAGGGGGGGAGGGAGGGAGGGAGGGAGAGAGAGAGAGAGAGGGAGACAGAGGGAGAGAGAGAGAGGGAGAGAGAGGGAGGGAGAGAGAGAGGGAGAGAGAGGGAGGGAGGGAGAGGGAGGGAGGGAGGGAGACAGAGACAGAGACAGAGACGGAGACAGAGACAGAGACAGAGAAAGAGAAAGAACTGACCACAGAATCCAGACGTGGGTGTTGATCCACCTGGAGTTTGAGTTCCCGGTGGTCATGAGCTGCCCAGCCTGTGTGGGAATGGAATTCTAGTGTTCTCTAGAGCATCAAGCATAGCCAACATAACCACTGAGCTCAGGCTCTGCCCTCTAACTGCTTAAATCGTTTGCAGTACTGTAATTCACAACTCAGCTTAGAATTATACAATATTAGAATTGGAGTTCATTTATTAAGTATACAGCGAGTAAAAGAATAAATAAATAAATAGCAAGACAGAGAAAGACAAATTGGATGGTGAGAGAAAAAGCATAAAACCCAAACATGGTTAAGTCTGACGCTCAAAACATTCAGCAGAAACTCAACTGGTAAATTCTTTTAAGACAGCCAGCTAATAGAGCTCCCAACTGAGCGTCTCCTCAGCTGAGACTTCCAAGTATAAGAACAGCTACAGCCAGAGGTAATGTCCAGTCAGACCCTCACCACTTCCAGCTGAACCAACCTTCGATGTTGTGGTGGTCAGCTCAAGTTTCCCATTGAGCCTGCTGAGTTTCTTGTTGCTGAACTCAAACCTCTCCTTCTTTCCTATAAGTGCTTTTATGTCATAGGATAAACTTGTGTTGGAGATGATTTACTTCAGCTCTTTGTAAGGACAGCATTTATACCCATGAACTGGACGCTACTCTTCCCCCCATGTCACAGAGTCAGGGAACCAGCCCATTCTCAACGAGCCAACATGCTCTGGTCTGCAGTGGGGACAGAGATGGTTTCTCAGTGAGTTTGAACATCACATGACAGTTTACAGATATGATGTACATTTTCTCCACTTAATGCAGCTCTGTTTAGTAAGTATAATTAGCTAAGATTTGTGTAGAAGAAAATCACGCATAAGAAGTAACTTTCCTAAAATCACATGGATAAAGTATTTGTGGCTGGGATCTAAGAGTCCAATTAGGAGCCATATACACATATTTCGGTGTATTTGTGACATAACAGTATGCTAAGAAAAGTAGATAAGCCGGGCGGTGGTGGCGCACGCCTTTAATCCCAGCACTTGGGAGGCAGAGGCAGGAGGATTTCTGAGTTCGAGGCCAGCCTGGTCTACAAAGTGAGTTCCAGGACAGCCAAGGCTACACAGAGAAACCCTGTCTCGAAAAACCAAAAAAAAAAAAAAAAAAAGTAAAAAGCCGGGCGGTGGTGGCGCACGCCTTTAATCCCAGCACTTGGGAGGCAGAGGCAGGCGGATTTCTGAGTTCGAGGCCAGCCTGGTCTACAAAGTGAGTTCCAGGACAGCCAGGGCTATACAGAGAAACCCTGTCTCGAAAAACCAAAAAAAAAAAAAAAAAAAAAAAGAAAAGTAGATATACAAAGCAGATGAAGACGATGGTTCTTCTTGCCGTAGAACTTTGTTAATTTGGAAGCTGTGGAACCAGAGGTGCTTGCAAGGAAGGAAGATGCTATAATTCACATTAGACTTGTTATATTTATGACCTTGTTGATTTGTGACAGGAGCTCATTTGTAGCCCAAGTTAGCCTGGAACTGCTATGTAGTCCAGGCTAAGCATGAACTTTTAGCAGTCCTCTTGCCTCAAACTGCCAAGTGCTAGGATTATGAGTGTTTGCCAACAAGCCACTATATTTAAATCAGGAAATGATTTATTATAGAATATAAAGGACTTTAGTCCTTTGGGAGGACTAAAGAGATTTTTAATTGCACTGACATGAGTGACTCAGAGGAGTATCCCACAGATGTTAGTGGCCAAGGGAGAACCTGCCTCTTCTGCCATTGCTTCCACGTTCTAGTACCACTGCATGATTCAGAAACTGCCACTGTGCATGTCATGTCTTCTGCATTCCATTACAGACAACAGAGGTCACACCATAGCCTGTCTTTCAGTTTGTTTTAGAGGTCATGACATGGTGCTGGAACCTGTATTAGCAGATGCCACTGAAGAGAGGGGAGAAAAACAAAACAAATGCCCCCAGAGTTTCATAACTGTTTGTTGGGGGGGAAGAAAAAACAAAACAAAAAAAAAAAAACAAAAAAAATAGAAGTAAGTCCTTTGCCAAATCACATGCAAAGTGTACTTGACTGTCCAATCTTAGAGGATTTCTGGAACCTAATTATAAGACACTCTGGTAACTGGGGAAGAAGATCCTTTAGGTTTCCAGCTTTTGCAGTATGTGAAGGCAGGTAGAAGGTTGAGTAGACAGATACTGGACATCAACCTGTATCAGAAGAATATGCAAGTAAGGCTATGGAGCAGCGCATGCTCTTAGGGAGCAGGCTTGTGGGGGATGGATGTTCTCCAGTGTGTGAGAAGGTGACATGAGCTACTCAGAGAAGCAGAACAGTGTACAGCTCACATTCTTAGGACACAGACAAGTTATATAGTTTTCTTTAGGGTGGAGTCCACACATGTGCATGCAGGTGCCTACAGAGGCTGAGGTGTGTGTGTGTGTGTGTGTGTGTGTGTGTGTGTGTGTGTGTGTGCGCACAGGTATACATGAATGCAAAGCATCTGATCCCTTGGACTTAGAGTTGCAGAGAGCTGTGAGCTTCCTTATATGGGAGCTTGGAACCAAACTTGGGTCTTCTAGAGGAGCAGCAAGTAATCTTAACTGCTGCTAGACCATTTCTCTAGCCCCCCAAACAATTCATTAATTACTAAGATTCTGTTCTCTTTCATCCTTGGGATTAGCTAAGAACAGTAATTACTCTAATGTGTTTCTAAGTGCCAATAGTGATGCTGGTGAAAATTCTCTTCTCGTGAAAATTATGGGAACCTTGGGAATAACCTCTCTCTAAGTAATTCCTTACTTCATATCTTATACAAGTAAACACATGAATGCTTTAATAGAAAAGACTGAGTTTTATTAAACATAAAAATTTTATTTAAAAGTAGAAGTTTTGGGCTGGAGAGATGGCTCAGTGGTTAAGAGCACTGACTGTTCTTCTAAAGGTCCTGAGTTTAATTCCCTTGGCTCACAACCATCTGTAATGGGATCTGATGCCCTCTTCTGGTGTGTCTAAAGACAGCAACAATGTACTCACATACATAAAATAAATAAATCTTAATAAAAGGAGAAGGGGGCTGGAGAGATGGCTCAGCGGTTAAGAGCACTGACTGCTCTTCCAAAGGTCTTGAGTTCAGATCCCAGCAACCACATGGTGGCTCACAACCATCCGTAATGAGATCTAATGTCCTCTTCTGGTGTGTCTAAAAACAGCTACAGTGTACTTACATATAATAAATAAATAAATCTTTAAAAAAATAAATAAAAAATAAAAATAGAAGTTTTATTAAAAGGATTTTTCTATCTTATAACTTGATAACTTGAAGTATAAAATTTTAAAGCCAAAAATGGATAAGCTAATATAAGATTATATTTTATCTATGACTAGGAAATTTTATAGCAAATCTAAAAGAAGCTTTAGGACATCAAGTAACAAGAATAAATTACATTGGAGATTGGGGCATGCAGTTTGGTAAGTATGTTTGACATGCTTTTCATTTTATTATGATAAATTAATTGTTTAAATGCTTAATTGTTTCAAACACTATGTCACTTGGTCATCTGGATGAAATGTAGACAATCCCTGTTAGATAAAACAATGTAATATATCTGTGATACTAGGAATTGAACCTAGGGTCTCGTGTATACCAAGAGCATGTACTACCACTGAGCTATATCTGCCTGTCGACACCCATAGTCTATATAAACCTCACCATATAATTAATTGGCATATTTAAAGCAGTACCTAATAAATTAGCATACTTAACACATACACCAAGCCTTTAGTAAAGAAGAGCATCTTACCTTTATTGGCTAAACGTAGCAATGAATACACAGAGAAGAAATAAGTCTCTAGCTATATATTCCAATCTTGGCCACAGCCTGCCATTTTTAAATCTCATGAGTTCTAACACCTCCCCACCTCCTCACCCCCACCCCCTACCCCCCACACCCATACCCACACCCACACCCAGACATCCTTTGAGACTTGGGATCTGTTACTATGAGTGAGTAGCCCTGAGGTCAAACAAAATGTGATGCCTTAGCTTTCTCTTGAACTCTCCATTGGAATAGGTGGCGGTCAAAGGAAACAAAAGGAAAAGGGTGAGAGTTGCATGCCATAAATCATGTCTAAGGTCACTCACAGTTTCTTCAGAAACACTGTGGTCCATATAACCTAGTCATGTAGGTATGAGGAGGCCAAAGCAGGTGAAGTTGTTAATGTTGTGAGGGACTGCTTTCACATTGAATACAATCTTGTATTGTTTTTAAGATGGAGCTATACTGCTATATTTTATGACAGAGAGATGTGTCCTTTGCAAATCACCATATTCCTAGAAGGCAGATCTTCTCTGTAAAAGTCGAGTTTTATCCTTCTGTCCCCAAGCTCCCAAGATAATGACTCTGAGACTCCAATTATATTTACAAATAGCTTGGCTATAAGCTTTGGCTGTCCTCCAACTAGCTCATTTATCATCCCACTATGCTATTCTAATTCTACCATGTGGCTGGTTACCTCAGCTCCCATGCTTCTGTCCTCCTCCATGTTCCTGGGAGGATCCCTGTGCTTCTCTATCCACTGCCACATGTCCCACCTCCTATTTTCTTTCTCAACTCATTGACCATAAGCTTTTTATTGATGCCTATAAGAGACACTCTCTACACTCAGATAGGATTTGTGTTGCAGCACTCTGTGTGCTTTTTTCTCCTCAAGACGCCAATTTCTTGAGGGTATAGGCTATGCCTTAATTAGTTTTGTATCCACTCAGTGATGAATGGCTCTGTTTACAGTACTAATAACAGAGCTAGGTAATGTTGTAAACTTTCTCCAATAGTGTATAGTTTCCAGAGAAGCTTTTTCTTAAGAGGTTTATCATAGCCTTCTCTTATGAGTAGTATTATTTCAGTTACTAAAAATGTTTCCAGACCTTAAAAATAGAGCTTAAACCTGTTCATAGTCTGCTCACTATAGAAGACACAGAGAACAGCCCTCTGTTTCAAAAATCCACTCTCAGTATATCAGCTGGTAGTCAAAGGTTTAAACTCCGGATACAATAATCAAGACTTTCTAGATAGCATCCACTGTTTATTCCTTTGACTGGTCTAAACAAGTTACAGCAACAGCAGTATGTAACGAGTAGTCTTCAGATTCTGGCTGCAGGGTTTTCAGTAGTATTTTCCTAGAAAGGAATTATGTGATTAATGGTCTGCCAGCATCCCTTTACAGCTATCAGTGTAGAATTAATATTCTTTCTGCTCTCCCATTTGAGAGTCGGCACATTATTGCTGTGCACAGATCTAGCTTTTCAACTTATATCAGACTGAGTGTTAAATGGAGCAGTCTTACTTTTTCCAACTTTTTAGTACACACTTCGAATCCTTCCACATTCTGCTTCCATACCCTGAATCATAATCACATTTGTTTTTCTTTTAAAATACACAGAACTTTAGTCATCTTTCTCGCTGTTCTCTAGGATCTCGAATATTGCATACTCTCATGTGCAATAGCATTCTACTCTGTGCCGACTCTCATTTAGAACAATGAGCATTGGTTCTGATTTAAGAAGGCATGCAGTTCCATGGTGTTGGGGAAGATGCAGGAACGGGCAGTAGCTGGTCGTACTGTTTTTGCAGTCAGGGTGCAGAGTGCAGATCTGAGAAGTCCATCTTCTTGTAGAATTATACCTGTTTCTCACCATGACTGTTCTCTACTATTTTATTTTGTAATTTTTTTTTATTCATTCATTATCTAAATAGGTCTGCTGGGAACTGGTTTCAAGTTGTTTGGCTATGAAGAGAAGCTCCAGGCTAATCCTTTACAGCATCTCTTTGATGTAAGTTGGTTAGATAACCATAATAGGGATTTTCCCATAAAGGCTGACTCGAGGACACAGTTTTCTCTCACTATACACGTACCCTAAACAGCTTAGGGTGGATAAGCTTTTCTGTTCTTCATTTCTGGATGTGCTTGAATAGAAAGTATCTAAGTTTGATTGTTGTCAAGGGCAGGGCCACTTATACTGTTGTTTCATGAGAGGTGGATGTGTAAACCAATTCAGGCTGGGGGAAGAGGAGACTCTAAGGTTACTAGGTGCATTGTTTTGAGAGAGAAATGTGTGCATAAAACTATTATCCTGGATTTTGTCAGCTTGACACAAGCTAGAGTCATCTGAAAAGAGGGAATCTCAACTAAGAAAATGCCTCTATCAGATTGCCTGTGGGCAAGTGTGTGGGGTATTCTCTTGATTAATGGTCTACGTGGGTGGTACCACCCTGGGCAAGGGGTTCTGAGATTTATAAGAAAGCAAAGTAAGCAGGTCAAAAGGAGCAACTCAGTAAGCAGTCCTCCTCCATTGCTTTACTTCCTGCTTCCAGGTTCCTGCCTTAAAGTCCTTCCCTGACTTCCTCTCAGCGCTGGGCTATGATTGGAATGAGTAAACCAAATAAACCCTTTGCTTCCCAAGTTGCTTTTGGTCAGGGTGTTTTATTACAGCCATAGAACCCTAACTAGGACAGAAATTGGTACCAGGAGTATCACCTATCAGGGCCTGCCAAAAGCTCAAACAGCATTCCTAACTGCCACTGATATTTCAGGTATTATCAGCCCTACTTGATCATATGGTCCTTGTGGTAAAGCAGCCTGCACAGCAATCTGGGGCTGTTGAAGAGCCTCCTGTCCCATCCAGGTCCCACTCAAAGCTAGCAGCTTTCCAAGCCGCTTGGTATGTGGGTCAGAGCACCATACCCAAGGGAGGAATTTGTTGCCTCCAAACTCTGCTTAGGCCTACTAAAAGCACTGTACTTCCCTCAGCGGTGGGAGGGGCCAAAGGAACAACTTTTTCTTTGCTTTAGAAGGAAAATCTCTGCATCTCCACACCACCTAGTAATGTAGAAGGCATAATTAAAAAACATTTGATAGGTTAATAGCTGCACACCCTGTAGCATGTTTGGGCTAATGCTGTGACAGACCTGACGGTGTGTTCTGGAGGATTATGGAAGTGTTTGAAAATTTGAGCTAGAAAAGCCATTGACTACATGGAGCCCGATCAGCTATTGTGGAAACTTAGAAGATAAAGCTGAGAAAGGTGGTGTTGGTGGAGGCCTGCATGTGAAACTTCAGAAGGAAGTTTGAGAATTCCTCAAAGAATATCAGGAGAACTGTTTATTATAATATTTTGAATTAACAATCTGTGTGTCTGGTCAGTGGCTTTGAGGAATCTGCTGTGATTAAGAGACCAGAATCATTCAGTTGAAACATTCTTGTTTTATTGTCAGTCAGTCAGTGCTGGTTACCTGTTCATTACTGAGGGAAGCCAAGGCAGGAGCTGATGCAGAGGCCATGGAGGAGTACTGCTTACTGGCTTGCTCCTCTTGTCTCTTCCTATTTAGGGTGTTAATAGTGTTTGTTCATTCTTGTGTGCCTGCTTTTGCCTTTGAGTGCTGGGATTAGAGACTCCTTGTCACACACACCCTTTGTCTTCAGCAGCAGTAAAATCTGTTTCTGTGTAAAGGTTGTTGTTGTGATGTCTTGATACTATGTAAAGGTTTAGAAGCCTCATTGTTTTGTAATTTCTATTGCAGTCTATTCTACTACTTTAGTAGCCTTCTGGAATCATTCTTGTTTCAAGCTGGAAGTGAGTTATTTACAGCTACTAGGAAAAATCCTTGTAGTCCAGATGTATAACTTCAATCCTAATCGAAATATACTATTCATATTTATTGTTATATATTAATAGTATGTTCTGGATATTGAAAAAAATGATTTAAACTGCATTAAAAGTGACCCCTCAGTAAACCATCAGCCCCTTTCCAGTTGGATATAGAACTAAACCAAGGTTGAATTGTGCTAAAAATCCCTAAAATGCTGTTCCACATAATGCTTAAGGGCTCAAGTTGGACTGTAGTTACGCTTTCTAAGAAGTATTTCTGTTTGCCATCATTACCTGTTTAGCTGGTCTTTTGTAGATTAAAAGAATAGCTTTAAATTATTTCATTAAAAGTAGCTCCTGAACCACGTGTGCACAGGAATGGGCCGGGGTGTACAGGGGTGGTGGAGGGTGGGCTCCCAGAGCCCCACCTCCCACTGCTCAGCTATTTGCTACTGATAGTTCAGGGACCAGGGAGTCATTACTAGAGCTTAGTATACGATTCCAATACAGCAGTCACACAGATGGCCTTGGTTAAATGAAATGGGTCACAAAACCAGAGCAGAAGTCATGAATCTGGGACATGTAGAGAGGAACGGGCATTGGTAGTGGTGGGGGAGACAGATGAGGGAAGGGAAGGGAAAGTGCTGTTGGAATATATATAAGAATAAACAATAAAGAAAGCTGTGAAAGCTTCCATATATCTTTTATTTATCGGGTTAAGCCATGCTACTTTGATTAGCCTTTCTCGTGAACTTTCAAGAATGGCAAGTTGATTGTAACAAACAAGAAAGGATGCCAAACTGCCGGCTTATTGAAAGTGGCCATGTGGCCTCTTGGTTAACCTTCCACGGGGACTCGGGGTTGTATTGGGTTTCTTTTCTGTGGAGACAGCAGCGTATTATAATAATGTACTTAATGTACTTTTAGGTTTATGTACAAGTTAATAAAGAAGCGACAGATGATAAAAACATAACAAAATTGGCACACGAATTCTTCCAGCGACTAGAACTGGGTGACACGCAGGCACTGTCACTGTGGCAGAGATTCCGGGACTTGAGCATTGAAGAGTACACCCAGATTTACAAGGTACCCTGCAGTCGCTGTGCTCCCTTTCCTGGGTTGCTGGGCTAGTGCTGCTGCTTACAGCCTGCTGGTGTAAGCTGGTACTTAAGAGTAGATTCTAGCTTAGTTGAAAATTCAGTGGAATGGCGTTCTTGGGGTAGAAGCTAAAATACAGAACAACCGAGAGCAGCGCCAGTCAGCACTACTCTAGCCCTTACTCTCTTAAGGAACTTAACTTGTGAGATAGCACGAGATGCTGTAAAGGAGGCTGTGGAGTAGCGGGCACACTGAGCAGCTGCATGGAAGGAGCTAGCGAGCTAGAGGAGCTTGACGGACACCCTTCTCGGGGCTCTACTGCATCGTGTCTTCCAGTCCTGTAACCGTCCGCAGTTGCACGGTCCTGGCAGGTGCTCCTGGCTGCATGAGTACCTTTAGTGTGACTAAGGAACGGCCAGAGTAAATGCTCAATGCTATCTACTTCTGTTTACAAAGCCATAAGTACCTATAGTGAACAGCAAATACATTGTGAGGACTTGGCCAGATTGGTATGTGTGACACATTAGAAAGTTTAACTTCTATTTTTCCGATCTTTGTGACAGTTGGTAAGACAGCTTTAACTTTGTCTTAGTATAAAACAATTTAACTAACATTTTTCTTGTATTTCTAAAACTCAGCGTCTTGGAATATACTTTGATGAATATTCAGGAGAATCACTTTATCGTGAAAAATCTCAAGATGTCGTAAAGTTGCTTGACAGCAAAGGACTTCTACAGAAAACAGAGTATGATCCAGTTACTGTTTTTTCTTTTTCCTTAAGATTATGACTCACTAGGTGCCCTGGAACTCACTGTAGACCAAGCTGGCCTCAGACTCACAGAGATCTTCCTGCTTCTGCCTCTCAAGTGCTGGGACTAGAGGCGTGCGCCCGCACTCCCAGCCCCATGTGCTCTATGTTCGGGCTTTAGTCAAGTTATGTATATTCCTTGAAAGTGACGGTAATAGTCTCTGAGCTCTTTTGCCATTTGTCCTTTCTCTTGCCAGGTGTGGTGGCACAAACATTTAATCTCAGCACTTGGGAAACAGAATCAGGATGTCTGTAATCTGTATGCAGGAGTCTGAGATGGGAGATTCATTAGTTCAAGACTGGTCAGAACCATGCATCAAATAACGAGATGCCTTCTCATGTGCTGTATAACATCTTCATAGCCAAAATTTCAGATCACAGGAGTAAGGGAGGCACCTGTTATGGTTTTTTTTTTGTTTTGTTTTGTTTTTTTGTTTTTGTTGTTTTTTTTTTTTTTTTTTTTGGTTTTTGAGACAGGGTTTCTCTGTGTAGCCCTGGCTGTCCTGGAACTCACTTTGTAGACCAGGCTGGCCTCGAACTCAGAAATCCGCCTCTGCCTCCCAAGTGCTGGGATTAAAGGCGTGCACCACCACCGCCTGGCAGAGGCACCTGTTATGAAGTATGAAAACGATGCGACCTGCCCCCGGGTTACATAAATTAATCATGTGAAGACATGAAATAGAACACTTTTGTGGCTTAATGTTGCCTTTTTTAAAATTACTATTTTCTTTTTTTAAGTATTTTTTTATATTTATTTATTTACTTTATGTATATGAGTACACCATTGCTTTCTTCAGACACACCAGAAGAAGCCATCAGATCCCATTACAGATGGTTGTGAGCCACCATGTGGTTGCTGGGAATTGAACTCAGGACCTCTGGAAGAGCAGACTGTGCTCTTAACCACTGAGCCATCTCTCCAGCCCAAAACTACTATTTTCAAAAGTATCTAGACAACTTATGAAAATAGATATGCTATAACAGGCTTTCAGTGAGCGAGGTAGAGAAATCAGGGAATAGCATGAAAAATGAGGCAAAGTCAGATAATGGTAGTGCATCCTTGTTGGCAAGGTTGCCTTGCGTAGAATAGAATGAAAACAGTTTTGTGTTTTCATGCTGTTGTGCCCTGATGTTTTATGCATGTGTGCACTGGGGACCGTCCAGGTCAAGTGCATTAGTACACACAGCTGTGGTGAGAATTAACTATGCATATCACCTCACATTCTCAACCGTGATGTGAGCATCCTAACACATGAGAAACGGTTGTTGGAGTTTTCATTTTCACCACCTCCAGCTAACTTGACTGTTGCTTATAGCTTGGACTGACACTACTTACTGTTCTGTGAGCAATAAAAATAGCCTCTGCTTTGCCAAAAATGCTATAGATATTCTACCTGCAAAGTAGAATTAATGTGTTGACTTAGAGTTTTCCGCTTTCATTTTCTAGAAAGGGGAATGTTGTAGTAGATCTCTCTGGGACTGGTGACCTCTCTTCTGTCTGCACTGTGATGCGAAGTGATGGAACCTCTCTCTATGCAACCAGGTGCGTAGTGTCTGGGAGGATGAGCACTGCCCTCGGGACTTGACAGTCTCTGTCCTGAGATCAGTGCAGGGTATCAGTTTGTCCTCACATCCAATACAGAACATCCAGTTGCAAAAGAGAAACCTATTACTTAAATATTTAAAAAATATTTACTGGGTTTCTAGTTATTGACAGTTGCAATCCCAGAAAGATTTAATATGAGAAGAGTGGGACTCTAAATTTTATTCAATATCATGATCTGTGTAGAGCAGAACACATCAGTCTATGTTCCTTCATAATCATATGTTGAGTGTTTTTAATAAGTGCACACTCTCAGGAAATATATTCTAAAAACCAACCAAGCTAGGGTTCAATGGTAATCTCATGCATTAAAGACCACTTTACATGCATGTAAATGCCAAATAGGCTGAGGACGAAGTAGGCTCCTCCATGCGTCACCCATGGAAGTGAGCACTCATCGTTCATATATAAGAACTTCACTTTCTTTTTTTTTTATTATTTATTTTATTTTATTTTTTTAATTTACATTCCAAATCATTTCCCCATTCCCGTTTCCTCCCTCCCCGAAAGTCCCATAAGCCCCCTTCCCTCCCTCTTTTCTCCATTCAACCCCCTCTCCTTACTCTGTCCTGGCGTTCCCAGAACTTCACTTTCTACGCACACATGGGGGAGAAGGCAGAACAGTGAAACAGCCACCCAGCCATTGCAGGCAAAAGGTTCCAAGTAGCTCACAAACCACCATATATATTTCTTTTGTTTGTTGTCATTGTGGTACTAGGAATAAACCCAGATTATGAGTATGTTATGCAAGCATATTCCACTGACCTATGCCAAGAGCCATACACAGAGTACTTTTATAGCATAATGGTATTTTTGCTATTGAAACCATTATTATTATAAATAACTTGAGGCAACCAATGAATTTCCTAGTGACCCTTAAAGAATTCATCTCTTCTTTTTTTAAATTTTATTCTTTAATTTTTTTTTTTTACAGTCCAGTTGTTAGCCCCCTCCTGGTCCATCCGCCAACAGTTTCTCATCCCATTCCTCCTCCCCTCACCCCCACCCCGTCTCCAAGAGGACGTCCCTACCCCGACTCCCATCCCACCAGACCTCCCCACTCCCTGGGGCCTCAAGTCTCTTGATCATTAGGTGTGTCTTCTCTCACTAGGGGCAGACCAGGCAGCCCTCTGTTGGGGGGGGGGGTGTCTCATATATGCTAGTGTATGCTGCCTGGTTGGTCGATCAGTGTCTGAGAGATCTTGGGGATTCAGATTAGTTGAGACTGCAGGTCTTCCTATGGGGTCACCCTCCTCCTCAGCTTCTTCCAGCCTTTTCCTAATTCAACCACAGAGATCCCCAGCTAAAGAATTTATCTCTTTTTAGCATTTCTCTTCATCAGTTTCCTGCAATTGAGTTAATGAGAAAAACTGGAATATCTAAGAGATATGTGTGTGTACACATATACACACAGGTATATATATATGTATACACACACACACAAACAACTTCATTATGGCAACTGATTATTGCTAGACATATTAAAGAATCCAAGCCCTGTACCAGTTTGCAAACATTTCCATTCAGAACAGAAATCCCTGTGAGAAAGGCTTAGTGGCAAATGCCTTTAATTTCAGTACTTTGGAGGTAGAAGCAGGTAATTCTTGAGTTCAAGGACTGCCTAGCCTACACAGAACTCCAATTCAGCCAGTGCTACTTAGTGAGAGTCTGCCAAATAAATACATTACATAGATAGGTAGATAGATAGATAGGAACCTGCCAAATAAATACATTGCACAGACAGACAGACAGACAGATTTTTTGCTTGGATGTGAATATATTCTTCATGCAGTACCTGAATCATGAAATGGACAAATGATCATTTACAATACCTCAAAGGATATAAAAAAAGTTTCCATCTTGTCAATATCTTCACATTCAGCACTTGAATAATCTTTGATGTTAATAAGTTTTGATTTTTTATTATTTTAAATATGTTCAAAATACGTATTTTATGTAATTAAAGATAAGAATTTTAAATAGAATTTTTCTCTAAACATTTATTTTTACTTTTTAGTTATGTATATATCTGTATGTGAGTATGTATATATATGAGTCCTGGTTCTAGAAGAATTTATTGGATCCTCAGGAGCTATAATTATATCAGTTGTGAGCTGCCTTTCTTTTTTTTTTTTTTTCGGTTTTTTTTTCGAGACAGGGTTTCTCTGTGTAGCCCTGGCTGTCCTGGAACTCACTTTGTAGACCAGGCTGGCCTCGAACTCAGAAATCCTCCTGCCTCTGCCTCCCAAGTGCTGGGATTAAAGGCGTGCGCCACCACCGCCCGGCGTGAGCTGCCTTTCTTGTGCTGAGAACTGAACTTGGATCCTCTAGAATAATCGTATGTGCAGTCTTAACCACTGAGTGATCCAAGGACTTAAGAGCTCTTGAATGCAGATGTTACCACTTTTGAAACTTTAATAGTACAAACTAGAAAGCAGGTACTTCTTTGTTTTTTTGTCATCTACATTATTACTGTGTTATTGAGGAAGTATATTGCAGAAAAGTAACAAATGTATCTTTTCAGGAGAGGCTTGGTTAATTATAAAACACCTGTAAGATACGATTTAATGATTATTCATTCTATGGCCTTTGTTTACTTTTAGTTGGCTTTTAAAGTACATCTCCCAAAGTATTGCATTTATTTTTCAAGCCTAATTTTGTTATTATTTCTTACCAAAGTAAACTGGGACTCTACAAGGATAATTTATATGCTCCAGGCTACAGAATTATACAGATTTTAAATAGAATCATCTCACTGTTATCAAGTAAGTAAAAGTAATTTTCTCCCCCCCCCCCATCCCCAGGGACCTTGCAGCTGCTATAGATCGCATGGACAAGTACAATTTTGACACAATGATTTATGTCGTAAGTAATCACAATACAAAACCTACCTCATGAAACTAGAGAGAGATAAAAACAGGAAACCAGGGCCAGGGAGATGGTTCGGTGGGCAAGGTGCTTGCTTGCCTGTGTGCCTGATGATGTCAGTTCAATTCCTAAAGCCCAGGTAATGGCAAAGAGAGTGCACTACACACTTCTCCTCTGACTTCTACATGTGAGTCCTGCCATCATGCCCGCTCACATGCTGGCCCACACACAAATCAGAAAAAAGGAAAATATGTTGAAAAAATTACAAAAAACAATTTTGTCAACCTATATAAAATAATTAAACACTAAGTTGATTAAGACAGTGAATTCTTTTTAAACTTATTCTTAAAAAGACTCAAAAAGATCAATTTCACATTGCTTCACAGTAAAAAAATTTACCAAAATCAAGAATGATTATATGAAATTACTGTGTATGAGTTATTGCAAGACAGCTGTGTTTGTTCTATTGATGCATTTAGAAAAATTATTATTTGAATTTGCTTTGTGGGGAAGAGTTAGTAGCCTGGAAAATTACCTCTTCTGTTTAAAATTGCATCAAGGGAGTAGAGAAACAGCTCAGCATAACGTTAGGTCAGGCACTGCACACATGTGGTATACAGACATATATGCAGGCAAAACACTCACATACATAAATAAATAAATCTTTTTAAAATCTTAAATAAAATTTAAAAACTATCAACTCGTTGTACTATAGTGTTACTTAATATGTAAACTTTACTGGTAGACATAAAATAAAGCATATGTTAGAATTATGTTTAAAAAAGAACATTAAAGTCTTATAATACCTTAAAGACAAGACATTTCAGGGTGGCCGTGCTTCTCTGCACCCTTCACCAGCACTCTTCTGCACATACATGAAGTGTCATGTCAAATCAGAGGGCATTTGTAGAGACACGCGAATCCCATGAGGTTTTCACGCATTGCCCTATAGGCTGGTTTTATGGAACTGTATCACATGTCCAGATCTGTGTCACCACCACCACCGCATCAGAACATGGAACTGCTCTGTAACAAAGCAGACTTGCTCATGAACCACCACTTAGTCACCGTCCCCTGCAACCCTCTGATCTTCATTATAAACTGTCACGTTGAGGGTGATGTGTAAATGGAGTCATGTGTCCCCTGCAACCCTCACTCTGATCTTCATTATAAACTGTCACGTTGAGGGTGATGTGTAAATGGAGTCATGTGGTATGTCACTGTCTGAGATTTTTGTTTCACCCAGCATATTGACTGCCCTTGAGATCCAGCCAAGCCATTGTATTGCGAGTTGGCTCTTCTTATTGCTAACTGGGGTTCTAGTATCTTCTGCCTTTGCACGTGCTGCCTCCCTCTAGACTGAGAAGTTACCACCATCTTGTTGCAGCTTAGCTTTGCTCTTGTGGAAATAGAAATCCTAACACCTGAGGGAGAAGGAAATGGGAAAGACTACTCTGAGAGTCAGAGTCCGTGTGTCCTGTCTTAAGGTGTTGCAGCCCTTATTTTCCCATCCAACCTTGATACTCTTATAGTGTGCTTATTTTAAAGATTTCCTTTAGTTTTTGTTTATGTGTGTGAGAGAGAGAACGAATAAGAGTCTGTGTTTGTGTGTGAGTGCTCACGTGTGCGTGCGTGCATGGGTGTGCATGAGGATTGTGTGTACCTCCAAGGTAGACAAGGGCATCGGGTCCTCTTTAGCTGGAGTTGTGAGCTGCCCAGTGTGGATGCTGGGAACCAAACATGGGTTCTCTGGAAGAGCAGCTAGCAAGTACTAAGCCATCTCTCCAGCACCTGCTGTGTTTACTTAAAACACATTGACAATGACTTTAGTCTAATAATGATGTTAACTTTATTTAGGACCAGGCTACTTTTATTCATTAATTTGTCTTTGTTTTGCTTTGTTTAAATTTAAAATTATTTTTCTAAGGCAGACAAAGGGCAAAAAAGGCATTTTCAGCAAGTGTTCCAAATGCTGAAGATCATGGGATATGACTGGGCGGAAAGGTAGGATCCTTGTTGTTCTTTCTTGCCTGATCCAGGCACTAACACCTTATGCCAACCACCTCAGAGCATGACTACAGTGATTTATGTTCAGTTCTCTTTTCAAGATGTTGGTATAGAAAGACAGATTGGTTTTGTATTAATTTACATCCTGATAAATGTATTTAGTCATTTTATATATTGATGCTGCTGTTTTCATTTTCAGTTATTAATATTCATTTCCTCTTCCTTATAAAGGTAACTCGTAATTTAATCACAAACTATTATCTCAGGAAAGTGAAACTTTGGTGCACTGTAAAAATCTACATCTTATTTTTTCTTTTTGTTTTAATTTAGAGTTCATTAGTTATACATAATGATATCTTTTTTCTTTTTTAAAGATTTATTTTATTTATATGAGTACACTGTAGCTGTCTTTAGACACACCAGAAGAGGGCATTGGATCTCATTACAGATGGTTGTGAGCCACCATGTGGTTGCTGGGAATTGAACTCAGGACCTCTGGAAGAGCAGTCAGTGCTCTGCTCTTAACCGCTGAGCCATCTCTCCAGTCCCATAATGATATCTTAATGCATATATATATATATATATATATATATATATATATATATATACATACATACTGCATTTTATCACATTCACACTGGTCCCCTCTTCTTCCACTCCCATTGACCCCTTTCCCAGTGAGTCTTCCTATTTATTTATGTATTTGCCAATGATTTGTTAGGGTTGCTTAAAGTTTACAGGTGAAATGTTATTGATAGATGCATAGATGACTTTTTTGGGCAACAGTACTGACCAAAATGTCTCTCCCTTCACCAACTAGTAACTGCCTGTATGTCCCCAGGAAGACATAGGACCTCATAAGCCCTTCTCCACTCCAAGTGTTTTAATGGAGGGTGGGGTGGGGTGGGGCAGACTCGGGCAGGTTCGCAGTTATTGTGAGTTCATTAATGTATTGTCCCTGCCATACCTAAAAGACATTGTTCCATGATTGTCTCTCCTACTTCCTTTGATTCATATTTTCTCTGCCCACCCTCCTTCCAAAATGTTCACTGAACCTTGAAGGGGTGATTTAGGTAACACATTTAGGACTCAGCATTCAGCAGTCACTCTGTAGTTACTCAGAATCCACTGTTGCCCACTGGATAAAGAAATCTCTCTGACAAAGCTGACAACACTTAGAAGGTACTTTCATGAGTAGGTGTCATTTGGCAAAACAACCCTAGTAGTTTCTTCATTAAGGCTTAAAGCACCCATGCTGTTAGCTCTAGCTATGTATACATTAGCAGGTATGAATTCCCTTCTGTGGAGTCAAACCCGGAAGCAGTTAGTTACCCCATTACAGTCATGCCAGTGTACACCAGTGGGCACATCTTGCCTGGCAGGTCAGCAGTCTAGCATGCAAGGTCCACAAGTGAGTAAGGTCATTGATTACTCTCTCCTCCAGCCTACAGCATTTGCCAGCATTATGAAAGCTAGCCAGCAGGAAGGAAACTTCCAGCCTGGTTCCATCTTGATTTCTCAATGACCTGTATCTGATGCATTTTATATCTTACCTAATACTGGTGGGCAACCAAGGAGCTTATATTGGTTTAGGGGCCCAAGGAGCTTTCCTGAATAAGTCATAAGGTGGCATCCCTCCTGGCACTAAGATTTTTTTTAATGAACTCATGGCTCTGAGAACAGTTTTATGCATCCACATAGAATACTGCCATTCAAACTTTAAGAATGACTTTATTTTTTAATTAGCTTACAAAGTAATTAGTTTACCTGTAGTTTTCTCATACATCCTTTGGTTTGGTTGTCCCTCTCTCCTAATTTCTCCCCACTTAAATTCTCTACCCCTGCTATTCCTCTTTTTACTTTCATAGCAGATGTGTTTTACTGTCCCTGCCCCTACCCCTTCTCAGGACTCTCATGAGTCCCTTCTCAGCCTCTGCACATAACTGACTTCTAATAAATGCCCACATGTAAGAATTAGAAGTCAGGAGAGATCATAATAGTGTTTGTTTTTCTGAGACTGGGTTATCTCACTATAAATATTGTGGATATCTACAGGTAGTATAATGGAAGTAGTCATATCTCACACAGTGCACAAAAATCACTTCTAGATGGATCATAGACCTTTAAGTAAGATTTAAAATTGTTAGAAGAAAAAAACAGGGAAAACTATTTAAGATTTAAATTTTAAATTAAATTTAAGGCAAATATAAGGACTATCTAAATAGCACATCAGTCACTCAGGAAACAAGGATAACATTTAACAAATGGAACCTCATAAATGGTACACATAAGCATGTGTATGTTAAAGGAAACAGTCAAGTAAAGAATGTGTACAGAGTAGGAGAACATTTTGCCAGCCATGCATTGATAGAGGAATAATATCTAGAATGTATAAGACCTTTAAAAAATCAAGAAAACAACCAAAGCAAAAGAAATGAACTATGAAACTGAACAAAGAGGTCTCTAAAAGTTAATAAATGGTGGCACAGCACTCAGGAGGCAGAGTCAGGAGGAACGCTGTGAGTTTGTGACCAGCCTGGTCTATATAGTGAGTTCCATAACAGCCAGATCTTGTATAGTGAGACCCTGTCTCAAAAGAAAAAGTGTGTGTGTGTGTGTGTGTTCCAATAAATAAATTTTAAAGTGTTCAACATCATTAGCCATCATATAATGCAAATTTAAACTACTTTGAGATTCAGTCTTACTGCAATCAGAGTGATGGTTATCAAGAAAACATGATCACAGATCCTAGGAAGGATGTAGGGAAAGAGAAAATTGTCTGCTGCTGTGCTGGTGGAGGTAAACACCACTGGAAATAAATATGAAATTACCATATGGCTCATCTAGACCATGTCTGGATGGATATATACATATATATATATATATATATATATACACACACCCACACACACACACACACACCCACACACACCAAGGGCTCTGTATCCTGCTGTGAAGACCTGCATTTCTATGTTCATTGATGCTCTTTCACAATAGCAAGGAAATGAATTCATTCGACCTGTCCATGAAAATGTACCTGTTCTGTCTGTCTGTCTATCTATCTACATATGTGTGTATACACACACACACACACACACACACACACACCTATTAAAATTTTTGTTTAAAACAGGGTCCCCTGCAGAGGCTAGTCTTGAACTCCTAATCTTCCTGCTTCCATCTTCCAAATGCTTGAATTGCCACGATGTATGCCATTCCTGGCTACATCCTATTTATTTGGTAATTTTTTAAATTTCTACCATAAAGGTTAAAAGTTTGAATTAATCATTAGTAATTTTTTTAGCTTTTGGTTAATGAATACCTGTCCTTTTCAGGTGCCAGTATGTACCCTTTGGGATAGTAAAGGGAATGAAGACTCGAAGAGGAGATGTCACTTTTCTGGAAGATGTCTTAAATGAAGTTCAATCAAGGATGCTACAGAACATGGCTTCCATTAAGAGTAAATCCTCCTTACCAATAGCATGCTTTCATGGACTTTCACTGAACCTGATCAGAAGAACCTTTGACTACTTTGATGTGTAGTCCAGTTGTTAACTTTAGTCTTCCTTTCATGGACAGCTTGAATGTTGTCATCTGTTGTCAGAGTCATCCTGTGACTGTTTGCATTATCTTTTATACATCTGTGTGTGTGCAAGTGTACATGTGCATACATTCCTGTTGAGGCAAGAAGAGTTCTCAGATGCTGTCCACTTTTTTTAAAACACAAACAGGATCTCTCACTGACTCAGCTGGCAGGCCATTAAGCCTCCTTAGCATGGGTTACACACATGCGCCACCATGCTCAGCTTGTTTATACGTAGGTTCTGGTTCACACTCAGGTCCTAGTGCTTCCGAGCTGTTGTAGTTTTCTATTGCTGTGATAAGTCACCATAACCAAGGCAACATATAAAAAGAAACATTTACTTTGGGGCTCATGATTCCAGATGGTTAGAGTCCATGACCGTCATGTGGGGAACATGGCAGACTGGCAGATGTGACATTGGAACAGTAACTTGAGATCCACAAGCAAAAGGCAGAGAGAAAGCTAACTGGGAACGGCTTGGGCTCTTGGAACCTCAAAGTCCACCCCTCAGTGACTCCATTCCTTAAAAAAAGCCACACCTCCTAATCCTCTCCAAGCAGTACCACCAACTGGGAACCAAATATTCACATGTGAGCTATGGGGGCCGTGCTCATTCAGAAAACTATATTGGGCAAGCACATATAAGTGTTTAATCTTCACTGTTGGGAATATAACAATGTGCTGTATCTAATGCCTTATGAGGGTTATTTCTAAAAACAAATAAGTTCATGTTTCTTTACTTTGATGTAGGCAAGAGAACTGACTTAGGTAAATTAGCCCAAATTAGGAATGTGAAGCAACTATTATCAACTTATTTTTTGATTGTATGTTTCAGATTTTTTTTCTGATTCATTATTCTTGAACAATATGGTGCAAGTTGAAAATATCTGACTTTATCTGTTTCAGCAACAAAAAAAATGGAAAACCCTCAGGAGACTGCAGAGAGAGTGGGGCTCGCAGCTCTCATCATCCAGGTACATTAGGACTCCTTCCTCTGAGACCTTTTTGTGTATTGTGTAGCAAAACCCAGGGTAACAGTGTACTCTCATTCTAGGACTTCAAAGGCTTGCTCTTATCCGATTATCAGTTCAGTTGGGATCGTGTTTTCCAGAGTCGTGGGGACACTGGAGTCTTCCTGCAATATACCCATGCCCGCCTCTGTAGGTGAGATGGGCGGGGATGTAGGAGAGCCTGGTATGGTTCTAAGACCAGTAGTTGGCCCTGTTTTCTGGACTTGTCCAACAGTTCTTTACTCAAAACTGTGCAAAACACAGCAGCCCTCTTATTGTTTAACATTCATTTATAGTGCAAAACACCCTTTATAAGAAACACTTTTTTGGGGGCTGGTGAGATGGCTCAGAGGTTAAGAGCACTGACTGCTCTTCTGGAGGTCATGAACTCAAATCCCAGCAACCACATGCTGGCTTACAACCATCTGTTATGAAAAACAAATAAAAAAACCTATGGGCCAGAGCTAGCGGGGATGGAGTGAGCGGGGCTGAAGCAAGAGGGAGAAGGGAAGGGGAAAAAAATAAACACTCCTTCACCTTGCCTTACTTCATCCTCAGTAATTCTGCCAAAGAATACCTGTCACCTAAATTTTAAGAGACACTGAAAATATTCGAGAAAATGAGGATGTTCCCCCAAATTTCCTAAAGCTAGGAGTCATCACATGCACCATGAGCCCATGAATAACTAACTGACCCTTTCACATCTGTTTAAACTTTGGTAACAGTTTGGAAGAGACTTTTGGATGTGGGTATCTCAATGACTTCAATGTTGCTTGTCTACAAGAGCCACAGTCTGTTTCAATTCTCCAGCATCTTCTCAGGTATGAAAGTCTATTATTACCAAGTCTGATGCTCCTGCCTCTAGGTAAGCCTGAAAGGATTGTGGGGACAGACTGGGGGCACAGATCAAGCTCATGTTCAAGGTTAATCCTAGTCTTAAAATATTATCACAAAGTGTACTGCCACAATGAAAGAAAAATGTACATTTTCCCAGGTCTTTTTCACATGCTTAACACACAAGGTATTTAACATCCTCACATGTTAGCTTCACATCCAAATGACCAGCCTGTGCCCTTCATCTTTTAGGTTTGATGAGGTACTTTATATGTCATCTCAGGACCTACAGCCGAAACACATCGTTAGTTACCTCTTAACTCTAAGGTAATTTTTAATCTCCTTATTTTCTTTTTAAAATCTTTTTAAGATTTATTTTTATTCAAGTGTGTGTCTGTGTGGGTATGTGTCTGTATGTATGTGTCTGTGTGTGTGTGTGTGTGTATACATGCTTGTGCACAGGCATGCATGCTAGTTCATCTAAATGATAAACTCAGTCACCAATATGGACAGGTGTTACATTGAGGAAAGAAATCAAGGCACTCACCCTGGAGGTTTACCCAGGAGTGAGCCCGAGCTTGTCTCACCATGTTTCCTCAGTAGCTTCTACCTGTAGCTTCCGAGTTACTTAAACTTTTCTCCTGCATGAGTCTAAACATGTGCCTGCCTGAATGCTGTCTTGCCTGTCTCTAACAAAGGGCTTTGCCCTCTATTGAACAGAAGAGAAAGCATCACATGGGAAAGAAATATAAGACATTTTACAGAAGTCTTTAACAGAGTTTTACACGGAGGAAACACTACTGACTCCAGCTGGCCAGAGGCAGACTAGCACACAGCACTGCAAACATAGCACTACCGAGCAATTTCCATATATTCTTTCAGCATTTATGTGGATATCTATTTTATAAGGACTCTTTGTTATATCTGCTGTTTTCAACCTGCATTGCTTTCTGGGTCAGGAACATGGAAGAATGTATAATTTAAGATGAATGCATAACTTAACACTAGCTTAGATTGGCAAAAAGCAATTACATGGAAAGTCATAGACAAGTAAGGTTTTTTGTGAAATTGTTCTCTCAAAGGCAGGTTAAATGAACAGGCTAAATACACAGCTGGATATCTATCTAGGCTTTAAGTGACGTCCAAGTGTTTTAACTTGGCTGTCAGGTTCAGCCAAAGTTCCAGTCTCTTTGGATATAAGAGCTACTGTCATACAGATGGTATCACTGCATGTGTGTGGGTCCTTTGGAGGCCACCAGGTCCTCAGAAGTTGGACTTACAGGCAGTTGTGTTCTGCCTGACATGGGAGCCGGGAACTGAACTTGGGTCCTGGAAGACAGCATGTGCTCTAACTGCTGAGCCCTCCCTCCAGCCCCTCTATTTTTTTCTTTCGTCAAAAAGTTTCCTATAAGCAAATCCCCTGCCCTAAAATTTACTTTTTAAGTTATATAAATTGTTACTTCTCTGATGACTAGATTGTATTTTATTTATTCAGTGATGTAAGGTATCATAGGAATGGACAGTGGTATAGGACGTAATAACAAAGGGACTTGTGTGTTGTCAGAAAACAGATATACCAGACGATGTTCACCCAGCCCCCTTTGAGGGAATCTCGGCTTCTCAGGAGGAAGCAGCAGGTGTTAGTCAGGAGAAGCAAATGCCTGGGAAGTAGGGGAAGGTCCAGAGTTGAGCAAAAACTACAACTCTAATGGCTACAAGGATGAGAAATGATGAGAGCAAGCCTTGGGCCTTAGACAGTTTTCTGGGTACTTCGTCGATGTTACTGCTCTAAGCAGAGACAACAAAACCACATAGAGCACACCCCAGGGCTCCCAGGGACTAAGCCATCAACCAAGGGGTACATGTGGTTCCAGCCAAAAGATTGGCAGAGGAATGCCTTGTCGGGCATCAGTGGGAGGAGAGGTCCTTGGTCCTGTGAAGGCTCAATAGAGGCCCCAGTGTGGGGAAATTGAGTGGGGGTCGTGGGAGTGGGTTGGGTGGAGGAGCATATTCTTGGAGGCAGGGGGTGGGAGGATGGGTTGGGGGTTTTCCGGGAGGGGGGGAACTGGGAAAGGGGTATAACCTTTGAAATGTAAATGAAGAAAATATTCAATTAAAAAAATCACATAGAAGTTACGGAGAGAATGAATTAGGAAGGCAATCAAAGTAAATCTAAAGAAGGGACATTTTGCTTTTATTCACAGTTTACTAAAATGAGAGAATACTGCAACTTTGTTCTTAATTATGCTTTTTACCTTCCCTCCCAGGTTTTTGTTTTGTTTGAGAAAGGGTCTCTCTCTGTATTCCAGGCTAGCCTGGAACTCATTTAATCTTCCTACTTCTGTTCCCTAAGTTCTACAGTCCTACCCCTGATTCCTTTAGATTTAAATAGGTTTGACTGTGTTTGTTTGTTTGTTTGGGGTTGTTTTTTTAAATTTTCTACTTACATATAAAGGCAAAGCCAAAAAGTCTAGTGAAATGTCACTTAGTTATTAAATGGTAATTGTATGCATTTCATGGCCCATTGCTGCCACACCTTCACAGAAAATTGCTTCAAGGAGTGTCCAGTGTGTGTGCAACTAGCTTCTATCCCACATCAACTGACACAGGGGAAAGGGTACACCATGTATACTTGTGAAAGTTGTCTACATAAGGAAGTACTACTTATTAGAAAAGCGTTCTATTTCTATAAAACAGTGGAATCACAGTCTTAAAAGCTTGCCATTTGGTAGATGCAGAACTCAAATCTAAAGCTCTAGTGTGTTGCTGTATTACAGACAAGCAAATGCATTTGATGCAAACTTCAGATAGCTTTAGTAACTGTGGGCTTTAAAGTTCAGTGTTGGATAAGGAATGACTCATGGGACAAGAAGTTACTATTGGTACTTATTGTGATTTCTCTCTTGCTTATTTCAGTCACCTTGCAGCTGTGGCACATAAAACACTCCAAGTGAAAGACAGTCCTCCTGATGTGGCTGGGGTATGTTAAACTGAATGTCCCCTATGGAACCACTTGGCAGCTGAAACTAATATTATAGAATGTTAGTACTAAGCCTTAGGAATGTTTCTGACCTATTATCCTCTGTTGTTTAACTACAACAGTATACTTTCTGACTCAGGTGATGAATAGAATGGGGCTGTAATATCAGTGTTATTATCAGTATTCCCCCAAACAGTAGACTTATCAAATACATCTTCCACCAGCTGCTCAACGGACAGATTGAGCCTCTCCCAGGGCACATCCTCTGTTCTTTCTGACAGAGATGCTAGAATGTACTTCCCCTTGCCTAGAGGATGCACAGGACTATCAAGTAATATTCCTGCTTTAAATTAGAATTACTTCTAAAACCATTCTTTTTTGCTTATTGCTAACATATTACTGAGCATTTAATCATTCTTTATTTTGTAGGCCAGACTTCACCTTTTCAAAGCTGTCCGATCTGTCTTAGCCAATGGAATGAAACTTCTTGGAATTACGCCTGTATGTCGAATGTAATTTCTAGATAAAGTATTTTTTATGCAAATGAGTTCTAGTTGTTATCAGATGACTTGCTGTTCAAAATAGAATTTAAAGTATTATTCTGTCCCAGGATGTGTGTAGTAGAGTGTGTTTGTTTGGGGGGGGGGTTATTTCTGAGAGTTTCTGTCCTGAAACTAGTTCTGTCCTGAAACTTTTTCTGTCCTGAAACTCACTCTGTAGACCAAGCTGACCCTCACAGACATCTACCTGCCTCTGCCTCCTGAGTGCTGAGATTAAAAGTGTGCTCCATCAGCCGGGCGGTGGTGGCGCACGCCTTTAATCCCAGCACTTGGGAGGCAGAGGCAGGAGGATTTCTGAGTTCGAGGCCAGCCTGGTCTACAAAGTGAGTTCCAGGACAGCCAGGGCTACACAGAGAAACCCTGTCTCAAAAAAACCAAAAAAAAAAAAAAAAAAAAAAAAAGTGTGCTCCATCATCACCTGACCAGAAAATACTTTTTAACCTTTTTTTGATTCTTTGTGAGTTTCACGTCATGCACCCCAATTCCACTCATCTCCCCATCCTCTTGCAACATTCCCTTCAAAATAAAAAATACACAAACAACAACCACAACGAAAAGCACAGAAAACATCTCATCATAGAAGCTATAGTGTGTCACCATGTGTCCCACAGTCTATCCCCCTGCCCTGCTTCACCAACAAACGTTCATTGCAATGGGTTATTGGTCTGGTTTGAGGCCTATGGCTTCTGTGACACCATCAATATTGGATCCTCATTGGGTCTTCTTTTGTGGGACCATGGACCATGCCAGGAAACTTGGTAGGGTTGAGTAGGTAGGAGACCCGGCACCAATGGCACCCACCTGAGACAGTAGCTGTCTCTCTGCTCCATATTAGATTCCTGACCTGGTACACATGTCCACATTCCCCACAAACCCATGATGGTCACGTAGCCCAGAACAGAGCTCTCCACGCTAAAGAAGTGTCTAGAGACACCGAGGGTTTAGCCAATAAGTTCCCTTACCGGGCATTCCTTCCTGCAAAAGGTATTTAATCTCTGGTCCACCCTGAGAAGGTGGTATGTACCCATTTTCCACAATGAACAACCAGTTTGGAAGCAAGGACTCTCTCTTCCATCAGCAACCGCTATCGGGGATCATGGGAAAACCTTCGCCTATAGAGCTCTCACAGAAGGTCCCTCTGTGCTCCCAGACAACTGCTCCTAAGCTAAGGACAATCACAGATGAACTAAGCTAGAGCTCCCCATTTCCCCTGGCTCTGGGCTCATCATTGTCCTCAGCCTGCAGGCCTCCCAACTCCCCTCAACCCAGCAGCATCTGGATGTCCAGGAATTTGGGAGCCTCAGGCCCCGGGGTCCTCATCAAAGGCCCAGGGACCCCCTCTGTTCCAATTCCACAGTGCGGTTTTCCAGCTACATTTCCTAGGCTACATTTTCCCACCCCCTGCACGGTGTATCGGCGCAGTTGTATCGACAACTGGATGCCCAGGAGTCAGGGAATCCCAGCTGTAGCCTCCCACATCCTAGGCTACATTTTCCCACCCCCTGCACGGTGTATCGGCGCACACCGGACAGCAGTAAACATAGTCTAGTGCTCTGTGTTTGGCCTGCCCAGCAGAGGGGCAAAACACAGACCACATTCTCCCAGTTATCCTTTTGTTGCCCTGTGTCATAGAGATCCTGCAGCTTTGGAACAGCAAGATCTGCCTTTCATGTGCCTCAACTGTTTGCAGATGATATAGATTTTGGAGTGGGCCATCTCAGAGCCCTGGATCTGGGCCTGATGGTCGGTGTGCTGACTCTTCCTTATCCACACCACCAGGACAAGCTCTCCAGTACTGCTCTGGCTGGACCATCCAATGCCACCATGAGCAGGAGCAGGTCAGCTCCTACTGTCATGCCAGCTCACCCATACCCATGCCTCCAGAAGCCCGATCTCTTAATGCTGCAGCCTGTAAGGAGCTGGGCTGGCTCTCCTGCTCTCACACCCTCGAGGCTGACTCACCTGTACCTTTGCCATCAGAACCATTTCTACTGTGTTGCCCACTCTGGACTACTCTCCAGAGTGCTCTAGCCAGTGAGGGGGTAGGGCCAGCTCTACCCAACCACCGGTGGCAATGGGAGAGGAGGGAAGGGCATTACAACCCAATGGGACCAGTGCTCTAATCACACTTGCCCTTAGGGCAGGCTCACCTGTGTCCCTTCCACCAGGGCTATGAGAGAGGTGCAGGGCCTGTTCTCCCAGCTGCTGCAGCCAGTGAGAGACAGCGCTCTCCTACTCTCATGACCCCGGGCCAGCTCTCTCAGCTGCTGCCAAGTGGCAAGGGACCAGGCATCACCCCTGTACCCATTCCAGCTCACAGCAGATAAGTGGTGGGGGCAGCTCCTCCTACATTCTCGCCCTTGGGGCTGACTTACCTGCCAGTGTCAGCTCTGCTGTGCTATAGAGGCAAGGATCAGGGCCCACTCTCCCAAGTGCTACCTGGAACCTTGTGGTTTGAATATGCATGGCCCATGGGAAGTAGCACTATTAGGAAGTGTGGTCTTGTTGGAGATCACTGTGTAGGCGGGTTTGGAAGGCTCCTAGTACTCAAGCTCCGCCAGTGTGGAAGGGAGAGCAATTACTTGTAGACATTGTATGCAGGTTTTCTGTGACGCGTCGGCCAGTATTAAGCCATAATTTGAGATGGAGTTTTAGCTCCTGTGTATCTGCATATAGACAAGGTAGTTTGTCTGACTTGAGTCAGTAATGTGAGCTCGATTAAGCATAATGTGTTATGTTTGATAACCACAACCATCATCTGCCAGCATTTCTACTTGGCCTGCTATATTTAATCGAAATGTTAGTAATACAATTCTAATGAAGAGAAGTTAGCATGAGCCAGAGCTCCTGCAATTGGAATAGACACTATTTTAAACTGACAGGTATGGTCTATCTTCTTACTGTAGAAAGTTTTATCCACATAGCCACAACTGTAAGTGATTTGCTAATTTTCTGCTTAGAGTACCATTAACCTTCTGATGGAAACCAACCATGGAATGGACATAGACATTTGGGACGTGTTTTATGTCTACTCTTGCTCTGCGTTTGTTTGGAGAAACTTTCTCCTAGACCAATGAGTACTTAAGCTTTGAGTAAAATTGTACTGGGACTAAGTCTTGAAATTCTAGCTCTTTGAAAAGACTTGTTATGCTGTAACTCTTCCCCCAAAAATTATTTTTTTTTTGCTCAAGGCTTGTAAGAATGAGATATTAGTTTACTTGCAAACAAAACCCTTATCTGATATAATTTTGTACTCTGAAAATAAAAAGCCATGTTAATGCTTCTTCATTACCATAATGATCATGACTATAAACAAAGTAACGACACAGAAGTGATATAAATAAGTTTATTGCTGGATTTCCCTGTTAACATTATAGAAATATTTTAAAATCACTGAAAGTCACAAATTGAGAGCCCAACAGGTAACCATACTTTATAAAAAAAGAAAGTATAAAAGCGGCTTATAAAATTTTCTGAAAAGTATATCAGCTGTCAGCAAAGAAATAGGAACCAGACAGTAAATGGCACAAATACATCAGTAAAGTTCTCAGTCATCACCCAGAAGTCAGTGTCTGAGCTATGAAGTAGATCCCGGTTATAAGTTACACACTGAGATGTGTTCTACACTGTCTTACTCCTTCCTCACTCTGATAAGAGAAGCTAGATCTTTTACTGCTATGGGGACATGAACTGGAGAAGGCTAACCTTCCTCTCCCAGTACCTGAACAAGAGAACAGTGTGGACAGAAATGGCTTTGGCACTTTAACCCTCAGACACTGTCTTAAACCTTGTTGCTTGAATATTGTAGTTTCACCTGATGCTCTCATCCTGCATCGATACCTTCATTCATGCTCTGTGTACACCACACACACACACACACACACACACACACACACACACACACACTGATACCATGGCACCTTCATGCTCTGTATTCTCATTCTCTCTCTCTCTCATATGAAGTCCTTCATTCTGAAATAATATAATTTGACACCAAACACACCCAAATTAAATGTTTTATCATTTCATTCAGAGTTTTCTTCTTGAGTCTTGCGTCATACAGTTAATTTGTTGACATTGTTTAAGCTACCATCTGGGGTTGACTTAAGGCTCTGATTTATTATCAACAGTTTAGTCCTTATAGGAATCTCTTGAGATTCAAATCACACACCAATGACTCTCTCTTTTGAAGTCGTTTCTTGTTGAATGGATGTAGTATCTTGTCTGGGTAACCCATAGAGATATATGGAAACACATACAAGAAGAGCTCCCAGTGCAAATGAAAGTGCTGAAAAGAGAAGAAAAAACTATGAAAAATGCTGAATTTGTGTAGGGCTCACATGCGCGCATATACATACACACACATACCCAAAAGACAACCCTGGGTATCATCCTTAAGAATGCCACCCATCTCTTTTTAGGCGGGGTCTCTCAGTAGCCCAGAGCCTACCAAGTAGGTTAGACTAGGTAGCCAACAAACCCTAGGGATCCCAGCTTCCATCTCCCCAGTTCCAGCACTGCAAGCATGTATCACCATTGGGCATCTGTATGCAAGTTCTAGAGATCCTCAGGTCCTCATGCCTGCCTTACAAGCACTTCACTGAGGAGCCATCTCCCCGGTCCGAAAATCTTTGTCACTGTGGGTTTGCCCACCAGGTTGCATGAGTGCTGTTTTATGAAAAATTGTCTATTTTAAAGAAAAATATAAATATCAAGGGAATAGTAACATACTTTTCAAAAACATAATTAAGTTTGTTTTGGACTGATACAACAAAGGAATATATTAGTTCCCCTATACGATTTATAATTAAAGGGAATAGGTAAATGTAATATAAGTATATATGAATAGAAAATAAAATACAATATAATGTGGTTTAGTTATGATCCCAGAAAACTTAGTATAAAAAACAGTCACACAATTCAGCTTTCAAACACCAGTGATTCAAACCACTGAAAGTTTCTGGATAGGTGATAAAGTGATCATTATGTTTCCCGCTACACTTGACTCTTTCCATGTTACTCCTGAGAAGTAACATGTGTGAGAAGGCTAAGGCGTCAGCTGCACAGCCTGAGAACTCCTCAGCACTGGCATCCTCAGGGCACAGGGAGGGACAGCTAGTCTAGCCAGATCAGTGTGGGCCTGCTCAGAAAAGAAGGGAGGAACTGACCAGAACATCCAGCATTAACACACCAAAAAGAAACAAAAACAAAATAGTAAAACCCTTCTATGAACTAAACATGTAAGCAGTGTGTAGGTGAGTCCTAATGCCACAGCTCTGCATGTGACTTAGAAGCAGACTATGCATGTGAACTGTATCATGGTGGTCCAGTATCAATAGCTTTAGAAATTGGCATGTGGATAGCAAGGCACAGCTGCATGCCTGTAATCCCAAGGCAGGCGGGTCAAGAGTTCAAGGTAACTAGCTACACAGTGAGTCTGAGACCAGTGTGAGCTGCATGAGATAGACAGCCTCCACCCCCTAAAAGGCAAGTAAAAAACAGCATTTAGTTCACCTATTAGAAAAGACCAGCTTTGAATTCAAAGTGTGAGGTAGTTTACATCTTAATGCCTCAATAGTTACCTGAAAGACAGCTAAGACACAAACAGTTTATATTGTTTCCAAGTTTTTCTCAGGAGCAAAGACACAAAGCTATATTAAATATAAGGATGTGTTAGAACTACTGTTAAAAGTGTACACAAATCAGGTGCAAAGAACATCTAAAATGCTATGTGCTCAAACTTGTACAACTTCCTTGTCATTTGCTACAGACTTCTCTAAGCAAAACTGACAAACCCAGGAGACCTATGACATTTGACATTGCAAGTGTGAGACACTATTATATGATTTCCCCAAGGCTGCTACTAATAATTACAACAGGCAAGATTTGAACCATACTATAAAATGGTTTTCTACAATACTAACAATGCTTCTATTTATAAGATGAGTCAATTCCAAAATGAAATGTAATACAGGACAGTTTTTTCCTTTTACATAATGTAAACATTTAATAGACTGTCCTTAGTAGTTTATAGTATAATAATTGGTCGATGAAGAAAATAATTACTACATAGCTTAAAACCAACTTGAAACAGTAAGACATTATTGCTCCTTAAGTAACTGAAAAGCTAGATATATATGACAGCTAGGGAAAACACTAGAGGGGTTAGCAAAGCAACGATGCCACCATATCACTGTAAACTAGTGCACACCTAAGTCCAGAACAGAAAGATTTAAGTTAAAATGTGTTGCAGGATATCTCATCATACTGTGAACCCCCAAAAACCTGGGTAGTTGTGATGAGCCTCAGCCCTAGGACACACCTTTAATCCAAGAACTTTGTGTTTGTTGTGAACAAGATTCAATAGTCAGCCACAGGTCAAGAGCAAAGAAGCAACCAGCTGACAAGGAGTGAACATAGAAAAAAACAGAGGGAAGAAGTCAGGAGGATGGATACTGAGACTCACAGACGCAAGTAGAAAGAAGGGACATTCAGTTTGAAGGGTCAAAGACAGGGTGGAAAACGGGTTCTTTTCCTTTTGTGACGTTGGCTGAGGAGAAAGGTTGGCTGGGTGCTTTCTCTGCCTCTCTGAGCTAGATTTTCACCCTAGCATCTGGCTCCCAAGTCTTCATTGGTAAAATTGAATGATTGGGATTTTGTTAAAAAAAAAAATTGCACCCAATGTGATCGGAGAAGAAAAAGCCCACCGTTAGAAAAAGCAGAAGAAACACTGCAGAGGACAGGAAACACCTGACAGAACGCTGCAGAGGAGACATCTGCCTGCAATCATCTCTAGAGGAAGCATCAGTTCTTGCCCTTTGGCGGGACACACAAAGACACTCAGAAGACTCCACACTGGCGGGAGCCCCAGACAGTGAGTCACAGTAGGCCACCATAGAAGACAAGCTTAATTAGACAGACAGACCGTTCTTGCACTAAAAAATGGGAAAGTCCATTGAGGTCCCTTGAGATCAAGGGTAGGACTTGAGGGGATAGAAATGCTACTAGAAAAAGCCGCCACAGTACTCACTGCAATTGCGACCACCATAATAAACCCCTCCCTATTTTCAATTCCTTTCTTGATATAGTTCCTCTCCACAAAAAGTTGAAAAAATAGCCATGATAAATACAAAGGCTTGAGAGACAAGAGACAGAGAAAGTAGGAGAACAGGAAATGCTTAGGTTTGAACCTATGGTTCTGAATGAAACTGAGGATCAAGATAGACAGACAGCCTATTGACACTAGGTAAAAAGCTTGAAGCTGAGCATGGAATTTGCCTAATTATCTAGTGTATATGTAGATTCATAAAGATCTAACTGTACACTGATAAACAGAAAGGGGGAATAAGATTAGGTGAAAAACATCAGATTGTAGAAAAAAACTGATGGATTAGATCAACTTGTATACTTTAAAGATGCTTTAACATCAGCATGGAAGTCAGGAAATTATTAAAAATTCAAGTACACAGAAAGACAGCAATGAGACGATGCAGAAAGCTGATCCTCCAAGCATGAGGACAGTTAAACAAATTGGCTGAAAAAAGGACAGAGGGTTGGTCAAGACGGGCAGACGGGAAAGCCATCTGCTGCAACGGTCTGCTGCTGAAGGAGACGATCAGCACTGCAGTTAGGAAGGGTCACATCAGTGGATGCTCAGAAGGACATTCAGACTGGGAAGACTGTGGGACTGATAATGGTTTCTGCTGTAATAGCTGTACTGTAAGATTTAAAATCTTTCCTTCTTATTTAGACAAAAAGAGGGACATGTTACAGGACATTTAATCACACTGTGAACTCCAAGTTTGTATTATTTACTGGAAAAACCTGTTTCTAGTTGTGGTGTGCTTTAGCTTCCGTACTTACTTACCTTTAATCCCAAACAATGAAGGTAAAGTTAGTTTGTAGAAGGAAGCAGCCATGTTTGAAAGTGACGAATCAGAAAGATTTGATAGAATAGGGTATGACAGAGGAAAGGGAAGCTACTCAAGTGGCAGCACAGAGGGAGAGCGAGGGGTTGTGGGTAGGCAGTTTTACCAGGAGAGTTTTACAGAGACAGGTTGAAGAGAGAAAAAGCTAGACACAGATGAAGAATGAGAAGGAACCAGAAGATTAGAACAGATTGCCAGAGTTAGTTTGAGGCCAAGCACAACAAAAAGTCAGAGGCTGAGAGAGAATCCAGATTGAACCAATCAGCTTGGAGAGAGTTTGAGCCAGAACATCTGAGTTGACCAGCCAGCCAGATTCAGAAAGAGCTAGAAAGGGTGAGCTTATTCAGCAATACGTCTTAGAGGCTGAAAACATTCTAGGCCTAGATAAGATTGCACAGAGGCTAGAAGCTTCCAGGACTAGGCCTAGGTTAGCAGATGGAGGCAGTAACCCTCAGAGAAGACAATTACACCACATGAATAAAAGATGCTTTTACAAAAGTAGAAATGAAAGGAAGCTTCAAAATTGGCCTACATATGTTAGCGCTACTACTGAAAAGAATTATTTCTCTGAGTACCTAATCATACCACAGTGCTCCCCAAAGATCCACAGAGTTTGGTTCTAGCACTCCCCTCTAACACTAAAATCTCCATGTCTCATATATAAAAACAGTACAGCATTACATATAACCTACAAATGCATACCTTTCCCTACAAGGCATTCACAGGTTACTTAAAATATCTATTATAATGTATATACTATATAATTATTTATATACCTGAGGAATTATGACAAATATACTTATATTCAGACATATAGTCTCTACCTAGCATTTCTAATCATGATTGTAGCCACAGATGCAGAAACCATAGTTACATGGGACCAAATGTACAACCTGACCCACTCAGGGCATCCTGTATCTTTTTTTTTTTTTTTTTTTGGTTTTTCGAGGCAGGGTTTCTCTGTGTAGCCCTGGCTGTCCTGGAACTCACTCTGTAGACCAGGCTGGCCTCGAACTCAGAAATCCGCCTGCCTCTGCCTCCCAAGTGCTGGGATTAAAGGCGTGCGCCACCACCACCCGGCTGGCATCCTGTATCTTAATACTTAGGGGAAGATGGTCTTAACAAGAGAGTGGCCCTCTCAACATTGCCTAGAACAAGCACCTTCAGACTTAAGCTCTAGGACACGGGAGTGCTGTTTAATCACCTTCACACAGCTGCAAACTATGGAAGAAATTGTAACAAAATTAGGATTACTTTTAATGAGAATTGAAAGAGACCATCAAGTGAGAGGTTCTTCCATGCTACAACTTAATACAAACAGTGACATACTTATCTGTAATCCAAACAGTATGACTGAAGCAATGGTAGAAAGAACAATGGCTGCGGCTGCAGAGAAGCCTTTCATGATGTTGTCAGTGTACTTCACCACAACTGACGTGTAGAGGCCTCCCACACTAGCAAGGACTTGCAACACAGAAAAAGAATAAAGTCTTAACACTAAAATAATTAAGGCATTCTATAGTGTTGAGACAGTTTTCATTCCCAGAGATGAAGACATCTCTCATTCCCTTCAGAAGCAGACATCTGAGAAGTTGTACTAAGGCTGGGTATACGACACCTTTCTCAGATGCTTAAAAGACTGTAGACTGTGTGCGCCACCACTAAGTTACATACACTTATTACTAATACATTAATTAGATTCTTTTCATTGTGAAGGTAAAGTTTCTTTGGGAAAGCATGTCAATAAAAACAAAGCTACATATTCCAAACTGGTATTCAGGTATCGGAGGAATAATTCCAAAATGCTTAGGTCAGATATCTAACTTAAAAATTAAAATAAAAACCAGAACAATCCACTGAGACCTTTTATTCCTGGATACTTACAGATAACAAACCAGACATAATATGTGTAGCCATAAAAGAATCCTTTTTCTTTAATTTCAGCTCCATCTGACAAGTAGGTACCAGCTAACGTCACAGCGATCCCTGACAGATACATCTGAATGTTTCTCACCCAAAGGGAAGTGTCTGAACTCTTTAAAACTTTTTCAAAATAAACTCCTGGAAGAAAAGAAATGGGAATGGAAATATTAAATGAACTAATAATATTCTGTTTAGAACATGCCCCAGAGCATTATTTGG